>CM034701.1:228883705-228905071 GCA_020142125.1 Phrynosoma platyrhinos | reverse complement strand
GGGAGGGGTGAAGTCCCTGTCTAAATAAAGAGGAACAGGAGAATGCAAAACATAATTTTTTTCCCAACATCTACATTTTAATACAATGACTCATATGCTACATTTCTCATGGCTATGGTAACATGTGCAGACTAAGCTAATGTGTGAGTGGGGCAGGGAAGCAGATGCAAATCACAAGGAAGTGATTTAGGACCCAACAATAATGCAAATGTTTTTGTTTTTCTCAATAGTGTCCTTGTTTGTTGTTGGTTTTGGCATTACAGTTTTTGATCTCATTTGTAAAAGAAAGAAAAGAATAACGAGATACAAATTTTTGATATACAGGTTTTTCTTAGCTAGTCCATACTTGCTGCAAGAAAGAGCAGGACTGGGACTGAATGAGGGAAAGGAAGCCATGGATGAGTCAAGGGACACAAATAGGAGAAAGGGAATGAGAAGAACAAGCAAGTGGACAATATTTGAAGAAACCATCAGTAAAATAAAAGATCTCTGATGATGTGGTGGTGACTAGAGACATAAACCTGGAGGCAAGCAGCCCACTGTGGCCTCAGTTGGTTTGTAAACATAGGGCCTGAACAGACTGCCAGAAATAATCCAACTTCAGACCACTTTAACTGTCCTGGCTCAATGCTAGGGAATCATGGGAACTGTAGTTTATTGTGGCACCGGAGCTCTCTGACAGAGAAGGCTCAATGTCTCAGAAAAAACTATAGTTCCCATGATTCCCTAGCATTGAGCCAGGACAGTTAAAGTGGTCTCAAACTGGATTATTTCTGGCAGTCTGTTCAGGCCCATACCAGGGACAAGTAAACCTCAATTCAGCCTAACTGGTTGGAAAACAACAACAACTGGGATTGTAAGATTCCATATGTCAGAGCCTCGTCCTTCTCTCCCAGGTCTCTGGGAAATGGGAGGACTCTTGGAGTTAGAGAATTCCCTTGAAAAACTTTCTGGTTACTTTGGTTTTTCTACTCTTTGCTAGAATTTAAAGATACAGCCATGTTAGTATGTAGAATCAGTATGTGAGAGATCTTCTAGCACCTTTGAGACTCACTGAAAGAAAGAAATTGGCAGCATGAGTTTTCGTAGACTTCAGTCTACTTCCTTAGATGCATTTGGTGGAATGGAAGCCAGGCACAGACATATATATGCCATTGGTATGTGAGGAGAGCAATTAAAATTACAAATCCTTTGTGTATGGAAATGAAGTTTGAGGTCCAGATTTAACGATGGTCATTAGTGCACAAAGACATAGGAAACTGATCTTTGTGAGTAGAGATGAGTTTGTTCCTGGTGTGAGGTGCTTTTGACCTGAACCATCATTAGTAAAGCAGTTAGCAATTAGATTGCTATTAAATTACACTGTTATAGTGCTATACAGGGGAGCTTCCTATCTGAGGTGGTTAGGTTCTGGGCCGGGGTAGGCAACCTTTCCCCTTTAAGGGCCGAGGGACTTCAGCTCCCAGAATTCCAGGAGCTATTGGCCAACATGGGACTATTGGCCAACATGGCTGAGGCTTCTGGGAGCTGAATTCCTTCGGCCCTTAAAGGGGAAAGGTTGCCTACCCCTATTCTGGGCCCCTGCCATGGATAGCAAAAAACATGGATGGGTGCTTCCCATATTATTCAATGGTGGTGATGTGCAGGTGGATGTGTCAGTGCTTTTGCATGCATACACCACCATTGAATATTATGGGGCATGGGGATCTGCGGGTAGTCAAATCTGTAGATTCCCAGCTCACCAATATGAAGGGGCCACTGTAGTCTACTTTAACTGCCATGGCAACATCCTGTGGAATTCTGGGGTTTGTACTTTAATGAATCCCAAGAGTTCTCTGACTGAGAGTTCTAAATGCCCATCCCTAAACTGCAAATCCCAGGATTTCACAGGATATTTCCATGACAGTTAGTGGAATATGCACTTTAACAGTATAGTTTGATAAGGAACTTAGGGGCTATGCAGACGGGTGGCTCTGGGCCACCCCTGCTAGCTGCGGATTTGGGCCATGGCAACTGCATGCTGCGGCCCTGGTCCTCCCTTTTGCCACCCCTTAAAGAGCGGCAAAATGCCACTCCTTTTAGGGGTGGCAAAAGGTCATCTTAAGAGCTGGCGCCGTGGCTCTTCCATGCCCTTTCGGCGCAGTGTCAAGTCACGCTGTGCCAGGAGGGCATCCTGATGCCATGCACCATGTGTATGAGCATGCGGCATCAAGACAGTGTTGGGCTGGGGTTGGGGCAGCTTGCATGCAGCTGCCCCGCTCCAACTCCACCCCCAGGCCAGCTCTTTAGGCCGGTCTGCAATGATCCTTAGTTAGCAGTTAGTAATTCATTTCTTCTCTTCCTGAGAAGTTTCTTTGGTTCAGCTGTAACTTCCATGTATTGTTAAAAATGGTGCTTCCAAAGTTGAGGGAAATAGCTTGTTGAAAGTAGACCTTCACAAACTTTCTTGTATCTTATCAAATGAGAAAACAAAGCAGAAACAAAGGAGATTATTGCACTGCCAAATTGACCATGCTGTGAGTGTTAGGAAATTTTTGAAAATTTCCTAAGATCGGGTATTATCGCACATCTCTGTGCTCAGACTGGAGGCATCATGACCCGATCTTAGCATCCTGTCCCCGATCTGTCCTTTTCTCATCCTTTGCAAAGAATGGTTAACTCCCGATTTGGCAGTGCAATAATTTTCAGAGTCATGAAATAGTAACTTTCTCTGTGCCTTACCACATGATGTCGTAATGCTTTAGTTCTCTTCCCATGGGAGACAATCATGATGCTGTTTTTTTTTCCTAGCTGGAAAAATCCATTTGACAAAAGACCTGCTTTGATGACTGTCTCCCACGAGAAAAGAACTGAAGCGCTATGATGTCATGTGGTAAGTGACAGAGAAAACCACTAGTCTGCTCAATTTCCACTTTGTTTTCTGGCATGATATGGCTCTTAGTTTCCAACTGGGGAGGTGTTTCCTCACTTGCTAAATGCTTGGTTTGTTGACTGAATGACATGCACTGAGCAACTGTGGTTTATGCTTAATATGTGCTTATTGACATTGCCAGGGCCTGCTCCCTGTAATGTCATTAGGGATCATACCTAGGCTACAGGTTTGGGTCCTGAAATCTCAGGGTCTGGGATGCTCCTGATCTGGTAACCTTAGATAAGTATGTGTGTGTGGGGGATGCATATAACATTTTCTTAAAATAGGAAAATTACTTATAAGAAGTGAGGTGTTTCTTTAAAATGTAATTTTTTAAAACAAATATCTGAAATTGGATTGACCTATTTGGGTCATTTTCATTAATATGAGCAGATGCAGTAATTTTGGTTTCTGTCTCTGTTCATCCTCATTGCCAACAGGAATATTACTGTTATTTCCTCATACCATGTAAGCTTTTATTATAGTTATTAAATGATTTCATTTTGTTTCTTCTTTGAAATGTCCTAAACCACAACACATTTGACAAACACTGTTTCAAGTAAGGAGATATGGCCTGATACCTCACGAAGCTGTCAATTCCCAGAACAAGAGGAGTCTCTGAATCAAAGCATTTAAATATGTGAGCTATAGGTTTTCATTTTGACAGTACCCCCAAGGAAATGACTTCTGCCTTGTTGCTGCCAGTGCCAAATCCATCACAGTGAACTTATATAAAAGAAGGTAGGAAGTTATTAAACTGAATTGTCATTAAATTGTTCTGAAAAGTGTTCCCCCACTCAATAACTCATATGTATAAATGTGGGTGGTAGTGAATGACAAAAAGCAGGAAAACTGGGGACTTTTTCAGTGATTGCCAACAAAAAACAAACAACCTGCACACTACCTTACCTCACAAGAAGTTCTTTTATAGTGACATTTCTTTAGTCTGTTTTTGCCTCCACATCCACTTGTTCCCTTCTTTTGAGGGGCTGTTCGTAGTGGTTTCTTAGGAGTTTATCACATGGGGACCATATGTACCTCCATCCTGATAATGATTAAAGTGGCTGCAACCTGCAAAAGTGTGCAATGCATGAATGATTTTCACATGCAGAACACAATAACATGTTAGAAGCTCATTACTGAAGTGAGAAAGAGGGTAGAATGCACATTTGGTTTTCACACAGATGTGTGTAAATCTCGATAATTGGTTTGGGAATCCCTTTTTTTAGTGCGTACACACAGAAGAAGTTGTTGCATCACCAGAAATCACCCAGAGAAATAAACAATTTTATTTACACAATTTTCTTTATAAAAATATACTGTACTGTCCCTTACTTGCCAAGAAATGGTATCCAACCTACCCAAAGAGTTAGGAAAGGTAGAAAAACAGCATAAAAGTCTGTGTCCCTCTCAGCAACCGGTGTTCCTGCCTTCCCTCAGTGACTGTTCTTTTAAAAGCCCTGGTTAATGGGGAAGGGACATTCACATAGACTAGGGAGAAGCAAGCTTTTTCTCTGTGTCTCTGCCTTTGCCTCAGCAACTGTTCCTTTAAGAGCCCTAGCTACTTGCCCCAAAGAACCATGGGAAATTTGACCAGTACAGAAACAGGGAGAATCCTGCAAATGGTTTTCACATTAGAGCAATTGCGCAAAAAAGCAAATTCATGAATGAAACGGGAATGAATTTATGGTATTTTCCCGAAAATGCCTATTTGCTGGTTCATTTCACTTTCCTGTTGGATTCCAAGCGGTTTGTGCACAATGTAGTGTGAAAACCATTCATGCAATTGCACCTAACATGCTGGATAACCATGGATTCTGACCTGTTTAAACTTCCAATTTTCCCCATGTGATAAACTCCTTAGATTTGCACTACTGCTCTTCAAGGCTTTCCTTTGCACCAAGCTGGGTCATAGTTTTCTAAGGTGTTTTCTCTAGTTTGAAGGGCAAATTATCTTCCCTGGATTTTTAATATTTTTTTAAATGCATAATAGAGTTATAGTACTAAAAGTGCTATTTCATTATTGCACTATAGTATACATTGACTCTCCCATATCTAAAATGCTTGGGATCAGTAGTGTTTTGTATTTTGGAATATTTGCATATATATAATGAGATATCTTGGAGATGGGACCCAAGTCTAAGCATGAAATTCATTTATGTTTCATATATACCTTTAACACATAGCTTGAAAGTAATTTTATGCACCATATTTTTATGAATTTGGTGATGAAACAAAAATTGTGTACACTGAACCATCATAAAGCTGGGACACTGAACCATCATAAAGCAAAGGTGTCACTCTCTCAGGCATTCATGTGGACAATTTAGGATTTTGGAATATTTTGGATTTTGAAATTCTGGATAAGTGAGATCTACTTGTACTATAACTAACTGTCTTTTTTAAAAGAAAGGAGAAGATTTGAAAATGTATTGGTTTGATATGTCTCAGAATGATTACTGATGTTGACTCAAGTCGATTGACTCAAACTCTAGTTGGACTGAAATCACTTCAGTGATTCAACTTGGACTTGACTTGGCAATAAATGTCACACTGACTTGACTTGACTTGATTAGAGACTTGTATATTTTTAATGGCCTACATGTTGCCCTAACTTAATCCAGAAACAGCAAATGCATTGAGCAATGGACTTGAAGTGTGGGTTGAGGACTACTCAGCAGCTTGTGACCAGTTCCGCACATCGGAGGAGCCTTCTGTTCAAAACCTTTAGAGGAATCCTTCTGCCTCAAGCCTGTTGTCTCAATACATTTGCTGTTCTCCTCTGAGAATCTTTCCCCTCTAACTTCATGCACATCTTTTTGCTTTTCCAGTTATTTAAATTCCACACACACTCACACCACTATCACCATCATCATCGCCACCACCCTTTGTTGCTACTTTGGGATGAAGAGTTCATTGGAGTCCAGTGGTACCTTCCAGCTGGGACACTGAATCTATTTTTGGTCTTACTCCAGACTTCAAAAGAGCAATCCAAGATGCAAAACCTGTTTTGGGGATAGAGTTGAAATCCATTGGAGATTTCACTGTTACTGATGGAGATTTTCCTTATAAAACAGAAGTCTGCATAATTTCTATTGCCTTGCCTTACTTTTGGGAGTTATAGGACCCAGAGGTTACTAGTGCCTATCCTGCCTGGGCAATTCTGGGGCTTGTAGTCCAAATAATGCAGTTACCTAGCAGGGGTGGGGTGGCTTAGTGGTTAAGATGCTAATTATGATGATTGTAAGCTCAGAAGGTTGGCAGTTCAAGGCACAAGTGCTGCATGATGGGGTGAGCTCCCATCACTAGTTCCAGCTTCTGCCAACCTAGCAGTTTGAAAGCATTCAAATGCAAGTAGGTACCACTTTGGTGAGAAGGTAACAGCATTTGGTGCAGTCATGCTGGCCACATGACTACTGGAGTAGTCTTCAGACAATGCTAGCTCTTTGGCTTAGTAACAGAGATGAGCACCACCCCCTACAGTTGGTTACGACTAGACATTCATGCCAAGGAAAAACCTTTACCTTTAATCTTCAGTCCAAATAAGTAACCCTTTTCAAGCTCTAATTATGAGGATATATGAAGCTTTCTTCTTACTGGTCCCCAAACTGACTTGAGGATTCTGGGAGTTGTAGTTCAAAAAGTTACCTTTCTAAGTGTTCTAGTAAAATACAACAAATCAGATCAAATACTGCAAGCCTGATATCTATTTAGCCCTGATATCTAACATCTCTTACAGAACTACACTGATGGAAACACATTCTGGTCTGTTTTCTTAAAATTACAGTATATTTCAGGAGTGTTTGGTATGGCTGTAACTTCCCACCTCTTCTCTCTGACCCAGCTTGGATCCTGCTTTTATTCATGTTGGCTGCAGGAAGAATTTGATTATCTACAAGCTTTAAGTACCTATGTTCTTTCCTGTCCACAACATCCATGTCCCAAGGGCTTGAATTCTAAATGAATCAGGCAAGGCCCTATAAATCATGATCAAATACATCGTCACCACAGTGTGCAATTCATTTTGAGCTGAGGGAAGGAGGGAGGGCAGAGAGAAGAAATCTGAAGAAAGACAGGATAAAAGCACCTTCCTGAAAGACTGAGTGTAGATCAGAGATTAGTTGTCAACTTGAGCTGCTGGCACATTATCTCATGAGCACAGGCAACAACTAGTAGTCCTGTGAAACTGCTTTATTCATAATGCTTAGATGTCTCCTCTAAAGAGTAACTTTTTTTTAAATGCCTTGATTCTATTTTTCTGGGTGGGGGAAAGTAAAACACAGATTTGAACCCTAAGGGGTATTATGTCTATTTCCATAAAGTTCTTACTGAACACTTGCCTTGAATTAAAATGTTCCTTGGATGAAAGCAATTAAGTGATTTGAAGAGAGGTGTCTGTGCTTCAGGTCTTTAGAAATTCTATACCCTAAGTTTGCAAAAGTATGTCACAGGAACAACTAAAACCCACAGATTCAGTCAAAGGGGTGAAACAGAGCCATGACACAGGAACAGAAGCCTGTCTTTAGATTTTGCCATCTGCAAATCTTTCTGAAACTTGCTTATGTCAGGCCTACTTTATAATATGAGAGAATTCACAGTTCAAAGAGAGCAATTTATGAAACATACATCAAAGACTTTCTGTCCCAAGTATCAAATCATAAGCTTATTACCCATAATTGTGAGCAGCTTATATTGGAGTAGACAGACATTAATATCTTATATGGCACAGACTGCTTTATAATCTCATCATGCCGGTGCTAACTACCCTGTAAAACAGATTGTTATTTCCATTTTATAGATAGAAACTGAGTCAGAGACAGGCATCTCCTGCATGGTTAAGCAGGAATCTGAATCCAAGCCTAAGCCTAGCTCTCTCTATAGTTCACTATCAATTCTCCAAAGTGGTATGACTTGGCTGCTTCCAAAATGCTTTCTGCCAGAGTGGCAAAAGGCATAGTGTATGCTACTGATTTAATACTTACCTTGTCATTTTTTTAAAAAAAGTTTTGAAGTAGGTGTAGAAAGCATAAAAGCTCATGAAGACCAAGTATGAATCTATACATACAAAATAATTTGTCCTTACCTTGATCCTGGTCCTGTTTTGAATGCACAACATTCCTGCAGTTTTGAAGTGAAAGCACTTCATTTAGATGCCTGAGGGCTTTAATGCTATTTAAAATAAATAAAGAAAAAAATTACTCCACTGTTTTTGGAACCTCCTCCTTTTCTTGAAAACACATATGGCTTGTGCTGCAAACTGGGATCAGGGTGAAATTGGGTGGTAGGGTGGTTGGAGGCTGGGGCCAGTTTGGTGGTGGTGGGGTTACCTAAGCCAGGTAGTCACCTGATCTTTCTAGCCACAGAAAGATATTTCTCTTGTTTACATCGACAGCTAGCAAATGTAGTGCCACTATTTTTTTTTAAAAAAAATCCAGTATGTGGACGTTCACAATCAAAACATAGTGCATCTTCATAGGTCAGCATTTCAACTCACCCTACACTTAGAGCAGTGGTTTCCAACCTTTTTTATGCCCCACACCCCTAGGAAATGCTTGATAAATGTTCCTACACCCTACAAAAGTAATATCACATTTGAACATGAAGAAGTCTTATTTCATTGTATTGAACCACATGTACAATACTGCAGGTGAACAAATTGAATTTTAAAAATAAGCTTTTTAACTCAGTGCATAAAATGTAGATTTAAACTTAACAATTAGACTCATGTGAGGGGACATCTGGAACAAACAAGCCAGTTTAGACTCCCCCTTTTTAAATGACATAATATGGGGATCTCTGCACATTTGCATAATATTGGAGCAATTCTCTTGTGCACGCTAAAGATTTAGCTCTTTGGCTCAAATATTTCTGCTCGCTTTGGTTCATTATTCCCCTGTACCTCTACTTAGTAGGACATGTCCCAATATCTTTGTCCTTTCACCCACTAGCATTCTAGTAAAATAAAACAAATCAAATCAAATACTGCAAGCCTGATATCTATTTAGCTCTTTCACCCATTAGCCTACAACTTTGGAAGGAGAGTGGAGTTCAAATTTGTGTGTGTGCTGTGCTTAAATTCCTCAGAGTACCCCAATGGCCTCAGGGAATTTATCCTTCCCAATGTTACACTATATTTTCAAACAGGCATTGCATGCAGGTGCATGGGCATGTGGAGAGAGCACTTATGCATAAATACACCTTCAGATCCCATCCTCCCCTTCCCAAGATCTTGCCACATTTCTCTTACACTACACTGGCAATGTAATTCCTTGCTTTTGGTTCATTGCTATGTGTGGCCCTCCATCTCACATTGCTTTCTGTGGCAGATAGTGACATGCCCAGCCATACAACTACATTTCCTCCAGCAGTCCACCTGGCTGAACACAGGGGAAAAAAGTGAGAAAGAACATGGGGTTCAGATGAGGAAACTGATTAGTTTTTTTTTTTTTTTGGATACAGAAAGTGAAAGGTACCTTGACCATGTGAAGAAGGAGGATGAGTGTGCCAGCAGAGATCCAGACAGGCTTACCACATGCATTGAGGAGCAGACTGCACTGCTGTTTAACCTTTTCTAACACATGGAGGAATCACAGGACATGGGCAAGGTACAGCATGGTCATGACCAACTTTCTAGATGTAGGGCATTGTTCCAGGGAGATGTTTCAGAATTGCCAGAGAACAGCCAGAACATGGAAAATGATCCATCAGCCACTGTTTGAGTAGTATGGCTAGGTGAGCCCCAGAGTCTGGTTGTTCTAGGCAAACCTCTACACCACTTACACCTCTCACTGGTACATGGAAGAGGAAGACTGCAAAAGCAATTAGGCAGCCAACCTGATAATCCTCCTAACATATATGCCAGGGGTAGGCAACCTTTCCCCTTCAAGGGCCGAGGGACTTCAGCTCCCAGAAGCCTCAGCCATGTTGGCCAATAGTCCCATGTTGGCCAATAGCTCCTGGGATTCTGGGAGCTGAAGTCCCTCGGCCCTTAAAGGGGAAAGGTTGCCTACCCCTGATATATGCCATAGGGCATGAGCAGATGTGACAAATAAGCACTGGTTCTTCCTGTGCGTGATGCTTATCACTTGATGAGCAGCACCAACCTCCAACAAGCAGTCAAGTATGATAGTGGTCTCCTCAGTTAGCCACAGTCATTTGACACCGAAATACATGTCCTAAGAGTGAGGATGGACAAGGAGGATATACCTGATAATGGGAGCAAATGTTTCCTGCATAATTGCTTTATGTAGATATTCTATGGAGTGGACCATTGTGATTTGATTCCCTCTCCTTCACAAAAAGAGTGAATTGTAAGCATAGGCAATAAACACTTCAGATTAGAATTTTTATTTTGACACTTGTGGCAGCAAAAATAGAAATGAGGAAGTGGCCACAATACACCCCCACTCATCATCAGTAAAGGCACAGCACACTACAGTTTTCTTTTTAAAAAATCCTACAACTAGTAGCTCTTTACAAAGAAAAAGGAAAAAGACACAAGGCAACCCCCCCCAACATCACACAACCAAAGCAGCTCTATAAAAAGCCCACCCCACCCCTAAAAGCATACTGGAAGGAGAACCTCAGCCTACATCTTTCCAGTCCAAAAATATTTCTGCCAATGCTTCCTGAATGACTCCCCTCCAAGCTTTTGCTTGTCTTCATCATTTTACATTGGTGCTCCAGCAGTGTCCAGCATGTACTAGACACCCCCTCCCCCAAAAAGGAATTTCAAGTACCTGGCCTCTTGTCTCACAAATGTTGTACAAAATGACATATACAGTAAGTACATCAAGGATGTTCTCTCCTGCAATCTCCAGAGATGCAGTCAGACAGCACCAATGAGCTTTCAAACACACAAATGTCCTTTCAACCATTTTCCTCACAGGTTTGAGGTATTCATTGAATTTTGCCTGTTTCTCTGTGAGCATGCCAGATATGGCTTCATCAGCCCCTTACTAATAGTATATGGCAAATTCATGAGTAGTAGTGGATCAACTAGCTGCTCTCCCACAGTTATTGTTGTGTTGTCAGGAACAAAGTTCCCTGCCTGTGTAGTCTCATTTGGCAGAGTTATGGAAGATGTGGAATTATGATTTTTTCCCACTCCACCCAATTTCCACATCAATAACGTGCCCTGTAGAAGGATGGAGTAGGTGTGCTTTTTGTTTATGAATTCTCTGCCTTGTCTAATTGGAGAAATAATCTGGTAGTGGCAGCCACCATTTGGGGAAATCTCAAGACTATTACAGGCTTGCATTATGCTAAAACATGGATTCATACATCAGCTAATCTATTTTGCTCACAACTGGAAAGTTTGTTACAAGATGAAACAGATTAGAATTTGTATGTCTGCAAATTGTTTTAGATTTCATTTATTCTGTACTGACTTCCTTTGTCACATTATGTTCTGAGGTACTGCTCCATGTATCTTGATTTGTCTGTCTTTTTGTATTCTTGTTCATTTTTTATTTATATTGATTGTCTATATTATGTTTATTATTAATTGCTACTACACACACACATATGCATAACCACTGTAGTTATATATTTATGTAGTGGATCAGCAAGTTGAATTATTACATGTTGAGGAACAGTCCTAATTAGTTTCACTGGATGTGAACTCATTGTACATGTCTATACTCCATGAGGAAGCTCGTGTGATCATTGAACAAGTGTTGGTATCATATAGCATGAAGATTCCATCTCATTTTCTTTTGGACATTTAGTCAGACACTCATTCTAGACTTTTGGAGAGCTGATTTCAATAAATTTAGGGAAACACTGGGAGTGATCCTATGGACAGGAAAACTAAAGGAGATGGGAGTCCAGGATGGATAGGAGTTTCTGAAAAGGGAGATACTGAAGGCACAATCTCAAACTGTTCCAATGAGAAGGAAAAATGGGAGGTGTCTCAAGAAACTGGGTTGGATGACAAAAGAACTTTCAACCGAACTAAGGACCTTTACAGACTGCCAGAAATAATGCAACTTGAGTCCACTTTAACTGCCCTGGCTCAGTGCTAGGGAATCTTGGGAACTGTAGTTTATTGTGACAACAGGGCTATCTGACAGAGAAGGCTCAATGTCTCAGAAAAAAACTACAATTCCCATTATTCCCTAGCACTGAGCCAGGGCAGTTAAAGTGGACTCAAGTTGCATTATTTCTGGCAGTCTGTGAAGGCCCTAAGTTTTAAATGGGAGATGTATAAGAAATGGAAAAGGGGCCAAATCACTAAAGAGAAACTCAAACAAATAGCTAGCACCTGTAGGGGTAAAGTCAGGAAAGCCAAAACACAGAATGAACTCAGGCTTGCTAGAGGGGTTAAGAACAATAAAAAGGGTTTTTGGGGGTATGTCTGTAGCAAAAGAAAGAAGAAGGAAATGGTAGGGCTACTGTGCAGAGAAGATGAAGAAATTCTAACAGGGGACAGAGAAAAGGCAGAACTATTCAACACCTTCTTTGCTTCAGTCTTCTCACAAAAGGAAAAGGGTGTTCAACCTGACGAAAATGGAGCAGAAGACACAATAGGGGAAATGAAGCACAGAATAGGTAAAGAGGTAGTACAGGAATACCTGGTTAATCTACTGTAAATGAATTTAAGTCTTCAGGACCAGATGAACTACATCCAAGGATAAAGAACTGGCAAATGTATTCAGAGCCATTCTCATACCTGAGATCAAACACTGAAAGGAATAGGAACTGCAGCCAGGAAATCAGAAAAAAAGTTAATGAGGAGGGTGGCTATGGAAGAATTAGAAAAAATCCTAAAATGCAAAGATATATAACTGAGCTCAAAAGTTAGAATCATACAAGCCATTGTATTCCATGTATTCTATTATTCTATGTGTTCTATTACTATGCATGGGTGTGAGAGCCAGACAGTTAGGAAAAAAGATAGGAAGCAATAGCATCACTGGGGGGTGCAGGGGTGCAGGCTACACAGAGTGACACTCCATTAGGGGGTGACACCTGTTCAGTCCTCCACCCCCTGTGGGGCCTTCCCAGGGCCCTGGGCTTCCTGTCTTGTGCACACGTGTATGCACACACTCCCATGTGGCCTGCACACCGGAAGTCCCATGCTGAAAGTCCTGCCCCCTGCACCTGGGTGTCACCTGGTTGGGGAACACCACTGATATTTCAAAGCAATTCATTCATGTGGTGCTGAAGAAGAGCACTAAGGATGCTGTAGACAGCCAAAGAGACAAACAAATGGGTCCTAGAGCAGATCAAGCTCATCTTGGAAGCCAAGATGACAAAACTTAGGTTGTCATATTTTGGACACATTATGGGAAGGGAAAACTCATTGGCAAAAAACAACAATGCCAGGAAAGGTGTTCCTTTCTGACATTATACCAAACACAGAGTTTCAAAGATGTTTCTGTGATTGTAAATATGCAACCAATTGTTAATGTTTGTTATATGAATCAGCTTTTTGTTAATAGTATTGTTAAATGAATGAACTTTAGATATTTCATTATATAATGCCAAAATTTGGGCACTATTAATTACGACTAAAGAAGACAATATGAAACATCTTGATATTCCCAGGACAGTCATCTTCTTGTGATCATATAAATCTACTTGTTTGTACAAGTCTACTATTGAGCTACAGCTGCTGGATGGAAATTTAAGGTTACAAACAACTAACATTGGACAGGAGTGCATGTTATCTGCCAATGCAACCTAAACATCCCACTTACTGAGTTTGTTTGTTGGAAGCTATTTTGGTAGTGGTGCAGCTGCCTGAGAGAGTCAACATTCCTTAAGGATTATAGCTGCATATTATTGTCATCTCGGCACTGGTTGGTGGAATATTGCATGTAACAACAGATATTAGCAGCCTGGGAGAACTCCTTAGGGATTATTAACACTTCCAGCCTCTAACAACTTTCTTACAAGTAGCTGTTAAGATAAACAGACTCATTACCTTAATTCAAGTTGGTCCATTAAGAATTCAGATTAATGGTCTTTTCATTTTAAGTTTTCTAATGTACACTTTTGTTGATTAGAATTATAATATGTGCATGGAAGTTCTAGTAGTGAGAACTAAAATATAACAGGTACAGAAAATTGTTCTTAGGTTAGTCTTTATTGTGATAATAATAATAATAATAATAATAATAATAATAATAATAATAATAATAGTAATTTTATTTCATTCCATTTATTTACTCTATTAAGATCCATACATACCTATACCAGATACTTAGTAGCTCTTTAGCCCTAGTTTTGTTGTTGATCCATTTCCTCGTCACTTGAGAAGCACCTGACTGATGTTTCCACCACCTCCTGTGGGTGATCTCTACTGTGACAGACAGAGGTGGGATCTCTGTCACAATTCCCCTTGTAGAAGAGATCAGTTGTGTGAGGGGGATGGTAGAAACATCAGTCAGCTGCTTCCCAAGTAACAGAGGAACACCCATGCCATCAATTGCAGTGGTTGGTGGCTAGTAAGTAGAGATTGGGGAACATTCATGGTCGTTATGTAGCCCCTAAACAAAGGAATACATAGGAATCATGGATATTAAACAGTCATGAATGTATAAATCTAGGGTACACATTCGTAATGCCCAACTGAATTCCAGCACGTATGTATAAAGCCCACACAGTGCTCATATTTCCTTTTTGTGCACCTAAGATAGATATATAAAAGTAATAGTTTGAATATATAGCTGCTGCTATAAAAAAGTAATAGAGAAATCACCCAAATGTGAACTCCCCAGCACATAAGAGGTACAGGAAATATAAACTAAACCTTTTATATGGGCACTACAAATTAAAGTCTTTTCAGTACAACCCTGTTCTGTGAAGAAATATATTTCAAAAAGGTTTGAAGGTGAGGGAAGGATGGGGGAATAACCTCAACCTTATTAACCCACATAAAGAGCAATCAATATAGCAAAAAAAAAAAAAAAAAAAAAAAAAAAAAAAAAAAAAAAAAAAAAAAAAAAAGTGAGTAATGTTGATGTTGGCATCTACCAGAAAGGAGATCAAAGGCCTTTTGGCTACTCTGCAGAAAATGTTTCTTATTAGTTTGTTTGCAGAGCTTTAATGTGAGATTGCATTTACCAGCTCACTACTGAAGCGATATTGTTGCCCTGGTCAGTAGGCCTTTTATAGTCAGCGAAGTATGCTCTCATTTATTTAGCTGCTACTTTGAAACTTTGAGGCTGTCATTTCCTGAAGAAATAAGGAAGTTCTCCTCTTTCTTAAGGAGTTGATATTTTAAGGAATGAGAAGGAGCTAGGGTTATTTACTGATCTGTAAACTTTCCAGTTCAGGATGACTGGAGTAGGCCACGTAATTGTAAAATGTGCAGAAAGACATGGTCAGCAAATGTATTATGTAGCAAAACAAACAGTATCATAAAGAGGAAGCTGCTTGATACTTTCAAGACACACTGATGTCACATTCATGACTTAGTGCTGTTGACTATCCTGAAGCAAATATGCTATATGCATGAAATTATTACATTCTGGCAAAGATTTGGGATAGTGCCTTGAAAAACACTTATTTTCTACCAAGCAAAATACATGAGTGTCATATACAAGGCTTTGCCATACACTTAATTTCTGGAGTTTTTCTAATGAACACATGAAATCAAAGACATGACCAGGCAAACTATGAAAGCTCTTTTAGGCTGGAATCCTAAAAACATTTACTAGCAGTGAATAAATGATACTAATTTCACTGGGATGTAATTCTATGTAAATATGCTCAGGATTGCATTGAGAATTTGTTCTCTGGCAGTGGCGTCTCCATCCCAAGTATCACCTGGTGTGTGTGTGGATGCCAGAGGATGGCTTCAGCTCTTTCTTTTACCAGGATGGATGTCTCCTCATGAGGAGGCCTCCTCTGCTGAAGCAAGGCCAGGAAAGGTGAGCTTGGGCATCTTGTTTGCCCCAGTGGCAGAGGTCTCCTTGTAAGGAGGCCTCCCCCACTGCAGCAGCACCAGCAGCAGTGGTGCTCTCTCCTCACTCAATAAGTCATTTCCACAAACTCTGAGGATGTATTTTGGGCCAGAAATATCTGGAAGGCTACAATTGTCTAGCTCTGTCTTAAATTATCAGGCAAGACTCACATTAGTAGCTAGTCTGTCTCATCCACATATATGTATCATCGTAGTTAGAGGCAGGTCCCATCATGTTGTCTTACAGTCTAATATGCCATTTCCTCTTTTTTTTTTTTATCAAAGCTTAACAAAATGTCAACTATTCTATTGAGCATTATCTCAGGGCCAAGGAAGAAGCCAAGGATATGCACAGACTGAGGCATGGAGCCCGCTGCTTGACAGTGGTCTGGGGTGAATTGTCTTGGTCCCCCTCCCAAGAGATCTTTATTTAGGTACCATTCTGCTATAATGGCCTTCTTTGTGCATGTCAACCTTAAGTCCAAGGCATGGTTTGAAAAGTTACAATGTCCTTAGAAAGGCATTTATTTATTTAGATTATGAAAGCTTCAGTTATCCTAGAAAATCAGTATGCAAAGAGATTTTGTAGTACCTTTGAGATTAACTGAAAGAAAGTAGTTAAGATGCTGACTCTGTTGATTGCATGATCAGCAGGTTGGCAGTTCAAGGTCCAAATGCTGCATTATGGAGTGAGCTTCTGTCACTAGTCCCAGCTTCTGCCAACCTAGCAGTTCGAAATCAGGCAAATGCAAGTAGATAAATAGATGCCACTTCTCAGTGGGGAGGTAAACAGCATTCTATGTAATCATGTTGGCTCCATGATCACAGTGTAGTACAGGGGCCGGCAACCTATGGTCCCCGGGCTGGTTCTGGCCCAGGGCCCCACGCTTACTGGCCCAGGCGGACCCCTGCTGCCACTGCCTGCCACCGCTGCGGCGTGTTTTGGTCGCCGCGTGGCTGCACTTGCCACGACTGCCATTTTATTTTTCAAAATGGTGGCCGTGACGCGTTTGCGCATGCACAGGAGTACTGCGCATGCGCAAATGCATCGTGGCCGCCATTTTGGAGAAGAAAATGGCAGCCGTGACATGCGCGGAGGTGACGGCGGGGGTTGTGGGGGTTGCACATGTGCGCATGAGCATGCGCGCCATCATTCCCCCCCCCTGGGCCCACCGGAAGGGACAACTTCGGGGGATTGGCCCCCAGCTCAAAAACGTGGCCTACCCCTGGTGTAGTATCTGACAATGCTGGCTCTTCAGCTTCGTAATGGAGATGAGCACTGCCCCCTATGGTTGGACATGAATTGACAACCTTGTCAACAGGGAATACCTTGGCCTTTTACATAGCTTTCACAGACTTGAACCTACTTCCTCAGATGCATGAGGAAGTTATGTATAGGCATCCAAAGCTTCACATAATTACAATAAGACTAATCTCAACAGGGAGAGAGTAGAGGAAGCTATTTACTGATCCTACCTCATGTTTGTGAGAATGGTCATCAGCACAGAAAAATAATCTTAGTAGTGGTAGTAGTAATTTATATCCTGTCTTCTTCTGAGTCTGGAATATATCCACATTTGATATAGCAGCTTTATACTACTTTAACTGCCATGGCTCGATCCTATGGAATCCTGGGATTTTGAGGTACAGTACATTGAATTCTTAAACACATCATATTGAATTACAGGATAGAAGCTCATTAGTGGAAGATTCTCAGTGCCTCACAAATTGCAAACCCAGAATTCCCCAAAATGGAGCCAAGCCACTTAACGTGGTATCAAAATGATATAACTGTTTAGTGTAGGTACATCCAGGACTCAAGGTGGCTTACAAAAATTTAAACAGGTACAGCTAAAAGATTGCATCAAAAACAACATTAAAAATATAATTAAATAAACTATAAATAGAATTAAAAGTGTAACTATTTTTTTTTTAAAAAAAGATAGACAACAAATGTAGACAACATAGTAAGCTGGGGCTCCGTATCCAGGGATTCTGTATCCATGGATTCAATCATCTACAGTTTGAAGATATGTTGTTGTTGTTGTTTTTTAAAAAAATCTGAAAACCAAACCTGGATATTGCCATTTTATATACCATTTTACTACAGCATTGTATTTAATGGGACTTGAGCATCCATGGATTTTTTTGTATCCACAAGGGGTCCTGGAACCAAATCCCAGCAGATACCAAAGGCCCACTATACATTATCAAAGGCCCTTTCCACCGGGCAATCAGTGCTTAAAGGCCTGCTGAAACAAAAAGTCTTCACCTGCTTACAGAAGGAGATCAAGGAGAGAGGCAGTCAGCCTCTCTAGAAGGGGTGTTCTAAAGGGTGAGGTGTTCCAAAGTCTGGGAACAACCACTAAGAATGCCCTCTTCCATGTATCTGTGAGGTTGTTGGGATGGAGAGAAGGGCCTCTGCAGAGCTCAAAACAGAGAGAATACAGTTTCTGGGGTGAGAATTGTGTGGCCCTGTAAGTCCAATCAGCTCTTACTAGGACAGCCAGTAATGAGGATCAGTGGTCAGTCTACATGCACAGAGGCAATGCATAAAGGCCATGCTGCTCTGTGTGCTTAGTACACTATTGCACATACAATGATGCCACAATTCCAATTTTGCCACTAGTAGTTGGCTATGATCATTTGCACATTGACTAGATAAATAAATAAATAAATAAATAAATAAATTCACATAACACAGCTTATGCTTGTGTATGTCAGTACCAGGATGCCAGAGAAACCTGAATTCAAAATGTACAGATTCTAAAGTATACAGGACAAATATTTTGCTGTTGTTGATGTTGTATTTATTTATTTATTTATTTACTTTTATCCAGCCCTTCTCCCAAGACTGGGACTCAGGGCGGTTTACAACATTAAAAAACCCCAAAACCCAATACGGCATCACATGCAGAAAATTAGTGCCTGGAGAGGGAGGGAGGGAGAGGGAAAGAAAAGGAAAAGGAAAAAGAGGTCTTGAAAGGGACATTTGATTAGCAGGAAATAACAGTAGGGTAAATCAGCAATTATGGGAATTCAACATATAAGCTATACATCAAAAAGCTTTACCACATGCTGAGCTGGGAAAGGACTTCAGATTTGGCTACCACAAAAATACAGTTTGTCAGTGCCTTTATAGCTGTTAGCCAGTCAGAAATGTACATTTGACAAGAAGGAAAGAGTGAATTGGGCAAGGAAGGTCTTGTTATAGACTGTACAACCATTCTAGCTTCCTCTTGGCTGGAAATTATACCTACAAGCATCACTCCCTGCTAGGGAATTTGAGATTTGTGTTTTCTTTGTGATTGGAATTGCCTATTCATCAAATCAGAAAAAATGCACATTTCTTTTCTGTTTTTCCTCTTCTCTGTATCCCCTTGCATCCTTCTCTTGTCCATGTTGTGTTGAATTTTAGCACATAAATTCAGGGCAGTCTTTTGTTGTCACTCAATAAAGTACTATGCATTGTAATAATGCAATGCTAATTGTGTGGGAGCTGAACAAAGGAACCATTACTTCCCCATGGAGTTTGTTGGTGTGATCCCAGAAATATGTGCAATTATGTGAAGGAGGGCAGCCTTGACCATGCAGCTAGTGAAGACAAAACAGTTCTTATATGGAAGCCCTTTTTTATACCATACTTGCTTCCACATAATCCTTTCTTCCCAGCAGGGAGCCCGAGAATGGCCTATGCACTCCTGCAGGTGAGAACATGGTGACTATGAGCCAGAGTTAACACTCTGGTGGTGATTATGACTTATAAATTATCATCTGATTATCTGAAAGACTGTTCTCCCACACAAACCTGTCCTTCAGAGGCATGTTTGGTGAATAGATGTAGAGCACCTTTTCATTGGTTACTACTAGACTATGGAACATCTCTCCAATGAAGACTGAATTCATCCCCTCCCTGGACGTTTTCACACGGGGCTTTAAACGGAGTCATTCCTACCTCCGTCCGGCCCCACTCCGGCTCTGTGCAGGATAAGTTCACACGACGTCGCAGCAAGCCCCGCCCCATCCAGCGCCATCCCTGCCTCACTCCGGGGTCTTGCTGCGCGTGTTCACACGACGTCGCAGCAAGCCCCGCCCCATCTTGCGCAATCCCTGCGCCATCCCTGCCGCTAGCCGGCTTTAGCCCCGTTTTTGTAATTCCTTTTTTAAAAAGGAATTACAGGGGCTGCTGCCGGAGGCAATCAGGAGTCATTCCGGCGGCTGCTGTTTTCGCCGCCGGAATGGCTCTTGATTGCTTCCAGGGGGCTTCCAGGCGGCTTTAGAGCCGCCTGTGTGAAAACGTCCATTGTTGGCCTTCTGCTGGAAGGCAAAGATTTTTCTGCTAAAGCAGGCCATCAGCAACTGTCTAACCAACTGATATGGACAGAGGTTTCAAGCAGATGAGCTGGAATTCTTAATATTTTAATTTTATTCACTAATGCAAATGAGTTTTACTGTATTAACTTTGTTTTTAATTCCATGCCCAGTTTAATTTGTATTTTATTACATATCATTTATTGTACTTTTACAGATAGCTGTTGTTGTGATGATGTTTGGAGTCACCTTGCATGCCAGTCATGGAAGAAAGAAAGGGCAGAAATGTGATAAATACATACATATTGGCTGGCATCCTAAAGTGCAGTTACAGATTCATAACCTAGAGTATTCAGCCATGATCCGTATGCACAATCATGACACATGATTGCCACAAAAGCAGATAATCCTCCCAAATTTACTTTAATAGCTATCAGCTGCATTGAGCAACAGAGATCTGTTGAGCAATGGATGGGGCACAACAAAATGTTGTTTCCAACCCCTTCCCACCAGTGATCTCTGATGTGACAATCAGAAGCACAGCCCCTGTCTTAACTCCTTTTTGCACCAGAAACCACAGGTAGGAAAGGGCTGGAAACGTCATCTTGCTGTTCCCTGATTGCCAACAGAAAAGACATCTGTTGCTTGGTGTGGTTGCTGGCTATTAAGGTAGATTTGGGGCATCAGGTCAGGGGACAATACATAGCAAAGTAATTAAAGTAAATGAATGCAATTCTATGCACTGAAACATAGCACAGGTACACTAACACATGTACTAGTATTAATTTATTTTATTTATATGTTGCCTTTCTCCCTGGAGGGACCCAAGGCACATCACAGACAAGACAAGTAAAATTCAAAACAATTAAAAACATCTACACACAATATAAAACCACATAAAATATACAAAAGTTGAAAACATAACAAAAACCCCACCTGCTCCAAAAAAAAAAAAAAAGCACCCTGATATGTATTATATACCAAATGCCTGCCTGCATAAAAAAGTTTTTACTTGCCGAGGAAAGGCCAGCAGGGAGGGGGCCAGCCTAACCTCCTGAGGAAGGGAGGTCCAGAGGGTGGGAGCAGCCACTGAGAAGTCTCCCTCTCTTGTGTCCTCACCAAGTGAGCCTGTGATCTTGGCAGGCCCAAGAGAAAGCCTTCTCTTGGAGGTTTTAGGGTTGTAGCAGGTTTGTATGGGGAGATACACTGCCTCGGCAGATGGCTAATTGAG
>CM034701.1:228859045-228880028 GCA_020142125.1 Phrynosoma platyrhinos | reverse complement strand
ATGGTCAGCCAAAAGGACCAACAAATGGGAATTAGAGCAGATCAAGCCAGAAATCTCCCTGGAAGCCAAGATAACCAAAGCAACACTGTCATACTTTGGACACATCATGAGAAGGAAGGACTCATTGGAAAAGACATTAGTGCTGGGAAAGGTAGAAGGAAATAGGAAGAGATGAAGGCAACATATCAGATGGATGGACTCTATTAAGGAGGTCACTGGTATGGGTTTGCAGGAGTTAAGCAGAGCAATGGAAGACAGAGGGTTTTGGAGATGTCTCATCCATAGTGTCGCCATGAGTTGAGATCGACTCAAGGGCAGTTAACAACAACAAAAAAGTGACATCTTCCTGTGAGCTGATAATATGTCTAAGGTCTAATATGCACTGCAGAAATAATGTAGTTTGACATTGCATTAACTGCCATGGCTCAATGCTATGGAATTCTGGGATTTATAGTATGTTGTGGAACCACAGCTCTCTGACAGAGAAGGCTAAATATATCACAAAACCACAAATCCCAGAATTCCATAGCATTAAGCCATGGCAGTTAAAGTGGTGTCAAACTGCATTATTTCTGCAGTGCAGATTAGACCATAGTGTAAGACATTTTGGTAATTTCTGCAAGAGAAATGTATCTGTAGGATCACTATAGATAACACTCAGAACTGATGCATATAACCTTGATCCTTGGCACAAGAAAACAATGCAATACAAAACTCCCTTTCTAATCCCATCAACTGGCAATGCACTGGAACTGAGAAAATTTTATAATAACCTTAAACCAGAGGGCAAGGCTGGGGCGAATACTAGGGGGTATCGTAAAGTTGTAATTATCGCATTTTAAAAAATTGCCAGAAAGTTTGTTTTGATTTGTAGTTGTTAACTTATCTCTATGTAGATTTATACATTTTCCCCAGCATTCCTTGACCCTCTGAATACCGATGTGAAGTCGTAGGCTTTCAGGGCCAGCATCCATAGTTTTTTGTGGGTTTTCTGGGCTGTGTGGCCATGTTCTAGAAGAGTTTCTTTTTGATGTTTCGCCAGCATCTGTGGCTGGCATCTTCAGAGAAAATAATCCAAATACCGTTATTGTAGAAGTCTGCAGACTGTGCCTTAAACCACTCTTCCGTTTCATGAATGATGTCATTTGTGTTGTCAAATTGTGACCCTGCAATAGATTTTTCATTTCTGGGAACAAGAAAAACTCAGTTGGTGTCAGGTCAGGAGAATAAGATGGATGCTGCAAGATCTCAAAGCCACATGCTCTTGCTTTGTTAATTGCAACTTGAGATGAATGAGCTGGTGCATTGTCAGCTAGGAGATAAATGCCTCTGGAGAGCATACCACAGTGTTTCTTTTTCAGAGTATCTTGCAACTTGTCCAGAACATTGCTGTAGTATGTGCTAGTGATGGTTTGTCCATTTGCAAGCTAACCTGTGAGAATGACTCCACAGCAGTCCCAAAAAAACTGAGAGCATGACCTTCCCTGCTGACTTTTGTACCTTTGCCTTTTTTGGGGGAGGGGAATCGGTATGCTTCCACTCCGTGCTCATGGTTTTGGTCTCTGGATGATACTGATAAATCCAAGATTCATCCATGGTTACCAGATGACCAAAAAAAAAAAAAAAAAAAAAAAAAAAAAAAAAAAATCCTCTTCATCCTGTTCCAACAGTGTCAACATCTGTCTTGAAATGTCATGCCGTGTTTGTTCATAGAATCATAGAGTTGGACGAGACCACAAGGACCATCCAGTCCAACCCTCTGCCACACCATCTGAACTGACAACAAACCCCTTGGTTTCTGGAAAGGGGTTAGCAAACTTGGAACCCAGTGTGCATACACCTTAGACATGTGCAGTTTGTCATGAATAACTTCCCACACACTACCATAACTGAGATCAGTTTCATTCATGATCATTTGGATGCTTGCTTGTCTCTCTTCCAGAATTAAACCCTCCACTTTCTTCACTGTGGCCACATCATCCATAAATGATGGTCTTCCAGGTCTTGGCTCATCTGCGAGCGACATGTGGCCAGTTTGGAAATTCCTTTTCTACCTCACAATAGTGTCATAAGATGGGCAATTGTTTCCATAAAAGACCACCATGAATTTGCCAGGCACTATTACCCTTCAAATGCAGGAACTTTATCACACTGTGAGCCTCAATCTTCTCTATCTTACACTTTAGTCACTTCTGGCACAACCTGTAACAAAAATAAAGGACACAAAGGATTGATTTTCTCAACATCATGCACTTAGGGACCAATGATGACAATGACATAATTTCATCAATATACCATAATAACTTCTGGGTGATAATTATTACTTTAAAATGCCTTCTCATATGCTCTTTCCCAAATCTAGTGAGCAAGCCTGCAAGCTTAACTATAATACACTGTTGGGCAGAATTTGGAATGCTGCTTTTAAGAAGAATAAATAAAATGAGTTGCTGAAACATTCCATAACTGAACAAGGATAGGACAATGCAGAGGAACCAAAGACATCATGTTGCTACTGCTCAGTTTGAAATGGCTACAGCATGCTGCTCTAATCATTCTTGAAAGACACTTTCCAAGCTCTGTTGTTGGGGCAAAATCAGTTCTCTGATTTTACCTCTGGGGGAAAAAAGGCTCTCTGAACAGCCTTCTTCTAAGCAAGCCAGAACTTTGGTGCAGGATGGGGCAGATTGGCCAAATTCATTCTTATCCCACAGAGCCCTGGTGGCGCAGTGGTTAAATGCCTGTACTGCAGCCACTCACTCAGACCACAAGGTTGCGAGTTCAGTACTAGCCAGGACTCAGGCTAGACTCAGGCCTGCATCCTTCTGAGGTCGCTAAAATGAGTACCCAACTGTTGGGGGGCAATGAGCTTACAGTTGTAAACTGCTTAGACATCCCATAGCGTGATATGAAATGGTATATAAATGAAGCTGCTTTGCTTTGCTTTAAGTGCCCCCCACATCTGTTTCCTGGGTCTTTCCTTGTTAGCCTGCCCAGCACAGTGGTCTCCCAGGTCCAACATAGGTACCCTTTTTGGCTGCTTTATTGTACTGGCCCTCTCAATGGCAGGTGTTTCACAAAAGCAAACCACCACACCATTCCTCCCCTGCCAAAGATTCTACAACAGCTAATTTCTGCTTTTCATAAACAGATGCTTTATCTCAATGCTTGAGTTGTGTTTACAGGAATCAGCTTTTCCCCATAAACAGTAGTGAATGCCCAGAATGGGTGGGCATGGGATTGGTTGGGCAGGGGAGTGGATGGGAAACCTGTAAATTTGGCTGATTGAATTAGATGAGATAATTTGGTTGATTGAGGTTGTAATCAAAGCTTCAGTCCTCAAAGCACTGTGTGGTACAAACCCATTTCATTTGAGTGTTTAGTCAATGGAGGAGTCTTGATGATTAGACTGTTGCTAACCAATGCCTGCAAGGAGGTGATCTGCCTATTGTATGTACAGTACATAACAGCATAAATGGCAATGACAAGCCACAAAATATCTCCTAGAAGGAGAACAGAGGTTTGTTGCCTTGTAGAACTTTTACACTCAGGTATAACAAAAGAGAAAAGTCGCCTTTGTTGATAGCTATATTCAGCACTTTGTTCTGTCTGTGTCCTCTCCTATGCCCCACTTTGGTGCTACCATAACATCATCTTGTCAATCTTGAGACATGTTGGTCCACGTTGCAACCACTGATGGATATTCAGCCTGTGCACATACTAAAATGGCTTGTTTCTGTTGATATATGTCTTTGTAGAATACTTCAATGGAAGAGGAAATAAAAGGAAACCTCAAGCAGTTCTGATTTCGAAGAATGTCCAGTTTTAACTCCTAAATATCTGTCCAGAGGTGATATTTAACCTTTTTCCTCTAATCATTTATACCACAGACTTTAAAGAAAGGACTTCTGTTCAAAATACTTGAAACTTGCATTGTTTGGGTGTATGTAGAATAAAAAAGTAGGGGTTGCAGATGCATGTTGTCATATGTACTCTATAACAAATTGTGCAAACTGTCCAGGTTAAATTACTTGTATCTCCTGCTGAAGATGTGAGATAGTGTCAATGTTACATGGCCTGTAAATAGAACAAAGCTATAGGAAGCATTATTCTGATTCAATAGAAGCAGCTCATTATGAAGGAAGATTATACACTCTGGAGAGAAATGAGCATTATTTAAGTACTTCTCACTTAAAATGTTGGACAATGGATGCTCCAAACACTCACAAGGTATTCACAGGACAAGTCAGGGCCTGTACAGGGTGGCCAAAAGGACCGGCCTGAGGGTGAAGTTGGGGCATGGCAACTGCACGCTGGCTGCCTCAACTCTGCCCTGATGCTGCCATCATGCTGTGTGCCCCACCGCACAGCGCACGGTGTCAGGGCGCTCCCTTGGCGCAGTGTACAGACGCACTGTGCCAAAGGAGCGCAGAAGAGCCACTGCAGTGGTGGTAAGGGCGGCTTTTTGCTGCTCCAAAAAGGAGCGGCAAAATGCTGGATTGGGGCTGTAGCATGCAGTTTCCGCGGCCCCAATCTGGCACTCCCAGGGGCAGCACGGAGCTGCCCCTTAGGGGGCATCTGTATAGCCCCCAATTGGCACAATGAGTAACTATATAGTTCAGTGTATTCTGTGGCATCTTAAAGTGAACACAGTTCAGTAATTGGTTATGAGGCAATTTGTCATGTAGCATAACTTCTTACAAGTTGTGTAGCTGAAGTTCATGTTACAGATAAATGGAAAAAAACTTTGTGATGAATACTATATATTTGGCCATAGGTCAGTCTCATGTATAAGTCAAGGGAAGGGTTGGGGCCAAAATTATGGATTTTTATATGACCATAGATAAGTTGAGGGTATAACTTAGGGGCATTGTTAGTGGACGTCCTCCATTTTTATTATATATTTCAGCCATGTGGAGTTCCCTATGACCCCAGCCTGACCCTTGGGAGATAGCAGCCATTATCCCCTAGATGTAAGGTCATGTAAGCAAGGTAAAGTTGCGTAAGACCACTAGAAATTTCCTGGAAAGCCAGGTTTGGGGAGTTGCCCTTGGGAATATCCCATTATGTTGGAAAAGATACCTAATGGTGTTTGTTTGTCTTAGTCTCACACTTAATGAGACAGTGATCAGATTTGATTGCACCCCTTTTCTCTAGCTTCCTTTCCTTGATAGTTTTGAAACCAAATGCATTGTTTAAACTATGCCCAGACTTAAGTAAACAATAGTAAACCAATCAAGCCTTTGTCCACCTATTGTTTAACTCATGGCTAGAAGCCTTTAAAAACCCCTGGATTTTAGCAGACCGTGTGCTACCTTGGAAGTGCATGCTGAAACTCTGTCGATCTGTGCTCTGAGATAGTTCTCGTGACCCCCCTCTCTTGCCGGTTGTGCCCCTTCCACAAAACTCATCTTCATTCACCACCAGAAGCCTAGAGGAATCCCTCGGGTGTGAGTATATCTCCCTCCATCCTGGTTTTTCTCTCTTACCTCCTCCGCTCTCACTCTTCCCTGCTTATTCTTCTAGCGCACGCATGTGTGTGTGTGTGCCACATTTGGATGCTTGCTATTTTTGTGTTAATAAATATTTTAGACTTTAACTGGAGCTTGGTCCATTTCAGTGTCTTTCCTAGCCAGAATTCTTACATCTCCCGTAGACAATTGGACAAGATCTCAGAAGCGAAGTTGGGTGCTTCCCTCTCACATTTGAGCTAATTATAAATTCCCCAAAATTAGGTCTTGGTTTCCCAACAGCATGTAACAAAGGATGTAGAGGATGCAGTAAAGGAAAACAATTCCAAAGAACTTACAAAATTATCTACCCTAACCCTAACCCTAACCCTAACCCTGCAGGCATAAATGTTTGTGCTAACCCTGAAGGCTAAGTGGATGAGAGAGTAAAGGGGGGTGGTTGCTTCTTTTAGATACTTCCAGGAGGGACTAAACTCTTGCTTTTCCACCACTCTACTCACAGAAGAGGATGGTTCTTTTTTCAAATAAAAGTTAAATGTAAGCACTACTTACACTGCACTCCGGATAAGTCAATCAGGTTTTTTGGGGGTCAATTTTCTGACTAAAATTTCTATATGTATATGTGAATGTAAGTCTATTAGTCACAGTAGTCAAAGTGTGATAGAAAAAGATTTTACAATTCTTCAGAAGAAAACTAGGAATCCTCCTGAAAAAAAGTAAAAACACCTAAAGGCTGATTATAAAAATGTCATAGTTTTATAGTAGCGGCAGAGACACACAGAACTTCCAATCTCTCTCAGCTCTGGTTAGAACATAAAGAAGTCTGAACTCTAGCTAAAGTGATCAATGTACCCAGTTTACCTATCTTATTCGTATATCATGCTGCAGACATCTAGCATTGACAGATTATGTTCTGAATCTGTTTTTATGATTATTATAGTAGCCTGAGAGATAAAAGGGCTCTTGTGCTTATACTGTACAAACAGTGCCTGCCCCAAAGACCTTGCAGTCTATGCATACAATACAGACAAAGGTCTCATTGTCACCCTTATTTTATAGAAAGGGAACTCAGGCCCCAGAGCAATGAGGTGAAGAATTCCAAGATGATACTGCCTGGCCTCTCCCAGTCAATGAAGTGCATGGTTTGAATGAACAGAGCCCACAGAGATGCTGAAGGACAAAGTGGTCTCACTGTCAAGCCCGGCTGATCAGAAATATGCAACAGCCAAAGACTGCTTCATGGCTGATAAATGTGTATTAATATGAAGGTGCACAGAGAAGGCAGTGCAGAAAGAAACTTACTTTATGAGCTGCTGGGCAATAAAGCTAGCCTGTTCATAGCTGCACCAGTTGTGCCAAGGCATCAGGGATATCATTGTGCCAATCAGAACCCAAGTGAGCCCTTAAGATCTAGCAGGCTACATCAACTAAACAGTTTCATGGAAGTCCTTCCTGGGATCAGCCTGTGTGAATTCTCTGGGGTTATGAATGTGGGCTGTGGTTGACAGGGTGGCTTTTTATCCATCTACTTCCTGCCTTACCACAAATGGCATGATGGGTCCATGTGCACACATCTGCTGTCTCTTTCTTTTGTCAGTCCCACCCCTTTGCTCATAGCTTTTTGGTACACCAACATTGCACATATGCAACATACATCCAAATACCTTTGCACAGAGCCAGGGGATTCTGGTGCCAACTAGGAATGACTAGAGATGATTGCCTAAACTTTAAAGCCACACTATATATAAAACCTAAGCATTCTCCCTCTCCAGTGCTAGATCTCAGGGTTTCACCTTGAATCTCCAGGCTTGGACCCTCTTTTCTGGTCCTTATGATAAGGGGGGGGGGTATAATTTCAGGGGAAAACATTGTCTTAAAAATTATAAATTACAAATATATTATCTATTTTTAATCTCACACTCATTCTCTGCTGCTGCTGGGGTAACTACTGTAGAATATTTTCAGTTCAGAGGAGACCTTGAAAAACTTGATTGGACTGCAACTGTTGTGTGTTTTTAAAAGCCATGTTTGAAAAACTCTTCACAAATCAGAACTTGGCAAATTATGCCTTTCTTGTTCAAAGCAGAGCTTGGAAACTTAATTTCTAACCTAATTAAAATTTCTCATTTGTTGGACTTTTTAAATTGAATGATATGCTCTGAGCAGCTGTGGTTGATGCTTAGTGTATGACCCTGAATCATATGACCAGGGCCTGCCCCAGTGACAACAACAAAAGACATCCCTAGGTCTCAGGTTTTGGCTTAGCATTTTTAAGGCTTGGGACACTCTGGACCTGGAACTCTATGGCCTTCTTGGAGATTTTGAGAACCACAGAAATCTCTGGAGACTTCGGCCAGTGCCTCTACACCTGACAACACTAGGCGAACTGTACAAACTATAGTTTTATCTTATTTAAACACTACATTTAGTACCTTTTGAAGACCTGTGTGATCTAGTTTGTTTAATGTGCCAGACCTGGGAATCTCGTTGATTAAGCAATCCTTGATATCTGATTCATCAACTAAAGTTGGAATTAAGTGCATTTCTAGTAATGGCCTTTATGGCACCATCATCCTACTTTATTCATGGAAGTTTATGGGTGTTCACACTTTGGAGGGCCTCTGGGACGCTGCGGGATGGTGCGCCGCGGGAGCGAGGCATCCACACTGCGGCATACTGTCGGCGGCCCTGAAAGGAGCGCAAAATCAGCGCTCCTTTCAGAAGTCAGTGAAAGTGCGCCCCAAAAGTGTAGGACACACTTTCATTGACTTATCCGCCGCAGCGTGTGCGGACACTGCGGTGGGAGGTTGCCCTCGGAGTGCTGGCCATGCGGAGGGCTGGCTGCTCCAAGGGCAACCTTGGGAGGAGGAAGGGGCACCGAGTGTGCGGCTGCCCCTCCTCTTCCCTGCCTCGGAGACGGCTCAATTAGCCGTCTGCCAAGGCCCTTTATCTACTTTAGTATTTCTTTACCAGTCCTTTCATCTCCCACCTCCCTTAATGCAGTAAATCTGCAAAAGAAGAAAAAGAGGAAACACCTGTACAAGGCCTTCTGGCTAATAGCAGCAAGAGCTCTTGAGTTGGAAGCACCCAAAAACATTGTCTAATTGTGGTACAACCACAGGATTAGTGATATTTAATAGTCAGAATTGGCATACAATATCTGAGACTAGGATCCTAGGTGGGATGATAAAGGATGACGTGAGATCTTCTAGCTAATGAATTGTGAGATGGTATAACTAAAGGGGAATATGCCCTCACATATTGCCTCTTTGACACCTACATCATATTCATCCATCCAGGGGATTAAATATATGCACACCTGGGGAGGTAGAGAAGAATGTTACTGGCAGAAGGATGAGAACAACCACTATGGAATGTGGGAATAGGGAGAGGCTATGACTCAGGGACAGGTGTCATTGAGAGGAGCAAGCCCCAAAGCCAAGTGAGGACATATGGGTATTTCTTCACATGAATGCATTCAGTGCAATAAAAGAGGGCGAGTTTTAAATGATTCTCATTCTAAGATCCTAGTGGAGAATCTTCCCCTTGACCCTGATGTCATACACTATCTCCTGCTCAACAATTATTTCTGAAAATAATCACAATTGTTGTTGTTATTTTTTCTACTACTATATCTTGGTTCCACAGTCTACTGCCTGAAGCTTTGGACCATCAATGATTTAGATTATGTCCAGACATCTAGGAATCAATGAGGTGTCATTGGATAGTGCAGCATCTGCCAGTAGCATCACTTATTGTAACTGTGCAATTGTGATCCCATCTAGTTTCATTCAAGATTTCATCATTCTATTTGGAATTGCTCCCAGAGCACCTATCACCCCTAGAACAAGACTTGTTTTCTTTTCCCAGAGGTGCCAAATCTCAGTTTGTAGGTCTTGCATTTTGTAATATTTTCCCTTGTTTTGTCTTCAGTTCTGATGTGATTGCCACTTCTATAATCCAGGCTTTCTTTATATCTGTTTCTTTATAACTGTTATAATTGTTTGCCAGTTTGAATCTTAATTCCATAAAATGTTTATGTTTCCATTTTTTACAATCTTTTTCAGGCTTTTTAGATTCCCACTGAGACTTCGATACAGAAAGAAATTGATCAACCACCTTCCCCATCTGTCATGTATCTAGCAGACTCTGGTTTCCACCCAGCTTCCTCTGGAACTGCTGTTGTCCCCCTGGAACATGCTTCTTCCCTTGACTTGAAGCAACTGTTTGAAAGTCCTTCTGCATCCTAGTAAAAGGTAATTCCTACTCAGATGCAGGAATAGTATTTGTTGATGTCTGAATTTGCTCCTCTTTTATTCTGGACACATCATCCAGTCTCTGATCCCTTGGACAGATCTGGCACTGGAGTGTCCACTGGGCCCCACACAGCTGGTTCTTCCCCAGAATGTTTCTGCAATTTGAAATGCTGGTGTCTCCTCCGCTGCATCACACTCCTGCCATAGACCAGCAAGGCCATCCTGCCTCTGACTCCACTCGCTGTCCACCACAGACTGCTGAGTCAGGTGGGCTGAGCATGGAGCACTTTAAGCTGTTGAGCAGATAGATGCATAACCTGGAAGCTTTCCAGACTCTGAGGAATTGCTCCCAAACCTTCATCTGAATCGTATTCCCCCAAGACCTCAGTGCAGGATCCCTCAGCTTCTGCTCCTCCAGCCACCATTGGCACTGGGCTGACAGCCAGGACATGCAACTCTCTCATCTTGCTGGGTAAAGTAGGACTCAATATCTCAACTGCCTGCTCTTCTGCCTTGAATCCTTGCTGGAAGTCAACTGTAGCCTCCTGTACCTGCACAAGTTGATTGCCAACTGAGGAAACTTCTGTCCCCCTGGGCTTCTCTGTATCAGGCACTGTCTGTTGTTGAACAGGCTGGAGAACATGCTGGGTTTCCATCTGGGTGTGAACAAATTCATCTGCACCACTCTCAGAGTCATCCCCTGCCACGGATACATCACTGAGGTTCTCCTCAGATCCTTCTCCCCCATCTGGAGTGGTTGCTGTGTCATCCGTGAGTTCTCCAGGTTGTGATCTGGCTGTGTCCTGAGGGTTTGACACTTTCTGATTGCTCACCGGTGCCTCTTCTTCTCCTTTCAGAAAGATCACATCTAGAGGAACTGGCTGCTGTAGAATCTGGCCTACTGACTGAAGTGCCACTTGACTCTCACTTCAGCTATGCTTGTGCATGGCTTGACATTTGCTCTTCCCTAGTGCTCGATAGGCATAAAATACCAAATCAACTCCTAATATTGCAGGGCATTAAAAATCACTGTACACTGCAAAAGTCCAGTAACCTTTCCATCCCTTGTACTGAATAAGGACATGCAGTTGGCAATGTGCTGGGGTTTCCTTGAAGCCTCTCACTATAATCCTGATGTGGTCATCAATAAGGCCAGGATCCACATAGTACTGATGAATAGCCAAAAGATGGGCACCTGAGTGTCTGTAAGCAACAACTTCCTTGTTACCAACCAACAACACATGTCTCCTGTGCTCAGGAACCATGCCAGGGTCAGGATCAATAGCTGGGTCAGTCCTAGTTGTATCTGAATTGGACACAACCATCAGCTGGATCCGCTTAGGTCTCTGCTTACATTGGGCCTTAAGATGTCTGTATTCCCCACATGAAAAGCATTTTGTTCTTTGGTTAGTTCTGGTGATTAGAAGATTGCTGTTGATCAGGACATGGCAGTTGTGCTAGTTTAAGATTATCCTTTTTTTGCACCTGGCAATGAAAGTTGGCTTTGTGTGCAAAGTGATGCTCTGGCCATGACTCACTGGAACATCCTGGACTTGGCCGTTCAGACTGCTCTCCATAGATCTCCATATAATGATCCACTGCTGCTGTGGTCTCGTCCAGTGTTTTTGTCTCCCTGTTTAGCACATAATAGACAAGATCCGAAGGGGCGCATGCCAAAAATTGTTCCAGGTTGAAGCAGAAGCAGGCATCCTTCAGTGAAGTTACCTTAGCCCCTTGAAACCAAATCTCCCTCCCACATTGAACAGCATAAGCTAGTTCTCTGTAAGAGGTGCCATGCTTCTTGGCTGTTGCCCTGAAGTGTTTTCTTGCTTTTTTGGGGATAAGCACAAGTCATTGTCAAGCTCTCTCCAAGAAGAGCTGAAAATCCAACATCTCATCTCATGTCATGCTGGACTCCACTGTTCGTAGAACGCCTGAGAGTTGTGGGCCAAGTTCATGCATGTATTAGTCCCTAGGGATTCCATAATGTATACAAGCTCTTTGAAAACTTTCAATAAAATTTTCAAAATCATTGCTATCCTTGTAGGTAGGGTACCTGCAAGGCTGAGGAATATAGAGTTGTCCTCTATCCTGCCTCCCCCTCCCAGTGCAGTTTGAGACTGGAGCTGTCATATTTCTCTATCCTTCTTATTCAGTTGTATCTGAAGAGTGTTGAGTGTAATTGCATCTAGGCCCACAAGTCTTGAGGTGGCACCTGCAGTCCCAGGCCAGCTGTTGATGTAGATGCAATTGATTTTCCCTCATCACCTGTAGTATCTGATGGAGACTGAGCACCGTCAACTTCTGCTGTAGACATGATGGACAGTACTTTGCCACTCCTGAGATACATATACTGAAACAGCCTAGCTAATTAAAACAACTGTGAGCTATGAAAATAACAACAAAAAAAAAAAACAGTTTGACTGAGCTGATTAGAAGCAAAACAGGCTGCTTTTGCTTTGTCATGAAAAAAAAGTAGATTGATAGGACAAATTCAAGAGAAATCCTGAACTACCTCCCCGCTTCTCCCCACAAGCCACCCAGTAGCAAAGCAGGCAGTCCAGCCAGTTAGCCCCTTAGCTTGCTTTGAGAAGAAAAAAAACACCCTTTCCTCTTTACAGCTTACTGCCCCCCCCCCCGACCAAGGAGAAAAAGAAAGAAAGAGAAAGAGGGAAACTACTGCTTGCTTCAAAGAGATTCCAAGTGGACAGACACCCCCCCCCCTTATCTTGCCAGCTCAGAGAAAGTATCCCCTCTGAGCCACTGACAGTGGACATAAAAAGCACTCACTTTAAGTGCACACATTCTCCCCTGTCCTGCCCCTGAGCAAGCAAAGTGAGAGAGGATAATAGAGAGTACATACTTTTCCTTGTTTGTACTTAAGCTTCATATACCTTCCAGGTCTGAAAACTGCTGCCACCATGTGATGGATCCCTACGGTCCCACTCCACTCCATTGAGCTGGATGGGACCTTTTGAGACCACTGTAATCTCAAAATAAACAACGTGCTGCCATCACCCAATGATTTAACATGTCACATCCCAGCAATGCATTGGGACATCGCTGGGGCCTTCTACTAATAACCTACAAATAGAACAAGCCCTAGCCAAGCTAAGGCTGTTAAAAGGAATTAAGAATGAGGTAGAGTACTAAAGAAAAGGGTTTATTATAAAGCAAAGAACATTTAAAGAATAAGATATGGAGGACAACTGGTTCTCCAGGCACAAGCTTAAAATAGAAGTTAAAAAAAAGATAATCATTTCAGCCAAACCTGAATCCCTGTCTAATAAAAACAAAACAAAACTAAAAAACCTGAGACATTGCTGTTTCTCAGCTTCTACTCTCCCAACTGCTTCAACTGTCTCTCCCCAGCCACTATCCAGAAGGTTCTCTTATCATAGCCATCTGATTGGCTGGTTGTCCTTACAGCACTAGTGATGTCATCCTCCTCATAGATTCCAGTACCCCCTCCCATAGGGAAAAAGGCCCTGATAAACGGAGAGGCTCCCATTTATCACAGCTGATGCATCTATGTAAAAAAAATAAACTTTGGACATGATAACGTGCTCTTCATTTTACGAGAAGGGAGTCCTAAATATACAAAAAATCCTGTTGCTGTTGCCTGTTTGAAAGATTTTAAACCCTGTAGCCTTGTAGGCAATTAAAAGAACTGAACTGATGGGCAGGTCTGCTATTCTTGTTTTGCTGGGATGACTTTTCACAAGTTTCTTGATGTCACAGAGTGATCCTGTTAATTACATGCTTCCCTGTTCCTTCAGACTTTGCGTTGCCTTCCCAAGGATTACTAAATCAGTCTAGTCAGGAAATCAGCTGCACAGCAGTGGTAGTTACATAAGACTCAGCCCTGCTCTTGTAGCATTGGAGTTAATTCACAGAGATTCTAATACTGTATGGCAGGGGTAGGCAACCTTTCCCCTTTAAGGGCCGAGGGACTTCAGCTCCCAGAATCCCAGGAGCTATTGGCCAACATGGGACTATTGGCCAACATGGCTGAGGCTTCTGGGAGCTGAAGTCCCTCGGCCCTTAAAGGGGAAAGGTTGCCTACCCCTGCTGTATGGTATAAACCACACATGATTAAATGATAAAGATCTTTAATATGAAGTTTTTGATACTGCTTAGTAACTTATATTAATATTTAGTTACTGATTTTCCAGTAAAAGCAACAGTGTGCTGCCGGCATCCAAAGGCTGGTCCACATATAGCATGGACCTTTGTGATTTACAGCCTGGTTCATCAGATGCATCTTTAAGGTGCCACAAGACACATTGGCCTAAATCAACTAGAGCGGGGACAATGGACGTTATCACACGAGTTCCGGTCTCACTTTGGTTTTGCTGCATTAAAAGAGAATGAAAACATACAAATTTTGGAAGTTTTATTACCACACCTCTCTTCAGTAGCACAACGGATACATTTTGTATCACCAATGGTCCCCATGCTCTCTCTCCCTCATTCCCTCTTAACCCCACCCCCTTCTCTATGCCTTACTCAGCATGCCTTTTTTCCTTTTCATTTGAATTTGTAATGCAATTCTGGAATTATGGGGATGTGATTTGATAAGAAAAAAGATGAAGAAAAATAAAATGAAAAAAGGGAGGAGAGAACAGGTTGTCTAGGAATAGCTAGGAGGAGGGGGAAAGGGGGAAAGGAGGAGACTGACACCATGTACTGCCCAATATCAGGACTATTGCAGACTGTCACTATCACACTTATGGAGTAATGGGTGACAGCACAATTGGCTGCTTATTGATAGGTTTTCCCATCAATGAAAAGATGCACCCTAACACCACTTTAAAGGCACACAATGATGGATCAGAGATGACTTAATGTAATACATACTACCAGCAATACTATTCTTTTGCAAAAATTGTGGTTTAAAACCCACGTGATAAGTTCCAATATATCAGTGCAAACATCCTAGTCCTCTCCCTCTGTCTCCACCTCCTCTTTATTTATATCACATCTTTCCCCCAAAACTGGAATGGAAAGGAGTTAAGAATTTACACTTGTTAAATCAAGACTTGTGTATGTTATTTTAATCCATGGATCTACTCTGACTGGGACTACCAGCTTGATTTAGGCTTTTGTTGTTTTTGCTCCAAAAGACCAATATGGCTATTCCTGTGGAAATTATTTTCCACTGATTCTCAGTAGGCTTAAATATCAGAGGAAATTGCTTGTAGGTGGTGATGTAATAGCACCTCCCACCATGAATATTGAATAAAAGTTATAACATGAATAGTGGAAAGTGTTGGTACTGTTCAGATATTCAGGACATTTTTTTTAAAAAAAATGTGGTGTTGGATAGGTACTACAGTGGAAAACTTTTGGAAAGTGGATAGCAATTAATGAGATGTTGGATGTGCAGTTACTAAAACACTGCAGTCCTTGTTTATTGAACTATGTTTAAATGTTATCATTTATTATATTGCCTGTCTCTATAGCTGGAAGATTAATATTTGTTAAGAACAGGAATACACCTGGATGGGTTAGAAAGAGATGGAAGATGGTAGAGATTCTACCATGTAGCTTATATATTAGTTGTTCCTTCTACTCTAATATGGTATGTGAGATATTATTGTGGTTTTATAATAAAGTTTATTTTTATTGAACAGAAATGTGAAATTATATGGAATTATACAAAAGATTGCCCTGTGGCCTAGAGGCATTTCCATATGAATGCACACGTTGGTTCTTTATTGGTGTTGATCACTTGTCCACAGGCTCAGACAATTTAGAGAGTTACTACCCAATAATACCAGAAGAAAAAAGCATGGGCAAGGAGGAAATTGCATAAGAGGTGGTTTGAATAGATTGTGATGCTTAGAGCTTATGAGGTACAATAAGGGAAAACCCCCTATTTTTCCCATCCTGTGCCTAGCCCAGCAGTTTTTTTGTGATCATTTCATTTCTTCTTGGATGAGTGTTTATCAGAGCAATCTATCCTAACAGCTCATGGCTGTTTTCCTCACTATAGTTTCATCATCTATGACATGCTGAAGCCATGCATAACTGAATAGTGGTAGGATGATACTCTGGGACCCAAAGCATCACCTTTCCATTGCTTAATGACTTTGGCATGCCAGTATATTCATGCTTCTTAAAAATAACTTTCCATTACCTGCCAGTCTGAATATTTCTGTGCTTTATTTCCTTTAAGGCTTTCTTGAATGGCTGACTGAAAAGAATCAGTCTGTTGAAGCAATTCATGTCTGTAGAAATATCTGTATGAAATCTCATGTTGTCTATTTCAGTCTTAAATACATTGGAGATCTGCATGTTTTGAACTCTTTAACTTACTAGACATCAACAGCTAGTTGTAGTGTGTATTTGCGCACTTTGTTTCTGTTTGAGCTAGTTGTAGTGTGTATTTGCGCACTCTGTAATTTATGTTGTTGTGTACCTTCAAGTCATTTCTGACTTATGGCACCTCTAAGGTGAATCTGTCGTGGGATTTGTTTAGAGGATGGTTTGTCTTTGCCTTACTCTGAGACTGCGAGAATGTGACTTGCCCAAGGTCACCTAGTGGGTTTCCATGGCTAAGCAAGGATTCAAAACTGATCTCCAAAGTTGTAGTCTAATGCTCAAACCACAACACCAAGCTAGATTCTGTAATTAAAATATTTTACATTAAAGTATCACAGATTCCTCAGATGCAAACCACCAAAATGGGCAACAAAGAAAGAATAAGACATCAGCAATCTAAAAGGATCTACAAAATATGCATCCTCTTGCCTCTCAATACAGTTAAGATGTAGGCTATGAGTGGTGATATTTATTTAAAACATTTGCTCAGCAATGTCCCATTCAATGGCTTTTAACATGGCCTATAAGCATTGTGAGGAGACTGCACCTGTATATGCATCTTACTGCCACAGTTCACATGCACCTAGATATTCAGCCCTCATGGGGTTTCCTTTGCTACTGCTGATGATAAACAGTGCTAGTTAGCATTTCTACAACCTCCTCTAGAGTGCAAATGCTTCCCTTGCCTTTACACACCCAAGTCATCAGCCTTCACTGTTTGCTGTTTTTGGAAGGCAGCTGGGAGTGATTGTGAGGCTAACATGATCCTGAGACACTACTTATCTGGCACAGAGCCTCTGGGGCTCAAGAGATGGCACCTAAGGGGCAGCCTCCCACCCTCCCTTTCCTTGCTGGATCGGGGCTGCAACATGCGGTTGCCGTGGCCCCAGTCCAGTGCTTTGCTGCTCAAAAAAGAGCTGGCAAATGCCACTCCTTTTTAGAGCAGCAAAAAACCAGCCTTCCCACCCTGGCGGCAGCTTTTCAGCGCTCTTGTTGTGCAGCATGTGTGAATGCTCTGCCAAGGGAGCACCCTGATGCTGCCTGCTATCTGATTGGGTGGGTGGTGTGATGGCGGCATCAGGGCAGAGTTGGGGTGGCTGGTTTGTGGTTGCCATCCCCCACTCCACCCCCAGGCCGGCCCTTTTGGCCAGTCTGTACAACCCCTCTGGCTCTTTTCATCTTTTTTCTCTGCAAAAATGAATATGCTCACAGTATCATAGATCTACCAGTGTTTAAAAAGACCAAAAAATAACAAACGTGTACATAACAGGGTCACCTTAGATTCCCCCATAACTCCAGTGCTAACACACAAGATGAGAGGAGAAGACATCTTTTGTCCTGTTTTCTGCAGAAGCTGACAGTGAAAACCAGCACCTAGTATTAGATATTTTAGTGTGTTCCATGTTTTACTTGTATCCATATGGCGTATCAACACTTCCAAAGAATAATGGAAGCACAGAACCAGAACAGAAACAACATTCTGTTTCTACAAGAAATGATTGAGTATAGCTGTGCAGATGACTTAATGAACTAGCTCAGGGGTGGCAAATTCAAGCTTAGTATCATATTTGGGCCCAAGGCTATTTCTATATTTTTAACACCTCCCCTGCCAGACTTCCTAGAATTGCCTGTTGAAGGCAAAAAAGAAAGAAAGAAAGAAAGAAAGAAAGAAAGAAAGAAAGAAAGGGTGAATTGCCTTTCTTAGAAGACTCCAGAAGGACTGATTCATCTCTCAAACAGCTGACAGGGACCTGCTACACCACCAGTTTTCAATCTCTGGTCCTCAAAATATTTTGGATTTCAGCTCTCAGAATTCCTGATAATTGGCCATGCTGACTGAAGTCCAAAATATCTGAATTCTGAAATCCAAAATATCTGAGGGAACAAAGATTGAGAAGCTCTGCCCTATATTGTCTATCAGCAAAGATACCTCTTATTCAAAATCAAAATGGACTTTTCTATGTTTCCAACCTCCATCCCTTCCCCACATTTTTTTGGTATTCTGGCAGTGACTGGAGGGTTCTGCAGGGCAGAAAACTGGCCCCTGATCCTCCAAAGTTGTGAACCCCAGAACTAGATGAAGCAAAAATCCATCCAACATATGCAGATAAGCACAACAGGAATGAATGTGCTGCTTCACTCAGTTGCTAGCTGATATTTCTGAAGATTGGGCTTATCATTTTAAAAGAAAAGCAAATTCTAAGAGGCAAGTATTACTAGAGGTTGCTTTGTACAGCTCACCAATCATGCTCAGCTCATATGTCCCAAAGAGCAGAATGCAGTGTACGAAAACATAATAATCACCAAGCTGTTAGAGAGGGAAAAATGCCACAGTCCAGAATGTTTATTCAGAAGCACCCCAAATTTTGACATGCAACTTTCTGCTCATGACTTTTGAAAAAGAGATCTATCCATCAACAATCAGAAAAATACAGCAGACAGACATTGCATAGGACGTGTGTCTGAGTTGTTACAAATGTTATCACTTTAATGTTAAAGCAAGGATGCTACTGAACTACTAGTTAACAAGGCATTATATATCTTAAATGCTCTGAACAAACTGTACTTAGGTATGAGATGGCACTTTTGGGGTATTAAGTGCAACAAAAGCAAGATTACAGAAGATATTCATTTGATTTCACATTGTATTGACACATCATCATTTTAAACAAAATAAAACATGGAGATACACTGGCTGACCACGAGAGAAAGCAACTCTTTTGGAAATAATTCTTGGAAAGCTCTGTGTGACCTTGAAGTGTAGCATTTAGTTGAGTGACCCTTTGAGCAGGAGACCTTCTGACATGTGGAGCACATGGTTAATAGCATCTTCTTCAGAGTATCAGGATTCTGGCAACCAATTAATCACACTCTCAGTACCCTGTAATCTCCTAGTTCAATTACCTCCTAGCTAAGTAGTGTTACTCAGCTGGTCCTCTTCCCCTAAAGATATGTCATATCTTAAGATTAGCTAAAATCCACAGTCGGCACTGATTTAGCATAAAGCACTAAGAATAGTCTGGCTGACTAGAAGGGAACTGACACAGGCTCAGAAATATTTTATCACAAAGCACGGAGGCACAGAAGAAAATCTTGTCATCTGCCACCTGGTTCCTTTTAGCTCACTGTCTCAGATTGAGGCTATTTCATCATTTCTGGATGGAGGGTTCAATAGTCCTCTAAGAATGGGACACTGATGACAGACAGTAGCTGGTGTTCCTTGTTAGTTTGTCTTTGGAAAAAACCGCACAACAGAGACTCTATGGGAAAAGTTTGGGGAGCTGTAACAGCAAGCTGTAATATGTTACTGTTTTGAACAGCTGCTCATTTGATGAGGGTTCACTTGCTGCCCATTTAACTCACTGTGCTTTGCACATATGTGTAGGGGAGACATTTGTTAGAGCTGCCATGCAGGACCATGGACCATAAAAAACCCCAAAACCTCTGGCTAGGGTGTTCAGAAACAGTAACATATTAATCAAGCCCTTGCTATTACAGCTCCCCAAACTTTCTCCATAGAGTCTCTGTTCTGTGGTTCTTCAGGAATGTTGGAGATAAATGGGGCATTAAGGACCTCCTTTCTTTTCTCTTGTAACAGCTTCCAGAGTAGAGGAAAGTTGTACATTTAGCCCTTGGTATCTGCTGGGATTTAGTTCTAGGACTTCCTGTGGATACCAAAATCTGTGGATGCTCAAGTCTCATTAAATACAATGGCATAGTAAAATGGTATCCTTCATATAAAATAGCAAAAGCAAGCTTTACTTTTTGAAATGTTATCTTTTAAAAATATCTTCAGGGCATGGATGCTTGAATTTGGGGATTAAAAAATTGTGGATATTTGTGGAGTTCTAAATCCTAAATTCTGTTCCCTGGTTCTGAAAAAGAAGATGCAAACAGGAATGCTGCTTCACTATTTGGGATGGAAATCACTCGTCCATCCATTTACAGTGAATGAGACCAAATATGTGTGTGCACCATTCTGAAAGAAAACAACAGAAGGAGCCTTGGAACAGAAACACTGACAAAAACAACAACAACAAAAAAACAGTCTTCTACAGAAACAATCTGGCTCAGATTAAACCTGAAATTACAGAATAGGCTCATGGTCATTAGGGTCCTAACTGAATGCATTCCTGAGATATTTTGTATCTTACACATTTATAAAATAAACATTCCCACAAAGACTGGGAAAGTTGCCTTTTTGGACCACAATTCCTAGAATCCCCAGACAGAATGGGTAGGATCCTCACCAATATCCTATCATAGAAGGGCCATCAAGATGCAGTGGTGTACTTGACATCCAGGCTGGATCATTTTTAAAGTTTGGGGCAGGAGGGGAATCTACCTGTCAATCAGTGTTCCTTGAAGAACTGCAGGTCACTCTAATCTCATTCATATTTTGGAAACACGAATATTGAGCAGAAGCAGCCACTCATTCACCATATGCCAGGCCAGTCCCACTATGCTGGCTGGTTCTTTTCATTATTAACAATTAACTTTACTATTTTTCCTAAGCTGGAAAGTTTAAAGAGCACACACACATGTATCAAACAGTGGGAGTTGACAGTGGGAGGTAGGTAAGGAAGTTTTACACTTGTTTCACCGTCTGTTTTGGAACAACAGAAAAAACTTACAGGCTGATCATGTTTATTCAAAAGAAGTCTCATATGTCTTAGTGAAATCAGTTTGGAAAAAGACCACAACACCCAGAATTCCCCAGCCAGCATTGCCAATGAGTATAGTGGCTGGTGATGCTGGGATTTGTAGATCAGGTTGCTGTTCATTTCTGCACAGTAGGATTAGGCCTGCAGCATTAGACTGTATGCACACTTTCCTAGGAGTAAGCCACACTGGATAAAATGAACACTGTGCCTTGAAGAATGCAATGAAGCTTATTTTCATGAAGTCATGAATACAGTGGTACCTCTACTT
>CM034701.1:228847538-228858945 GCA_020142125.1 Phrynosoma platyrhinos | reverse complement strand
GCTTCTAAAAATATTGTCTCTACATATACATATGTCTCTACAGCCATTTGTATGTAGAGACATATGTGTATGTAGAGACAATATTTTTTAGAAGAAGCGTTTCATAACTCGAAAATATCGTAACTAGAGCCTTTCGTAAGTAGAGGTACCACTGTATTTAAATTTGGTAGCTTTGTGCCTTATTTAGAAGTGAACTCCATGTCATAACTCCAAAGTAAATCCTCTGAACTGAGTTGGACTTAGTGCCTGATAAGTATGCCAGGAGTGTAGGCTTCAACTATCTTGAAATCTAACCAGGCTTACCTGGAGGTGAAATTCTATTTAAAAAAAAAACTATCAGCGATTTGTGTGCAGTCCTATATAGGACTGCTTAGAAGAGGGGGGGGGGAATTCCATTAGCATTAATTGGTTATGATGACTGGGGCTGATGGGAGATGTAGGGCATGAACATCTGTAGGTCACAGTTGCCCACTTCAGTTCTGAAGCATGCATAGAATCTGCCTGGAAATTCAAATCTTGATTTTCCAGAGTCCTAGTCCAACATCACACTGGTTTATCTTCTTAATTTCATTTGAACTTCCTTCCAAGTGAGTTGTGTAACCTCACTCTAATAATCTAAATAAGAAGAATCTTGCTGTTAGTTACAACAACAGTAACAATGGAATAATACCTTGCTAGCTTTTGAATAAAGGCATGGTGATGCTCTAAAGATAACACATTTGAACTAATTTAATTTAATTTAAAATTCTCCTTCCCCACAGGGGACTCTTTTTCTCTTTCTGAAGTTTTGCAGCATGTAGATGTGCATCATTTTTTTGACTTCTTAACTAATGTTGGTCTGAATTTGATTTGATGGAGAGCTTCTGTCCATATTACAAGTCCTGGATGTTTTTATTTGGGATTTTGAAAGTTGCCAATTCCAATGCACATCAACCTGATAGTAAGCACCAGTGGACTGTCTTGGTGAATCAAGATGCATGCGATCGAGCTGTGCAAAACTGCCCATGGGCAATTAGCTTCCTTTACCTTTTTAAAACTAAAGCTTTAATCAGTGGGCAGAGGTCAGCCCTAAATAAATTAGGTCACCAAGCCTCCAAAAGATGCTACTTTCAGATCCCAGCTTTCCTTCCAAAACTGAGTTTAAGGAATGAAAAAAAAAAGGGGGGGGTTAAGTCAGGGGTATACGAAGAATTTAAGGAGGCAAAAGAGAGAAAAAAAAAAGAGAGAGAAGAGAGAACAGGGTTGCCACTTGCTCCACTGCTCCTTAATTAGAGTTGCTGAGATAGCAAGGGTGTTGTGTGTGAGTGTGTGTGGGGGGGCCTCCTCCAAGTGACAGAGAACAGTACCTCACTGAGATTCTTCACACTTTGCAAAGCTTCTAAGGGAATTATTCTTTGCAAAACTGCAGACAGTTCTTTCTCTACAAAGCCCACTTTTTGTACAGATAACATGGGCTGCAATGCCAATAACATCAAAAATCCATCAAACAGTGATACCTTTATTGGCCAACCAAAATGCACAATATACATGTTGCAAGCTTTCAAACTTCCAATGGCTTCTAGATCAGGCAAAGTGTTAAAAATCACACAGGAGAAAAAAATGAAGATGTTAGTCATAGGCCTGCATTTTGCTATTTTGTTCTGAGTTCAGATGGTATGGAGGGGTATTACTTGCAGGCTTGCACCTCCTCCTTCTGGCCACATGGCTGCTGGAAGATCCTCAAAGTCCAGGAAGATTAACATCCATTTGCAACACAAAAAAGATATTTCTTTTGCAATCCAATATGTCTCCATCATTTGTGAGGCCACAGGTCCCTTTGTTAAATGAAAGACACTGAATTTCTCAAGAAGCCTTCATGCTACTGAGAATAGAAACAGCAAAATGCAGACCTATGACTAACACTTGCAATTCCCCCCCCCCCCCCGTATGATTTTTAACACTTTGTCTGATCAAGAAGTGGAGCGTCAAAAGTTTGCAATGTGTATATTGTGCATTTTGGCTGGCCAATAACGGTATCACTGTTTGGTGAATTTTGGATGTTATTGCATTTGCTATATGGCCAACACGGCTATCCCTGTATGTTTTATGGGCTGTAGTGCATTAACTTTCAGTTATCAATGTGTAATCTAGAGTAACTCATTCATAACTTTTGTAATCACTAGTATTCTTTAGTTTAGAGCGATACACAAGGACAATTAAAGTTCTCCAATCCCCATTTACTGGGCAGCAGCCACTGTGATCAACAGAGGTCTGTTACTCTGTTAACCAGGAAGCATATGACTGACATTCCACCAGTGTGAGGGGGGATTATGACAGGGACCCTGCTTCTGGCTGTCACACTAGAAATCACTCATGGGAGGGGAGAACGTCAATCAGCTGCTTCCCAATCCACAGGGGAACAGACACCCATTGACTGCAGTGTCTGTTGCCCAGTAAGTGGCGATGGGGGGGGGGGGCGGGCTGGGAGTCACTGTGTTGCTATATATTTATGGTGGATACACATTCATTACTACACGTGAATTCTTACCAGGCTTCCTATGCAGAGGGACAATTGGAGAGTTGTCTCTGAATCAATCGGATCATGTCAGATACAACAAAACTGGACTCAGAATGACTCAGCATCCGATCCTTTTGTGGAAACATAGCTGATTTTTATTTATTTTGCATACTGTGCAGCATTTGGTTTACTTAATGTTCTCTTTTCCCATTGTTGTTGTGTGCCTTCAAGACATTTCTGACTCATGCTGCTCATGGAGTTTTCTTGGCAATATTTGTTCAGAGGGGGTTTGCCTTCCTCTGAGGATAAGAGCATGGGACCTGCCCAAGGCTAACAAGTGGGTTTTCATATTCCAACACTCAAACCATTACATAACTCTGCCTCTTTCCTGGTGCTCTTCAACAGATGAGGTGTACCTTTCTTGCTATTGTAATTGAGTGTTTTTGTTGTTGGTTTTCTTAGTTCATCTTTGTACTGTGTTTGTAATTTGTTACCTTAATAAAAGTTTTTTTAAACAACAACAACAACAACGAAGAACAGCCAGGTGGTTAACAGCAATGTCCCCCAGCATCTGCTGCCCGAAGCAGTCATTTTACCTTGCCTGGTAGCAGTCCTGCTCTGGTGAGAGCAGTTCTTCCCAACCATGCATCTCTTTCACTCTTTTTACCTCCTGCCCCAAAAGTCATATAATGAAAGTACTGTATAAGAGCCAACTTTCAAACAATGCCACTTCAAAAGCATGACTCTGCTCTGACATACTTTCATTATTTTTATGTTCTGGGTAGCAAGAATTCCATTGCACCTTTACTCTCCACCCAAATAACATGAATAATTTGTTCCCCAAATTGAGATGCAATTTTTCAGGAGCACACTAATTAGAAAGGATGGGGAAAATTTTTAGAGTAGAAAAATAAACAGAAATCATCACTATAGTAAGGGTTATAAAAATACACCAGCTTCCCAAAACTGTATGGACTAAAAGACTACATCTTCCTATAGGACTTCAACAAAACTGGCTCAGTATTTCTAGATAAGGAACTTTTCTGTAAGAGCTTATTTTCATTTTTAAGATTTGGAGTCGGCTGACTAGTCATTCTACACTTTAGCTATCTAAGGAGTTTATCGCATGCACTTTTCAGCCCGATCTGTGCACAGGATGGGATAGGGCTGGAACAGGGGAAAACTAGTTTTACCACACATGAAATTGCTGCTGCGCTGCCAGCTGACTATCACCTGTCACCGATCCAGCCTCTGCAAATTTTGGTAGTATAGAAAGCTTTCATAGTACCAAAACCGGCCAGCAGAAACCAGCTGTACATGGATCAGGCTGAAAAGTGCATGTGCTAAACTCTTAAGGTATAGTAGCATAACTTCCAACTGTCTTGATTTGACAGGCACATTCCTGATTAATCCTTTGCCATCCTACTTTTTCAGCTACCTTAAAAATGCTAGGAGAGATTACTGAGTAGATGATACAGAACACTATCCATAGCTTTTTATTAAAGCCTTTGGAACCTAACTAATTTTATGCAAATCTGCATCTGAGCATCGTCTTAAATTCTTTTAACAGATATAAAATTGTTTTAACTTGTTAACTTGTTTAATATGTTTTTTTAATCTGGGTTAATTATCTTTAATTTTTTGTGCTAGTTGATCATATTGTATTGTATTATAGTGAAATTCTTTATATTGTATCCTGCCCTTAGATTTTTTTTATATAGAACAGGATAGAAATATTTTAATAAATATAAATACATTAATTAATTTAAAATCTGAGACCTCTGGAGTTTGTTGTGTAGGCCATAACTTTGCTAATGAAGAGGTGGGGTTAATAGAGAAATGTTTGTTTTTATGTGCTGTTGATTTCATTGAAACCTGTATCTGCCTCTTCAAGGTAATGTTAAAATTTAAAACAGAAAAACAACAACACTTTTCACCTGTCCCTCTTTTATATGATTAAGCACTATGAGCCTCTACAGATGGCCCATTGTGCTGTCTTGGAGGCACGAAGGGGAGGGGAAGCCACATGCTGGGCGCCCCAACCCCATGCCAAAGATATCATCACGGCATGTGCCATTATGCATGGTGTGTGCCATCAGGATGTCATCACAGTTCAGCGTCTTAATGTACTGTGCTGGAAGAGGTGCAGAAGAGCCACATGGTGGCTCTTTGGGCACCCATTTTGTTGGCTCTGAAAGGACCAGCATTTTGGCACTCCTATCAGGGCCAGCAAAAGGGTGGATTGGGGCCGAGGTGTGGGGTAGCCTTGGCCCCAATCCTCTGCCCCCACTCTTTCTGAACTGAACTAATAAGCCTATCCCTTCTTTGGGGTTTTCCCATCCTCTGGACCAAACCAATAACTTATAGGAATTACAAAGACATCCAACGAGAACTTCATGGCTGGGTTGGATTGTAGTCTCCCCAGACCTAGTTTAATGCAGTAACCATTACACCATTCTTACAGTGACCTATCCATTTCTGCAAGGCCAACATTTCTCTCAACCAGAATAATGTGAGCTTTCACACATAATACCTGCAAACTAGGAATATTGCCAAAGTGAAGGGTAATCTACAGAAAATAGCCCCTCATGAGATGTTACTTCAGAAGTCACTCAAAAGTACTTTAGTTTTAGTAAATTTAAAGTGAGCAAAGACTAAGGGGGGAAGCAGACGGGTGGCCTTGGGCTGCCCCGGGAAGCTGTGCCAAGGTGCCGAGGTATCCCCACACCTTAGCTCCGTGGCTCAGCTTTGCCGCCCCTGGAAGGAGCGCTAAAAATAGCGCTCCTTCCACAAGTCACCAAAGGTGCACCGCAAAAGGCTGGCGGTGCACCTTCGGCGACTCTTTCGCTGCAGCGTTTGCGGACGCTGCGGCAGGAAGGCATCGTCGGAGCGCCGGCCATGCGGAGGGGCCGGCGCTCTGGCGATGCCTTCGGGAAGGGGTTGGGGCACCCACCATGTGGCTGCCCCTCCCCTTCCTTGCCCCCAAAACGGCCCTTTGCGCCATCTGCTCCCCCCCCTTAATGTAGATACTAGACCATTGGGGAACCAGGAAAAATGAAGCTATACAGGTGTGTTCCAGAAATTTTCAGCAGTATCTTCTCTGCTAGGAATATGCATTTGAACAGAATAATGATCAAAGCATGAGTTGTAAATAGCTTTCCATGAATATTGCAATTTTCTCAGTTTTAAATCCTAACCTTTGCCTACAGCAGGCCTGGCATTACAACACAACATCTGTGCTTTGTTCAAATGAGATACCAAAGATAACACATGGAACAGCCTATATAATAATATGTTAATTAACTATCTGACTTGTTAAAAATTTGATGAAACAAGCATCTGTTTATTTTCCTGGTGTGTCAAGTTGCTTAGGAGATCAGCCTAGGCTTTCCACTAAACTCTCAGCATCAAAAATAGATCCAGTGATTCACAGTCTAACACCAAGTACAAACACTAGTCCTACTTATTAACAGGGATAGGTATTTGGGTATATGGCATAGAATGGACCTACAGGTAAACAGACATGAAACAAACATCAATCAGGAATACATTGTTTTGTCTACACTGCTTCTACTCAGACGACAGTTGTTGGGGGTGCTTTGATTGTGCCTTCCTGCATGGCGGAGGTTGAGGTCTCTTCCAACTCTATGAGTCTATCACAACATATCCAGATAGACAAAATAGCACATAACACTACCAGTATGAGATAAGAGGAAAAACAATATGGAAAAATTTAGAGACACCATGTAAGAGAATCTTGAGGAAATCCATCATCAGAGAAGGACAAGATGTAATGGATTTCCTCAGGATCCCCTTACATGGTGTCTCTAAATTTTTCCATATTGTTTTTCCTCTTATCTCATACTGATAGTGTTATGTGCTATTTTGTCTATCTGGATATGTTGTGATAGACTCATAGAGTTGGAAGAGAACTCAACCTCCGCCATGCAGGAAGGCACAACCAAAGCACCCCAACAACTGTACAAACATGGCTGCTTCCTTTTCCAACAGTATTCTTGAAGAAATTTAAGGGAAGGCTGTCTGTTCTTGTTTTTGCCAGAACAGATAGGAACTTTACAAGAAGGCTACCTCCTGATTGTTCTATCAGTCATAGAGCAGAAATTCAAGGCAATGCCCAGGAGCAATGCCCATACATTCAGGTTTTGTGGGAAATTATACTGTGTCCTTAGCAAAATGTCTGGAGAGATACAGAGAGAGAAATCCTGAGTGAACTTACCAGAGAGACACAGGGAACATCTGAAGTGTCAAGTAATTCATTTTGTCCTGTCCAACAAAATAGGAGTGCGCAGCCCAGGTGGCAGCCCTAAAGATACTTTGCATAGGTCTGAAGAAGCTGCTCCACAAATGTAATAGGTGATGTTAACCAGCAGAGGGGACTGCTTAAACATGTATGCTAAGGTAATACATTGTTGTTGTTAAGTATTTCCAAATAAAATCTGACTTACAGTGCCCCTGTCTTACAGTTTTCTTGGCAAATTTATTCAGAGGAGGCTTGCTATTGCCTTCCCTCTCAGACTGAGTGTGATTTGCCCCAGGTCACCGGTGGTTTCCCATGACAGAGCTTGTATTCCAACCCTGGTCTCTTGAAGCTGTAGTCCAACAATGAAACCACCACACCATGATATCTCCTTAAGGTAAGAATTTCCCTAAATCATATTTTCTGGATGTGGGCATGGGGACCTAAAGTAGAATTGAGCACTCTATGTGCACAATGACTATCATCCAGAAAAAATGTGCATTTATTCTCTGATGAAATGTGCCGTTAACCTCCATACCTCATGTCGCAGAGGTCACAGTAGATCCTTTGCATCAGTATTGTATCTGAAAGGCCTTTTACTATGACCGCATAGGTTTTTAATCATATGCTCTTTCTTGAGATGGTTTCTGATCATCTGAAAAACAGACCGCTGATTATCACTCTCCAGTCTCCATGTCTGTATATGGAATCACACTGTGTCAAGATAGGACTCTGAGCATATCTAGATTGACTGGCAGGTAGGCCACCTATTAGAAGTCATGAACATTATTAGCAGCTATTAGATGACCAACTTAACTTCCATGTGCTGACAATATAGTACCAGGTGATGGGAACTCTTTGATCATCAGTAAAACCAAAGTGATTCAGATATGGCAATTTGACTGTATATTCAATTTCCCTCTAATGATTAGAAGGTCATTCAATCAGAGGTAAATGTGTATTCCTTGCAGGCTTAAGATGTGGTACCAGGGCCATACCCAGCTGAGAAAAGGCCAAATTTCTTCTCATGCTTACTTCCATTGTATGGAAAACTCAAGAAGCAGCAATGTGCTGGTAGGAAGAATATATGCAGGCACATCTCAGGTACACAAGAGGGTCAATAAGGTCAGAAGAATGAAGCTAATCCTTATGAATGCAATCTAGTCAGAGTGAAACACTTAAGTTCTCTTGTGTCATAGTTAAATGCTCAACTACTACACTATGCTAGCACTATTAGGGCTGTGGCCATGATCTTCCCTTTTTCTGCCCCAAGAGACAGTGCTGTGGCTCTTCTGCACCATTTCGGCACAGCATGTCTGCACGCTGCGCTGGGAGGGCGTCCTGACCACGGCATCAGGACAGCATCAGGCTGGGGTTGGGGTGGCTGGTGTGTGGCTACTCTGCCCCAACTCCATCCCCAGGCTGGCCCTTTGGGCCAGTCTGTAACACCCCTTACTTTCCTTATTTTGGTCACATTAAACAGGAAGCTTCTTTTCTGAGTAATAGAGTTGGGGGGGAACACCATTATACTCTCATTGCCTGCAAGAATCAACTCGCTGCTGCTTTTTCATTTAATCAACAGAGGAGGAAAAGTCTGCTTAAATGAGTTATTTTCTCATGCAAACATTATAACATTGAGATGATGACTAGAGGATGTGAGACCACAGCTTTTTCACTCTGGATGGGAAATAACATCTTAATCATGTTCACACAAGTGCAGATCAGTGAGATGAATTGCTTAATAAATGAACACCTCCTATATACTTTATTAAAGAGATGGCCATTGTCCTCATAACTGTGGAGATGTTTTTGTTGTAAGGGAATGAAACACACTGAGCCAAAGTTGCACCCAAATATTTGGGGGCACTGGTTACAGTAGAAGAGATCCAGTAATAACTAACACTAATGTCTGGTCCAGTCATCGAGCAGTATTGTTTGAGAAGTTCAGAAAGCCATGTAGAGCCCCTTTGAAAAAAACTCTCCAGCCACCAGTGTTTGGAATTTGTGATATTGAAATGATGTAACTTTATGTAATGTGAATTTTTCCTTGATTACTAGAAGCCAAATGTTTGGAGGTAATAATAATAATGACAATATTACATATTCAGACATGAAACCAGACCACAGTTTTCTTGCAAAATCATGCAACAGCAAGATGACAGGAATAAGAAGGCAGAGCTTGAAGACTACTCTTTTAAAATCCATGTTGCTCAGTAAATTAAATATTCAGTTTGTCTGTACAAACTAGTTTTCAAAAGCAGGAGATGAGATATGGTCAGCCTATTTCTCGATTGTTCCACTTCACACAGGGGGTTTGGGGCAGTGGGGCAGCCCACTTGACTGAATGTTTCTCTAGAGAGAAAAAACAAACAAACCCCGCACATAGAAGACATGTATCTCAGAAGGAAAGTGTTAGGTAGCTTTGTGACTAATGTTTATATGCAGAGAATTTTTTGTTATTGTTACTACTACAAAGTAACATTTAAGTGAACTGAAAACTCAATCTGTCTGAAGTTGAACAGTCTAGGTAGATTGATCCACCCATCTAGTGTTTCTGAGCATTACTGAACTTTATTGTTTTTGTTTGCTTTCAGGTTGTTTCCGACTTGTGGCAACCCTAAGGCAAGCCTATCATGGGGTTTTCTTGGCAAGTTTATTCAGTGGGGGTTTACCATTGTCATCCTCTGAGACTGAGGGTGTGACTCACCCAAGGTCACTCAATGGGTTTCTTTGGACATGTGGGGATTAGAACTCTGCGCTCCATAGTCACAGTCCAATGCTCCAACTACTATACCATGCTGGCTCTCATTTATGAACTTATTTGTCTATGAATATGTTGCTTTATTTCACTACCTCTGTGGGCTCCTTGATTACATTTCTTTGATTAGTAATAGTCTTACTAGCCATTCTATGTAACAAAAAAGTTTGCAATCAAGTCTTACAGCTGCTGGACATGATACAAAGTAACATTTATTTTGGCAATTTCCAATAGTGAATCAATAGACAGCTTTGCCATTGTATTAACATGCTTACTCACAGAAGCAGGTTTCATTGAGTTTTGTAAAATGCTTCCTAGTATGTTTGAGATTACAGCCCAGTACTTGTTGAACTGTTTCCCCCACATTTAACATGTCATTTGATATAATATAGATATTTGCCATATGAGAAATCAATCTGCCTGGATTCTGTATTTGTTGGTGTAGCTGTTTTTGTTTTAAAATAACCAGACACAATTTCTGTTCTCCCAAAACATTCAGTGGCAATTCCCAACACTAGTAGCAACATTTTATTCCCATCCAGAGTATTTTTTTTTAAAAAAATCCAAACTACATTACAGCAACCAATCCGAAAGACTTGCATGGTTCAGCAATGATTCATACAGGTTTCTTGGTCATTCTTCCTTCTCACTGTATGGGAGGTCCCTGATATTGTGCCAACATTTTTAGAACACTGATCCTTTAAAAGAAAAACATGCCCATACAGATCTCACAACATCCAAGGCCAATAGTGAGCAAAGGCATGGATGAGATTTCAATGGTGGCTTGCTAAATGGCCTACAGTGTCATTAGATCTGAATGATTATTGGCCAATTGCCTACAGTGTCATATAGCTTTTCTTTAACTTGCTGGTATTCTGATGGCCTGTACAGGGATTGTATGAGAGCCTTGGCAGACGGCTAATTGAGCCGTTTCCGAGGCCAGGAAGAGGAGGAGCAGCCTCACGTGCGGCACTCCTTCCTCTCCCTGAGGTCGTCCTCGGAGCCGCCGGCCCTCCGCATGGCTGGCGCTCCAGGGGCAACCTCCCGCCACAGTGACTGGATGCGCTGCAGCGGAAAAGACAGGGAAAGTGCGCCCGACGCTTTTAGGGCGCACTTTCCCTGTCTTGAGGAAGGAGCGCTGATTTAGCACTCCTTCCAGGGATGCTGCTGGTGCGCCATGTTGCAGAGGCTGCGGCCCCGTGGCATGTCGGCCCAGGGTGTCCTGGACGCCCTCATCTGCTTCCCCCCTGAGAGGCTCTTATAGATGCAAAGCCAGCATCAAGAGGCACCAGCCTGTGAGAAGTGAGGATCTCTCTTGCTCAGGCTCTTACTTCTTTATGCTAATCTGAGCCTCATCCCAGTTCTTAAAACCCATTCCTCCATGGATTTTACTTGCAGAATATAAAAAGTAAAAGATATGGGAATGCCTCTCAGTTTTCCATATCCTTTCTCTTTGTCCTGAGTACCTCTAATGTGAATTGCCTGGATATATGAATGCTTATCCCCACATAGGCAGTCTGTCTGCTTAGGAGCTTATCGCGCTGCTAAATAAATCTTCTTACCTCTCCAGAATTCAATCTTAATCCGGGCAGCATCCGGATACTATCATAAGGATTTTGCTGCTGAATCCACTACCCGAGTCCAGCCTGGGTCCCAGGGGCACTCCAGCAGCCATTTCTTAAGTCAGAAAACTCCCAGTTGAAAAGGAGTTTTATGCTGGGACCTGGGCTCGACCCAGGCTGGACACAGGTGGCAGATTCAGTGGCAAAATCCCTGTGATAGTATCTGGATGCCACCCAAATTAAGATTGAAGTTGGGAGAGATAAGAATGTTTATTTTAGTGGTGTGATAAGCTCCAGTGTGAAGCTAATCAAGGACTAAACACTTTCAGTTA
>CM034701.1:228820396-228845669 GCA_020142125.1 Phrynosoma platyrhinos | reverse complement strand
TTTTTTAAAAAAATCTAGAAGATATAAAATAAGCTATTTTTTAATGCTGGTATGAGTCACAGAGACAACTTTGCAGATTCAAAAGCTTATTTATAGGAAAATTATTTTTTTTAAATCTAGTATTATGTTTACTAGCTTACATTTTGGAAACATTTTCACTCAATGGTTAGATTTCTTCTTATTTGCGTAGAGGCTGATGTGAAATGCATTTTCAACAACTGCCATTTGTACTCAACAATGGGCCCTTTCAAGAAAAAGGAACCACTTACCACAGTAAATTTTAGAGGTGAAAAAATCTGCTTATCAGTCCTTCTCATTCCCTTTATAAAGAAATGAAAAACGGGAATGCAGCTATCACTTTATTTGCTTCATTGACTTACTCTTAAAGTTATTAGTGTTGCACATCTGACCTTGGCAACAAATGGCCACTGGCCTGGTATTCATTCTTCCTCTTGTTTCATAACAGTTTGATCTGAGAAGATTTGGGCTACTCATATCACACATAGCTGACTTGTCTAAATAACTAGCTCCCACATTCAAGGTGCAAGCAGACACACATGCAAAGGGAAGCTCGAGGAAGAAGGAGAAGAGATCATTCATTGTTAATTTGTTTTTGAGTTACAGCTATCAAAAAGCAGCTCATTTTCACGAAACGGGAACAGTATGTATTAAGATAACTTAAACAAGGAATTAGAAGTTCTCCCACTCCCTTAGAGAAGGAAGAGGGGGCAGAAGAGCCCTTAACCAAGAATAGTCTCAGGAAGTAGATGGTTCAAACTAGATTGTTTGCTATAGGTTTGCCAGCTCAGGCATACTCCAGGCTCTAAGGTTTCAGGTCATAGACCCATACCCCCCCCCTCCGGTTCCAATTTAGCAGGGATGGTCCAGATTAATTCTCTCTTGCTCCATTTTTCAGCAATTTTAAAAAATGTCCCAGTTACTCTTTCTTCTTTTCACTCCCCTTGCTTTGTCCCCCACTGATGTCAACTGCTGCAAACTAACTTTAAAATGCAAAATAGTGCTCACTCAGACAACTTAGGGCCTTTGCAGACAGGTGGCTGTGGGCTGCCCTGAGAAGCACAGGATTGGGGCTGAGGTTGCCCCACGCCTTGGCCCTAATCCACCCTTCTGCTGGCCCTGGTAGGAGCACTAAAATAGCACTCCTTCTAGAGTGGGCAGAAGGGGCGTTGGAAGAGCCATTGTGCAGCTCTTCCACGTCTCTTCCGGCTCAGCCCGTGCAGAGGCAGGGCCGGGAGGATGTCATTGGAACGCTCACCATATGCAATGGTGCGCATTCCGATGATGTCCTCAGGAAGGGGTTGGGGCATCCGGTGTCCAGCTGCCCCCCCTTCCCTGGCTCCAAGACGGCACTTTGCACCATCTGCAGAGCCACTTAGGAAGGGAGAGAGGAGGGGAAGGAGTGGAGTCTTGCCCTTCCCTGTAGAGTCAGGCAAAAGCACATTGCGGCAGCCTCTCCTAGCTCGTGTGTTCTTCCTTGTTAATAACTTTTGTCATCTTGACAAGTTCTGGTTTTCATCTGTAAAATGTTGGAGGATATGGCAGACCTGAGACTGAGGCCTTGTCTTCATTGCGCAGGATATGGGGCAGCCTGGAGCATTCTGGTCTGGTAGCTGCTCCTACCTGTTCTCATAACCTGGCTCTCCATTGCTGAGCTGTGGTAGCTGTCTGTACAGATGTTCCACTGAACTGTCACCTGGGTCGCTCACTTCTGAGGTCAGAACAAGGGTCCCAGTGATGGTCACATAGAGAATGAGTGCTCTATGGCAGTGGCAGATGTGCTGAATGGCTCAGCAGGATGCCTGTGTGGACAGCCATTATGCATGGGAACTGGGAGCTCCAGATCTTCCTGGAAGTTCCAGAGTGACAGGTAAGTTTTTAAAATATCCTGGCTCTGGTGTGCAACATGCTGGATGTAATTCAGACTGCTCACACCAGAACTGGAACTTGGGCTGTGCATCACTGAAATAGGATAATACCAGAACTGGGTGAGAGGAAGTATTTTGGCCCATGCAGTCAAGGCCTTAGAAATGGCTCCTGCAGTGAGCATGTTACATTCAACATCAATCACAGTTGCTCAGAACACATAATTTAAATAATAAATACCAAATTTAACAGATCTGGTTAGAAATTAATTTTTCCAAGTTTTGCATTAAACAAAACACACTTTCCTCGCTCTCACTAGCACATGATAATGTGATGAAGAGTTGTGGGAGGATCCCATAGGGTTCCCTGCTTCTGCTCCTAAATTCATTGATTACTGGCAGGAGAGGGCTAGTCACGTTATCTTGCCGCACCCTTCTCACCATTGACACAGAACTCTGTTGCTCAGTGCAGATGGCTAGATTTTCAGGTGGGTTTCAGGAGCATTTACAATCATGGCAATATTGCCATGCTCATAAACTGAATAGAAAACAGTTTCATGGGCAGAAGTCTGACTTACAACATTGTAACTGATTTATGAGAGTCAGCGTGGTGTAGTAGTTTGAGTGTTGGACTACGACTCTGGAGACCTGGGTTCAAATCCCCACTTGGCCATGAAAATGTTGGGCAAGTCACACTCTCTGTCCCAGAGGAAGGCAAAAGATAAACCCTCCACTGAACAAATCTTGCCAAGAAACCCCTGTGATAGGTTTGTCTTAGGGTCTCCATAAGTTTGAATTGACTTGAAGGCACACAACAACAACAACAACAACAACAACTTATCAACAGAATGCCAGTCAAGTATTCAGTACCTATGTGAAAATTGTTCGGCATAGTTCATGTGGATTCCAGCCCTGACCACAAATACTTCCTTATAGTTTTCAACTATAACAACCAATTCACAACACCAGAATTATATACTTATCAAAGTGCACACAGAAATTGTGACCTTTATTTAAGAATCCACTAAAATCCTTGCTTATATCACACCCTTTGTAGCCCATCATTATAAATCCTGGCCAGTGGCTAATGTCTTGGTGACAGCATTGAAATGCTGAAAGCATATTCTCAAAGTATGCATTTCAAGGTTTTCCTCAAAAGAAAGGTTTCTTTTTTTAAAAAATGAAGACATGATCCTCTGTGTTAGTACAGCCTGCTGAAAATGACATCATTGAAGGCATTTGCTTTAAGTCATTGCCCTAAAATGGTAATAAGAAAAACAACTGCATGCTTACAGGTACTATGCCATGATATAATATGATCTTTCTGTTTCCATAAGCTTTGCAAATTCTCTTGGCAAATCCCCCCATCCTTAATATAATGTAAGTAAGTGCCCAAATGAATTGTCATTGCTAGAATTGAAAACTGATACTTTTATTAATGGAGACTTCCTAATACCTATACAGAAGGGAAAACACATTTAAACTGAACAAAAGATAATACTCATATTGTGTTTTTAAAACTATAAGCAGCTTGCATAATCTTATTATAAACTGTAGTGTACATTTCACAGTCTACCTGACACAATCAACACTCTTGACTCTTCATCTGAACTACCATAAAAGGAAAAAACAAACACCTTTATTATATTTGGTATTGGGTCAAACAAAGGTCACAAAAGATGTTTCTAATGTTTAAGATATTTTATTCAGGTAGTTTTAATCTTGTGGAGGTGCAATTAACAATTAGCTATCAAGCCAACTTTCCTGTCTATTTATTTTGAACAAATTGGCTGATCAAGCCTGCATTATGTCATGATACAGAATCCAAGAAGTTTACAATTCCCACACTAGGAAATGTTGCCCTTTACTACAATGTACTAAAACCAGACACTAAAATGTGTGATCAGAAGTATTTCCTAAGTAGTGATTACCATTCCAATTGGTGAAATTGTTCCTGACCCTCTTTTTATACACAGAAAGACCTCATGAGGGATATGTTCTAGGACTATTCATGAAATGTTTAATGAAACTGTTGAATGAAAATCATAGAAAATCACAAATGCTATTTTTCTTACCTTACAATTTATATTGAGCACTGGAGAAGAGGGGCCAAGCCCCGAGAGCTGGGAACCCTAGTGATCACTGGCAAACTACAGTCAGCACATCACATCCATTCTGCATCTGTGGATTTGACCAAACATAACTTAAAAATATTTTTAAAAATCTGAAAGAAACGTTATTTTTGCCATGTTATATAAAGGACACCATTTTACTACACCACTATATATAATGAAACTTGAGCATCTATAGACTTTGGTATCCATGGGAGGTACTGGAACCAAACTCCAGCAGATACCAAGGGCTCATTTTACATGAAACATTACTTAAGTGGCATACTGTTTAGGACCTTTTTCTTTTTAATTCCAATAAGTATGCAGCCTCACTCTGGATTAAGACCAACCAGTCTCTGGTTGAAAAAAAATAATAATGAAAGCTTCCTCATAAACTGTTTCCCCTACATCACCACCATTTTTATGGCAAGCTTTAAAAAAGTAACAAAAAGCTTTCACTTATTTCTTGGTAAATAAAAAAGAAATAGATTCTAAATTGAATGCTAATGCTTTTCTTGTATCATGCAATTCATCTTTAAGTAGGAAGTTGGCACTAGATTTAGGGAGAGGAAGAAGTTCTCCAAAACATTTGAAAAGCATTATAATAGAACGACAAACATGCAGAACTCTTGGCCAATGGAAAAAGAAGTATCCATACATTCTTTCATTTATACAGTTCCTTTTGATAATCACAATGCTACTTATACCATGGTGGAGGGGGTCTGCTCTTAAAATCTTAAGCCTCCTTCTACTCTAGAAAACAGCACTAAATATATCTTGAAATATCATTTACATCTCCTGGAATTGCTCATATGCTAATACTTCAAAAGAATTTGCCTACACATAGGTAGCAATAGCAATAGCAGCTTCATTTATATACCACTTCATACCACGCTATGCAGTCTCTAAGCACTTTACAACTTTAAGCTAATTGCCCCCAACAAGCTGGGTACTCATTTTAGTGACCTTGGGAGGATACAAGCCTGAGTCAAGCCTGAGACCTGGCTGGTACTGAACTCGCAACCTTATGGTTTGTGAGTGAGTGGCTGCAGTACAGGCATTTAACCACTGAGCCACCAGGTAACAATGGCTGGCATCCTGTTAGGCAATTATGATGTCATAAACTGGACTTACAACCTCATAACTGTTTTGTATTCACATTTATGATTATGATAACATCGTCTTGACTGCAAATACTCCCCAAAACTTCTTAAAAGCCAGACAGCCATACCAAGTAAACAAGGAGCCCTGTGATGCTGGTGAACATGGTACTTAAAGGTAATATGTCCATCTTTTTCCTGCCAGTGACCCATGGTGTGATGTAGAGTTGTAATAGAACCGCATGGGGTTCTTTCTTTTGCTAGTTGCATTGAGGATCACTGGTGGGTGGGGGATGGATCTTTCAGCACCTCACTTGCCAGCTGCAAAACTTCTTCATTTGACATGGCTCCCTGGTTTTTTAGGGTCCCTTTCTCCTAGAAGACATGTAGAACAGAGCATCCATGGAATTAAAAAAAGAAGAAGAAGAAGCAGAAAACCAAAAATGTAGCAAAAGAACAATCAGGACTAGAACTCTGCCTACTCTTTCCTAGCTCATTCTAAAATTCTGCCAGTAGCCAAACACATGCACATGTTCAGTCTTGACAATAAAGGTCCACAAAGCAACAAGGTTTGCATTGAGTACTACAATGGGATACAGATAGGATATTAATAAATATATTAGATTGGAGGATGGAGCAAAGCTATGACATCGTATCTACATGTCCCATGCAGGATCTCAGCCAACATGTATTAAATGACTCCCTGTCCTGGAACAACGGGTTTTCCTCCACCCTGAAGAGATATGTATTGCAAAGAGATTACAGCCTATAAGAAAAAAGACACAGACCTTCAACTCAATTTTGTAGCTAGATTCACAAAGCCACACCCCTAGCACAATTGGGAGACAGAATTCCAGAGCTGTGGCTTGGATGAACCTGTTTGGTAGGCCCTGGGCATCATTAATTATCTAATATAAACAGAGTTTCTTTGATGTTGAGTATAGGTGATGTTTCTAGCCATTAAGGCTAGACTGTGGTTTGGCCACAACTCTGGATAGCTTGTGGCACAGTGAAATGAGGGCATCTGCCCAAAGGTCACATGAAAGCTATAGTAGAGCCAAAACCTTTTTGTTTTCCACCACAAGACCGGTTTGTCAAAAAGTCTTTCTGCATTGCAAAATTGTAGTGAAATTGTTAATCTTTATGACTTTTAAAGCATGCTTTCTGAAATAAAGCCTGAAAAACAAACAAACTTACTGTATAGTTAAGTGGCCCAGTGGTGTATGGAATATTCATAGAAAGCAAATTCCAAAAGGGGCTTGAACACAATTGAAAACTAATTAAAAGGGTTAAATGACTATGCATAAACCACCTTCTACAATATTTCCCAAGCTCTAATTATAACTAAGAACAAGAGCTGACTCTGTAAAGTTGATCCTTGAAGCTGTGCTTGTGGTGATAAGGTATGCTAAGATAGATAATTATGGTAACAGCTATAGCCTATTATAGTGGGTGGATGACTTGAGCAGAATGCTAATGAAACATGGAGCCATCCCTATCTCAGTGACTAATCCAAATACAGATGGGAAATTTTACTATCTGATGGCTTTTCTACATACAGACATCTGGTGGCTGAAAGCCATGCAGATTTGCCTTTGTAAGCAAGGTTCCTTAACCAGTTTGACAGAACCTTTTTATTTCTGTAAATTTTCTCCATTGACAACTGCATCGGTGCATTGTCTCCAGGGAAAACATTTGAAATTAAACTGATTGGGAAAGATGGGACAGATTTACATCTGAATTTGTTGGGTGAAATACTATACCATAAAATTTGTAGAAATAAATATGAGTTACAAAAGCCAATGTGCTATAGTGGTTTGATGCTGGACTAGTTCTCCAGAAGACCAGAGTTCAAATTTCCCTCCACGCAGCCACAGAAACTAGCTGCAAGTCACACTCTTTCTCCCTTAGAGGAAGGCCATGACAAACCTTTTCTGAATGAATCTTGGCAAGAAAATCCTATAACAGGGTTGCCATAAGTCAGAGTTGACTTGAAGGGACATAGTAATAATAACAGAGTATGGATAATAGTCCTGAAAACTCAGTCTTCACATACACTGAAAACCAATGCCAGAGATTCCTGTTGGAATAACTGACACTGGTGCAGAATCAGAGCAAGGTATATGGGGATTAATTCTATGCCACTATGATCACCAGTTCCAATTGTCTTTCATACAGAAGGTTAGATATAATGAGTGAATGTTTCTTTCATTGTTAATTTTATCCTCTAAGCATAAAACATGGTACTCTTTTAGGCTGCATCTGCACTGCAGAAATAATTTGGGTTGACACCACTTTAACTGCCACAGCCCAATGCTATGGAATTCTGGGAACTGTAGGCTGTTGTGGCACCAGAGCTCTCTGACAGAGAAGGCTAAATATCTTACAAAATTAGAAATCCCAGGATTCCATAGCATGGAGCAATGGCAGTTAGTGGTGTCAACTTGGATTATTTTTGCAGTGCAGATGCAGTTTTAGTTAGTCACTTTTTTTTAAAAAAACCTTCTTAAATAGCTTTTGTAGGACTGTTTGGTTTGTGCATATGAATACTCCAAGATTTCACCAGTCTGTATTTTGGAGTGAACCAATATGATCTGGATTTCCTGTACTAATGTGTGAAAGTAGTAATCCTTCCGAGTTTCACACTTCTCTGAATTTTTTAATGCATTTCTTGGCTCCAAAAAAGAAAAGAAAAAGAAGTTGTGAACTTTAGAGTAAAATCTGTTTAGAAAAGTGTGCTTCAAGAAATGTACACATGCACACATATTCAGATTGGTGTGGGATTTTTTTTAAAAAACTCCAGATCAGATTTGAGGTGTGGGGAAGAGGATGAAGCAAGAGGAAAAATACATTCTGTCACTGGATGAACAATTTGGGATATAAGTCTACGAATGAATTCAAACAAAACCAGCCACAGATTGATCCTCTTCTCCCTGTAGACTTCACACATTTGCCCTCTAGAGGATCATGCAGTCTCCCCACCAACACATAATATAATTTTATTCATTTTAGCTTGTGAGGAGCCCTGCTGCATCTACATTGCAGTATGCAGAATTAATGCAGTTTGACACCACTTTTAACTGTCATGGCTCAATGGTATGGAATTCTGTGATTTATAGTTTTAGGAGCTATTTAGCTCTTTGTCAGAAAGCTCGGGTGGCACAACAATCTACAAGTCCCACCAGTCCATAGGATGGAGCCATGGCAGTTAAAACTATTGTCAAACTGCATTAATTCTGGAGTGGGGTAGCAGCCACAGGCATAGCATCTTTGCTTGAGCCATGTGGGCATTTATTACCTTACTGGTCTCACTCAATGAGTATACTATACCACCGCTGAGCAATGTTGAGTACTGTGAATCTTGTAACTTTTCCCCTGCTTTCCTTTTTAAAAAAGCCTGTTTAATTTGAGGTGACTGTAGATTTTATAGTATGCTGTTTTGTTATGCCAGAACATACCTTGTAAATTTTGCTAGAAACATAGGCAGATCAGAAATGAATAATAACTGTACCATTACATTCTACTTTGGGAGGTTTGGTTCTTGTTGCAGGAAATCTTGGAAATGAAAGCAATGTCTGCACTGTGTAACAGCAATGCTGGATAAGGTTGTGATCTCATAGGAATCTGATCTCAGCCTGTTTGAAAAGGTTCCAGTCAGTAGTTGTGACTTTTCTTTAAAAAGGGGGTGAGGTGTCATTTCCAAGAACTCATCTCCAGTGATTAGGGGTGGGGTGTAATCCAGATTTTTCAGATAAAAATATTTCTTATGCAGCTATTTACAAGCTTTTAAAAGTGAATATTCCACATTATAATAATAATAAAAAAACACACAAATGTAAATGTGAAACAATAACATATCATTCTGTAAGGTCCCCCGCTCTAGTTTAATTGTGCTATTTTATACCTATACAGGATGTGGCTTTTATATAATCAGGTTACTGAGACCTGGGACACCAGAGGTGTGCTGACCAACAAATATTTAAGGAAGACAGCATTTTTCTTTTATGTGTATGTGTCATAAATGTCTTAGTCTAAGAACTAACAGGAGGACAAGAATTTCACAATAATTAAATATTTGTAGAACTGTTCAGAATGTAAAGAATAGTCTGTAGGATCAGACCAAAAGTCTATCTTGTACATAATCCAATTTTCTACAGTGGTCCAATGAAGTGCCACTGGCAAGCCCACAAATAGGCCATGGATGCAATAATAACCTGTTCATTGTGTTCCCTAGAAGCTGGTATTCAGAAGTATCTTGCCTTTTGATAGCATATACCTACCAAGAAAAGCAGCCATCTTCCATGAATTTAACTCATCTCCTTTTAAAGCTGTCCAAGTACATGTTGTATTGTAAAATTCTACAGTTTAAGTACCTCATAAAGAAGTATTCTACTCATCCTACATGGAAGAATGGTAGTGTTTGGTGGAGCTCTTCTGAATGCCTCACATGACAAAGGTGTTCTGATTGCAACTGTGCAAAGATAATTCTCCATAGCTGTATGATCTCAAATGTTTGGAGTTCACTTGTTATTCCATTGATCAGGAAGGGGCAGAGCTTCCACAGAACACTCTGTGGGCCATATGGAAAATCTCTATTGGCTAGATTAGGCCTATTTTCTTCTACTCCCAATATATTTATTTATTTTTCATTTTAAAATGTAATATTGTGACATTAACTTGTAATCTCTCTCACACACATACACCTATTTAAAAATGATGACTAATTAACAGAGAGTCAACTGACCCTAATTTCTGAAGTGTGGTTTCCTCAACTTGAATTTATTCAGTGCAGTTCCCATGTCCTGAGTCAACTGAAGACTTGTGGTGGGGTTGATGAAACTGCAGTCCATGGCCCACCAAAGCCCTCCTTGAAGTCTCCAAACATTGCCCATCCCTGCTTTCAGAGCTGCCCATCACAGTGTGCAGTTCAGTAACTGAGCCTTATATTTACAAAGGTATGGATGAAAATTGCCACGTGGTTGCCTGTTCATAAGATGAACTTCTGAATACCTACATGCCTGACCTGTACAGAAACTTGGCTTTTTACATGTAGTTGTGAATCCAGGAACACCTCAAGACTATGAACATGAGAGATACTGTGGAGAGGGAAGGGGAAGATGTGGAACAGAGGAACATCTGTTGGCGATATGCTTATTCTTCAAGTGACAGGACTTGCAAGCTATCTGCATTGCAGACTTGTCAGGGTTCATCCGGTTCTGTATTTGGTCTCCTACTATCTCCAGACCCTGGATAAGCACCAATGTTGCAAAACTGGTTAGAGTGGGTGCCATTCATATAACTGAGAACTGTGCACAGCATCATCCAGGGTCCATTTGTATACATTAAAAGGGAGGAGAGACGAGATTGTCTTGGGCACTTCAAAGGGAAAGTCTAGGATGGGAAGGATGAAAGCAATTGCTTGGAGTTGTTATAAAGTGCAACTTCCCTGAGAGAAGTAGGTAGTACCACACCAGCACACTCACACAAGCTGTCAGAGTCTGCTTCATTATGGTGCCTCTCTGTTCTCTTTTGCCTTGATTACTAATGGCTGAGCTTCTTTTCTCCTCTAGTAGATACTAATTCTTTAATCTTTTTCCTGAGTGTTTTATTCTGCTACTTTGTTGTTTTGATCAGCTCTCATACCTCCTGATTATCTAGACACTTCTTTTTATGTTAATCTCCTGCCCTTTACTGGGGCATTTAGTAAGTTCCTGGTATAATGTAGCTGCCTCCTTTTTCACTAGATGGCACTATAAAGTAGCATTAGGACTGTCCACTGAGTGAAACCTGAATGGGGATGGCTATAGTTTTCTTTCAAAGTGAACTGCTGGGTGAAATGAGATTGCCCCCTCCCAAAAAACCCTTGTTCTCTTCATTCCTGCCCAACACATATTGCAATGCCAAATAGTTCTAGGAAAACTAGTACTAGTTCTATGGTGCATGAAGCAGCTATGATTTTAGCTCTGGCATGGGTTTTTATACAATCAGTCATTAGCTTGACATTTTTGGAGTTCCCACAGAGCAGATGTCAACCCTTAGCAAAGCAGTCCAAAGCTGAGATCCTGTTAGCTGAAGTACTACATTTGCACAGATGACAGGTGTGGCAACAGTAGGAGTAAAAGGGATGCAGATGTAATGGGGGAGCAGGAGGCAGAGAAAACCATCTCATCACCATCTAGAGAGAAAGCTGCTGGCTTCCAAATAGGTTGTCTTTCCAGTGCTTATTCTGTTCCAGAGCAGTAAGGAATAAGTTAGAGCAGTTGGTGTGTGCATACAACTTGTATAGCCTTCCTGCTGCTGAACATTTGGGTTTTTTTTTTTTTGAGTGAGATATTGGTGACCTGTCAAAGTACTGAAGCAACTCATCAGTTGCTTTGGGAAATACATAGAACAGGGTCGTTAAAATCACCACGGTCCTCCCCCCACAGTTGCTATTTATTAATAAAAATATCTATATCTCACCTTTTATCCGGAATGACATACAATAAAACCAATCTCCTGTTCCCCCTGCCTTCACCTCATCTGGCAATTGGATTTTACTCCTCTGAGGCCTAATTCACACTATGATTTAAACTGATTTGCGAATTGGATCAAGCTGGATCAAATTGGATCAAGCCTCATTCACACTTCAGTCAATTTGGAACCCAGTTGTGTTCAGGCAGAATCAGGGTGAACTGGCACAATTCCTCCTGAACCAATTCTTTTGAAGACATATCTTTTACAGGTTATTTTGAAAAGAACCAGTCTGCAACTGTGCTGAACTAATGTGAATGTATTTCTGATCACATATGGGTCACCAAGGGGGGATGGACAATGGGCAGAGGGTGGGCAAAGGGGTGGTATCCGTCCCAACACAGTTCTTTGTGAAGCAGCCATTCCCCCCATCTCAGTGCTGCCGTGGGGCTTCTGTGGGGCTGCAGATTTCCAGCACAGCCACAAGTGGTCTCTTTAAATCACACTGCGGCCCCAAACTGTGCAGCTATGTTTTGGTCCTGCTGGAAAATTTTCAAGAGGTAGAGCAGGTGGTGGTGGTGGTGGGGGTGTTCCTGGGGGGGGGGGAATGGTGCAGCATGGATTTTTTAAAAAAAATTTACAGCTTCTGTGAACTATTGGATTTTTGTAGTCAGGGGTTCCATGATGGAAGTTTTTCCTGCTCTAACATGCATTGATCCATTTTTTTTAAAAAAATAATTTGACAGTCTCTGCACACTGTCATATTTCCATGGATTCACAGGAAATAGTAAAGGGTGCTGTGTTGGGATTTATCCCCTGGCACTCTCCCTGCTGCTAGCAGCCCATTTCCCAACATGGAGGGAAAGTGGAGGAGGAAGGTCTGGGTGTATGTGAATGTGATCAGCTGTTGTTCCCATAGAAATAGTCCTGCACTCTCCCTGCTGCTAGCAGCTCATTTCCCAACACTGAAGGAAAGAGGAGTAGTAGGAGTAGGAGAAGTGTGTGCACATACACACACATACATAAACACATACACATTTAGAGGCCCATGGAAACAGCAACATCTGATGCACGTGGGCACACCTCCAAGTGCTTGCGTCACTGGAAACACAACCATGCACATCATATGATTGACATTTTAAAAAAAAAAAGACCCGGGATGGATCAATCACATTCAATACTGAGAATCCATTTTGTTGCAGTACAAAATTAAGTGTGAACGTGAACACTGTCAAATAGACATGGAGGCATTTAGTAATGGAAATGTAGTGTGAACTTAGTTCCATTTCAAAATGTTTCTGCGATCTTGGATCGATGCAACTCAAAAACCAGGTTTTTTGTGAGTGTGAATGAGGCCTCAGTGAGAAAGTTTCTTTTTGTAAATCATGATTTACAACCAATGATGGAGGGTTTCTAGACCAATGACTTAATCATCACTTCCTATAGCAATGAATTCCACAAACTAATTATACAAGGACTACTTTCTCTTTGCCCTATTGCTATTACTCTATATAATCACAGGCATTTACATTGGATTGGTACCTCTATCCTTCTGTTGAATGGGTTATCTTCTTTGCTGGTTTGCAGATTTTCAACAAGAGACCCATTGTGTTGCAATGAGTCTGATGTTGGATTAGGACTCTGGGGAGACCAGATTTTGAATCTCCATTTAGCCATGGAAACCCACTGGGTGACCTTGGATAAGTCACAGTTTCTCAGCCTAAGGGAAAAGCAATGGCAAACTTTTTCTGAATAAAGCTGCCAAAAAATTACTGAGATAGAATTGTCATAAATTAGAGATTAATACCTCACTCCCAAGAAATCCTCCCTCACCCCAGCTATGTGGTTTTGATTAGATCTTCCAGAAAGATCTGTGCTTCCATCTCCAATTTCTCTTCATTGTCACATATTTCCTACATGTTTTCAAAACTTCCAAAATCAAACTGCAAGTTGTCACATCCATTCAGTTACATAAATGGACAACTGCCAACAAGGATGTACACAACCCAACAAATGGTTTCCCCTCTTTATTGCCCCATATAAAATTCATTCCTGATACAAATGAGAGTGTAGCAATCAAGCCACCACATGCCTCAAACCCGCTACCCCCCTCAACTCTCTGTCAGGCTGCCAATGGGTTACTGGCTCTGCTCTAGCACTTTTTAACAGTTGTCTTACACAGAGACCACCACCATGGCAACTAAGTACCATCTGCTAGTTTTCAGCATATGTCAGCATATGTCAGCCCATTTTTAAAAGTCACAGGAACATTCATGGCTAGTAAAAACAAACTGGCATACATCCTCTTCGCACTTATATGTGACATTCACAATGCCAAGTTGGGACCCCCAGCTAGCATTGTGTTTTCTAAGCTCTGTGCCAATATTACTATTGTTGTTATTGTATGCCCTCAAGTCATTTCTGACTTATGGTGACCCTAAGGCACCCTATTCATGGCAAGTTTCTTCAGAGGGGATTTGCCCTTGCCATTTTCTGAGGCTGAGGGAGTATGATTTGCCTAAGGTCACCCAGTGGGCTTACATGGCTGAGCCAGGATTTGAACCCTGATTTCCAAGTTGTAGTCTAATGCTCAAACCACTACACCATGCTGGTTACTATTGACAATGCCATAATTGCCTTGGCTTGTCAGCCTTTACAGGCAAGCTTCTACTGGCCATGTGTGCTCCTTTAAAAATATCTGATTAATAAATATAACTGGAGCTAGCAAGGTGATTGCATATTTCTGCATGGCAGCAGGGGCATCATTGGGGGTGTGCAGGGAATATGGACCACAGTAGGTGACACCCTAAGGTTATGTGTGACACCATTGTTTCCCAGTGGACAGAAACAAGCTGTGGTGTTCACCTGTGTCCCTTTAAAATACTGAAGAGATGGTCTGAGTGGGTTGAAACTCAATAGGAGGAGAAAGGAGAAGCCTCAGGTTTCTTTCAAATTAGTTGATTTTTAAACTTTTTAAATTAATTTTTTAATTTTTAATAAAATAATATTTTTATTATTTTTACATTTTCTTCAAATCACATTACCCAGTTTTAATTTTAACTCTATGAAACTATGTACTTGTAAATGCATTTATGCTGTGCATATCATATTGTAATTTAACAGTATAATTTTAATTTTACTAGTTGTTTATATTATAACAATTACCATTACATTCAGTGATATATGGCAATTATGATTTAAGAGTAACAGTAGTACAAAAAAATTACTAAGGATTCTGTATAGAGGAGGTCAGTGAAGGGGTGACACCATGAGTTATTGCACCATGCCAACCTTAGTGATGCCACTGATGGAAGCTACCAGTCATCACTGTCCTCAGTCTCTGTACTCACAAAGTGTGAGCTGCGTTGCTTACATAGATAAAATGACACTGGTATTAATAGGCTTGAGGGAACTAGGAGTGTGCAGAGTATTTAGAAAAATGTCAGAAGGATGGGTAAAAGTCCAGAAATAGTCCAAAGAAGACTGAGCATACTCAGCCATATGATGCTGGAAGAGAAGGGCAGGAAAACCACAGGAAAATGGGGTACCTGAAGGAGTACATGTTTGGCTTTTGGGGACTTTCTACCCAGCAGCATTTCATTCTTGGTCCCACTTGTATAGGTGATACCAACCCTAGTACATGGCAGAGGGTTGGACTGGATGGTCCTTGTAGTCTCTCCAACTCCATGATTCTATGAAAATAACAAGGAACCTTTTGACACAGAATGACCATAGCCCTACATGATGACTACAGTGTTGTGATAATTCATTCCAGGCATTAAACTTTCATATATGCAACTTCACAGAGGGAAATTTTAAACCATTTCCCCCTATACTTCCCAGAAGAGTTTAGGAAGCATGCTGAACTTCTGATCAATTGCTAAACAATCAAATGGGTAGCATGTTCACAAGAATACCCCAGAAACTATTTTCTAGAACACATGCCGATAAACCTTTGGAGATGAAGCTTTTGAACTAGCTTCTACTGCCTGAGGTTCAAACAGTATGACCTTATTGCTGACAGATTTAGCATGTCATGTTATCAAATCCTTCAGTGGCTGGTTCTACCAGTGAGGAGGGATAACTACCATTAATGTACTAGGATGGGAAATTTTAGTCCCCAAGCATCATATTTTGTTGCTAGTGTAGCATTTAGGGAATCTAGTACACTTTCACCTGCACAGCTGTAAACAGTTCATCCAAATTTAAGCCACCTGTTACATAATTTTTGAATTATAAAAAAAGGGGGGGGGAAAAGGGAAGACCAATCCTGGTTGTTGTTGTTGTTGTTGTTGTTGTGTGCCTTCAAGTCATTCCAGACTTATGGTGACCCTAAGGCAAACTTATGTGGGGTTTTCTTGGTAAGAGATGTTGAGGAGGTTTGCTATTGCCTTCCCCTTAGGCAGTGAGCATGTGACTTGCCCAAGGCACCCAGTGGGTTTCAAGGCCAAATGGGAATTGAGCCCTGGACTCCAGAGTTGTAGTCCAACACTCAAATCACTATGCTACACTGGCTCTACAAAGGACATTTTTGCAAAAAGAATTGCTTTGATACTTGCACATTTTTAAAAGATTTGGATTTTTTGCCAAAAAATTACATAGAAATGTCTTGTACAAAATGAATTTTTGTGCAATGTTTTTGACTTTTTTATTTCACAAAACATTAGGAAATCATCAAAAAGTTTGCAAAAATCACTATAACAAAGCAAAGCAAAGCAGCTTTATTTATATACCGCTTCATACTGCATTATGCAGTGTCTAAGTGGTTTACAACTGTAAGCTTATTGCCCCCCAACAGCTGGGTACTCATTTTAGCAACCTCGGAAGGATGCAGGCCTGAGTCAAGCCTGAGCCCTGGCTAGTATTGAACTCGCAACCTTGTGGTTTTTATGATTGAGTAGCTGCAGCACAGGCATTTAACCACTGCACCACCAGGGCTCCTATAACATGCCACAATGTGCTGAGATATATTTCCTCACTGAAGATGAGAAAATTTGCAAATATTCTTTGCATCCAGAATATTAAGGTATGGCAAGAAATGCTAGCAACTCTTAAATTAGAGAACTCAATTTTCATGATAAACTGTACATACTCAGAATCTTTTGAGTTTTGAAAACTTGGCCCATTTTTAATTTAAGGATTAGGATGACAAATACTGAAATAAAGACAAAAAAATACTTTGAGATAACAAGAAAATTTTATAAAATAAGAAGTTGGAAAGCAAAACTAAGACAAACAACATATAGATTGGGATATATTGGAAATATAGACCTGTGTCAGACCAAGTGTAATGCAATATAAGGGACCTTGAAAGATACTCTGTATAATGAGAAAAATTATTTAGAGGATGTCATTGTATGTTGAATATTGTGAAAAAATCTTCTTGTATAATCTTTTGTCTTTTCAATAATAATAATAATAATAATAATAATAATAATAATAATAAAACCTAGTGGGAAGAAAAGTTTTGATTTTTTTTCTTTCTCACCTGTGAGAACAAAAGAAGTGAAAATTTACATCTTTGTTTAACATTTCACTGTTTAAATTAATTGTTCAGAGCTCCAAAGTAAGATGCACTTATTACTCCAGAAATCCATGAGGAGAGAAGCCCAGCCAGCAATGCTGAGAATGTGGATCATGTGTGTTGATAAAGGAGTCTCATGTCCATGGCTGTGCCAGATTTTGTCAATTTCTCGGCGTTTATAAGCCTGAGAACTCTTTTCTACTTTCATAATTCAGGTATAGCTGGCTCTGATGAACACAAAGACTAGTGTCTAGGACATATTTGAATATATTTGGTTTAGAAGTTTACAAGTTATTAAACTGGCAATTCCTTATCATTTTAATTTGTTTCAGACAGTGCCAGCAAAGATTACAATCTAGGAAGATTATAAAATCCTACAAACATTACATGGTCCATCAGTAGAGTCTTGTATGTGCTGTTATGTGCCAGTAAGATATTTAACAGTGCTGGAGTTGATTACTTGTTCCCACTTATTTTCACAAATCTTCAAAACAGAGAGAACATAATATGTATGTCTTTGCTTGCACCCCAACCTAATATTTGAATTACTCCATGTCATATGTCACTATGATTAAGAGCCTTCAAGGTAGATGAACAGTAATTTTTGTACAATGAAGACTGATGCATGATGACCCTCAAATAGAAATTGTGGGAAAGGAAATGGAGGTATGAATCTCAGAGGATCTACTTTCACACCCAGAAGTCCTCTATACTATTCAAAGTGCTGAGCTGCCATCAGCTGTCAGTCCCAGAAAGTTTCCAAGAAACTATGCAAATACAATAATAATATGGCATAAATATGATACTAGTCACTGGAGTATATGGGGAAAATATGTTTGTCTATCCCATTCAATGTTTTGAGAATGCTCTGTGGAATGACTTTGAGTCCTGTCTGGCTAAAGGCTATCTGTACATGCTGGACAATGTCTAACATGATACTCCCTGCCAATAGCAGTCAAAATAGGTAGAAAATAAAAATTAGCTGGTCATTTGAACCCCCCCATCAATTTATTGCCCCCCCCATCATACATTAGCAGATCCAGAAGAGCTTTCTCTATGTGAAAGCAAACAATCCCAGCCAGTTCAAAGTTTAATTCATGCATAGGGTGCTGTCCAGTATGATGACCCATGCAAAATATGGAAATGATAAACAGAAAATAGGAAAGTGGTGCTGTGCAAATCATAGTCTGCTCTGAGCTCCCACACCTACACATTCCATAGGCTGCAGCTGCAGCAATTAAAGTAGAATCATCGTGCTGTAATTGTGTCATGTGAAAAGGCCCCAAGTCTAACTTGGTTATTCTTTTCTGCTTCTATTTACTGGTTTCACATTCTTCCATATTGACAATGGTCAGCCATACCCAGAAAGCATTAGAATGGTTAGGATTCAAAGCCTTTGCATACAGACCATCATTTGGATGGCCAAGATGCTACTGTGGGATTTATATTTGTATTTTTAAAATATTTTTAAGCCATCACTTCATTCTTCCTGTATCTAGATGTATTGTAAAAAATAATAATTAAAATGCCAGTTTTTTTTTAAAAAAGGAGTGGATTGCTGTTCATTACTGTTCATCTTGAAGGGAATAGCCTCCCAAGCATGGACATATATGATATCCTAATTTTTGGTATTAAATAAATAGTATATGAAAGAAGAGTAGGTTTAGGAACAGGGGCACGTGAAGTCTAACTTCTTACTTTGCTTTGCTTGTAGCACTCTACTTCACAGATTATGGAAAAGAAATAATTGTGGGGAAACAGTAACTTCCACATCATAGATACTTATCAGAATATGTGTGAGTTATCAGCTGATCTATTAAGGGCTCTAAATCCGAGTGGCAAATCTTGAAGAGTCCTCAGTGAACAAAGAACTGAAGCCCAGAAAACTTGTTTCAGCACATCTGAGGATGAATGAGACATTAACTCTGACCAGGCAGTATAGCTCCAGATGGACATGACATCACCTTAGTTTAAAAAACAAGTTAGACTTATAAAGGTAAAATCCCCCTGATTAATTGGGGGGGGGGATGGGGATAGAGGCCTAAATCGAACTGATAGTTCCAAGTAGAGTTGACCCATGGAATCAATGGAACTTCTTCAAGGGTTGATTTACCATGTTCCCATTGAGTCAATGAGTTTACTGTCATTGAAAATAACATCTGAATCTATATTGTTGTGATGATCTGGCATCATTAAGTATCTGCTGAGGTCCAGAGAATAGAGCTCCTGCTAACACTGTGCCTGACAAATGTGAATTATTGCTGTGTTTTGATGAGAATGACTGGCAGGTGGCACAGCTGAGCAGACTCTGTTTGAAAGAGTTCTGGAAGGTCCTTGAAGGCCACTCTTTGGAAGACTCCAAAGCTTTGGAATCTCCATGACATGATTACCTAGATACAGGAACTGGAAAGAGTGGGAAGGTGAAGGTGACTTTTAGAAGCAGCAAGCCCTCCATGGTGTGTGTGTGTGTGTGAGAGAGAGAGACAGAACTTTGTAGTGAGGAGAATGGACCACCAAGATCCTTTGCCTTGGTCCACAGTAAAACAGGCTTTTGTTTGGAAGCCTCAGGAAGAATGAGAGTGACTTGGGTGAATGGGCAGCAAGACTTTTAGAAGCAATTGCCTTTTTATTCAATACTGAGGAAGGAAAAATGTGAGGTGGTTATAACAAGAATAAGTGAAGAGCCACAAATTTTCTTTTCCCAAGGCTCAGTTTTTACCTCCTCCTTTCAGAATGTTAAAAAAAGAAAACAAATACATCTACTTGGATAAACATTATATGAATAATTGTGGAGGAGCTAGTTGCATAATCACCATTTCCCAGATTAACTGTACAGTAGTTTTCGATGTTTGTGGGTATGTAAAGAATACTTGCAATTTTTCATTCTCAACAAAAAAGGGTATCTTGACACATTCTGCAAAATATACAATCTTCTGTGCAAAAATGTTGCATGTGGCATGAAAAATTCAAGGTCTTTTTGTGAGCTGTATTGTTTATGTAAATAAAATGACACTATTATTAGCAGGCTTGAGGGAACTAGGAGTGTGCAGAGTATTTAGAAAAAAAGGGTGGGTAAAAGTCCAGAAACAGTCCAAAGAAGTCCTTGTGGGATAGAGGGCAATACAGAATAATAACAATAGCCTTGTAGTATGTCCACTGACAGGAAAATGGCTAACTGCATCTCCATTGATCTGTATTGTCCAGCAACATGAAAATGGCTGTCTGGGAAGGATTACATGGCTTAACTGATGGGTTTAGGAAGGGAACTAAAGAATTGTGATCTCCGCAAAGATAAAAAAATGGGTTAGATAGTGTAAGCTTGAGCTACGCTATTGTAACTAATAGGGTGCCAGCCAAATATTTTTTTAGCATTAACAATATTATATTAACATATATTAACAGTTTTAACAGTATGTGCAGTCATTGTGTGTGTGTGTATGTGTGTGGGGGATGTTGGGCTTCAGGGCTTAAGATCCCCTCAGTCTAGCCCCTAGCCTCACCAGTGTACAGGTGCATTATGATCCTTTTGATGAATGAATCTGTGCAAGCTTTTCTGCTTAAACCAAGCAGATTCCTACCTGCACAAGGAATAGGAATAATAATAAGTAAAATCTCTCATTTAATAAGTCTCCAACTCATCACATTATGCTTTCCTGGGAGCTGGAAAGAGAGATTGTGCAGTTGATCTTATAAGACTCTACTATTTCAAAACAAGGAACATCTATTATGCGGCATGCATTGCAATGAATATGAAAATCAGTTCTGTTTATGAATAGTTTTGATTATTTTGCCTGAAGCACCACACACGTGATATAGAGCTTTTCTTAATATATTGCCAGAGCATATTATGGAAGTATGCCTAAGGAACTTGGGGGCCACTCACTACCCATTACAGCCTTGTCATTCTTCTTTCTCCAGGTGTGCATACTACATCTTAAACATGTATCTAAACATTGCTAATGTACTCCACAAGCCTCTGTTCAAATAGAAACATCCAAGAGAACCTGTTGATTCCAAAGAAGGTAAAGGAGAAGAAGGTCGTCTAACCTTTGCCTTTGTAGAGAACCTTTGCTTAGCCTCACAGAAGAAGAGCTAGTCCTCACTCGTAATGGGGCAGATTATTCAGTTGCGCCTGATCATGTCCAGGTACAGTACCAAGGGAGGCTACTTTGCATGACTCACATAGGCCTATAAAATTCCAAGAAGAGTGGGTGAGGTCACATTCATTCTGTATAAACTAGGGATTCATAAATGTTTACTCCAATTTGCTGCTTAGTTATATTTGACCTCTGTGGGTTGGCACACCCACTGATTTACTGCTTTTACATTAGGAGCACTCTCTCAAAAATTAAAACACAAGAAAACAAAAACCCAGGCCTTCTCCCTCCCCTGATTTTCTCTCTCTCTCTCCCTCTTACACATATCCATAGGGAAAAAAGATCACCTCTCTGGAAACATGTATGAATGTTCTACATGTTTTCTACTGTACAGTGTGTTCCACTGACACTGATTGATTCAGAAAAGAGTACTACCCCTTAAACCCATCTCCTCATGCATATATACTGTTAGCTTTTCTTGCACAACATTACCCCTCCAGCTGGAACAGAACATGAAAATTATTTTTAAAAAATCAGGAAAGCCCACATTTTCCTTGCACGTTTCTCAGACTAGGTGGGTGTTCTCAGAAGAGGAAAAGCAATTTGAATGAAGCATCTGCCCCAATGCTTAAAAAAACTTCTTAAAACAGAGAAATATTGCACAAGGACATTTGTTTAAGTCCTTCATGTGATAATCACGGCTATCACTCAATTTGAGCATGGCAAATCTATCATTCATAGATCATGCATACAGTATTACTCAGTTATCTAACAATGAGAGACAAGCTGGGAGGTAATGTGTCATATTAATCAACTAAATTAATTGTGTGAACCTGCTGCAATACTCTTGTCACACAAATGCACTTATGCAAACCTAGCAACCAGCAGTCCCAACTGTTCAGCATTGGGATTAAATATACATGTTATTCAAAATATTAGGTTATATTAGAGGAGGAGAAGCAGGGGAAGAAAAGGAGGAAGAGGAGAATGAGAAGATCATTCCATAAAAGAGTCCAGCTTTGTGTATAAGAATTCAGCAACCAATTTTGTGTTCTCAGAACATATTGTAATAAGAAGTGGAAACAAAGACATACCTGAGAAGTTTATTACTGCAATGAGAAAAAGCAGCTAATGGACCAGATAATGATAGTACCTACCTTCAGGAAAAGGTGATATAATCACATTTATAAGTCTTCACTGATATGCATTTTATCATTTTGGTCAGATTACAACTAAATTGGATCCATTTTTTAAAAAAACAACAACAACAACGAATCAGTATGGAAAGTTCAGCACTATGATTAGGGAGCTCATAATAGCTAAAGCATGCAGAACCTTTGCTGTTTTTGCTGTAACAGATGAACAGCAGTAGTTAAATCTTTAACAGACTCTTTTCTTGATAACAGATCCTCATTCTACTAAGTTTCATTTAAAAAATAATAATTGTGAAATATTCACTTTTCTTACCACAAATGCACAAACTTTCCTTCTGGGAAAATGAAAAACCATGAAACTTGTCTGCAAATTTTCCAAATTCATGAAACTTCTTAGATTCATGAAAGACATATGATTAGGATGTATGTTTAAATGGAGGTTGTTCACCCTGTTTGGTCCTTGTGATTCCCAAAATGACATTCATGTAAGAGTTTTAACAGCCTAATGAAACTGCTGTGTGACCTAATAATTCTTACTGTACCATTAGCTTGCACTTATCTTCAATTGCTATGCAGTGAAAACTTATTTTAACTACAGTGTTTACTTTTTTGGGAATGGGACAAACTTTATTCCATTTAAAGAATTTAAGGATAACAATCTCATGTAAACGTCACAAATCTGACATCACTGTTGTTCCATGTGAAAAAGCCTATCAGGTCCTTGTTTTCCTTTCCCAGCCCAGCTTCTTTGATCTCCTTACACATTCTTCTCCTTGTTAAAAAATAATGACAAAATGTGTTGGTGTGGCCCACTGGGCAGGCACAGGAGAAAAATGGCTCTCTGCCCCCTCTGCAGCTGCCACCCCTGTCATAAAGTATTACAATTACAGCAAACAGAGGCCTCTATGGCAGGCTTGCCAGTGAAAATGCAACACCAAGTCTCAGCCAAGTCTCTCTTAGTACTGAGTGCAAACCATCTGATCAGTCCACTGTGTTTTTACAATTCTGCTGTGTCTCCACTGTTGACTCCTCAAATGTGTCTGCTGAAAGGAAAGCAGTTTCTCAGAACAGGAAGATATGGATGTGACAGGTTGTGGCTGACATCTTCTGTAACAATAAAGGAATTTTACCAAGATTTGCATTTCCTTGGCAAAAATAAACACCAGCCTTCCTTTTCTTCCCACGCATAGCAATATTTTTAAACATGTATTTGTTGTTGTATGCCTTCAAGTAATTTACAACTTATGGCAACTCTAAGGTGAACCTATTAGTGTTTTCATGGCAAGATTTGTTCAGAGGTGGTTTGCTTTTGCCTTCCTGTGAGGCTGAGAGAATGGGACTTGCCCAAGTGGGTTTCTATGGCTAAGTAGGGATTCAAACCCTGGTCTTCAGAGTCATTGTGCAATGCTCAGACGTCTATGCCACACACTCATCAATCTAATCAGCAAAACCCAGAAACAAAAAGAGGAAGAATAAATAAGCAAAAGTAACAGTAAGCCAAAAGCAACAGCAACAAAAACAGTGTGCCCAGGACATTAAAAGGTCAGAAGCATGCGGACATGAACACCCTTCAGTTTCTTCAGCAACACTGGCACTATACTTCAAAACCACTGCAAACATTCTATACTTTCTTGTCTCATCAGAGAAGAAGGAGTCAAAGCGGTATTTACCACACTCTAAGCCAAGGTTAGGCAACCTGCCCCCTTTAAGGGCTGAGGGACTTCAGCTCCCAGAATCCCAGGAGCTATTGGCCAACTTGGGACTATTGGCCAACATGGCTGAGGCTTCTGGGAGCTGAAGTCCCTCGGCTCTTAAAGGGGACAGGTTGCCTACCCCTGCTCTAAGCCTCCAAGCCAAAATCATAACACCTGAAAAAGGCCCGAGAACTAAATTTCTAATGAATTTAGTCCAAGGAGAGACACTATCATTATGCAGTTATCTGTCCATCCACCTATTGATTCATCTTTGAAAGAGTTCCTCCTCCCATATCAGCCTACTTTTCATTCAGATTTCCCAAGCAATGTCCTTCTCCAAGTGCCCTCCATTGATGAAGTGTGCTGTGTATGCAGGTTGGTGAGCATCTTTTCTGTTATGGCACCCTTACTTGGGAATACCCACCCTAAGATTTGCCTGGCATAAACACTACAGTCTTTTTGATGCCAGATCAAGATGTTTTATTTGCCCAGATATTTTAAATTATCTTTATGCCCTCAATATCCTTTATAGGTTTGTTGCCTCTCAGCAAACTTGAGTGGGTAACTCAGTAATCCTTTGATTTCTCCTCTTTACAAGTGGCAATACCAGAGACAGTGATAGAGAGAAGCATGTAGGGTTGTAGTCAAAAAAAGTACTGTATAGTCTCATGTATGTCTAGAAAATTTAGTCCAAAAATTGACTAAAAAAACATGAGTTGACTTATCCATGGGTTAATGTAAGAATGGTACTTATTAACTCTTATTTTAAAAAGGAACCATCCCTGGATAAAAGGGAAGAGCTTTCCAGTGATAGACAACCTTTCCCCTTTAAGGACCGAGGGACTTCAGCTCCCAGAAGTCTCAGCCATGTTGACCAATAGTCCCATGTTGGCCAATAGCTCCTGGGATTCTGGGAGCTGAAGTCCCTCGGCCCTTAAAGGGGAAAGGTTGCCTACCCCTGGATGAGAGAGTGGGAAACAGCGTTTGGTGCTTCCAGAACAGATTAAACCAGGTTAAAACATGTCAGTGTGAAGGGGTTACCTATGATATTTGTTATGACAAACAAGCATAACTGGATGTATGGGAAACCATGGGCCCTTGGTATCGAATGGGGTTTGATTCCAGGACCACCATCACCCATTGATACCAAATCTATGGAATCTCAAGTCCTACTATATACAATGGGGTAGTAAAATGGTGTCCTTTATATAAAATGAAAAATAAGGTTTGATTTTTGGAATTATTTTACAAATATTT
>CM034701.1:228801176-228820296 GCA_020142125.1 Phrynosoma platyrhinos | reverse complement strand
GATTTTCAGACAATGAGCAATAACGTGACATTAACCCAGACAGAAAGGTGACAAAATGCACTTCTTTTAGTTTTGGAAAATCCTGAGAGTAAAAAGAAGAGCATTTTATCACCTTTCTGTCTGGGTTAATGTTGTGTTATTGCTCATTAACTCCAACGTCATCTGAAAATCAACCCGCTTTTGTGGCTTTCCCCCATTTTTTGTGGATTAATCTCAGACATTGTCTGAAAAACAATCCGCTTTTGTGGATTTTTTCCCAGTTTAAATCCTGTTTTTGTGCAAGATCCCGCCCGTGTGAAAAACTCCAAAGATGCTTCAGATTAATTAACTCTTCCATTAGGTGAGGCACAAATTCATGACTAGAGTAGCCTTCCATCTGCTTTTCCAGCAATGAAGAATGCTCCAGTACTTGATGCAAATATGAGGAAAAGCAGGGAAATCAACATATATGTAAAATCAAAAACATGTAACTTTCAGAAGCATGACAGAAGTCTTAGGGCCTTTGCAGACTGCCAGAAATAGTGCACATTAAATTGAGGCACTGCCCTGGCTCAGTGCTAGGGAATCATGGGAAATGTAATTTATTGTGGCACCAGAGCTCTCTGACAGAGAAGGCTCAATGTCACAGAAAAAAATACAATTCCCATGACTCCCTGGAAGTGAGCCAGGGCAGTGCCTCAATTTAATGTGCACTATTTCTGGCAGTCTGCAAAGGCCCTCAGTTAAAGTGGAAAATATACACAAACACAAAACCACCCAGCTCCCTTCTTCAGAAAGTTTTGCTGTTGCAGACTCCATTCATTTAAATGGGGCTTACAACAGCACAACGTTCTAATTAGCTCAACACCTTTGCAACCAGTGAGGCAAATGAATCTCACAACATGATTACATTAATCCAGGTAATTGTGTAATATTGTTCGTATCTCAGGTTACAGTAACCCATGTCAGTATTTGATATTTGCATACTTTAAAAGTGTACAGTAACACACACCTGGAAGGGCAGGATACACATGCACACATCAAAATGGAAATGTGTGTATGTCTGTGTGTGTGTGTGTAGATATACACACACAGCATTTCTCAAAGGTATAGTTATGGCCCTTTTATTAATTAGAAGCTACTCCAAAGAGGCTGATAGATAGCTGCCTTGCTGCTAGTCACTTGTTGAGTGAGAGCTATATTGACTGCTTTTTTTTCTTTTTAAAAAGCAAAGCTTTCATAGTGCTTCTTTTGTGTTATAGATATGTAGTTTGCTAGGAACACAGCTGATTACACAAATCCTCTTCCCCTCACCCTTCCACACACCCTGCAACAATACTATGTAATGTCAAAAAAGAAAAAAAAGGGAAAGGAATTGATTTAATATTCAGAAGAAAACAAGAAAGGTTGAATAAGAACAGAAGTAACTAACCAGCTAACAGGCATCAGCTTGTTAGGGAAGCATGAAGGGATGGAAGCAGTGGGAAAGCAGAAGGGGCAGGCTGAGAAAAGAGGATTTGCATACTTCCAACGACTAAGACTTATCTTTTGCAATGTGTAACTAGGAGTTCTGAACATATTAGCAACATTTTTTTCAACAGACTTCCAGGATACCTATTTAACCAATATTGATTGGCTTTTATTAACTGGTGCTTATATTCTACATCAGCTACTTAGGGCCTCGGCAGACGGCTAATAGAGCCGTCCTCGAGGCAAGGAAGGGGAGAGGCAGCCGCCTGCTCGGTGCCCCTTCCTCCTCCCAAGGTTGCCCTCGGAGCCGCTGGCCCTCCACACGGCCGGTGCTCTGGGGGCAACCTCCCACCGCAGCATCCGGACACGCTGAGGTAGAAAAGTCAGCAAAAGTGCGCCACAAGTTTTTGTGGCACACTTTTGCTGACTTGTGAAAGGAGTGTTATTTTAGCGCTCCTTTCAGGGGCAGCGAAGGTGCTCTGCAGGATCGAGGCATGGGGATGCCTCGGTCCCGCGGTGCACCTTCCCAGGGCGGCCCCATGCCGCCAGTCTGCTTAGGCCCTTAGTTACATTTATGTAACTGAGGGGCTCTGCAGGCAGTGCAAAGCACCGTCTTGGAGCCAGGGAAGGGGAGGGGCAGCCGGACGCCTTTCCTGAGGATGTCATCAGAGCGCCCACAGTTGCACATGGCAAGTGTTCTGATGATGTCCTTCCGGCACAGAGTCTGGACATGCTGGGCTGGAAGAGATGCAGAAGAGATGCTTTTTGACTTAGTAACGGAGATGAGCACCACCCCCTATGGTTAGACCCAACTTGACAACCTTGTCAACGAGGAATACCTTTACCTTTACTTTTAAAGCTTTTATGACTTTTCAGGTGGTATGCAATAGTGGCTTTATTGCTTTTGTTACAAACCTCACCCCATAGGATCCAACTGTTGAATACCTAGAAGCTGTTTTTTTTAAAAAATATTGCTTTTGTAGCCCATTTCAGGACTTTCTGGTCCTAACCTCCTCATGAATTTGTTTATTTATTTTTAAGGCATGTTTACCTCTGCTGTTCTACTGACAAGGCTCTCAGAGTAGCGCAATATCAATCAATCTGATAGCAGATGTTTAACACGATAAAAAATGCATGTGGATACCTCCCAATTGTCCTGATTTCACAAGGACAGTCACAATAAATCCTCTGTCATCTCACTTTTTCAGCTGTTTTAAAAATATCTCACATTCTCTTTCCTCCTACTACTTCCCCTCTTTGTCCTCAGCTTACTTCAATTGCTGCAAACTGGATTTGAAGTGCAAAAATAGTTTGCACTCAGTTAAGTCAACAGGGGGAAAAATAGAGGAGGAGGCAGAATCTTGCCCTTCCCAGAAGATTCAGGCAAAAACAAGCTGCTTCAAGCTTGTGTTTTTTTTTTTTTACATTAATAACTTTTGCCATTTTGAGCACATTCTGATGTTGTTTGGCCACATGTGTCTTGAGAGGATTGATTTGGGTTATTACAGCCAAACCATGTTGGCAGATACAGGAGTGAATGGCTCACCTTTATTTGTTGTTCCAACTAGAGTGACCCAGAGAGATTAGGTGTGAATGAAGAAGCACTTAAAGCATTTTAGGTTCACTTACTGAAGTTTGGGAAGGAGATTAGGAAAGTTGAGGTGCTTTGGTTCTCCAAGCTAAGAGCCACAACAGAGGGATAAAAGATTGCCCTCTCTTTGTGAATCAGGGCTGTCCACTAGAGTGCTAAGCTATGTTCTCAATCTATATTTGACATACCTTATTTTCTGGCGTATAAGACTACTTTTTAACCTGCAAAATCTGGGGTTAAAGTGGGGGGGTCGTCTTATACGCCGGGTATAGGAGGTTCGTGATGGGTTTGCCTTAGTGTCATCATCAGTTGGAAATGACTTGAAGGTGAACAGCAACAAAAACAACAGTTTTGGAAGTCATACTCTTCCCAAACTCTATATTTTAACTGGAAAAGTGGGGGGTCGTCTTATACGCCCAGTCGTCTTATACGCCGGAAAATACGGTATATATCTAAATTTAACATTGCAAAGCCCCTTTCTTAAGGGAGCCAAAGGGCCTTTGCAGACTGCCAGAAAAAGTGCAAATTGAGTCCACTTTAAGAGTTAGGGTTAGTGCTAGGGAATAATGGGAATATTTTTTCCTGAGACATTGAGCCTTCTCTGTCAGAGAGCTCTGGTGCCACAATAAGATACATTTCCCATGATTCCCTAACCCTAACCCTTAGAGTGGACTCAATTAGCACTATTTCTAGCAGTCTGCAAAGGCCCATTCTTGGATAAGCAGTGCATCCTTGGAAGTTCTCTCCCCTGGGAATAAATGTGATATATTTCACATATTGAAAAAATTTCTGCTGAGTGGCCAATATGAGTCACAACAAAGGTAACCTGAATAATAAACAAGTACTTTCTAGGTCACAGAAAATACAATCTAGAGGCAGTTCAGAGGCTCTGGGGCATATATAATATTGCCAATGAGTATATAAAACCATGTATGTCTCCATAACCCAGTAGAACTGTACTTGTTCAGACAGGATACAGGAGATTTAAATAAAGAACAGCAAACTTTAAATCATAAGGGAGGAAACAGTAATACGTTGGGACTTAAAATATAAAATAAGCAATTCCTAAGGATGCATTTTTTTTAAAAAAAAAATCTGTGTTAGGAATTTATGGGGAAGTAACTTTACAAGGAAGGATGAGCATCAAAACAGACATATCACACCTAGAAAACCCTTAAAACGTACTATTCACACCTAATAGAACTAATTCAAGAACTAGTTCAAGAAATTACACAGCTTGTGGCAAAAATATGATTTTTATAAAGAAACCACATTTAAATTATTTTTGAATACTTCTGTTTGATGTTCAGCAATAGGTTTCTGAATTTAAAAATGTGAAAAGAAAGCCATGCACTAGGCACAGAATCATTTTTCAGTTTCCTGCTGCGATTGAAATAATCAGGTAAAACAATAGAATAAGATAAGAATGTGCAAACATTGTAATCATGAGGAACATTAGAAGAAAGGAAAGCAGGAAAGAATGAACAGACACCTCCATATTAAGTTATCTATGACATTTGTATTGTCGAACCTACATATTAAGTTATCTATGACATTTGTATTGTCACAGTAGTTCAGTAGTTATTAAGTGACATTATTATTACTGCCTAAATGTCCCTAAGCCATTACTTATATTATGCCTTAATTACCTGTTGATTAGACTAGTGCAATGTGCTCTATGTGGGGCTGCCCTTGAAAAGCGTTTGGAAGCTGCAGGTAGTGAAAATGCAGCATCCAGATTGGTGTCAGATGTGCATTTGAGAGACCATATAACACTGGATTTAAAAGAACTGAACAGCCAAAACCTCAAGGTCCAGCAAATTCCTCACTTGCCTGGAAGACAATTTCATTGTCCATAAGGTGGAAGAGGCAACAAGGGGATCAGCTATTTTGGATCTGATCCTAACCAACAGGGATGACCTGGTTAATGGGGTGCAAATGGTGGGATCCTTAGGTGGGAGTGATCATGTTCTCCTGGAGTTTGTCATACAGTGGAAAGGAGAAGCCAGGCATAGTCAGATACACATTCTAGATTTTGGGAGAGCTGATTTCAGTAAATTAGGGAAATACTGGGGGTGATCCTGTGGTCAGGAATACTAAAAGAGAAGAGAGTTCAGGGTGGATGGGAGTTTCTCAAAAGGGAGTTACTGAAGGCACAATTTCAAACTGTTCCAACAAGAAGGAAAAATGAGAGGTGTCTCAAGAAACCAGGGTGGATGACTAAAGAACTTTCAACGGAGCTAAGTTTTAAACAGGGCATGTATAAAAAAGAATTCAAACAAATAGTGAGCATGTGCAGGGGAAAAAGCAGAAAAGCTAAAGCATAGAATGACAAAATGATTTTCTGAAAGTAAAAAGCATCACATTTTGTCGACTTTCTGACCGGCTTAATGTCGCATTAATGCTCATTGCAGTAGTCTAATCAACAGAAAATTAAGGCATAATATAAGTAATGGCTTAGGGACATTTAGGCAGTAATAATAATGTCACTTAATAACTACTGAACTACTGTCTGAAAATCAATCTGCTTTTGCAGGTTTTTTCCAATTTAAAACCTGTTTTTGCACAGGATTCCTCCCATCTGATAAACTTCGCTGTTTCTGGTAGTAGTATTGTGTCATCTGCATATCTTAGGTTGTTAATGTTCCTACCTCCTGCCTCTGAGTCCATGCTCACATTATGTGCAATATTCTCTGAATGTAGATTGATTAAATTGCTTGATAGTATGCAACTTTGCAAAGGAGTTTTTTAAAAATATGAATGAACAAATATATCCCCTTTGTGTAAATGGCAAGCTGTGGTGATGGGAGATGGTCACTTTTCAAACAGAAAACTGGATATGGAATATTGGCTCTTTTCACCTGACTCCTGCCTTCAGGTGTCCAGCATCAGTCAGAGGTCACAATAGCCAGTTTCTTTCTTTCTGACAAACAACATCAACATGAGGTCACAATGCTAATCACTCACCTTCAAGTACACAGCATCAGCACGGAGGCACATTTGCTGGTGTCTGCCTGAGGCAGTAGCTGTGGTAGCATCATGACACAATGTTTGTCTCCCTGTCTCACTGAAATAGAGAGAAGCAGCACGAGAACATGGTCTACGCCCACTGAGGTGAATAGTAGCAATAACAGGAATATCAATACGTCCTTCACTGAAATGTGTATCAGTATGTGAGTAGAAAGGCAGCAGGCAAGGCTAGTAAGATGTCACGGCCTCAACTGACAGATTCTTCCAGGAAGACTCAACCCCCAGAGCCTAAGGATGGCAATGCACTGATTGTCCCTACGGATCCCAGACCATTGGAGTACAGGGGACTCTGCCTCCATCTAGAGACAACACAACCTTGGAATGAGAAGAAGAGGTCATATTGATCCCCTATTCTGTGAGAATGGCCCTATGGGAAGGCATGGGTTTGGCTTGAGGCTACCAGGAGAAATGTTCAGTTACAAAGACAGGCTCCTCTGGAGAAGGTGCCTGTTTTTGATTAGGGGGTCTCCTCAAATTGTCCCAGGAAGATTTGCTGCTGAAATAACTTGGAAGGGAGGCAGGCAGCTCAGAGACACAAGCCTTAATCCCTAAAGAGTAGGGTGGCTGGAAACAAGCTGTCTGCTGAGCTCTAGAGTGTAGCAGCTGTTCCATGCTGCATGTTTTGGCACTTGTGACTGATTGTGCCAACATTGGACTATGTTTGCCTTGGCTGCCTGTCCCTAGTTGGTGCTTGAAAATCATTGGTCTTGGACCCTAAAATGCTACCATAGTAGGGTGCTGGATCCTCCTCACTTGTTTTTCTTATCTTGCTGGTAGGACTTTGTTAGTTTGACCTCTCCTTTGCCTTCTGACTGTTTCTCTGGATCTCTTGTGTATCTACATTTGTTATAAAATTGTGTGTAGTGACTTGAGCAAAGATTAAACTGCTGGGATCTGCCTGCCTGGAAGAAAAAGAGGTGAGGGGACTGGATCCAGCTGTTGTAGAGCTGTTATAGAGCTTCTGCATCCACTATGGGTTTCCTAAGACCAAAACAGGGTGAAATGATGAAAGCTGGCTTCGGAATATAGGTAACTCCCCAGGTATGGCAGGATGACACCAGCAGGTGGACAGAAGACTAACATGTGCTGGCATGAAAGACCTGCCAGTACATAGTATTCTTCTAGCTATTGACAGAGGCAGGCAGTGTCCCTCATCCTCCTCACCATGATATAACAGTAAGTGCCTCCAAAGAGGGCAAATAAGGAGGAAGACCAAGTGGTGACTGGCAAGGAAAGGGGCAATAGAAGTGAGAAGAGATTAGAGAGAATGTCAAAGGTGAGACAGTGTTAAGAAGGAGGAATTGGAAGACATTTGTTTGAGCAAATGTCTTATCCTTGACTTATCCACTGGTCATATCAAAATCCATCATTTTAGCCCTAAAATGTGGATAAGTCAAGGATAAGACCTAGGGGCATGATAAAGGATCTAAAGGATGAAGCAAAAGAAAATGATGCCAACGAATTTACAAATGTATAGCAAATGAGGAGAAAGGGGACATTTGTTTGAGCAAAAATGCTTGTTTTGGATGAGTGAGGGCAGTGTAGGTCAAACATCAGGAACTTGAGAGAAATTGAGGAATTGTGAAGATGAAGACAAAAATAAAACATAATGATTGAGACAGAATACTTGGACATTTTCATGTGGCTTTTAAATCATGAAACATGCAGGGGTAGCTGTGTTGACCATTTAGCAAATTCAAACAAAAATCCACCAAACAATGATACCTTTATTGGCCAATCAAAATGCATGTTTTACCTCAACACCTACCAAAATGTTCCTGATGCAAACACATGGGAGACTTCTTGAGGAATCCATTATCCCCTGCCAACAAAGAAGCATGTGACCTCATAGGAATGGAGGCATATTGGATTGCAAGAGAGAGGTCCTTGTTGAGATGCAAAAACTTTAAATTTCCTGGTCTTTGCAAATCTCCCAATATCCACATGGTCAGAATGAGGAGGGGTCAGCCTGCAAAAGATACCTTCCACTTACCATCTTAACTAAGGACAGAAACATCAAAATGTAGACATCTGACTAACGTCTCCAATATTTTCTCATGTTTGGTTTGAAACTTCTTGTCTGATGAAGAAGCCAGTGGACCTTTAAAAGCTTGCAACAAGTATATTGTGCATTTTGGTTGGCCAATAAAGGTATCACTATTTGGTGGATTTTTAATAATAATAATAATAGATTTTATTTATAGCCCGCCCCTCTGCGGAGCAATCGAGGCAGGTTCCAACATTTAAAATACACAGGTTAAAACATTCAATTCCCCATCCAACCCTCCCACCACTTAAAACAGTATTAAACTACTTATAAATTAAAACAATATGCTCCGTGATAAAAACAAGATAAAACAATAACACAATAATGAGCGGGAAGGAAAAGGGCAATGGAGTTGTCCCCTCAGCCGGAGAATTATTCCAGGAAGGCCTGCCAGAAGAGATCCGTCTTAACTGCTTTCTTAAAGGCAGTAAGAGTGGTAATATGACGGATCTCCTCCGGCATATTTTTTGTTTGAACCTTTTAAATCATAATTAGACCAGGGAAAAAAAATCTGCTTTGACAGTGCTCATCACACTCTGACTCATGGCCGGAATTGTATGAAAAAAGTGGGATATAAAATAAAATGAAACAAATTAAATCAAAATAAAAGGCATGCTGAGTAGGGCATAGAGCAGGGAGGCAGAGTTAAGGGGGAGTCAAGAAGAGAGTGCAATGGGAGCAGTAGCCTCAGTCAAGCAAATGAGAAGATGTGTGGTGATAGATATTCTGAAAGCAGCATTTAAAAACAAACAAACAACCCAACACTGACATTACTGTGAGAGTGGGGGTCATGTGGCATTGCCCTAAAATGAAAACCAACTACCATAATGAAAACAAAACCAGGAAACTCCTTGGAAGTAACAAGTTCTTCCAAGGAAGAATTAATCAAACAAACGATTTTAAAAAATAAAATAAAATAAGTGGTGTTATAATGATGGCATATAACAAGAAGCAAACACTGGAAGGAAAAACTAGCCAGGAACACTGCACACAAAATTTCATTGTTGTTATGTGCCTCTGAGTCTGATTTGTGGTGACCCCATTGTATGATTTCCTTGGCAAAATTTAGTCAGTGGAGGTTTGTCATTGCCTTCCCATGAGGCTGAGAGAGTGTAATTGGCCAAAGATAATCCAGTGGGTTTCCCTGACTGAGTGGGTAGTCAAACTCTCATCTCCCAGAATGCTAGTCCAGGACTCCAACACCACGCCAGACTAGCTCTGCACACAAAATTTACAGCCAATAAAAATAATACCACTTCCTGATGCCTGTGGTGGACATAGAGTAACCATATGCGGCTCTAGGGTCATATTTGTGTCCCCTACGGCTCCAAAGTGTCAAAAATATGTTTTTGTATATTAGTTCACTTCAGAATTCTCACAAATGCACAATAGGGAGTGAGAGGGCATGTTTGGAGGCCTCATCAGACCTCAAGGGCTCGAAAACAATTTTTGCTAAAAAAAATTTCAATACCTTTTTTGCCCTGAAATGCTCCCAGATGTCCAGGAGGGGGGCCTGTGGTGCATTTCCACCACATTCTGTAGGGGCCCTAGGTTAGTTTAAGCCCAGAAGATACCTTTTTTTGAATTCAAGACCAGGTGTATTTTGTTTGTAATGCCAATTCACCAACAGGGACACTATCTTTATCATTTCATCCTCTTTGTCTCCTTTGGCTTAAAGTATTGCAAAGTTTTACATCAAAGCTTCATGGCCAATAATCAGCTGAACAGCAATCCCCATCAAGTTCATCTTTTGGTTTCCCATATTTGTTAGGTTTGTATCTTTGAGCACATGCTGGGACTTAATAAAATCTATACCTACCCAATTTTTGTATTTGAAACAGAAAATGGTTTACACTAAAATTAATTCAATAAAACCAATTGAAATAAGAAATGATTTACTATCATAAATCACTTATGATGATTTAAGCCACTTATAAAACTACCTAGCAAAACCCTATACTTGTTTGCTCAGATGAATTTTCTACTGTGATCAGCAGGGCTTATTCTCAGGTAAGTATGCACAGAATTACAGACCACACAGAAACACAGAGACACATCACACACATTTTTATTAATGTTGGGAGTACAAAAAATAAAATAACTGTGCAATTAATAAAATTCATTCAGTAAAGCATTTTTGATAATATAGATCTTAGTATAGAATAATATCCAAGATGGTATAAAGAAAAGTAAGTTTATGAAATAGATTGGTTTTAGTTTATACATTTGTTTTTTGCAACTTGGAGATGCAAGTGTCCTTCCATGGCAGGCCATATGAAGTTAGTCATCTTTCATTCCACGCTTCTTGGTTAATATATTCCATAAAGTGAAACCAAATTGCATAGAAAGAATTTGGTTTTTTTCCAATTGTGGAGTTCTTATTGTATGTTTAGTTTCTCTGCCAAAATTGTGTTCCAGAGGATAGGGCTTTAGAATAAAATGGTCTTAATTTGCCATGCAATAGAAAGAAGTGTTGATTCTTCACAGATCTGCCTGGGGAAGTATCCCACAAGCTAAGTAGTGCAACTGACAGACTCTCTCCTTGGTCATAACATGCCTGAAGATAGGGATTTTTTAAAAAAACAATTATCATTTTTATCATCATTATATTTTTATGGCTAAAAACTGTCATAAAGCAATGTTTTTAATATGATTAATTGTTTACACTTTTGTATTATTCATTTTTAACCATCTTTTGTTTTAACTCAGATTGTGAGCCACTTTTGGTCCCATATTGGGAGAATAAATAAATAAACAAATAAATAATTGAGTTTGAATCTATAAAACAGATCTCCAAAGTAAGTTCACATGGGAAAAGGTTGGTATCTCAGCCCCATGCCATTTAAGGCTTTAAGATCAAAAGGAGCACCTTGAATGTTGCTTGGCAATATAATGGACAGATATTTTAAGACAGATAAAATAGGTTCAGGCCAACATGTTCCCATTCATAATTTTCTTTGACTCCAGACTGTCTACAATGTGCACACACAGAGTTCTGTATAATATTCTGCATATAATAATGATAGGTCTACCATTTTCAACCAATGCTGTGGAACTTCAGTGACATACTTTATTTATATTAAAAGGGAAGAACCATGGCTTTATGAAATAGATAGCTGAATTACACAAACCCCAATCAGGCCCATGTGTGGTTCCAAGAACAGCAGAAGGAGTGTAGCCATGCAAGAGCTGTAGACACCAAAGGATTTAATCTTCTTGGTGCTCTGTCTCATCAAGCTCTTTGTATGCTATCATCATATTCTTGAATCCATCTGAAATGCACACATCAAGGAAGGAACAAATAGAACAGCTTGATTTTATTTTTTATGGTCTCAGATTACTCATCTTGCTTTCTCCCAGGGTAATGATTCCAGGAAATGTTTGAATCTCAGAAGCTGCATGCTTTCATATGTGTGCTTTCACGTAGTTATGATAATCGCCATTCAGAAAACCATCTGTTGAACTTGAGGTGACACATTTTTTATGCTTCCTTATAAAACTAGTATAGCAATGCTCTCCTCTATGATTTCTTAAGTTCTAGGGCCAAGCTTTGCATTATTCTGGTTTTCCCTCCAACAGATATTCAGACATGCTGTGCCTAAAGAAAGATGTTCTATTTTCCTTAGAGATTCTTTTTCTGAGAGTTTTTTTAAATTATTCCTGCAAGCACTTTGACTTGCTTGACCATGTTGACACTTCCCTCTTTTAGACAATGTAGTGGTCAGATAACTTGGCACCTAACTTTACTTGTAGTATACTCAAGAGCAAGGGTTGGCAACTGATGGCCTGTGGGCCAGTTCTGGCCTGCCCCCCACTTACCGGCCCCCGCCAACCACTGCCACCACTGCCTGCCACCGCCGCTGCAAGTTTCGGCCGCCATGTGGTCACTCGCGTCGCACCCGCCATTTTGTTTTCCAAATTGGCTGCCGTGATGTGTTTGCACATGCGCTGTACTTCTGTGCATGCACAAACATGTCATGGCCGCCATTTTGGAAAACAAAATGGCTGGCGTGACATGCCGCCATTTCCCCCCCGGCCCACCGGAAGGGAGGACTTCAGTGGACCAGCCCCTGGCTGAAAAAGGTTGCCTACCCCTGCTCAAGAGCAACCAGCAAACTGGTGCTGTCTGAAATGTTGCTATCCATGGTGCCAATTACCCATGCCCTCTTCCAGGATACCCCGTTCCACTTATTTCTCAGCAACAGTCACTGAGCATTTTGTTTCTGCTATGGTTACAGGTCAGGATCATCACAGACCTTGAGATATCATGGCCAAAACTTGAGACTTGGGAACAGCCCCTGTGATGTCATTACACTTGCTATATTAAACATCAAACACAATTGCTCAGAGCATGTCATTCAAGAAAAAAACACAATACCTAACATTGAGAAAAGAAACAGAAAAATCCAAACTTTCCCCCAACACTCTTTTTAACAACTTTCCAAGCACTGCTTTTAAAACCACTTGGGAGTTGTCTAAAGAAAGAAAGTTTTCCGCATGCTGCTTTGAACTGAAAAATCCAAACTTTTCCCAACTCTGTTTTTAAACACCTTTACAAGCATAGGCTATAACATACAAGAGTAGTAGTCAAACCAATGACGTTCTTCCAAGCAAAAAGAAAGCTTTCCAGACTCTAATTTTAATGGATTATTCCATTAACCAAATTTTCTTTTTGTTACCATCAGGTTGCAGAAACCTTTCTCACTCTTCAAAATAATCATCACCATAACTATATAACAATGCTACAATAATTTCCACATATTTTGGGAAGCAGGAGGTGATGACGACGAATCAACAGGGGAATTCTATCTATACACATCTATTTAGAAGGCATCCTATTTAACTTAATTAGATTTGCAACTCTAATATGCTGAGAAGGTAATATATCTCATTCATGGTTTCAAAGTTTTCCCTAGGGAAGGGACAAAGAGATAATGAAACAGAGAGAAAGGGAAGGAGGGAGAAAATATGATGAGTGCTGAAGAAGTAAAAGTAGAAGGAGAGAGGAGGATAGGGAATGAAAGGAAAAGACAAATGTAACTGGAATGGGGGGAGGAGGAGAAAGAGAGGGAGAGAGAGAGAAGACATTCAGCTAGGATGTCTACTAGTGGTAAAGAAAGAAGTGGAAAAGGTGGGGAGTGGGAAACTTTTAGCCAGAAGTTGCATGGAGGTAGGAGAAATAGGAAATGAGAGTCAAGGGAACAAAGAAGGGGGGTTAGAGAAAGAGGGAAAAATGTGTATACACAGGAATTGTGGGGATAGGGAGGGAAAGAGGAAGAGATGTGAAATCAAGAAGTAAAAGACAGAGTAATCAAGTGCTTCTGCATAGTGAAGAGGAAAGACATTGGTATACCCTCCCCTTTTCTTTTCTCTTCTTTTTTTTCTGCTATCAATGAACAACCCATATGTACCACAGATCAAGAAAGGAAATAATATTGTGGCTTCAACCATTTGAAGTACAGTGAGGTAGGTGGTAACAGAATTGGGAAAGTTAACAAATTAAGAAAAGCCATAAAGCAGCAACCATGCCATATTCGCTGACCCCTGAGGTAGCATATACTAAGGCACTTCAGTATTTCTCAGCACTGACCACCCCTGTTCACTGAGGTCTGGTGCCAGCTGCAGTTTGAGAAAAGTTGATGGGGCTAGAGGACCAAGTGGACCTTTGGAGAGTCTATAGCAGCAAACAGAGGGGGAAATATTTTCAGGGTAGCACCCTTGTCCTGTGATTTATCCTCCCCCTAGTCCAAGGAATGGAGATGAGTCAGATCCTGAGACTTGTGAACTCTATAGAGAAAGATCTATAAACTATCAAAGCCAGAAGCTTGTGCTTCTTCGTAAATTATCTTTCTCTCTGCCCTTCAGTTTTAGAAGCTCCAGACAAAAATTGTGGTGTCCCACTGCTGCATCCCACTTGCCTTATATTGTGACCTATTGATGGGCTCTCACTCAGTAACTGAAATCAATGGTTTTAGTGAATCCTACACAATTCTGTATCATATTTAGGAATTAAATAGATACAGGAAGCCCTAAATGATTGGTGTAGTTGAAATAGACCACATGCAACCTTACAAAGTAGTTGAATTTAATTCATTTCTGACCAGGCCAAGATATTTAATCAGCAGACATTATTTGTTTCCATGGTCAATTTATCTGTCCTATACCTGATGTAGCAGGGATATATATGGAATGAGAAAAATTATCTCTGAGTCTGAAGGTTTTCCCTTTAGAACCTTTAAATTATTTTCTTAAAAAGCGTAGGAAATTTGATGCAATGATCAAGTGTAGGCTGTAATGGATCCACATTTAACAACCTTTGTACAGGGATCAACTAAAGCACAACTAAACTGAGCATTATTACTTTGTTGCAGTTTCAATAACTATTGAACTCTCAACACTAGAACAACATGTACAACAAAACATTATGAGAATAAACCTTGAGGAATAAGCCTATTCATTTTGGAGCATGATTGTTCAGGAACAAACAATCCTTGATCTATGTCAGCTACGTTATGGAAAAAAACAAGATGCTAATTAACAGCAATGTAATTTCCTGCAGCATTTGGAAAGTACACACAGGGTCATACAAAATTATACACAGGACTAGGCACAGAACAATTAATCTAAAACATCCAGCAAGGTGAAAATGTGTAAAGTTCAAAAGAATGCAGACTGACCACACACACATTAACTACTACACCATAGCCAGAAAGAGAGGCATACAGTTGATTACAGTTGCAAAATGTTGCCTCCATGACTTAGGCAGAAAGTCAAAAAGTCTATAATAATAATAATAATAATAATAATAATAATAATAATAATAATAATAATAATAATAATAATTTATTTATATCCTACCCTTTGGAAACCCAATCAGGGCGGTTTACAACCGTAAAATCTTACGCAATACCCCAAACCTTACGACCCCTCCCCCCCTTAAAACAGTATTAAATCCATAAGAATATTGTGGCAACAGCATTTGCAATTATATCAAACAACAATCACAGACACTGCCACTAACTAAAAGTACCCTTGTAACATAATACATTGCAGGAGGGATGTAAATTTGTAAATTATACATTATTGTGCCAGATAATTTGGGCAATGTAAATTGAGAAGGGAATTCATCTCTGGGAATAATTATATCTCACCAATGGCACTCTCTTTCCATGGTGGTGGGATTGCATGCTCCTGTGAGGCAAGATGCTGATGGGAGCAGTGCTTCTGATAAGGTCTCCCATGTCAGACATGCTTTTACTGAGGAGCCAGATGTGCCAAACAGCAACTGGGAAGCAGCAGTAGTAGAGGGTGACACTGGTGGAAGATCTCTCATAAACAATGGAATTGGCATCTTAGCTAACTGCATAGAGGGAGGAACAGTAAATCTCCTTTTGAAGATCTTTCACCATGAAAAACCTATGATGGGACAGTCCAAAATGAAACAGAAGATGAAACTCCAGGGTTGGATGGCACTCAGTGAGTTATTGGGGTAAACAGAAGAAAACTATGAGTAGTTCTGTGGCTCATGATGAAACTGGACTCAAGTCAAAAGGACTTTCAGCTGTTGACATGCTCAGAGGTAAAAGAAAAGTCTGAAGCTGCACAACACATATTATAGGAACAGGGAATGTGAGAAGTATGAATCATGAGAAAGTAGACATAGGGGGAAGCAGACGAGGGTGTCTGGGATGCCATGGGACCGCGGCATCTGCACCACAGCGCACCGTCAGCGCCCCTGAAAGGAGCGCTAAATCAGCGTTCCTTTCAGAAGTCAGTGAAAGTGCACCCCAAAAGCGTAGGGCACACTTTCACTGACTTATCCGCCGCAGCGTGTGCGGACGCTGCGGCGGGAGGTTGCCCTTGGAGCGCCAGCTGTGCAGAGGGCCGGCAGCTCCGAGGGCAACCTCGGGAGGAGGAAGGGGCACCGAGCGTGCGGCTGCCCCTCCTCTTCCCTGCCTCCAAGATGACCCAATTAGCCATCTGCTGAGGCCCATAGTGAACATAGTAATACTTGTGGTGAGTGAGTGAGAATGCATGACTCATTACAAAAAACAATAAGGCTTGGTAAGGTAGAAGGAAGTATGAAAAGAGGAAACCCATATTTCAAGTGGATGGACTCAGTCAAGGAAGCCCCAGCCCTGAGTCTGCAAGACCTGAGCAGGATGGTTGATGGTAGGGGGACTTGGAAGTTTCTCATTCATAGAGTTGCCATAAGTCTAAGCTGACTTGATAGCAATTAACAACAAAATATTTATATGGAAAGATAGCTATTGGACAGCTAGACTGATATGGATGGCATTAAGCCTGAATAGTACAATTGAGACATTTATTATTACATTATCAACAATATTTTATTTTCTGTATCTATTTTTTCCTATCCAAATTGCTCTCCATTTTACTGAACTCTCTTTCAAAAATGCTCCCAGTTCTTTTAAAAAAACTACTAATGGTTTTATTAAGTTTAAAATTACTAAGTACTGAAATGCTTTCTCTCTCTCTCTCTTTTTGTTTTTTGTTTTGGCAGAATGGGAGATTCATTATGACCTTCTTTGAACATTGATTCTTAACTGAAGAAACTCATCTGATCTGTAACTGCACTAAAAACCTAAATATACATGTAATATCTAGCCAATTACAAATTACAAACTATTTTTGTTCTTGCCTTGACTATTATTTCCTCTAGTAGCAAATGAATCTAAAGTCCTATTTTGAAAAAAACAAAACAAAAAACAAAAACAAACCTAAAACAAATATACAAACACAAACAAAAACCACCACTACCAATAAATACTTTAAATATTGTATAAAGCATTTATTTTACAGATTCAAATCTGTATATTAGCAAGAAGGTAAAGAATACCCCCATATTGTTTGATATTTGATTAGAAAGTGTGTCTACACACACTGAGACACCCTATTGGAAAAATGTCAACTGCCACAAGATTTTCACAAATTGGAACTCTGTGTGAAAATTATGCAAGAAAATTTTGTACCAAACATTGTTTGGATGCAAAACCCATTTTTGCATTAAAAAGCATTTTGCACAAAGCCACTGGTTTTGAGAAAAAAGCTGTATTGTGTAAAACACATTTTTTTATTAAAAAACACACACTCCTTAATAGCATTTTTGTAAAAAAATATATGATTTTTTAAACCCACTTGTAATTTTGCACACTGGAAAGAAAAAAATAAGATTTGTTCAATGTTGCATAATAATTGAAGATTTACAAAATACTTAAAATAACTGAAGATTTATAGGTCCTGTTCTCAGAACCAATTTCTATATTTTACACTTCTGTACTTGAAAGTGCAATGGCATCGCAGGCTGAATATCCCTTATCTGAAATGTTAGGGACCAGAAGTATTTTAGATTTCAGGGTTGTTGTTGTTGTTGTTTTTGGTTTTTGGAATACCTATATTTGCAAATATGCACATAATGAGATATCTGAGAAATGGAACCCAAGTCTAAACAAAACAATCATTTATGTTTCACATACAACACGTATACATAACCTGAAAGTAAATTTATACAATATTTTAAATAATTTTGTGCCTAAAACAAAGTCTGTGTATACTGAATGATCAGAAAGAAAAAGGTGTCACTACCTCAATCACACATGAAAAATGTTTTGATTTTTGGAATATTTTGGATTTCAGAATATTGGATAAAGGAGATTCATCCTACAGCAAAACTCGATGTTACAGTTGACTGGAAACAATATTGGTTGGTTACTTAGTCCAGCTAGGCAAAATTTGCTGACTCCTGTTCAGTTATTTGTATCTTCAAATCAACTGAAACCAATTCCAAATGTTGAAACTCATGAGAAGCCAGCCACTCAGCTTCCCCAGAATAACAAATAAACAAACAAATAAATAATAAAAAATTAAAGGTACACAGCTGTATAATACTTTGCATTTTGTGCTTTGAACCCTATCTAAACTATACTGCAGTAGTTTGGACACACTAAGGGGGGTTGCAGACTGCCAGAAAAAGTGCAAATTGAGTCCACTTTTAGGGTTAGGGTTAGGGAATCATGGGAACTGTAGTTTATTGTGGCACTAGAGCTCTCTGACAGAGAAGGCTCAATGTCTCAGAAAAAAAACAATTCCCATGATTCCCTAGCTCTAACCCTAACCTTAAAAGTGGACTGAATTTGCACTATTTCTGACAGTCTGCAACCCCCCTAAATGTGCACATAGCATTCTGAGCATCCTTTCAATTTCTGCCAAGAGGTATTGGTACTCTAAGTTTCACAGGAGAGTAGCTATAGCAAGGAGACAGACAGAGACATATGCAGCAAAGAACTTTTGGCCAGATGCCTAAAAGAGATCCAGTGAGATATGAAACTGAACATAAAGCTGGCAAGCTAGATCAAGGATGGGGTGGGCAGGCAACTGCAGCAGCTCTGTGTGCATGTGTGTGATTTTTATGTCCTGGGACCTTCTGAAGGCTGCATGGTCTACCAAAAATAATAATCAATCAAACAAATAATGTACCTGGAAATCTTCTCCTGCTTGTCCAAAACTGTGTGTGTGGTGGGTGTATAAAATAGCACATGGAAGTCTTGGGACTAATTTAAAAACTAAATTGTTGCACTTGGAGGCTTTCACCCTCTTTTATTGGGAAAAAAAAAGCCAGTCTAGGGATTCTGGAGTGCTGGGGGCTATAAAAACATTCTTGCAGGCTGGACATAGCCCATGGACTACACCAGGGGTAGGCAACCTTTCCCCTTTAAGGGCCAAGGCACTTCAGCTCCCAGAAGCCTCAGCCTTGTTGGCCAATAGTCCCATATTGGCCAATAGCTCCTGGGATTCTGGGAGCTGAAGTCCCTCGGCCCTTAAAGGGGAAAGGTTGCCTACCCCTGGACTACACTTTGCCAACCCTTGATCTAGATGGTGTTGTGCATAGGTGAATAATAATCACTTCTTAAGTTGACAAAAATAAATACCAAATAGTTCTACAATTCTTTTACTTTTCCTGAATCCAATTGCCTTGAAATATT
>CM034701.1:228782397-228797485 GCA_020142125.1 Phrynosoma platyrhinos | reverse complement strand
AATAGCAAAAATTTATAATAAAAAGTCTAAAGAGTGCTGGAAATGCAATCAGAATGTAGGATTATGATACCATGTATGGTGGAGATGTCCAAAGATGAAAACTTATTGAAAAAAATACATACCACAATTGAAAATATATTAAAATTCAAGTTTGAATTACACCCAGAGCTATACCTGTTAAACATGACAAATAGAATAGACCCAAATATAGAAAAGAAATACTGGAAGATCCTCCTTTATATGGTGTCAGCTGCAAGGATACAAATTGCTTTAAAGTGGAAAAAAAGAAGAGATCCCGACAATTGATGACTGACTTTCTAAATTAATTGAAATGAAAGAGATGGACAGATTAACAAGAATACTTAATAATGAAGATTCAGAACTAATTAATGAAGATTGGGCTCCAATAGAAAAATATTTAAAATTAAGATGGGAATAAATTGGCAAAGCTAATAAGTAAAAAGTAATTTAGATAGATATTGATAAATAATTGTTTAACAATATGTGTTCTTTTTTGTATTATAAGTAAGAGTATCAATTAACAAATTAAGAGATATAGGAAGATAAATTTTAAGGAAAAGAAATGTGTAGTTACTTTTGAAGAACTAAGGAGAAGTGTATAGAAATGTATATAGGTAGAAGATGGAGAAGACTAATGAATTATATAAGTAATATTTTATGTATATTTTAAAATTAATAAATATAATTTTTAAAAAAAGAATGGTTAGGTGAATTGATTCAATTAAGAGATAAGAAACTAGTAGACCTTGAGGGGTTCAATCTCAGATTTGGATGGCATGCATAGTTATGTTATAATAAAGTAGAAGCAAACAGAGACTTTAACGACCATATAATGAAGTGTTCCCTTTTGAGAGTGTGGCAAAAATACAAAAATAAATTTTACAAGAAAAATCCCAATTGGACCTCTCCTCATGAGGCCTTTATGAAAATCTCCAGATGCCAAGGAGGTGACTGATAAGATATCAAGATTTATCAAGATTTACTAATTTGGGAAATATCAAATCCAAGACTAAAAACTGAAAAGGAACTAGAAACTGAAGGGAAAAAATGTCAATGGTTCTCTTATAGGCAACTAAGGCCTTTACAGACTGCCAGAAATAATCCATCTTGAGGTCACTTTAACTGTCCTGGCTCTGTGCTAGGGAATCATGGGAATTGTAGTTTTTTTCTGAGACATTGAGCCTTTTCTGTCAGAGCTCTGGTGCCACAATAAACTACAGTTCCCATGATTCCTTAGCACTGAGTCAGAACAGTTAAAGTGGTCTCAAGCTGGATTATTTCTGTCAGTCTGTATAGGCCCTAAGAGAAAGAGCAATAATAGAGATCTTAAAACATGGGGCATCACCAGAGAGAAATCAGAATTGGATAAGATTCTTATACCAGAAAGAGCAAAAGAAAAAGGCATCATTACAAAATTATAGAAAGCACTGTTGACATTAGAGACAGAATCTGAAGTAGTGAAATAAACAATGATAAAATTGGCACAGAATGTTGGCCATACAATACAAATAGAAAACTGGCAGAGGGCATGAGACAAAGATCTAAAATTCACCTTAAGTATGGAGGTAAAAGAGAATTACTATAAGATGCTACACAGGTGGTACCTAACACCAAATAGACTAGCAAAGATCTACAAAAAAATAAGCATAATTGTTGGAAGTGCAATAAGGCCGAAGGAACATTATATCATATATGGAGGACGTGCTGCAAAACAAAGCAGTTTTGGATAGAAATCCAAAGAATAATTCAACAAACATTCAATGTACAAACAAAACTCGAACCAGAGCTGTTTCTTTTAAATATAATTGAAGATAAGGAGTTGAGGATACGCTTAAAGTACATATATATAATAACAGCTGCCAGGCTTTCATTTGCAAAAGAAATGGAGATGCCCCAAATTCCTACATTAAATGACTGCATAAATAAAACTTTAGATATGTTGAAAATTGATAAACTTACAATTCTACTAAAAGACAAAACAACTATAGAAAAGAATGAAGACTGGGATCTGGTGCTGAAATACTGTAAAGAAAAATGGACTAAATAATTAATTAATGAAAAAAGTTATAATCATACATAGTGAAAATAAGAACTAACTCCAAATCTACAAAATGGGAAAACATACAAGAAGTTATTATGGGAGGAGAAGACATTAAGAACAAGAATAATAACAATTTAGAAATACATTGACATTATGATAATGGAGTTTTAACAATCACACCAATACACTAGAAATTATAAGATACAGGATAAATAAGAGTTTATACTGTATGAAAAAAATGGCGAAGAAAATATTTTTAAAAACAGGTTGTATATATTTTGTATTACAATAACTCAAGAGGAAGAATATTTGTATAGATATTGTTTAACCATGGATGTTAATAATCAAACTAGCAGAGGGGCGGGATATAAATAAAAATTATTATTATTATTATATTATAAAGAAGCCTTAGGATAGAAGAAGGATAAGATTACAGTAGCAAAAAATAATGTAATAGATACTGTAACAAGCCATGTTTGAAATGTTACTGAGAAAACCAATAAAAACACTTTTTTTAAAAAATAAAATAGAATAGAATTGATATTTGGTTTTTATTTTTTTTAATAGTACATTTTAGCTAAACTTTTATTTTAAATTTTATACACCACTTTGGGTCCTTTGGCAGAAGAAAGGTGGGATATGAATGGAATAAATGAATGAATAAATCAATAATCATTTTGTTCTATTTTTTCCATAATTAAATTGTGGTTTTGAGAATTGACATTTCATCATGCAGTTCAAATAAAGGTGATAAACATTTTTGATGATAAACATTTTCAAACTCAAATTATATTATGGAATGTGTGTATATTACTAATTATACTTGCATTCTTCTACTATTCTGCTCCAACTCACACAAGAGCAAACAGTTCTTTTACAACAGCATTAAAAAAACTGATTACAAGAATATATCTTAATCACAATTTTCCAAGTATCATGCTGAATTTTGACGATTTCTCCCTACTTTTCCAGACCAATTTTCAATTTCCAGACTTTCCAGAAAGTGTAGCCTTTTATTGGGGTTCCACAATGACAACTGTTTCCCCCCCCCCCCATAGACTACTAGAAATAGTAGCGATGTGAAGGCTGGGGTGGAGACAGTCAGGAAAAAACTCCTCAGACAATTTTTCCAGTAGAAAAGTGGAAACTGAGAAGAATGTAGGAACAAAAATACTTGAAATATTTTCACTTTTGGAATGAATGGAATATTTTTTAAGATAAAGTTTTCTTCACACAAAGTGCTTGGAATTTTGTATGCAATCTACAGGACCAGAAAACAATTTGTATGTATATTTAACCTATAAAAATGGCATAGCATTTAAAGTATTACTTGTATTGCCCTATTGTAAGTATTTTATGTTTAATACTATATTTTATTTATTTTATTTTATCTGGTCATTGATCAAAATACAGCTTCATTCATTAATACTCAGATCCAAGATAACATTGCTGCACCTAGTGGGTGCTTCCCATTCATGCAAGGCTCAAATTCCTGTGAAGTCCATGATGATGACAATGAGGGAAGTGTCCAGAAACTGATTCTGATTAGAGGCATGTGCACTAGTATTTTCAAGGTATAATTATTGTTTGAGCATAACCACGTTTGTCCACAGTTAATAAGCCATATAATGTGTATGATGATAATATACTACAATGTGTGTGTGTGTTGTGTGCTTTCAAGTAATTTCTGATTTATGGCAACCCTAAGGACGTTATCACACGGGGCCTAAAGCAGTCCCATCCCCATCGCATCCCCGTCCCATTGTGGTTCCTTTTCCATCCAGAACTTACCGGTATACAGAAAGCAGCATCATTCCGGTATCATTCTGGTCGCGGTGTAAGTGTAATTCCCAAAGAATCCGGCATTCAAAAGAATGGGGATGATGCCGGATGATGCCGCAATGGGACAGGGATGGGACGGGGATGGGACGGGGATGGGTGCGATGTCGTGTGAAGACACGGGGAAAAGAACCGCAATGGGATGGGGATGGGACGGGGATGGGCGGGGTTTCTCTGCGACGTCGTGTGAACACAGGGGAAAAGGAAGCACAATGGGACGGGGATGCGACGGGGATGGGACTGCTTTAGAGCCCGTGTGATAACGTTCTTAGACAACCCTATACTGTAGACTTTAATATTTTCACTGTTGAATAAACGTTTATATCCAGGTATACTACTAGCTGTGGTACCCATGAGACTTTCTATCCAGACAGTACATTGCATTTTGTTGATTGTTAATTTTGTCTTGTATGCTTTCATTTCCAACCTGCTTCTCATATGGCAAAAGCAAGATACCTGTGGTTAGATAAAATAGGATGTAGCAGTTTTCATTAGTAAAAGGGATACTTACAGTTTGGCTGATACAAACCTAAAGTTTTTTGGATTTTAAAATTTCACAAATATGCTTAATAGTGCCATTGTAGACTCAGTTGTGAATGAAGCATTTCAAATCATTCAAGCAGCAAAATAAGGTTAGGTTTGATAAGAACAGAAGTATTTAATGCATTTTTATTTCTCATAAAATTTACATTTTTTTCTTCAGGGGAAAAAGGGGAGGCACTGTTTCTCCATCCCATGGCTTCAGAATTTCCAAAAATGTTACATCTCTAATTAGTACCAGCAGTATGGTGGGCATTGAATAGAGAAAAGGAGCATTGAATATTTGCCACCACACAGCAGCCCATCCATGGAAGAGCTGCTTTATTCTCCTCCTGTTCCCTTTGCTGTGTAGGACTGAACAGTGAAAAGACCTATGGGGAAGGAGTACAATAGTTGGGCAATGGATCACTCAGCTGGGAGCAGCTGGAGGAGTGCATGAGAATGAAATTCAATGGGAAGAGCCACATTGACCTGATAAAACTGGGCTCTGGGACTGATGATGCCAGAACAGTTCAGGGCTGGCCTTCTGTATTGCAGTTATAGATTCATAACCTAGAGTTACAGATCTGTAACTGTTCTGTATTCAGTATCACTACATAGTAAAGATCAAAGCACTATCACCACCATCATAAATGCCCCTTCCCATGCACACTTTAACAGCCAACAACTGCACCAACTGAAGGAGGGCTTTTCAGCTGCTGACTGGGATGCAAGGAGAATGTTTTCACTCTCATCTGTGAGTGGGGCTGTTACAATCAGAAGCAGAACCTCACCACAGCTTCACTTATTGGTGGAAGTGGGGATGGAAAAAGCATTCTCCTTACGCCCTGATCAGCAGCAGATGGACAGATTTCTTTCACTCAGTGTGGCTGCTGGTTGTTAAGGTGGGCTGGTGCAGGGCATTGGGCAAGGAGATGTTACTTCATTTTTTTAAGGGGGGAGGAGGGAATTATACTGTTTTAAGCTGTATGTATTTTACTGTTGTACACTGCCCGGATTGGCTTGCCACAGGGCGGTATGTAAATTATTATTATTATTATTATTATTATTATTATTATTATTATCTATGTAGCCAATGTAGGATACTGGCACTGGGGTCATCTGTTCCAGTGATCGTATGCATGGTTTTATGTGAACAATTCAGGGGGATCCTCAGGGCACCACAAAAGACAAATTAGGAAATACTTTGAGGGCAACCACAATCACAAGGATGCAGATTAAGTGCATTTCCCCCCAGACTAATTTGAGTCCTGCCAGATTTGAGTGAAATGACCACAAATTAAATGTCATTTAGATTTACTATTATTCATTATTTTTATTGATATGCTGCCTTTTCTTCAGTCCTGGGATTCAAGGCAGCATACAAAAATTAAAACAGATACTGAAAGAGCTCACCTCATTAAAAACACACAAAAGTTAAACTACAATTGAAAATGAATCTGGAAGGATCTGCAGAAGCACCAACTTGTTCCAGCAGGAACACTACAAGAAAAACCCAGGCCTTGTTTTCACTAGTAGGGCCAAACTATAGATGATGGTTCACATAAATGAATCCTTCTCTCGTTTATACAAAATGCATACTCTCCAGCATTTCACAAAAGGAAACTAGGACACATGTCCCACTTGCTGAATATCTGAATGATATCAGAGTGTGATCAAGATGGCAAAAGTTATTAGTAAGGAAGAACAGACAAGCTAAGAGAGGATGCAGAAGTTTTATTTTGCCTGAACCTACTAGGAAGAGCAAGATTCTGTCTCCATGCTCCTAAAGCAGCTGAAAAAGTGAAACAACAGAAAATTAATTGGGACTGTCTCTGCCAAATTGGAATTGTTGGAGTGTATAGTATGTTTCAGGCTATGGCCAAGGTGAATCTCTCTCTCTCTCTGTATGTATGTATGTTTGTGTGTGACCGCCTTCTTCAGCAAGTGGGATAGCTATGCCATCATGGAAGACATGTACTAGCAATTGAGACTGTTCAGTACAGTACTGATATGAAATCGGATTTACACAAAGATGCTCACTAAATGGCAGGAAGTGCTTTACATTTTGCCTAGTAGACACTTGAACAGGCAGGTTTTCTACAAAAAAGTGCACAAGGGCAGGGTGAAATCAAAACCAGCAAAACTGAACAATAAATGTAGTGTTTCAGGGCAACATTATAGAATAAGTAACTGACTAGTTCCAGTCATTGGTGACTTCAGTTGGTGACCTTATCTGTTCAATTCTTGCTCTGAGTGCAATTTTTCTTCTTCACAATTTGAAATCCAGACTGGAAGCATATCACATGAGGCATCATCTCTTTGTTTCTTGCTGCAGTTCCAATCCAGTTTTTTGGGGGGGGAGGGGGAAGAAAAAAGACAAAAGATGCAATAAAAACCCAGTAAACCTGCTGATGGACATTGGCCAACATGGCTGAGGCTTCTGGGAGCTGAAGTCCCTCGGCCCTTAAAGGGGAAAAGTTGCCTACCCCTGTGCTAGAAAATCAAAAGAGGAGAGTGAAATACTGTACCAGATAAATTTTCAGATATCTTCAAATATTACTCCTGCAGCCGGGTTTTAATGTGAGAGAGGGCTATTTGGTGGTTTCTAAGAGAAGCTACCTAACACATAACTTACTTGTAAGGCTCATGTGCTAAAACAGGCTCTGAGAAGCCTACTGTCCTATAGCACAAAACCCTACATACCAAAGCAAAACACAAAACACATACTGAACTCAAGCAGCTGCCTTTGCCAAATGACTATTAAACATTCATAATATAAGTGGCAGCTATTATGAGCAATTTCTCTTCTGTGCTTGTCCTGACAAGCAGCTGTTATTAGGTTTCAGTACAGTTTTGTTAAGGTATTGCCTACCCAGTATTCATGCTGCTTTATGCCACCAAGCTAGGGGCCTGGCCTGAGAAAAGTGACAGCTAAGATTCTTTCACACTCATCTGCAATTGCTTTGTGAATACTGTGGCAGCCAGGAAGTAAAGTGCAGGTGTGGATCAGGATTTTCAAGCTTCAGCTCAAAAGTCCAACAGATTCTCCAGCTCCTTTCCTGAGAGCAGCTAAGACATCACATGGAGCTAAGACATCACTATGAATCCATTTGAAACTTGACTTTACTATTTGTGCACCAGGTAGGTTTATGCAAGTGATGTTTACTTTCATCCTCATCCCATCCCATCCTAGGATTGGGATGAAAGCAATGATCTAACCTTAGAGGGCTATTGTAAGAATTGTTGTTGTGTGCCTTCAAGTCATTTTCAATTTATGGTGGCTGTAAAGTCATCATGGGGTTTTCTGGGACTGAGAGTGTGTGATTCACCCAAGGTCACCTAGTGGATTTCTCTGGCCAAGTGGGGAATTGAACCTCCAGAGTCCAATGCTCAAACCACTACACCCCACTGGCTCTTATTGTAAAAATGCTGTATGGTAAAATGGATGCAAAACACTTCAGGCATGGGCTGTGCTATTGTACAAAGCAAACAGCAATGAAAAATTGGCAATTTTAACAAATATTCCATGTAGACTGATTTAATAATCATTTCTAACCCATTCAGTTTGGAGGATTGGTTCAATTAGTCTTTTTGGAGACACTGAATTATAATTAGGATGGAAATATCATCCTTTTGAGTGTTGTACAGCAGTGGTTCTCAAACTTTTTACACTTGTGACCACTTTATACCTACATGCACACATTGTGCCTCCACTCCTTGATGTAGTGGCTGCGGTGTGGGGTAGCTGCAGCCCCGATCCACCACTTTCTGGGGCAGCCCGGAGCTGCCTGTCTGCACCCCACCAAAGTCATACCAAGGGATATCATTCACATACCAAGGGATATCAAGGCTGTGAGAGAGAATTAATTTATGTGAAATTGTTTGAGTGTCACAGTGTGTGTGTGTGTGTGAGAGAGAGAATTAGCATGTGTGAGAGTTTGAGAATATGTGTGAATCAATTTCTGTGAGGGAGGGAGAGAGACCATGAACTGAACATATGTGTGTAAAAATTAAAAGAAAAAGTGGGCAACTCTGTATGTGTATGTGTGTGTGAGAGAGAGGTTGTATGTGTCACAAACAGAGATAAAGTAATTCTGTGTAGTACCTTTTGAGACTGAAAGAAATTCCTCCCAAAGAAATGGGTCAATGAATCAGTGAATTATTGTGAACAAACCCTTGCAAGAGTGAGCATGTGAAAGAAAAAGAGTGAGAGAAACAGTGTCATTGAGTGAGTGAGAGAGAATGAGTGTAGACATGAGAATACTAGTGGGGGAGAGAAATGGAGCCTCTTGGAAGCTGATTCTGCTGACCATCCAAAACTTCTGCCACTCCTGCTACCTCCAAAGACTGCCCAAAGGCCTCTTTGTTTGTTCCTTGTCTCCTTGGGGCCCCTCCAGCTCCCGCTCTGCCTGCCCACCCACCCACCTTTCTGGATCAGAGGACCAGCTTGTCATATGCCTTCACCTGTGAGTGTGAGTCCCCAGCAGGCTGGTCAGGAGGGTGGATGTGGCAGCATAGGGTAGAGGCAAGCCCAGGCACATGGTCTGCTCCAGCGGCTTGCAGGAAGCAGTGCACTTGCTCAATTCCTCCTATGTCTAATTTGCTATTCATTTGGAAGTGAGGTTACCATGGCCACTTCTCCTCTGCATCCAAGGGTACTCAGACGAAGTCAGGCAATGGTTATGACACTGAGCAAGAGGTGCTGCCAACCCCATTTGTTTCAGGGGGCCATTGCGGATATTGGCTCTCTGTTGGTCGTCATGCATCTAGAGCACACTGGACTGAGCAGGACCTTGGTTGAGGGTGCAGCACTGTCTCTTCCCAAGAATCAGAGCAGTGTTGGGACAGGTTCGGGAAGAAGAACTGTGGCTCAGGATGGGCCCCACCAGACGTCATGATCCAGTGAGCTTCCCTGCTCTCCTTCTCCTCTTTCTCTTCCTCCTTCAGACAGAGGGGCCTGCTCCAAATGCCCTTCTTGTCTTTCTCCTCCCAACCAGGACAAAAAGGGCTTGGGAAACAGATGAGTAGGAGGGGGATCAAGGCCTCCAAATGTCATATCCCTGTTGAGCAACTCTTATCCCCCTTTGGGGTCCTTCCCCTCAATTTGAGAACAACTGCTGTATGACATTTTGGGTACTTGCTTTTGGTTGAAGGATTTATTATAGACTAGTAGTTGACTCCATGACACTATTTCTGCTACATTCCACATTGATACCACATTCACCCCTGAATTTTAGGTTTCCCTAAGGTCTCTGTGACATTGGAATAGGCTTGTCCGATACCAAATTTTTACCTGGATTATGGATAATTGCCAATTTCCTTCTAGCTCTGTCTTAGACATCTAACATCTAGAAACTACTGTCAGAGAGTTCTCAGCTTAGAGGCAACTGATATATATGAACTTATATGCATGGGAGCATTGTAAAGGAGCTTATGTAAGTAATTTGCACAAGCCAAAAGTTAATGTGCCCTTTATCAAAGAAAAGGAATATACCCTGTGGGTGTATAACTTCTGTAGATCTCCACTGGTGTGAAGCTTCTTCTTAGTAGCAAAAGCCAATTATCTCATAATCAGTCCCCAAGAACATTCTGAAGAAAATACACATGGTCTATTTCCCTTTTTGAGAGGTGAAATGTAGAGACACAAACAATCTTGCCCATTTGGCAAGCCACCAGTCATTTGCATTGCTGTTGTTGTTGTTTTTTCTCTATGCCTTCAAGTTATTTCCAACTAACGGCAACCCTAAGATCATGAAATTTTCTTGGCAAGTTTCTTCAGCGGGGTTTGCCATTGCTGTCCTCTGAGGCTGAGAGAGTGACTTGCTCAAAGTAATCTAGTGGGTTTACATGGCCAAACTGGGATTTGAACCCTGGTGGTCTCCAGAGTCATTGTCTCATTCAAAGCCTGACCAAGTGAGCTAGATCATTACTTTGTATTACCCAAAGTTTGCCATCAGAAATGTACACCTCCACTTTGAGTATTAAATAAGAATATCACACCAATTGTTTGTTGTTCAGTATTATGATGAGAAAGTACAAGATACACATCTTTATCCTTGTTACAACTGAACTAGAGACTATAGAACTGAAAACACAATCCTCTAGAGCAGGGGTAGGCAACCTAAGGCCCGGGGGCCGGATGCGGCCCCCCTAGGCCTTTCGACCGGCCCAAGGCCAGTCCTGCCGCCGCCCGCCATGATGATATTGATTATTATTGTTATTACTTGTTCTTGGGGTTTTCTTGGCAAAATCTCCACAGGGGTTTTGCCATGGCTTTTCTGGGGCTGAGAGAGTGTGCATGCATATTTTTTTAAAATTTTAATTTAAAAAAATATTTATTTATTTATTTATTTATGGTGCTTCGGCCCCCCCCAATTGTCTGAGGGACACCAACCCGGCCCCAGGCTCAAAAAGGTTGCCTACCCCTGCTCTAGAGTCTAACTGTTCAGTGGCAAAAGTCCCCATGCCATAGGGGACCTATGTGGGAAGTAGCTTATTACCTGCATCTCAGTGTGTTCTTCTGTACTCAGGTTACCCATTAGTCTCAAGACTCTGCACAGAACCAACTAAAAATGGACTCTATTCATGAATATTAATAGCCTCAAACAGATGGGTATTCTACCAAAAGGCAAAAAACTAAGGTAAATGGTTTCTTAATAACAAATAGCAATTAACTGTTGGTCTTCAACTGGTGCTCCATATAATAACTTAAAATTCTTAGCCTTCAGTGACATCATCACCATTTTCTGTTTTCTTGTTAATTTGCTGGTCTGCTTGTTTAGGGTTTTAAAAATATTTAAAAACCAATATAAAACCAGCTAGAGGATAAAAGAACTACAATTTATAACTCCTATGCAGTGATGGGAACTCTGGTAGCTATATATATATTTGTTCATTTAGGCTAAAAGTCAGGGAAATGTTGTGGACCATATGCAGCTCTAAGACCTGCTTTTTACCCTTCCAACCATGACCTGAGGAAAATGTCCCCAAGTGATTCAAAACAGCCCAAAAATATGGCAGTTGGGGGTTCTTGCCCCTCCACTACATCCAAACATGGGGAAAAAAATCAAATTAGCTCTTCTGAGGTTGGATCCCAGAAATAGGAAGTGACATGGTGTCATTGCCAATGATATTAAAATGAATGATTCAGCCTAGAGGAGGATACATGAATACAGCCTAGAGAATCATACATGCCACTCTCTCCAGCTGTCTATTTCAGTGTCAGTGTTACCTTGCAGAACAGAAAAGTATAGGTCAACAAGGATGTTAAAGTCTATGAGTTGGCACAAAGAAACAAGAGGGGAAGGGGAATTATTTCAGTTGTGCATTACAAAGAACAGTGAACAAGGGGAATGAGCTAAAAGGCTTCATGGCCACAGATGGCACAACTGAGGAGAGCTTTCTCCTGCCACCAGAATTCTCTCTTCTGCACAAATATTAATGATTTAGGCAACTCTTCTGTTCACCTTTGAATCCTGTCATCTACAAACAGAAGAAAGATGGACACAGACGGTTTTTAAAAATGGCATCGGTCTCTTGGTACAATGCCTTCTAGGTCTGACAAGACTGGAGACAACTGAAATATTAAATTAAATAAATAATCACTTCACCAATTCATGATCACCTTGAACAATGCCCTGTGATTTCAGTAGTGTCATATGAATTGGAGTGAAATAGCCTTGTTACAGCAATGTCCTATCAGTTGACACTAGGCAACTCAGCATGGTCCAAGGCTATACAGTAGGTAGAATCATAGAATTATATAGTTGGAAGAAACAGCAAGGGCCATCCAGTCCAACCCCCTGACATGCAGGAATACACAGTCAAAGTGCTCCTGACAAGGTGGTCTCTCCAAAAAATATGAAATAGGTGGATATGACAGCTGATATCTATTTGTTTCTTTCCCAAAAATAAAGATAGGGAAGCATTACAGAGATCTGACTTCTTGCTTGTGCAATTCCTCTTTACGCATTAAAATTCATGCTTGTAAGTAAAGATCTTTTAAATCTGCTATCTGTGGGAACTGTGCAAGTTCCCCAATCTCCATTACTGGGAAGCTGCTGATTGGATCAACAGGATCTGTTCCCATGTTAATCAGAAAGCAGCTGCCTGACAGTCCCACCCTACCCCTCATCAGAGTGGTCTCCAGCATGAGGGGGAATTGGGATGGGGTCCTCCTTTGGTCTGTTGCAGCAGAGATCACATGTGGGAGAGAAGAAAAGGCGGCCATCTGTTTTTGCAGAAAGGGAGCAAAATCTCATTGACTGCAGCAGCTGCTTCTCCATAAGTGGAGACTGTTGAGACTGGAATGGGATTTATCATGTAGCACCATGCCTACTGTTTACTCATATGTAAATTTTCCACAGGAGGCTGACCACTCTTTTCAAGGCTGTGTTCTTGCCCTGAGATTCCTCTGCCTCTCCCTGAGGACTAGAGAAGAGTTTCCAGACCCTGAGAATCACGGCCAGGTCTGGAGATCTGGAACCCTACTTTTAACATTATATTTAAGGCAGTTTGATCTGCCATTGGAACTTTTTAATAGGTGGGGAAAATATATAAGTTTAACCCTGGGGTAGGCAACTGTGAGAAGCTAAGAGGTCACATTATTTCTCTCAAAGATCTTGGAGTGCTGTACTCCTCACCAAAAACCATTCCTTGCCTCCAAACTCCCTCTAGTTGTACTGAGGGGGCATTTTTGTTATGCCATTTGAGGTATGAAAGAGGCCTTCTCTAGCAACATGAAGTGGCCAGAGGTCACTTCCTATTCACTTCCTGTTTTAAAAAATTCTCTCTTGTGCCTCAAATGGCCCAGACTCCCATTAGCAAAAATGCCCACTATAGCCCTTAGAGTGTATTTGCAGGGCATTTTTTAAAAAGAAAAATTGATTTCTAGGGTGCCCTAGGGCCACAAAACCATCACCTGGCTGACAGACTACACTTTGTCCAGCCCCATGTAACCAAATAAATTGCATGTGTTTTAAATTCCAGTATCGTAATTTGTATACAAAAATCTGCACTGGCTAAACTTAATTTTTCCATTTAAGGTTGGTGGTTGAGATTCTTCATCTGCATCATCTTCATCATGATTGTGATCAATGATGCCTCCCCAAGTCTGCCTTTGTAGCCTGCAGTCCTCTGACCAAAGTGTTTCTCAGGCACAGAAGACTAGGGGTACTGGGGATAAGCAGTTGTGGCAGGACCCTGAGCAGCCTCTCCAGCTCTTGTTCTCAAGGCACCCTGTGACACCCTGTGGGTGCTGTGGGTTTCACTTCTTAGTGCCCCAATCTCCAGTGTCTCAGAAATGCTTCTGCTTCAGCACCCTGATACTGTCGCAGGGATTTTGCTGTCGAATCTGCCACCTGGGTCCATCTCGGGTCCACCCCCAATCCCAGGAGCACTCCAGCAACCATTTTCTTAAGCTGTAAAACTCCTGGTTTAGAAAAGAGGCATGTTGGGTGCTCCTGGGAGCAAGGATGACCCAGGATGGACCTGGATGGTGAATTCAGTTGCAAGATCCCTGTGATAGTATCAGAGTGCCACCCAAATTAAAGTTTAAATCGGAAGAGGTATGCCAGTTTACAAAGCGGTGCGACAATCTCGGTAGTCTCCCTCTTTTCCTACTGCCTTCCACTTTATTAAGAATTATTGGTTTTTTCCAGTGAATCACATCGAGCAATTCTATACTGCAGATATAAAGCAGTTTGATATTACTTTAACTGTCATGGCACCATCCTATGGAATCTTGGGATTTGTAGTTTGGTGAGGAATTCAACCTTGTTTGTTAGAGAAGTTCCAGGTTCTGTAGGATAGAGTCACGGCAATTAAAGTGGCCTTTAATTTCTGCAGTATGGAATGTCATGTAGAAATGTCCAGAATGTCATGACAAGTACAATAGGCTCAGTTTAGTCATCTTGGCTTCTAGGGTTCAGGTCTGATTTGTGCTAGGACTACTTGTCTTTTTAGCAATCCATGGTATCCACAGAACTCTTCTCCAGCACCAGATTTAAAATGAGCTGATTTTCTTCCCATCAGCTTTCTTCACTGTCCAGCTTTCACAGCTAGTCTGGTTAGCCAGGCTACTGATGGAGAAACTGCAAGTTTGGGACATAATCAAAAGAGAAGCAAAGCTGTGAAGTCCAAAGCTTTCACGGCCAGCATCCGTAGGTTCTTGTGGGTTTTTCAGGCTGTGAGGCCATGTTCTAGAAAAGTGTATTCCTGATGTTTCACCTGCATCTCTATCTGGCATCTTCAGAGAATGCTGGCATGGAGGTGTGTGGGGTATATATACTGTGTGACCCTTGATTGAGAGGATTAGCATGTAAATCTGTGTATTGTTCTGTGAGGCAAGGCCTCTGGGTGGGTGGGAGGATATGCAAGGAGGATTAGTGTCTATTTACTTAATGGTCCATTGTCTGCTAGGAAACTTCCTGACCCTAGGTGAAGTTTGTTTGCATTTGCTGAGTCCTGACTTTGATGTTTTTGAGGACTGGTAGCCAAACTTTGTTTACTTTCAAGGTTTCTTCTTTCCTGTTGAAATTGTCCAGGTGTCTGTGGGTTTCAATGGCTTCCCTGTGCATTTTGACCCGATAGTTGTTGGCACGGTCCAGAATTTCAGCATTTTCAAATAGCATTTTGTGCCTAGGTTGGTTTATAACATGTTCTGCT
>CM034701.1:228744244-228763597 GCA_020142125.1 Phrynosoma platyrhinos | reverse complement strand
AGTCCCTCGGCCCTTAAAGGGGAAAGGTTGCCTACCCCTGATCTGAGGAAAAAAGGATGGAATGGCTGGAGAGAGGGAAATAATGATTACATTTTGGAAAGAACATTAAAAAATATTCAAATAATGTGTCCCCCCCCCAAGAATTGGGAATCCCCTGATAAAGAGAACCCTGGACTGATGAGAATCTTTGTAATTTGAGACTTATTGTGTGCAAATTTCACTGATGTATTTTTGCACAGGGAAATGCTGTTTCTGTGCAGAAAACCCCATGCGGATTTTGTGCAGAATAAATCTCCAACAGCAGCATTTTCTGCACAAACATAGCTTCTTTCATATAGAAAATGATATTTCAGTAAAGAAATGTTGTTTTCTATTCAGAAAACCATGTTCATTGTTTTCAAAGAATAAGTCCTGAATTTTGAATAGTCTGAAAACTGAGCAGGAGGAAAATTTGCAGCAAGAAGGGAAGTGCTAAAATCACTTACTGCCCTTTTCAAGAACAAAATTAGCAAAAATTATGTCCCTATCATAGATACTAAGGTGAATTTTTCTTCTTAGCCATGACACTTGCTGGATAACTACAGGCCACCTATTCCTTTACTGTATCTCAGATAGATTGTATGGGTAGGTGATTAAAAATCAATAAAACACACCTAATAAGATATAAATCTCTATCCATCTGTAATAATCACCTACATTTTAAAAAAAGCTTCTGTTCTAATGATGTGGAAATGAAATAATTGTACAAAAGTGCTATATGCCTGTCTCCTTGATAAATGTTATAGTTGTAACCAATTATGTCTTATAGTAGAAGAGTTCACTTGAATGGACAGTGGGTGAAATTGGTAGAATACAGGAAAGTGTCAGAAAGAGCAAGGGTTTGCATGCTGCTAGAGAAAGAAACAGAGGATCAAATAATCATCTTTGTACAAAATGTAGGACTTTGGGGGAGTTATGTAACAATGCTGTTAAACAACTCAGTTTAAATATTTGAAGAGATGTCACATTGAGGATGGAGCAAGCTTGTTTTCTGCTGCTTTAGAGAATAGGGAATGGAGCAATGGATGAAAGCTACAGGAAAAGAGATTCCACCTAAGCATTAGGAGGAATTTCCTGACAGTAAGAGCTGTTCAACAGTGGAACACACTGCCTTAGAAGTTAGTAGAGTCTGCTTCTTTGGAGGTCTTTAAACAGAGGCTGGATGGCTATCTGTTGGGGGTGCTTTGATTGTGTATTCCTGCATGGCAGGGGGTTTGGACTGGATGGCCTTTGAGGTCTCTTCCAGCTCTATGATTCTTTGAATCTATGGATTCTTATATGCCTCAGTCAATATATGAAAGGCAGAGAACAATTTGAGTGGTGACCACAGTGCAGATTGTCAATGGTTGTGGAGTAGGTCTTTCCCTGGGGGAAACAAAGGAGGAGGAACAAGAATTTCCATAACCAAAGACATCATTCATGAGTGCTCAGAGCCAAAGAAGGATGCAAATAAAGAACAGTGCAGGAACAGTGCAGGAAAACTTTGAACTGTTCCTCAGAAAAAGCACATAGAGAAACTTGGCATATATTCAGAGCTTGAATGAGAGGCACCCTACCAAAATCAAAATGTGGAAGTTTCTCTACAACGCGGATCTGAAAGCATACATTAGCTCATTGCTTCTGGGGGAAAAACTGTGGTATCCAGTCTCATAACACTACTACTTTAGAGCAATAATGAATTTGCCAGATTTTGCTTACAAGGATCACTGCATAATCTACCATAAGTGAAATGGTGTGTTTGTGTCTGTAGATGGATTGCCACCAAAAATTGTTCTTCACTAGGGGATGTTTTCCTCAAAAGACATTATTAGAGTAGATGAACAGTCCACACTGCTATTAATGCTAGGTCTTCCTGAAAATAAATAACAACAGCTAGTTTCCTTCAGGACTTATATTCTTTTCCTATTTTGAGGGGGGTCAAAACAAGATTTTTATTGTTTAGAACTGAAAATATTTGTAGTAGTATTTTAGGATGCAGAAATGGTTTTGATTACCCTTTTTTCCAAAGGAAGAAGGGCAGACAACTATTCAAAAGAAACATTACCCCATAGTTCTTCTCCTTAACGAAGAAACTGATGAACATCAAAGCTTGGCAGCTGGTGATTTAAATACTTGTGGTTTCTGAATTTCTGGAACACACAATTGAAAGATTCATTTTCCCTGTTCAAAAGTCCTCTCTGATCTGTCCATCACCCACTTAAAAAATTAATACTGTAACATGTTGTTGTGTGTCTTCAAGTCATTTCCAACTTGTGGTGACCTTGTCCCAGGATCTTCTCAGCAAAATGTATTCAAAAGAGGTTTGCTGTTGCCTTCTTCTAAGGCTAAGAGTCTATGACCTACTCAAGGTCAGCCAGAGTGCTGAGTGGGGATTTGAATCCTGGTCTCCCAGAATCCTAGTTCAGCAGTCAAACCACTACACTACATTGACACTAATATCAACATACTAATGTAGCAAAAGTGTCTTTGTCTTTGCTATCGTCCTATATGCATATACCAGATCCATTCTCTGAGTGATAGGGCCAACAATTTGGGGTTGTCTGGGAGAAGGGTAGTAAATGGTGTTATAGACATGCCCCTATCTGTTTGCATAGTACCCAAGGCCAGATAAATTATTTTCTACCTAAAGCAAAAGTTCTACAGATACCCTTTTTCCACCATGACAATAAAGATGTTATATTAACATATGTCATACATGCTCTTTCATTACACAAATCAGCTGGCTGAAGCCAACTCTTTCTATAAGATGGCATGCCTCATCCTGGTGTCAATTCTTATGCAGCCAAATATTCACCATGCACATAAGAAAGACTTCATCTATTTTCCTCTTCAAAACACAAGACAAGTAGACATCTCCTCTAATCTGACATCAAGACCTGCTGCACAATCCATTATTTTAACTGACAGGATGCTGCAAACCTACACAGCAGCAAACTCAATGTTTATTTCATTCCCAGTTGCTCTGCCCATTAATTTCCAAGTTTCTAAGGGAACTAGTATTTAGATGAGATTTACACCTTGCATAGTTTGTAACACAGGCAAGTCTGAATGCACAGGAGGACAGCGAACTTACTGAAGCTAAACAGGTCTGTGTCTGGCCAATGCCTGGATGGGAGACTCATTACCTGAGAGCCTTGAGTTAATTTTTATTTATTACACTTCTGTCTTGTCTTTCTTCTGTGAAGCAAGGCTGCAGTGCCTATTAAAAGATCTGTCAGAACAGAAGGGGAAGCAATAGAAGATGAACACAATGTTACATTTTGTCTGTTCTGGTAGCTATATAAGAAAAATGTGTCCAAGGTTATTTCAAGAGTTACAGTGCCAAAATAACACAGACAAATGTGCACTGGAATATTTCCAAGATGGTGAAACTTACAAATTGTATATGGTTACGGCATTCAACAAAAAGTGATTGTATTAAACTGAACTAGTCCTCAATTGTTTCCTGTTAAGAGTCTAAAAATAACAACATCCAAACACATTCTCTTTCATATCGAGTTTGCTGCAAAGCTGTGGCACACTAGAGAACATTTTTAAAAATAATCTCCAGAACAAAATGACATGATTAATAAAAATCTAAGACTGAGTGAGTTCTTTTACAAATAGCAAAAATAAGATTATTATTGAATACTGTAGCGGTATAACTGGGATAATTATGCCATGAGATGAAGCTGTGGTTGACAACATGTAATGAAATCCAGAGGAACCTAACTCTGCATTTTAATGAATGAAGTCACAGAACAGAATGAACCAAACATTCTAGTCAGAGATGTGTAATAATTCAGATGTTGGGAAAATTCATATTGATCATTTCTTTAATTTGAAGGGGAGGGATCAGTCACATTATCTCAAATTTTTATTCATTTTTTAAAACTATGTATTTATCAGTGGGAAGCCCAAAACTCTTTTCTTCTCTCTCTCTCTCTCTCTTTCTTCTTTTCTTTCTCAAAAAGGAAAAATGTCTTCCAAGAAATGTAAATGGTGGTGGTGAGTCATAAGTACACTGAATTCTGCGTCATGGTTAATAATAATAATAATAATAATAATAATAATAATAATAATAATAATAATAATAAATTATTTTTACCCCGCCTTTCTGTTGAACATTTGGGGCAGCTTACAACAATTAAAATCTATACAAATCCCAAATAAATACCCCCACCCCTCCCCCCATTAAAACAGTATTAAACTACACATCCGTTAAAAGCCTTAACATAAAATATCAACAAATACAATAAAACAAAAATACAATAAAACAATTGAAAAGACTACAACAACCAACAACAAACAGTGGGAGAGCCAAAAACTAAGATGGGAGAGACACATAGACTCCTAAGGTTGGGAATCTAATCAGGAAAGAGCCAGTGTGGACTAATGGTTTGAGTGTTGGGCTGCAACCCTAGAGATCAGGGTTTGATTCTCCACTTGGCTATGAAACCCATTGGGTCATCTTGGGCAAGTCATATGCTCTCAGCCTCAGGCAATGGCAAACCCCTTCTGAACAATTCTTGCCAAGAAAACCCCATGAAAGGTTCACCTTAAGGTCGCCATAAGTTGGAAGCAGCTAGAAGGCACATAACAATGAAGCATGCTTATGCACACTTTCTAATCACTCCTATCTGGCTTCTTCCAACTGGAAACTAATCAGGAGCCCACCAGCAAGGCGAAACTTACATCTAAATCAGGATCCCTGGTTTGTCACTTTCCTAACTAGCCAGGATCTTAATGCTTGCCTGCTTATGATGATACCAGTCTTGTTTGGAAGCAACAACCCAAGACTTTTCATCTGAATGTGGTTTGACACTTTTGCTTCCTGGTGATTCCCTGGTTGGTCACTCCCACTAGTAAGAGCAGCCAACTGGGAGTGATCAGAAAGTGTGTACAAACATGCTTCTTGTAAACAATTAGATAAAATTCACAGCAATTCTGGCTTATTATTATTATATGTAGATTTATCTGATGTGGGTCAGGGAACACTTAAAAGTAGAATGCCTACAATTTCATTAAAATCCGAAGTAAGGATCCTAGGTGGTCCATTTTATGCAAGACATTTTATATTTGGGGGCTTGAAGTCTAGACCATATCAGGACTATATGGGATGTCCCAAATCCCATATCTTTGGTACCAGCTGCACTCCTAACAGAGCAGTCCCTGAGCATTTGGTTTGAAGCAGCCAAAAGAGAGGGGTATCCCATATTGATAATCAGAAAACTTGACAACTCTAATCCAAAATGACTAGGTTGCAAGCACCAGCATGCTGTCAATAATAATAATAATAAAAATAGGCCTATATTCATAGGAACTCTGGCTTGTTATGTGTGAATCAAACCATTGTGCCATTATTTCTTTTTTTGCTTATACTATTTTCTGATAACCATAATAGCCACAAGAAAAATGGTCTCTGTTTGGACCAGTCTTTGTTCATAGAATCATAGAAGATACCTCAAGGGCCATCCAGTCCAACACCTTGCCATGCAGGAACTCACAATCAAAGCACCTCCAACAGATGGCCATCCAGTTTCTGTTTAAAAACCTCCAAAGAAGGACACTCTACCACACTCTGAGGGGGCATATTCCATTGTCGAACAGCTCTTACTATCAGGAAGTTCTTCTTAATGTTGAAGTGGAATCTCTTTTCCTGTAGTTTGAACCCATTGGTCTGGGTCCTACTCTTTGGAGCTGAAGCTGTTGGTGATTTTAACATGCTTTGCAGAAAGGAACTGGGTAGAGAGTTACCCATCAGATGAAGAGATGAAAAGGCTATATGTACTCACCAGGAAATTACTTATTCAGGGCATGGAATGAGGTAGCATGATTTTGGCCTGTACTGCTATCAACTGCAGGGGATGAGGGAGCAACATGCTTTAATTGCATATAGAAAGCTCACTGTATATAGTAAGCTAGACCATCAAGGGAAAGCTAGAAAAAAGAAACAAGCAAATACCTCCCCAAAAAACCCCTCAAATTGTACTCTATCTTTTAAAAACACACACACACAATATTGCAAAAATTATCTAAAGTAACAATGCAGACCACTCTCATCTTCTCAGAAAGACTCCTGAACAGTAGTTTACACTATGTTAAATGAGGTAAGAAAAGGAAATGACCCACACTTTCTGCTGCTTAGATAATACAGAATGTGATGTGAAGCCTGTGAGGCTAACCTCTTGCAGGCACATTTGATCCCCTAGCTCAAGCCTTGTTTCTGTAACACACCTCGGGCAGGATGTGCTGTTAAATGATTCAGGCCAGGAGAGATTTGCAGCCCTGGAAAAAGTAAAGCTCATGTGTGTGCATGAGGAGGAGAAACAGTGGCGGCGGCAGCAACAGCAAAGGTGTGTGTGGGGGGGGGGAGGGAGAGAAGACACATCTCAGCGTAGAAGGCACAGAGAGAAAGAACACAATGTACCCTGGCCTGAGCTATGTCCTTCACCAACAAAAGGAAAACTGCAGCTGCAGCAAAGTGAATGGACCCAGAAACCCTATTTGTAATTTGCCCCACTCCTAAATTATGTATCACAATATATATAGAAATTAAACCCTCAAGTATGACATACAATAAATAATTTAGGATGCCTCTTTCATCAGGTGTGAGCTGGCTTCTAAGATATTGATACTTCATTTTAGTTGAATATTTGGCATGTGTTCCCAGCTTGCTGCCATGTGGAATTTCTCAGTTAATGACACTTATGTAGCCATCTGAAGTTGCCTCATACTCCTTAAGTACTTGTACTTGTATGGAAGGGGGAGTGATTTCCAAAGAGAAACTTCCACTTAAACCAGCATTGAGACATCAGAGGATTTACAATAGTGAGCTAACCTCATTATCTAAAGCACAGTTGATCTGGGCCAAAAAAGATCCTATTTTAGAAAGAACTATTTCTTCTTGGCCAGTGCTCTTCTGCCTATTTGTCAACCTTGGGCAATCATCTAGGGCAGGGTGACCAGATGCCATAACTGCAAAGGAGGAGAAGGTATCACAAAATGTAAAGCATTCAAGAAAAATGTAGGACATTACAAAATAAAAGCTAAAGACACTCATATAAATGTAAATCCATGCTTCTTAGTCATGCTCCAAATGGAGGACATTTTGAAATTCCTCCTGGACAGAAGGTTGAAATGTAGGACATATCCTGGAAAAGGAGGATGTCTATTCACCCTGATCCATGGAAGTAAAAAAATCAATCAATAGCAAATGGCTACACGGAGACTACGTATCTGTAAGGGTCATCTACAGATAATAAGTGCTTTTAGACAGAAAAAAGAAATGCTCAAGAGAACATTGCATTTATAAGGAATCAGAATCATGAAGGGCCTTGCTTTATAGATTTTGTAAAGTTACCAACAGTGAGGCAACTGGTGATAGGTGAATTCCACCTCACATTCTTCCTTTTAGAATTGGGCACAGCAAATGGAGTGATCCTTAACCCCCCCTCAAAGTTTAGGATGAAATCTGGCATCATCACTCTGGCATTACTAGGGTTGGTGTCATTCAGTGTGGATGCCTGGAAAGGGCTGCTGGGCAGCACTGGGCTACCCTGTCTTCTCTCCATCCTCTTCCACTGCCTAACTCACTCACCCAGTTGTCACCTGCCCAGGAATGTTAGGGGTGCTGCGGGAGGGGATGGAAGAGTCACACACTGCTTCTCCTCCTCTTCAGCTGCCTTGGCTTTCTCCTCACAGAGAAAGCCAGGACAGTGGAGAAGAAAGGGCAGGCTTAGCAGCAGCAGCACACCCCACAATGGGGGAAGGGCCTGACTAGGTGTCACCCCTCTACTGTCACCTGATGTGGGCTGCAACCCCCACACTCCTTTAATGATGCCACTGAAGGCACTTACTATAGAACTTCAGATCTAGTTTACTTTTTCAATTAGGAACAGAAGTGCAGATTTGATTACATGTTGTTGTTGTGTGTCTTCAAGCCATTTCTGACTTTTAGTGACCCTGAGGCAACCCTGGGTTTTCTGGGGCTGAGAGTGTGTGACTCACCCAAGGTCATCCTGTGGGTTTCCATGGCTGAGCAGGGAATCAAACTGATCTCCAGAGTCATAGTCCAGTGCTCAAACCACTACTACATTGGATCTCAACCTAAATTCTGTTGGTAGTCTTGACTACAGTAGACTCATTGAATCAATGGAATGTACCTATGTGTTGATTCATCATTTAATAATAGATCAAATGGGTCTGTTCTAGTTGGGACTAATCCAGAATGCTGGTCCAACCTGCAAGGGAAGGGGAAGAGAATGAGAATGGCCATATGAACAATTCATTATACAGCATATTTGAAACCAAACCATGAACAATGTAATAGCTACAGGGTCTTACTCAACTATGGGACTGATTACTTCCTTTTCTTCTATGGGATTTCATTGACTTACAAAGTACAAAACTTAAGTCTGTGAAACTACAATCTCAAACCCATTTTTTTTTTCATCCTTGTACAGCCCAAATAAACACATGAGCAGATATATACACTGTTCTCCTTGTTCAAGACTGGAATCATTAAACCCATGGTAAAGCAATTAGTAGTTCGTTATTGTTTGGGTTAGACAGGTAAACGGAGAGAGATAAAGTAACACTTTGTTCAAACCATCACCCACTCTAAAGGACTGATAACACACCATGCTTGATTTCAACTGGGAGAGGAATGATGGGCTTGACAAATGAACACAGATAGTAGACATTACCTTCTAAAGCTCTGTTAAACAAAAACAAGAATTGTACTGCAAAAGTATCTTGTAGCACCTTTGAGACAAACTGAAAGAGAGAATTGCACAAGCTGAATGGGAAAACAACAGGGAAGAAATGTCAAAACATTATAACTTTTTTTAAAAAAATAATCACATAAGGACTAATTATCTAGACATACCAAGTGCTTTGATTGTGTAAGGCAGGGGGGGTTGACTGGATGACCTTTGTGGTCTCTTCCAACTCTATGATTCTATGATTCTAAGACATATGAGGCTTAATATATCAAGATAAGGAGCTGCTAATACTAACAAGCTAATGCTAACAAGTTAAAAATAATATTTCATGTTCTGGTCCTGGATGCATGATTAGGTAATGTAGTATTAATATCAGGGAAGTCCAAAACATCTTACTATCTTTGTTTAACCCAGGAAATAGTGCATCTGGGATATTACATATTTCATTACCCATATTCAAGGAGGATACATATCTATTAGAACAATATTAAAGAATATTAAAGAATAGTTTGGACTATTTACCTTAGAAGAGGAAACTGAGATGACAGAGGTGTGCTCAATACATCAAGAGGAAGATGTATTTGCACTTAAGATTACTGTATGTACAAGAATTACTACTAATGTAGTATATTAATTTCACTCAGCTGTCGGAGCTAGCACAAGTCAATTTGGGTTGCATCTACACTACAGAATTAATGCAGTGTGTGTGTGACTCATTCAGTTGTTAGCATGGATGAGTAGACCTAGGTGAGGAAGCTATATATTGGTTGGAGGTAGGTTATCAAGTTTTACTCATTCATTCACTCACTTTGGCTGCATCTAACCTGCAGATTTAATGCAGTTTGACACCACTGTAACTGCCGTGGATAAATGCTATGGAATTCTGAGATTTGTAGTTTTGTGATTTTTAGCCTTATCTGTCATAGAGTTCTGGTGCCACAACAAACTACAAATCCCAGGATTCCAGAGGAAGGTGCCATGACAATTAAAGCAGTATCTAATTGCATTAATTTTGCAGTGTGACAGCAGCCTTGGTCATGGAAGTAATAGCTTGCTCCACCCATTCTAGGTAATGAAGTTGACCAGACTGACAGCCATTTTACTTTAATACCATTGATGGGACAATGTCTTCTACTGTACCACAGTGTAACAAGATGAATGGGTCTGGTGCTAAGGAGAAAAGGTTCCCTGCAGGAAACTGTTTCTAAGAGAACTGCTCTTAGCATACACACAACTTTCAGTTTTCAATCTCAGCAGAGCTCTGGTTAGAGGTCTACCTGTTGTTGCAGTCTTTTATTCATGTCTACAAATACACAATACAACAGGCTAGTTTAAGAATCTCCAGTGAAGCCTGAAATTCCCAGGGTCTATGGCAGAATATCTTTTCCTGCCAGAAAAATGGATTATTAGTCCCAGAATCCCAATGCATGGTGACTGGGAGTGCTTGCCTCTTTCTCATTCTCCCATACCAAGAGTAAATTCTTGTGTTTAGAGAGAAAAGAAAGAGAAATCAGTTCACAGTTTTAAGAAGAGCACAGCCCTGACTAAAACTCTCCTCAAGCATTGTGAACAAGAACACTCATGTTTGTGAGAAAGCCCCTGATGAAATGTTTGCAGTATCTGTTTAGTAGATATTGCCCCTGTCACCAGGCAGATGGGTTCTAGAATCTTTATTACCCTCGTAGCCAAATATTAACAGCTTTCCAGTGACAAAAGAAGGATGATTTTGTGTTCAGTAGGCTCTGCTAGATAATTTATATTTAGCCTTGAAATTCAAGGATGTAGAAGCAGCTGGAAACAGACCCAGGGAGTTACCTTTCTGTTAGCAACTTGTGTGCACTTTTCTCATAGACATTAGGATGGGAGGTGGGGTCACACCTGTGCAGTTGTCTCCTTTATTTGGTTCCTTCCTATATGAGTATCTATTTTCTAGTTGCTTTGCTGGTTAGAGAGTGTGGGGAGAGTAGATCAGGCCCAGTGGACCTGTTATCCAGCCATGGGGAATGTTGTTGTGTAAGTCCCAATTCTCTTCTCCCACTTGCTGTGAAGGAATGCTAAAACCCATCAGCTAAAGCATTATGATGTTTTCCTCTGCTGTAGATGACCTGCTGCATAGATTTACAAACAATAAAGCCTATCTTTTAATAGTGATATTTATCAGTGTTTAGTATCAAATGAAGTCTTGCTGAGTCCTGGAATTGCAGCCATTTCCAGCTCAGAATGATTATATTCATGGAATCATAGAGTCTGGAGGCACTGCAAGGCTCATCTAGACCAATTACTTGCCATGTGGCAACTAAAGGATTCCCAAAGATGGCCATTCAAAAGAGAGTCCACCACTTTCTGAGGCAGTCTATTCCACAGTTGAACAGGTCTTAGATTCCATGAGATTTACTTCTGCTTTATTCTGATGCAATGTGAAAACACAGCTTTTTATTAAATACTTTGAGGCTTTAAAATTAAATTTTTGATTTTAAACTGATTGATTGATTCTGCTTCTACATCAGCTTAAGATCTTAGTATATAGGACAGAGCTGCTCAGGCGTATGTACCCCGTTAATTTTATGTGATTCCAGATGTCTTCTGTAATCTGTCCACTAATGATCACTCCTCCAGAGTCACCTCTGGAAAAACACAGATTGTATATTACAAAAACTTAATGACACACATTGCGGTTGATTAACTTCTTAATTCATTAAAGGATTAAGGATTGAAATACTTCATTATCAGCATGAATGTAACATTTCATACAAACTGACAAAGGTCTGTGTATTTTCTTGTACTTCTAGGAGTAGCCATTTGAATAATACATCTAGGCTTTGCAAAAAAAGAAAAAAGAAAAAAAAGGCAGTGAGTTCCAACCTGTTTTTCTCCAAAGACTAAGCTTTTCAAGAAATGTGTGCTCCCTCATGACAAAGCACAATCAACACAAGAAACTTAAGCTTGATTCACAAACGATAGGGATTTGAATGGAAGCAGCACTGACGGAAAGACTCTTTCCATCTTCACAATCAATACTGTGATCCACACACTTAACTCAGCCTTTATGGCCGTAGTATATCTCCTTGCCAAGTCCATTTGGGACATCCAACACCCTTGCTATGGATTAGTCCTTTCCTAACATCTCATGAGCTGGACAGAAATCTTGAGCTGCTAGTAACATTAACTCTATAGGCAAGTAGCTATGGTGCTTGAAAGCACATCCAGAGCCTTTATGTTGGCTGGAAATCAAAGTTAAACATATGACAGCAGGAGGACAGAAGTATGACTCATAGTCTAGGAACAAAGTATATTCTGTCTCCCTCTTTCAAAGCTTGGGTACTCGTGCTCCCCCCTTTCTTTCGTAATGGATACTCCATTATAGAATTTGTGTGTGTGTGTGTGTGTGTGCGCGCGCATGCGTGTGTGCATGCATGTGTGCTTTTTGCACAAGTGACAACATTTATCAGTCCTGGTTCCACTGAGAAAGGAGAAGAATCCACCCATTTTTTTTTTTTTACAAAGTAATAGGAATGCCTTGGTTTTAATGGCTTGAAAATATTGCATTATAAGTATTTGCATCAAAAGGCTCAAGGCATTTGGGTAAGGCTGGGTCACCATGGGCATGTCACATACTCTCAGTCTCAGAGGATGGCAATAGCAAACCTCCTCTGAAGAAATTTGCCAAGAAAATTCCAAGAATATTTCGCCATCGGGTCTCCATGAGTCATAAATGATTTGAAGACACACAACACACATACACACATACACACGCAATTGGGGGACACATCACTTTTTCCAGATAAAAAGCTTTTACAACCTCCATTGGCTTATTTGTTGTCTCTGAACATGAAATGTATATTTGCATTTGATTATGCAGGTGGGTTTTAAAAAAATGCTGGTGAAACTCAATCAAGACCATTATGCATGTGGATGGGTACCAAAAGGACCAAAATTCTTAAGGCAGCAGGTGGGCTTTTTTGAGTGGGGGGAGTCAGTTTTCAGCAAAGATCATAGGGAAAAAATTGACCACCCCCTGCTGGTGCTGTAACATTGGGGCCCGTTTGTGCTACACAATTATAGCACTATGATTCCACTTTAATTGCCATGGTTTTATCCTATGGAATCCTGAGGTTTATAGTTAGAGGCAACAAGGGGACCCTATAGCTATGGATTCTAAAAGCACCAGTCTCATCTCAACTACCAAGCTCAGGATCCCATAGGATGAGGAACCAGGACAGTCAAAGTGGAATTAAAGCACTACAATTGTATAGAATGAAAGGGCCTCAGATCTCTCAATCAAGATCCCCACAGCTGCTATTTCCAAAACAAATATACACACATAAATACACCCACACACTTGATGTAATGGGAACTCTGGCCCTTTTTATAATAAGATTATGACGTCTTTGTAAATGTCTTTGTTACAGGTTTCACAACAATATAATCAGTAATCATATGAGCTTCTGTGATTCAGAGCAGTGCCTAGATGGTCCAGCCTTTGTGGCATCTGTGATCCAAGCTAAAAGCCCAAAGTTCAGCTCTTGCTGTTTAAACATCTAAAGCACCATATTTCACTGGATCTTAGATCCCATCATTTCTGCAATTACTCTCCTCCTGGCAAGACACTGTTTTTATGCCATTTTGTTGTTCCATATGCACTCTTAATCAGTGTATGGAAAGTTACTTTTTAATAGTAACTCCCCAAAGAACTGCATTGCTATTAATACTAAACAGAAATTTTAGTAACTCATTATGTACTTCATTATTTAATTCATCATTGCTTTTTATTTCTTTTGTGTCTGAAAAATTGTATTTGTTTTTGTTCATTCAATTATTACTTCCCTTTCCCCACTCAAGGCAGATTAGAAAATCATGAGTAAAAACATAAAAAGATGGCTTTTTGCTTTAGCATTAACACTATTTAAAATAGATACATTGAAAATAGAAAGATAAAAAGCAACAGAACAACACACTATTAAAAGACCCCACAGTCCATTTCAAAAAGTCTAAAAGTAGAAAACTTTCCAGCTGTTGATGTAAAGATAGTCACTTAGCCTCCTGCCTAAAAAAGGAAGGAAGGAAGGAAGAAAGAAAGAAAGAAAGAAAGAAAGAAAGAAAGAAAGAAAGAAAGAAAGAAAGAAAGAAAAGAAAAGAAAAGAAAAGAAAAGAAAATGACCTAACTTGTTGAGGGGGGGAGAAATCCCCTGAAAATCTCCCAAGAAAGCATTTTAGCTCCCAAAAGTAACAGGAAAGGGAGGGGAATATGTTAGTGATCACATGGAAAAAGGAAACATTGTTATTAGTTATTACCAATTATTATGTTATTTGCAAATGGCATGCTGTCATGCTCTTGTTATTTCATAAAGTAACACTGGTACCACGAGCTCTGCCCTTCTTTAATTTATGTGAATTATTCATAGCTGAGAGAAGATGTAGAGGTATCACAGGATGGGGAAAACTGGTAAAGTGCATTATCCATATCTTTCTTTTACTGTTGTCATGGCTTATATTGAAGTGCCCCCTTCACTACATCCATGTTTACAGTCAGGGCCATGACATTTTGGCACCTTCATCATTTCAAGAGAGAAGAGTCCAGATAGGGCCCAAAAGAGGCACTGCATGAACTACCTTAAAGGTTCACTATTATTATATCAGGAATGGAGAAGATGTGATCCTTGAGTCACATCTTCCTTCACTCCTTGGAGAATTGTGGCTACCATATCAGTGAGTCAATGAATCTGGTCTGGACTTTGGTTCAAATTTAAGGAGCTATACTGGTTTCAGCTTCTTGGACAATTTATTTAAAATCTGGAACAATCTGTACACCTGACATAGAAGGCACTGGCTCCCATGACAGGAAAGAAAGTGATAAACAGGTTGAGTGTCTCTTATTTGAAATGCTTGGGATCAGAAATGTTTCACATTTTGGCTTTTTTTAAATTTTGGAATATTTGCATATACATTGGGCCTGATTGGGTATCCATTGGGCGGGGTACAAATAAAATTTATTATTATTATTATTATTATTATTATTATTATTATTATTATTATGAGATATCTTGGAGTTGGGACCCTAGTTTATCATAAAATTCATTCATGTTTCATATACACCTTACACATATAGCTTGAAGTTACTTTTATACAATATTTTAAATAATTTTGTGCATGAAGCAAAGTTTGTGTACACTGAACCATTAGAAAGCAAAGATGTCACTATCTTAACCATCCATGAAAAAGTTTTGGGTTTCGAATATTTTGGAATTTGGGGTTCCAGATAAAGGAGACTCAACCTATATTAAGAAAACCATGCATACAATTTCCCAGCAAATGTACAATTACAGTTTAGTAAAGCAAATTGGATGAGAACTTTCCATTTGAGAAAAGGAGTGAGGAAGAATAGGGTTACTTTTTTTCCTGGCTTCTGCTCAACACACTTTACTGGGTGATTTAAAAAGAATGGTGCAAAAGTAAATCTGTTCCTATTTGGTTTTGCATCTTTCTTTTTAAATCACCTTGTACTGCTGATATGTCATCTCTTCAGACTCTCCCTCTGGAACTCTGTTGAAGAAACTTTTGCTCTTTTCATTACCAAAAATGAATGAAGTGTAATAGTGCAACTCTTTCTTTTCCTTACCTCACACCTTTGAACAAAATTCAAAACTATTGCCTCAGTTTTATGTATCCAGGGGGATGCACAGACTCCACTTTCCAGCTAAGGGTTTTGTTGGCCATGGAACAGTTGGCTGGATAGTTACAAGACCCTTAGGATCCTCACTCAGAAGCACCAGACAAAGAAAATGGAACAAACTTGTGCTATAGAGGTATTTTGTACAGATTTCAGTAGGGTTGTAAGAAATGTTCATAGATCTTGTCATTCACATGTCTTGACATATTAGAAGAGGGTTTATGCATTTTTGTGGCTTTTTTTTTTTTTGCATGTCAAGGCTTGTTGTAAAACATTTCATTCAGAAAAAAAATACAAAAATGTTGTATTGTATTGTGAAAATGAAGTGTTTTCCAAAAAGATATGTTGTATTTGTACAAAACACAAATTCTCTGGAAAAAATACTTTGCACAAAAAACAGTGTTGTTGTTGTTTTGGCAAAACCAAACTTTTTACCAAAAAGGTCCCAAAATGAAAATGAAAATCACTAAAAAAAATGCATCATACTTCTGTGATGCCAGCCAGCAAGGAGAATACATTTGAAATTTTTCATTCTGGTCTGCAAGAATAAAATAAATATAAGGTGTCCCTTATATAAAATGGCAAAAATTAAGGATTGTGTTTTGGATTTTATATATTTTTAAATATTTTCAAACTGTGAATGCTTGAATCTTTGGGTAAAGAATGTGTGGATATGGAGGGCCAACTGTATCAAAAGAATTAAGTAGCACTGGAATCTGTTGTGTGAAAGACACTGTTACTTTCTATTTATATCCTGCTGTGATTCCGCACCATTTCTTCTTGTCTCGTTTCTTACTCTAGAAAACATGCAAAGGAGAAAAGACATGTAGCTACATAACACCATTTAATTCCCAGTGCCAGAAGTCTTCTATATGTCCTTGGTGTCTAGGGGTTTGTGTGTGTGTAAAAGCATGCACACATGCACATAGTGTACTCCATGATATAACATACTGTAGTCTCATATGGTACAGCTCAGATCCAAGACTATGAAGTGAATATGGAGTTCTCTGTCACTAACTATCTCATTTCTTTTCCTGTTTATGTTTTATACTCAACTAGTCATTACTAGTTGAGTATAAAACATAGGCAGGAAAAGAAATGAGAGATGGGAAAATCTAGGTTCTCAGGGCATTTCTGACTTCACATAACTGAGGATTCCAACTTACAAACATTGTGTCCTGGTAACAGTTTACCTGAAATACCAAGGAAGCTTGATCCCCAAAGCCCCTTAATAATCTACTTTGTTGATAACAACAAGTATTTGTAAAAGCCTGTAGTTCTAACAAAATGTTTACCATGACTAACAAATGATTTGGGTCTCATGTTTGTTCAGTTGATGACATCCTGAGAGATATGCATGTCGCCAAGTCCAAAGAAGTGGAGGATGAGGAGACAAGTGGGAGGAGACAAAAGTGTAGGCATTTGTGCCTAGGGGAAAGATGCCAAGTAAATGGAAAACTTTACTTTTTTTGTTCCAAAGGATAAAAATCTCAGGTTACTGTGGTGGAGACCTAAGAATTAAAAATGTAGTAGAATCTAAGAATACAAGAACAGGGTACATGGATGCAGGTATGGCAGCCATGTTTCATCATAGTATCTAAGGCTACACAAATTATTTTGACACCTGAGACCAAGAATCTCATGAGTACTAGACTCTTTCTGGAGCAATAATAATACAATTTTAGAACTGAAATTATTTGTGCCCTTTAATAACACCCAAATGAGAAACCTGGGTTGTCCACTAATTAGGGTTGGAACGACTATTTGGAAATATTTTTTATAATTACCCCCAAAAGTTATTCTCAAGTTTTAGGAAACCCTGACAAGAAGTATTCTTTTCTTTTCTCTTTTCTCTCCCCACCCCCTTTGCTCAGAAAAAAGCATTTTCTGGACAGAAAAGAAAATGCTATTTTCTGTCATTAAATGCTGCTGTCTGTAGGGAAAAAAAATCTGCATGTGAATTTTGTGCAGTCTGTTACAAAATATGAATAGTCCCTGAAAACTGTGCACTTTTCTAAGATTTTCTCACAGGAGGAAGAAAATTGCTAAAATTAGTTGTTGCTTCTTTCAGTCATGTCATGAATGTTTAGATTTCTAAAGATTTTGTTGTTAACTGCCCTTCAGTCAATCTTGACCCATGGCAACCCTATGGAAGAGACATCTCCAAGACCGCCTGTCCTCCACTGCTCTGCTTAATTCCTGCAAACCCACACCCATGACTTCCTTAATAGAGTCTATCCATCTGGCATGTGGACTTCCTCTCTTCCTACTTCCCTCCACCTTTCCCAGCATTATTGTCTTTTCTAATGAGGCTTCTCTTCTCATGATGTGCCCAAAATTTGACAGCCTCAGTTTGCTCATCTTGGCCTCCAGGGAGGTTTCTGGTTTGATGTGCTCTAGGACCCATTTGTTTGTCTTTTTGGATGTCCATGGGATCCTCAACACTCTTCTCCAGCACCACATCTCAAAGGAGTTGATTTTCTTCCTATCATCTTTCTTAACTGTCCAGCCCTCACATCCATACATAGGGAATACAACGGCTTGTATGATTCTAACTTTTGTGCTGAGTTGTATATCTTTGCATTTTAGAATCTTTTCTAATTCTTTCATAGCCACCCTCCCCATTCTTAATCTTCTTCTGATTTCCTGACTGCAGTCCCCATTTCTATCAATGTTTGATCCCAGGTATGGGAATTCTTTTACTATTTCTATTTCTTCTTTTTTTAAATTGAACTTGCAAAGGTCCTCGGTGGTCATTATTTTTGGGCCGATGCAGATCGGCCGTTTGGGGCTGCACAGAGAGGCAAAATGATGCTTCATTTAGGGGTGGCAAAAGGCCACCCTAAGAGCCGGCACTATGGCTCTTCAGCACACTTTCAGCACAGTGTGTTTAAATGCTGTGCCGGAAGGGTGTCCTGTTGCCAAGTGCCATGCGTAAGGGTGTGCAGTGTCAGGATGGCATGGGCGTGGGGTTGGGATGGCCAGCGTGTGGCTGCCCTGCCTCAATTCTACCCCCAGGCCAGCCCTTTGGGCTGTTCTGCAATGGCCCTTTGTTTTCTTTATGTTCAACATTAAGCCTGCCTTAGCACTTTCTTCTTTGATCTTCCTTCATAGGTGTTCCAGGTCTATGAGATTTTCTGCTAGTACTATGGTGTCATCTGCATATCTTAGATTGTTGATATTCCTTCCTTCTATTTTCACTCCTTCTCCTTCTGTGCTCAAGCCTGCTATTCTTATATGTTCTGCATACAGGTTGAACAGATAGGGTGAAAGTATGCAATCTTGTCTGACTAATTGGGAACCATTCTGTTTCTCCGTATTCTGTTCTGACAGTAGCCTCTTGTCCTGAGTACAGATTCTTCATCAGAACTATCAGATTTGTTGGCAATTCCATGTCTTTAAGGGCATTCCATAGCTTTTCATGGTCTATGCAGTCAAAGGCTTTGCTACAAAGCACATGCTGATTTTCTTTTTTATTATTAATCTTTATTGAATTAAAAAAAACATATATATACATTCAACATATAAACACAGATATATCCATCCATATGTTTACTTACTTACTAACATACATCCACTATCTATAACAAATATACAAACATACTAACTAAGATAACTCATACAAAAAAGACCTCTTTCACACAAGTGACTTCCTGAACCCTTGTCAAGTCATTATCCTCTTTTGTTCTATTCACTCCTTCTCTCTTGTTTCCCGATTAAGGAAAAAAAGAAACAACAAAAACCAAAATAATATTATTTAACCAAAAGAGATATTATCCTCCCTTATATAATGTATTTTATCCTCCAATATTTTCTTATCTTTTCTATTTCCAAACCTTTAGCCTTATACCACCTTAATCTGCTCTTGATTGCTGTTTTATCTATTCTCATCTTTAGGTTTCTTTTTGTCTAAATATTCATATAATGGTTCCCAGATTTTTT
>CM034701.1:228712115-228730535 GCA_020142125.1 Phrynosoma platyrhinos | reverse complement strand
AAGGAAGGAAGGAAGGAAGGAAGGAAAGAAGGAAGGAAGGAAGGAAGCAGGCAAGCAAGCAAGCAAGCCCTGGTGGTATAGTGGTTAAATGTGTGTACTGTAAATCACAAGGCTGTGATTTCGATCCCAAGGGCTCCAAGGTCTCCTCAGCCTTGCATCCTTCCATAGGTCACTAAAAAGAGTACCCAGCTTGTTGGGAGCAATTAGCTTACACATTGTAAACTGCTTGGGAGTGCTTAGTTCACTGATAAGTGGTATAGAAATGTTGGCTTTCTGGGCTGTATAGAAATGTACTTGCTATTGTTTGCTATTGCTATAAGGAAGGATGGAAGGAGGGGAGGAGTAAACCAGAAGGCCATTGGTCTTTTCAGAAAAGTCCAGGACATGTAGGAGGGTTCTCAAGGACAGGAGATGCAACTAACTGCTATCTTTCACATGGGGATCCAAGCCCACTGGAAGGTAATCTTAGGGCCTTTACAGACTGCCAGAAATAATGCAGCTTGAGACCACTTTAACTGTCCTGGCTCAATGCCAGGGAATCATGTGAACTGTAGTTATTTTCTGAGACATTGAGCCTTCTCTGTCAAGGAGCTCTGGTGCCACAATAAACTACAGTTCCTATGATTCCCTAGCACTGAGCCAAGACAGTTAAAGTGGTCTGAAGCTGCATTATTTCTGGAAGTCTGTAAAGTCTTTTATCCAGCAGTAGGGATGGCAGTGTGGTAGCAATTACCCAGTGATCCATGATGCTCATTTAGATGACTTTGAACCAGTTCCTCCCTGTCAGTGTGGACTACTTTACAGAGCTGACATGAGGAAAAAGTGGATGGGGTGGGAAGTATGCATTCTTGAAGTGCATGAAAGAAATGGAGAAATGCTGTTAATTAATAATTACTTAATTAAGTTTCAAGTGCGGCAGTGCATTGCACTGCACACTGGGTGGGTCAGGGGATAAACATCATATTGCATGTCATCTTCAAGTGTATCACAACATGATTGGCTGCTGCTGGTGACTATTATGAGTTAGTGCCACTCAGTTGTATGTACTACTACTGCAGCTCAAATGCTATGCAAATTAATGGAATTCCACCCCATTCACATAGTAGGACAACTAATTTAACACTTTCCATTGTTATCCCAAAAAACTGTGGGTCTCTCCAATACAAGATCCCATCACTGTAGACGTCAAAAGTCAACTAATCAATTTTTAGGTTTATCAAAAGGTCACAAAATAATCTGCAAGTTGTTGAGTTCTAGAGTGAAAAAACTTTCAGTTCTCCAAAACTCAAAAGATTGTATACTGGTTTGTGACATTTTGGCTGACCTAATAACAGTATTGCTCAACTGTGGATTTTGGATTTTTTATTATGACCCACACAATTAACCTTTTAAGTGTGACTTCACATAAGTGAGATCAAACATGATGGAACTGCTTGGACTGGGTGAGACAAGGCCTCTATTCGTTCAGAAGCTCTTAAGGGTCACTTACATAAAATGAATAGATGCAGGCCTAAAACAAGAAAATCCTGGGCATTGAGCCAGTAATCCCTGTTTTACCCGATTCAGGCTCTTGACGTCTTCTTGAAAGAAAGAAAGAGAGAGAGAAGAGGAAAATATTTGGGGCCGTTACCCATTAAATGCAAACATTTGCTAGAAATCCCTCCAGGCCTCTGGAATGTCAGCAATAGATTAGAGATGGTTGGGAAGATAGGAAAATCCCCCCTCAAATACACCTATTTCAGCATATATTAATCATTTTCATAGTTAAAAAATAATATAATATTAAGCTCCATCTAGAATAATATAACATTTATGTAGAGTTTTAGAGCACTTATATGCATTACCTTGTAATCCTTACAACAGTCTTATAAGGTATACTAAATTATTGTCACCTATGTAAATATGTGGTAGAAAATGTAGAAAACGGAGCAGATATGTTTCTGTTGCTCCAGGTGAAGGAGGAAAACTAATGAGTGCATTTGGGCAGAGAAAAATATTAGAATAAACTTACTATCTGCAAGAACTGCTGAGGAATAGATTGCTTTGGGAGCAGTGACAGTTGGCAGCTCCCATGTCAGTAGAACAATGACTCTCCATTGGGTTTTATTCTGAAATTGAAAGACGCTATCCAAGGTTCTGACCTCTACCCCACAGATTAGGTAGAGCCCCTTCAGTAGCTTCTTTAAGTTTGGGATAAAAACTGGATTCATTGTATTAGTATCATGGGAGCTACCAGCTACCACTGGTTGTAAACACCACTGAGTATGTTTGCACAGGGAAAGAGGAGGTTAGCGATAGACCTGGGGCCTATTCATGCCATACAAATAGCACTATGATTCCACTTGAACTGCCATGGCAACATCCTATGGAATCTTGGGAATCTATTGTTTGGAAATACAAGAGGAGCTCCCCAGTCAAGGATTCTACTGACCCCCCCCCCAGTATTCCATAGGATGGAACTGTGGTAGTTAAAGTAGAATCATAGTGCTATAAGAGTATAGTGTGAAAGGGGCCCAAATTGTCTTCAAACTACTGAAGATCCGTCATGAAAAAGATGGAGAAAATTTGTTCTTCATTGCTTCAGAGGGCAGGATTAGAATCAATGAGTGGAAACAACAGGGAAGAAAATGTAGCTAAATGTTATAAGAAACATTTTGACAGTGACACAGTCCTCCATGAGAACTGGTGAGCTTTGCATCAGTAGAGGCATTTCTGTAGAGGTTGCATAGCCATCTGTGAGAGTGATGCTGTAGCTGCATCCTTCATCACAGAGCCTGCAATGATCAAGGGGCTGGTGTAGATGACCTTTCAGATCCCCTCCAGCTCTGTGATCTTACAATGACTTTCAGTGATAATTGTCATCTTTAACATAGGCATGGACACAGCTTCAGCAAGCTCATATATAGAAGGGAAAGCATGGAAAATAAGAATCTTGGAGAGATGATGTCAAGAGAAAGAAGAAAAGGAATTACTGAGTGGGATGCAGGAATGTCCTTCAGCAGTATATCAGATTAGGATTAATCTTTTCATGAATACACATTTAAAAGTATTGGTCTAAATCCCAATATCCCAGGTCTACTGCTAACCTTCTCTTTCCCTGAGCAAACATACTCAGTGGTGCTTTCAATCAGTGGTAGCTGGTGGCTCAGCAGAGCAGTAGAGGACAGGGGGCCCTGGAGATGTCTCATCCATAGGATCGCCATGGGTCAAGATTGACATGAAGGTAGTTAACAACAACAGCAAATCCCAAATAAAGTAAGCCCATTGAACGGATGAAATTTACATAAGGATTGACTTGCCAAATCCCTGTTGATTCAATGGGTTTACTCTAGTTGGGACTAATTGCTGGATTTAGTATGGTTCTTTTAATAATAACACCAGACATCTTTTCTTAATTTGAGGTTATTGATGCATGCCAGAGGCATAGGAGATCCATTGACAAGTTCAGTAAAAGAGGACACAAACATAAACATTTAAAGAAGGACAATTGATTATGATGGACTGGAAAAACTCTTCTCAAAAATGCAGATACATGTCCAGGTAATCAATCCCAGAGGGAATCCTATTACTGATAAAAGCATTTAATGAGAGCTTTTGTGGTTTGTATAAGATCTACATACAGCTGGCTCACAGCTGGAGTGTTTTCTGCAACTCTATCTACTTCTCTTCTACAAAACCTAGTTGAGGTATAAAAGACTGATGAGGTGTGAACACATCTACAGATTTGTAAGCTTGCAAGTACCCATTACAAAGAGAAGTTGGCAAACTGGCATTCAGGAACAGAATGCCTGATGATGCAATGCCCTTCACCCTGAAACAGAGTACAGAAAACCTTTTCATAGGCGCTAAATCTGCAGCTACAATAAAGCCTTCATACAGACAATCTGCTTAAGCAGAACGTCATGCTTGCCTTTATTTTATTTTAATTGCAAAAGGCTATCCAGTTTCACTGCTAAAATATGCAGGTCTTAAGACAATGTACGTAGCTTCATTAGCCTCCTTTTTTTTTCTTTACGTCAACATTGCTACAATGGGGAAATGTAAGTGATCTATGATGATACAGGGCCAACACCTATGACTAACATTTTCCAGAGGATCATAATTTTTTTTTAAAAAATCACTATTTCCCCTTGTTTCTCAGAGCTGAAGAAGATATTGTAAGCATAACAGAGCAAGGATGCTCCAGTTGCAGTACATTTTTCCATCTTGGCAGGAGAAAGAAAAGACCAATGTTTGCTGTAAGGGATAACCAAAGCTGTCTTGTTACTTGTAGCTGAAGTAGGCATTATTATTTTCATGTCTTTTGATGTACTGATAGTGTTACATCAAAACAAATGGTGAAAAAAAATGAAACAACAGCCAACACAACTTGATGGGATGCCATGAAGATATGTGATTTTAGCAATGCAGGTGGTTTCCCCATCAAAACAGATGGTAACTGTTTAACACTACCATTGTGTCAGAGTGATGGGACTCTCTGTGCTTTGCTAAGCTGGTCCTTGCCGACAGACACACATTTTGTCTCTAAGGCCAAACTCAAAGCTTTACCAGCATTGTAGAACCTATCAGAGCTTATGCTCCATTAACATTAACAAGAGCTTAGGGTCATCTCCAGGATACAATGAAGTGGCCAGGTAGCAGTTTCTGGGAATGAATGAATGAATAAACAAATAAATATTACAAAAAGCAGACTGAGTAGAAAATCTATAACTTCTGTGTTCTTGAAAACTGACATCTAATGATTAGCACAGACCCATTGAATTAATGGAGCTTACATGGGTGTTGACTTACCAAGTTTCCATTGATTCTGTGCATTCACTCCAGTTGGGACTAACAATTGGACTTAGGGCAAAAGCAGTTAGTACACTGCTGAAGCTAAATGTCTACTGAATAGCAATTAATATTCTTTCCATTGTTTTTGTTAATGCAGCTATTATATTCCATTTGACCGTGAGCTTAGAGTCAAAAGCATAATTCATGCACACTGACATGGAAGTGTTCAGTCTTGAATATTAAATTCTTTTTCTATTCTGTCATGCTTTCTTATGGGAAGCCCAAACAGCAAAGATTATAAAAAAGAAGTGCTTCTAGAAGAATGGCTCCAACCATCTTCAGATCGTGGGTCCAATTATAGGAGTGAAAAAAAGATGGTGAGAAAAAACCCAGAATGGAGTGCTTCATCAACTTGCATGGTAACTCTGCCCCAGAGAATCAGACATCGTGGTGGGTTATATTTTGCTATGTTTTTGGATTTAGAAATAAACTTATGTATGGACTTATAATATATGAACTACACATAGTCTGTTCAGTGAAGATATATATAGAAGTGTTTCATTAGTGCTTGTAAAATTTGCATTTGTGTTTGTTATATGGTTGTCTTGTATACCTTGTAACACTTAAAATACATTGGAGTGGATATCCAGATTATATTCACTATAGAGTTTCTTTATTATTCTTATTTTTATAGAGTTATTTATTATTATTTTCCCCATCCATTCACTATTTTTTGGGGAATACTGAGGGATGAGCTAGAAGTTTCCCTTTTTTCCAATTATAAAACTACTAGATGAGCAATTCTATATTAACTGCTAAAAAAGATCAAGGGAGAAAGTGCAAAGGGACACTTACAGTTGAACATAAAGAAAACAAAAATAATGACCATGGAGAATCTTCGCAAATTCAACCTAGATAATGAGGAAATAGAAATAGTAAAAGAATCTCATACCTGGGCTCAAACACAGATAGGAATGGGGACTGAAGCCAGGAAATCAGAAGATCAAGAATGGAGAGGATGGCTATGAAGGAACCAGAAATGATTCTAAAATGCAAAGATATAAAACTGAGCACAAAAGAAGAATCATACAAGCCATTGTATTCCCTATTACCATGTATGGATGTGAGAGCAGGATAGTTAAGAAAGATGATAGGAAAAAAATCAACTCCTTTGAGTTGTGGTGCTGGAGAAGAGTGCTGAGAATACCGGGGACAGCCAAAAGGACAAACAAATGAGTCCTAGAGCAGATTAAGCCAGAAATCTCCCTGGAGATTTGGCAAGATGACAAAACTGAGGCTGTCGTACTTCAAATACATCATGAGAAGGCATGACTCATTGGGGAAAAAAATAATGCTGGGAAAAGTGGAGGGAAGCAGAAAGAGCGGAAGGCTGCATGCTAGATGGATGGACTTGATTAAGGAGATCAAGGTGGTGAAGGAGGTCAAGGGCCTGAGTTTACAGGAACTAAGCAGAACAGTGGAAGATAGGGAGTCTTGGAGATGCCTCATTTACAGCATTGCCATGAGTTGAAATCAACTTGGGGGCAGTTAACCACAAGAAAAGGTAGAGGCCAGTAGGAAAAGAGGAAAACCTCATTCCAGGTGGATCGATTCAATCAAGGAGGCCACAATCTGCAGGACTGGAGCACAGCTTCTGAGGATCAGTGGCATCACTAAGGCAGTTCAGGGCACACCAGGTGGCACCCTAAAGTGGGGTGATGTCACTTCCCCCTAAACATCAAAGGTTTGAGGTGAAGTGTGGCTCAGTGGGAGGAGAAAGGAGACACTCACCTCGCTCACAGTTACCATCATTGAGTAAAGTGAGCACCTCCTTTCCCACTCATTGAACATCAGCATCCTTGGTTAGCAGTCCTTCCAGACCTGCTGAGCAGGTGGGAATGGGAGCGGGGGAAGAAGAGGCAATGATGAGGCAGCAATGGCAGCAATATGACCCTGCCATTGCTGCTGCTGCTGCTATCGCCCATCTCTTTGAGAATCACTGGCACTATAAAGAAATAGGCAGTAGTGGCGGCACAAACATGGAGTCAGCCCTGCTGCTGCTGCTACCTCCTGTCTCTTTGCGGTTATTGGTGCCTTAAAGAGATGGACAGTAGTTGGAACAGTGGTGGCAATGGTGGCAATGGTGGCAATAGTAGCAGAAGCATGGAGTTTGCCCCACTACTTCAGCTGCTGTTGCTGTTGCTGTTGCTGTTGCTGCTGCTGCTGCTGCTGCTGCTGCCGCAGCCTATCTCTTTTGGGGGTTTCTGGCACCCTGAAGAAATGGGGAGCAACAACAGTGATGGCAGCAGTGATGGTAGAAACATGGAGTTGGCCCTGTCACCACTGCTGCTGCTGCTGATCTTGATAATCTCTTCAGGGGTTGCTGGTGTCCCAAAGAGATGGGCAGTAACAGCTGTGGCAGCAATGGCAGCAAGAACATCATTATTTCATTCATTTAATGATTATTTTTACTGTAAATTATTTTGTTGTGAGGTGTTTAAAAAAATTATTTGCATTGAGTGCCAAATATTCTAGGTATGCCACTGCTGAGATTAGGGGAACTGAGGGATGTCTCATTCATAAGGTCGCCCCATGGGTCGATGTCGAATTGAAGGCAGCTAACAACAATTCTAAACTTCCACTTCAGGTTAAGGTAAGCTTCACAGAGTTTAAAACTGGGGTAAGTAGGAACTAGACATGAGCATAAAATCTGTAGCCAAATGAATTTCAGTTTGAACTAGTGCTGGTGTTCCCTGAGGTGAAGTGACCTTCCTTATGAAGTGAACAGAACTAAAGCTGTACGCCAAACAAAGCTTTGCTAGCCCTTGTTGTTTTGAAACCCAAGTGCTTTTCAGAAATAGTATTTTTTAAGGTTTTCTTTCTAAAGTAGGAGAGAAGCATGAGAGAAGGAGTGAGTTTAATGGTCATCAAGTCCTTATTCTAAATCTAAGTCAGATTTTACTACATGCTCACCAATCACTGTGCCTTGGAGAAAAGATTGTGACTTTAGATAAAATAGTTATCTCCAATTTTTCTTTGCTCTTGCAAAGCATTCTCTTTGGGTTGTGGGCTAAGGTGGCTTCAGGTTCTGCTTGTTAATGTTTTCTAAATCTTTGTTTTTTCCTTCTCAATTTTGTTTAAATTAACCCCTTTCAGGGTTTTTTCCTGTAGTGAGAAATTTGTCTTTTGTTTACAATGATACTGTTCCCTCTTTTTCTCTACACTGCACAGAATTTTGATAATTAATTTTCTTAATTAGAAAAAAAGCAATTATATATTTGAACTCAGTTTTCTGTCCTCCCTCCATTTTATTTGTGATTGCTTTATTAAGCATCATATTATCATGATTATCTCCATTTATCAAGCTATGTCTTGCTTGGCTATCTCTTGCACTGGATTTGTTTGAGGCAAGTAGTCCAGTTCAACAACATACCTATTTTGTTGCCTTGTTGGAAAAAAAAAAGTATTCCTAACCCATTTTGGTTCAATTCTCATTCTGTTTCTCCCTAGAACATTATTTCTACCCATCTTTAAACTAACACTAAATTAGCTCAACAAGTTATTTCTGCCCATTTGCTATCAGTAACACTATAACATAAATTATTTCAGTTGACATTTAAATGAGATACATTCCTATCAAAATATTTAGTCCAATTTTGAACTGATAATTTCATATTTTTTGGATTTCCCCTAGAGTCATATCATGGGAATCCATATTGTTTTTTCATGCTTCTGATGAGATTTGCCACAAATTTTATCTTCACCAAAGCATCTCACAAATTCTCCAGGGTTCAGGCACACTGTTTGGAGAACAGAAGAACTGCTTGACCATCTGTCATTAACTGATAGTCAAGAGAATATCAGTCACTATTTAGAGCAGAGTGGAGACTCCATGCATCTGCAGAAGTGATAAAAGTGATATCAAACTGCTATATTACAATAGTGTAGATACACATATAATCTCCTTGAAGAAAGGGTACATAATGTGTTCAATAATTTACTCTGGCCAAATAAATTTAGTCAAGCATGTCCCATTGAAATCAACTGGACAAGTCGATTGTGACTAGCATAACCTCCCAGTGATTCCAGTGCCACAATGACACATTTCTCAAGACTCACAATGAGCTGTGACTAGTTTTATCCAGAATCAGGGGCATAATAACATATAGTACCAATGATATACATGACACTTGAGAGAACTTCTCCCAGTTAAATATTTATTTAATAACAGTGGAGACCTGGACTATTTTTAAAGTCAGAGAGGATTATATATATATATATATATATATATATATATATATATATATATATATACCTCTTGACATGTTAAATAAGAGTTTTTCCAGGCCTGATATGCATAACAATGCATTTTTCTTTAATAAGTCTTATCATCCTAATATAGCAATCTAGCCTTTGTACTGGATAACAGCAGCAGGATATATGATACAGCTTAGGCACTAGACCTGAGTATCAGATGTTAAGGTAAGAACGATTTCTTTTTCCTGGCATGATCCATAGCCAAAGAAGCTACAAAGGAAGTTAGATGCTGAAATGTTCATTTAACGTCAATGATGTGTAAACTCTATGGGCATTGTTACTTTGGCAATGATTTACATCATCTGTGTGCCCATCATACGCACTTGAAATTCTCACCAGGTAAATGCAGGTAGTTAAAAAGTCACAAAGTTTAGTCCTATTAAAAATAGAACACCAAAAAAAGGGGGGGGGCAGAATACAACAGTTACAACTCACATATTCACTGGAGAAAGTGTGTTGTAATGGTTAAAGTGCTGGATGTAGACTTGGGAGGTTTTAGGCTTCATGGAGCCATAAAAATAATGGAATGAGCTTAGGCAAGTTATGCTTTCAGCTTAACCTACTACAGGGGTTTGTTTAAAGATTCAGCTATAGAGGAGAAGAGCCATGTATGCTATCTTCAGTTTACTGGAGAGAAACTGTGATATAAATTTATCTAATTAAACAATTTATTAATTGATCCACAAGACATATTCAAGACCAGTTTGGAGCATACATAGATTGCAGAGTCAACCATCTTGTGGTCAAGGCTCAATTCCCTTTGGATGATAGATACTTGCTTATGCAGGAAACAAAGTATGTCTAGTAATTCTGTGGGGAGTGATGGATGGATCACTGTATTTCACCTGGATATATGTACCTGGATATCTAAGTTGAAATGTCTGGCCATTGACACTGATGATTAGTTTCTTGTTCAAGGATCACTGCTTCCAAATTTAATCACAATCAGGATATAAGCCATGCTGATTCCTTCTGAATGGATTGGGACATGAGAAAAGAGGTTTAAAAATATGTATGTATCAACACCAATCAACACTTTTCCACATTACCACATCAGACTTTTTTAGTTATCCTAAATAGGGGATCTTACAGAAGTTTCATTCACAGGGTCATCATATGCCGAGGTCAACTCAGAAGGTAGTTAACAACAACATAGCTGGGATGGAGAAAGATCAACCTAAAGCCTGTATGTAGCCTTAAAGGCTGTGACCGTTCCCCAGGTTTCCTCCTAAGCACCCACTCAGTTTAATTGTTTTTAATTTTTAATGTTTTTAATTTTTTCCTCAAAAGGGACAGTGGTGGCAATTTTGCCTTGTCCCCCATTGTCCCCCATTGTCCTTTTAGGCCCAGGAGAGGCCATGTCCTAAGCAGTAAGTAAGCCAGAAGTTTACTTTTAAGCAAGAAAGCAAAGTGCACACACAGTTTTAAAAATCCAAGTGTGTATCTGTGGGGATTTGTGAGGAGATGCAGCCCCAGAAAGTCCCCTGGGGAAAAATGTGATCTCTCACAGTTGGCAATCCTGCCCTACAGCTTAACATGAAGCTGTTCTTCAAAGATGTTAGGGTACCTCAATATACACTAGCTTGCCCACTGCTGGTAGCATGTTGCCACTGTAAGCATTTTCTGTCTGCTGACTTTGAGAGAACTGATATAAGCACATCACTTGGAGTGCCCCTGATGTGGATGTAGCTGCCTGCAAGAAATCATACAGAGACTCAGTATAACTACATTGACTGCCATTGAAGATTTTTGAGCATCTCATTTAGACCTACAAGGAAGCAAACATCATACATAACCCAGGGGCAGAGGCACCATATTTGTTGTTGTTATGTGACTTCATGTCATTCCAACTTATGGCAACCCTAAAGCAAACCTATCATGGGTTTTTTTTTGGCAAGATTTCTTCAGCGGAGGTTTGCCATTGCCTTCCCCTGAAGCTGAGAGCATATATCACCTGGCATATATAACTGGGCATAGAGCTGAGTGCTCTGTTGTCAGTCATCATTTAATGAAGCTGACAGATCATATATACCCTGTATGCCAAAAGGTAGAATCTGTGGACACAGAGCAAAGAGTATAGGCAAGAAGTAGGAAATGTGTGGCCCTACAGATACTATTGAACTGCAGCTCCCAAAAGTTCTGGCCAGCATAGACTGATGGGAATGGGGTGGGAGTGGGTGCTTTCCACATACCTCTTGGAAAGGCCCAAGGTTTAAAACCCATCTTTCTTTTTCTCCCTCTATCACTCCAACTTTTCTCTAGCAGTAGAATGGCAATTTAGAGATAACTGTTCTGCAGCACTGGGGTTGGGTACAGTTCAATCAAAGAGCAACTCTCCAGCATACAGAAGGTCATAAGATCAGTCCTCAGCACTCCTCTACCTGAAAAGGATCCAACAGGTGACAGGAATGGGAAAGATCCTCACCCAAGAGCCTATGCATGAATTGGTAGCTAAAATAGATAACAGTAGCCGAAATGGGAAAAGAGTGATCCTGGAAGAAGATAGGCTTGCATATGAAGGAATTAGAGATAATTTATTTTTAAATGAAAAAGGTGGTAAAACTCAGTAAAAAGGTAAAGAAGGGTAGACATGATATAGGTGTATAACATGCCATAGACAGAGTGGACAGGAGTTGCTCCTCTCTGCCTCTCATGATATTTGAATCCACCCGGCTGCCCCCTGAAAGTGAAGATTCAGAAGAGACAAAATGAAGTACATCTTTTCATCACACATAGGGGGGATGCAGACCAGGTCCGGAGCGCCGCCGGAGTTCAGCCTCCGGACCGCGGCGCTCCTGCGGTGCATCTAAAAGGAGCACCAAATTGGCGCTCCTTTTAGATTTAAGGGAAAGTGCGCCCCAAAAGCGGCGGGCGCACTTTCCCTGGTTCAAATGCCGCGGCGCGTTCGGCTGCCGTGGCGTGAGAGCAACCCGGAAGCGCCGGTCGTGCGGATGGCCGGCGCTTCCAGGGGTGACCTCAGGAGGAGGAAGGGCCGCCGCTCGTGCGGCTGCCCCTCCTCTTCCCTGCCCGGAAGACGACTCTTTTAGTCGTCTGCGGAGGCAGTTGGTTACACTATGGAACTGTGATAACCCCCAGCTGTTCAAGGATATTAGATTTGGTTGTTTTTCCATGAAGCAATAAGCCACAGAGATGAGGGCACATTCTCTCATGGTCATTGAGGACTGGAGTCACTGGAAGAGGTCAACAGATCTCCCTCAATTTTTACAACAGGAGTGTTTCAAGCAACAGAAGCCTTCCAACCACCATCCTACATAACATTAAGCAGATAGAAACAGGGTAATGTAGGAACATTGTCAGTCAAAGGTGTTCTGAGGCATGGACTTGAATCTCAGGAGGTGCAATCCTGGAAGCCAGGAGAGCAGGGCTTTGCAGAACTGTGTTGGAGCCTGGAGGGAGCAGATGAGAGTTGGGTAGATCCTGATAGAGGCAGAGGGTGGCATTTGTATTCTTATGGGCATGCCTGTCTAATGGTCAGTTGAATGGTGAGGGGAATGGAGAGTAAAATTTGTCTAGCCGAGCAGAAAACTGTCCAGCTTGTGACCGGAGCTTAGAACATCTTTTTGACCAGGGGTCTCCAAACTACGGCCCGCGGGCCGAACCCGGCCTGTCGAGGCCTTCCTTTCTTTTTTTAAATTAGTTTTTATTTATAAAATATTACAACAAAACATACCGTACATACACTTACCACACATACTCCACATACACATACACATATAAGCTACAAAAACATAAATAAACACCTAACTACAATAACCTATATATATATATCACTGCAATATATGTGTATATATATATATATATATATATATATATATATATATATATATATATATATATATATATATATATATATATATATATATATATATATATATCCTACATTATATCCCTCATAACAATAACAACAACTCTTCATACATCACTTTTCATTCATTTGGTGCTTAATTTTAGCTCAAATAAAAGATATAATGACTTCCTTGATGAGTATTTACCTTTTTCTTTTTTCCTTTAAAACAGTAACTTAGTTTGTTCCCTTCACAAGTGCTCATTCATTGAGGGGCGCCATTTTGGAACACAAAACGGCACCAGAGTAGTGCGCATGTGCGCATGACACGAGGTGCCATTTTGTGTTCCAAAATGGCGCCTGGAGTTGTGCGCATGCATGCGTGATGGCAGGCGCATGCGCATGCCTCTGGGCACCATTTAGGAACACAAAATGGTGCTCAAGTAGTGCATGTGCACACGCACACACCTCCGTCCAGCCCTCTGAAGATCTGGGGGACAGCGAACCAGCCCCCGAATAAAAAAGTGCGGGGAACCCCTGTTTTTGACTATGCTGATAGATTCTGGATGTCGTAGTCTAAAAATAAATTACTTCTAAGTTTTGATTCTTGCCCTTCAGGTTCTGGAGATTGAGAAGGAGGCTATATAACCCCATGACTTGCATTTTGAAGGCAACTTTCAGATCTGGAGAAACAGAACCGTGGAGACTTAGCTTTGACTTTATTTTTCTCAGCATTTTACAAACGCTGAGGTAATCTTGGTTGTGCAACATTAACAATGGCAAGGTAGATTGTGTTTTCATATAACTCAGGGGCTCTGTCCTTTGTTTGGGGGAAGAGAGGATAAGGCAAGAAGCACTTATACTCTTTGACAAGGAACCTAGCCCTAAACCTATCACTTGGAAATATATTCTGTTTGGCTTGGGTGACTCCCATTTCCAAAATTTGTTTAAATGTAAAATTGGGCCTACATTAATATATTATAGCTGAGGTGTCTAGACTGTTGAAAACTGCCTATTGAGAAATTATTTTGCAGCAGTTCTAGTACCTGGATTATCAGGCCTCCCCTTTTACTTATTCTGGATTCTTCCTTAGTCACTGTTCTTAGTGGAAGAACAGTGGGAAGGGGAACCAAAACTTGGCTATAATTTGGAGGAGTCAGGTGAGATTCTTCTAGATTTTGTTAAGGCTCCATATCTTTCCTCTCATAAAATATTCAAGGTCTCATAGTATCTGTGATCTAAAATGTTATAATAATAATAATATCCATTCCAGTTTCATGCATACACAAGAGTGAAAAAAATGCTTTATTAACTGGAACTATATTAAACTGATCTCACATGCTTCTAAGGTCTCATTCCCACTACATAATAAACCAGTTTGCAAACTGGTTTGAACTGGTTTAAATGTCCCTTGTTCGCACTTCTGATGAATCCTTGGCACAATTTGTCAAGGTTTCCCCAGCGCTCAACCCATTTAAACTGGTTCTTCTGGATCCACTGAATTCCCTGCATCTTTATGAATAAATTGATCAGCGCTAGTGTGAAGGAGATGCAGATCAGAATCGGTTCCCTGTGGCACAGTCACTCTATGAGGCGATGCCATGTTGAATTGATCCATCGCTGAATGTGAATGCAAAATAGATTAAACTGAAATGGGTAGGTAAATCAACCTGCTCAAATAGTGTGAACATCTATTCGGTGTTAAATTGCATTAGCGATTTAACTCCAAAACCGATTTATTTTGTAGTGGGAAGGTGACCTAACTGGGACTTTCATTTCTGTAGAAGTGTTTAACACATGTTGACCACAAGAGGGCAGCCATTTCTAAACAAAAAATATATAAAATAGAGAAGAAGAAGAAGAAGAAGAAGAAAGGAGAAATTCTTGTATCCCAGAAAAACAACAACTGGGAAACATGAGGCATATCCACAAAAAAGAAGCATAGTTTTCAGAACGCTGCCATTTTTCATGTTTGCTGAGCCAGAAAGAATACTTTTCCAGCTGTAGAGACTATTTATAGTGGATCTGAAGCATGAGAGACAATGAAACTTGGCCTCTGTCACAATTTCTGTAGCCACAGTAGCAGCTGTCTGCAAACCACTGGGATAAATGGTGAGGGCAGTTTTCCTACAAAGCAACACCAGACAGTGCTGCACTGAGTTTCATTCAGTCTTATTCAGTGGCAAAATGCTTGCTGTAAAGCTAAAACACCTGCTGGAATCTCAGGAAATTGTTTCAGACACATCCAGAACACCCGAGATGAAACAGTCACAACCAGATCACTGAGTTATAAACTGAAGCTGCATTGTGATCTTCCTTGATTCAGATCCCATGTGGGAAGAGAGATATTCAAAATGCAGTCACATAAATCCTAAGTGAAGATTTTTGTTTAAAAAAAGTCTACTGCATAAAGTCTGTTTTTAAAACCCTCCTCTTATGTACAATGCATCTAATGCTATACTCCCTTGAATAGGATACATCTGCTGGGGATGATCCTGTGCAATGGAAGCTAATATGGTTTGCAATCCATGTCACACATCCATTCCCACTCCTCCTTCGGTCATATTTCTTGCCCATAGTTAGCTTTTACAGCCAGGGGCTAGCTTCTTATCACCTGGTTTGGCCAGGTCTGTGAAACCCAGCGTTGAGAAAGTGAATTTTGCATATGCAGAAGGGACAAAGGGCAAGAGCATAATGAATGTAAAATATAGGCTAAAGTGAGATCAACAAGGGTGGGACAGGAATCCTCTTTGGACTTGTAGGGCTGAGTTTAAATTATTTCAAACCCTCTATCCACTGCATAACACTGAGCAATTAAAACTTTCTCAACTCAATCGTGTATAAATTGGGACAAATAATGACCAGCCAGAGCTAGGATATATAGGAAAGATCAATCACTCTAGTTAGTCAACAGCACCATTTAACAGATGAATACCATTCTTGCTCTCTCTCTCTCTCTCTCTCTGGCATCAAGAAGTTTGTCAACTTATGGTGACCCCATGAATTTCTTAGGGTTCTCATAAGCAAGGAGTGTTCAGAGATGGCTTTGCCAGAGTGATGTAGTGGTTTGAGCATTGGACTAGGACACTGAGAGACCAGAGTTCGAATTCCAGCTCGGCCATGGAAAACCACTGGGTGACCTTGGGCAAGTCACACTCTCTCAGCCTCAGAGGATGGCAATGGCAAACCTCCTATGAAACTTGCCAAGCAAAACCCATGACAAGGATCACCATAAGTCAAAAAAAATGACTTGAAGGCACACAACAACAGGTTTGCCTTAGGGTCACCATGCACTGGAAACAACTTGAAAGCACACAATAACAACCTGATATGCATTGGCCTTCTCCCATTCACATACTAACCAAGGCTGACCTGCTTAGTTTCCAAGATCAGTTGGGATCTGGTGCCTTTAGGTCCTCTTTTAGGGTATTTCTTGATACCCTGTTCAAGACTCAGTTTTGCTTATCTATCCTTGCATTTATTCTGGGCAACGTTAAACTAGTTTGAACAGATGCCAGGATTTCACAACAAAACCATGCCACTTACATAGTAGTGATTTCCAAATAGCAATTCTTAGGTGCAGTCACTTCATACTACACAGTCAAAATGCTATGATTCCACTTAAATCTGCTAAAGCAACATCCGGTGGAATCCGCAGGTTGATAATTTAGGGAGAGGCAGCCAGGAAGCTCCTCAAATTCCTCTGACCAAATGACAACCTTAGGACAAATCCATGAGATGCATCTGTGGCAGTAAAAGTGGAATTATACCATTATAAATGTGTAGTGTGAAGGAGCCCTTGGATGTTCCTCTGGGGCTATCTACCTCGTTGTTGTTGTTGCTGTTGTTATGTGTCTTCAAGTCATTTCTGATTTATGGCAAACCTAAGGTGAATTGCCCTTGCCTTCCTTTGAGGCTGAGAGACTGTGACTTGCCCAAAGTCATCCAGTGGTTTACATGGCCAAACTGGGATTCAAATTCTGGTCTCCCAGTCCAACGCTCCAACCACTACACCAAGCTGGATTTCCTTAGATTGGCAATATTTACTACTTAAATGACTTTAAAATGCTCTGAGCCTTATGGGGTGGGGCATACTGCTAATTTTTTGAGTGGAGGCCTTGGACTTCTGCCCTAAAGTCCTGTTGTCCAGATGACACCACTTTGGTAAACCAGATAGGTTTTGAAAGATGTTTCTCGGCAGTACATTGGCCTTTGCAATGAGAATCAAGCGCAACAATCTTGCCTAAAAAGTTCAAGGATTACCACAACTGTTGTTGCAGTCCTATGCATGCTTACCCGAGAGCAAGCCCCATGGCAAAAAGGACATATTTTTAAGTAAAGGTGCCAAAGATGGTCCCATGAGACTGACTGGATCATCTGGAATTTCACTATTCAGAATATGAAAGTCAGCTATGGAATTGCTTCTATTAAAGGGACTTCCTCAGTCAACCAAGGGCCCATCTAAACTATAGAAATGATGCAGTTTGACACCACTTTAAGTGCTGTAGCACCATCCTATGGGATTAGTAATTTTATGAGGTCTTTAGCCTTCTCCGCCCAAGAGTGCTGGTGCCTCACAAATAAGACAAATCCCAGGATTCTGTAGGATGAAGTCATGGCAGTTAAAGTGGTATCAAACTGCACTATTCCTACAGTGCAGACACATCCCAAGTCAGGGAGGGAACAGATACTTATGAGTTGGAGTCTAACCAGTTTCTAGTCATCCCTGCGACTTGATGGTTAGTGCTGGGCAAGTCTCCTTCAACCTGACCTTACCAAATGGTTGCTGTGCAAATAAAATGGGATAACTTCTCAATTCTGGGGCAGAGGGGGAGAGGGCCTCGAACAAAAGTGTGACTTCAAAGGAGTTTGAGTGTGCGTTGTTCACCTTCAAGTCCTTCCCAACTTATGGTGACTCTAAGGGGACCCTATCATGGGGTTTAGCTGGCAAGATCCGTTCAGAGGAGGGCTGCCGTGGCCTTCCCCTGAGGCTGAGAGAGTGTGACTCACCAGTAGGTTGAGGCAGGGGTAAACAAAGGCTACCTGTTCAATCTTGGGTGTCTTCTTTTCATTAGAAATTCAAGAACCAGCCAGTAGTACTAGTAGTATTAGGTAGCATTTTCTATTTTAGTGTACCATTTTTGTACGCTTTTAATTGTTTTTAATCTTGTAAGCTGCTATGAGTCCAAGGTTTGGGGAAAGGGCAGGGTATAAATAAACTACTACTACTACTACTACTACTACTACAATAATAATAATAATAATAATAATAATAATAATAATAATAATAATTTGGCTGATCCCCCCAAGGACTACTATCCTGCAGGTGAAGAGGACCTTCCCAGGGAGTCCACACACTTGGGTCCCTCTGCAAGGAAGCTAATCCCATTTGAAGAGGCCATCCTACGCCTGGCTTTCTCATAGAGACAAAAACCTGGATCATGAATGGATCATTGTTCAGCATTCATCGCCTTCCTTCTGCAGGTGAAGGAAGACTCGCCCTGGTTTGTATTTATTTCCCCCCC
>CM034701.1:228686972-228710013 GCA_020142125.1 Phrynosoma platyrhinos | reverse complement strand
GCGCAAGGCGAACCTATGCTGGGGTTTTCTTGGGAAGTTTGGTACAGAGGGGTAGAATTCAAAGATATAGCTGTATCAGTCTGTAGGATCAGTCAGTCTGTGTAGAGAGCTTGTAACACCTTTGAGACTCATGGAAAGACAGAAATTGGCAGTAGGAGCTTTGGTAGACTTCAGTCTGCTTCCTAAGATGTATTTGGAGGAAGGAGACTCAAGTCTATGAAAGTTCATGCTGCCAACTTCTTTCTTTCAGTGAGTCTCAAAGGTGTTACAAGATCTCTCTATGTACTGGTACAGAGGGGTTTGCCATGGCCATCCTCCGAGGCTAAGAGAGTGCTTTACATGGAAAAAGACGCCTGAGTTTACACACACACACACCCATCCATCCCCAGCACCTCATGATCGAATCTGGTTTTGAGGGAGCAAAGATCCAGTCTTGGTGGGTCCCAAGGGCTCAGGGTGTCTGGCAAGGGCCCCTCCAGTCAGTGCTGGCTGCTCAGCGTGTGGGTCCCATGTGCCAGCCTCTTCTGGGGCAAGATCTCTGGTTGGCATTGGTCAGAGATGGGCATTTGCCAAAGTTGGCCCTGCCACTTGTTGAACTTCCTTCATTCCCTTTGGGATTTTGGCTTGATGTTGGTGCCCCTCGGCAGACCCAAGTCCTTCTTTGCGCTCTGGGTGTGCTCCTTCCCAGGTTGATTCTCTCTTCAGTTTGGGAAATGGGAGGCCTTTCCTAGCCCATTAAAAGTCCTCTGTCGTGTGCCTTCAAGTCCTTAAGGTGACCCTAAGGTGATCCTATCACAAGGTTTTCTTGGCAATTTTTTTTTAGAGAAGGTTTGGCATTGCCATCCTCTGAGGCTGAGAGAGTATACCTTGCCCAGGGTCAGCCAGTGGGTTTCTACATTAAAAAATGCTATAGCTTCTCTCTCTCTCTCTCTTTCTCTTTCTCTCTCTCTCTCTTTCCCCCTTCCCTCTTTGCAAATCCCATCCACTCTTTTTGTTTTGGTCATCCCACCTCAGTGTCCCTGAAAGAGCAGCAGAGGATCAGTTTGGTGTACCTTGGCCTTATAAATAGGAAGCGCGTAAAAGGGGAAACCCATGGGAAGCGGGTTGAGAGCAAAGAGTTTTAGCTCAAAGATAGGTGGACTGCCTCCCCCTTTTGAAAAGGGAAATTGAAATATCTGTGCATGAACCCTTTTTGAAGCAACTGCCAGGGTCTTTCTCTCTCTCTCTGTCTCTCTGTCTCTCTCTCTCTCACAGAGGGGAGAAGTGTGTAGTGCTGAGGAAGTGTAGCAAGAGAGAACATGAGAACAGCGCAGCTCCTGTGAATGAACGTTAAAATATTTTTTTTCTTTGTGGCCAGCACAATTCTCTGCTTCCCCTGGATCCCCAAAAGTATTAATACTTTTATGCATGGGAGGTGGGAAGGGGAAGAAGCAGAGAGACCAACAGGGAGGTGGTGGAAAGAAGTTTCCATGATTGCACAGCCAGTGTAAGTGGTTGTTGTTGTGCCTTCAAGCCCTTGCCAAATTTCTGGCGACCCTAAGACGAACCAATCACAGGGATTTTCTTGGCAAGTTTCTTCAGAGAGGGTTTGCCATTGCCATCCTCTGAAGCTGAGAGAGTGTGACTTGCCCAAGGACACTCAGTGGGTTCGATGGCCAAGCAAGGATTTGAACCCTGGCCTCTAGAGTCATAGTCAAATGCTCAAACTACTACGCCATTAACTGTATGCATGTCAGAAGGAGAAAAAACTGGAGGGTAAGGATGAGGAGCAGGAACACTTGGCCACCTGAAGAACAGATGCTGGTCAGGGTCACAAACCAGCACACAGTGAGTGGTGCTGGATACCCTTCCCATCGTTGCCTTGGTTTATAGTCATTTTTTTTTAAAGAGAAATCAGCCATTACTTAATACATCAGATCCTGGTTTTCAGTGCTAGGATGATTGCCTGTTCTGAACCTTTGGGAAATTGTTGGACTGTAATACTAAATTCATTGGTTAACAGGCAAAAGTGGCTGGCAATTCCTCATGCTCACAACCCTTCCTTGAGAATCCCTTCACAACTCTATATCTGACAAAGTGGCCCCAATCCATGAAATCGTATGCCAAATACAACTGGTCAGAAATTAAGGGGCCATTGTTTTGTTTTGTTTTTCTGCAAAAGATTTAACTCGGCTCCCCATACTCTTAATTTTCTTTATCGCTTCCCTCTTCTAGGGTCCTTTCGCATTACACAGTTACAGCGCTATGATTCCTCTTTAATTGATGTGGCTCTGGCCTATGGAATCCTGGGATATTTACAGGCTAGGGAGGCGGCTTTAAAATCCTCAGCTAGGGAGCCCCTCTGGTGCTTCTTCTGATCAAAATACAGACCCCAGGATTCCATAGGATAGAAACATGGCAGTTAAAGTGGAATCATTGCACTATAAATATATAACTTGAAAGGGCCCCAGAGCAGTCATTCCTCCTCCTCCATAAGAGCCATGGATGCATCTACACTGTAGAAATGATGCTGTTTGATACCACATTAAGTGCTGTACCTTCATCCTATGGAATCCTGGGATTTGTATTTTTTCAAGGTCTTTTGCCTTCTCTGCCAAAGAGGGCTGGTGCCTCACAAAACTACAGATCCCAGGATTCTATACGATGGAGCCATGGCAGTTAAAGTGTTTGTCAGACTGCATTATTTCTAAAGTGTAGCTGTGCCCCGTGTTTTAGTAAGCAGATCTCAAGGTTATGTCAAATGATTCCCCTCAATCTCCTAAGGCACACTCCTCAATTTCAGTGCTTCCTTCTTCAGTAGTTCTTCTGGTTTAGTTAAAGCATATGCATCAGTTTGAGGACACTTTATATAATAATAATAATAATAATAATAATAATAATAATAATAATACTCTGTACAGCAGCACATAGCTGCATTTGAATGGCCCAAGATTTACATGATGAGCTTGAGAATAAGACTTCTGTCATTCCTCTGATCATGGATTCACACAATAATCAATTTCTCTGCAGTGTCAGCTTCTCCACACACACTCACACCACGGGCCTATATGGTAGCCTCCTATGGCACTGGGCTTTCTTTACAGCATTTCTCTCCAACTCTATATTTATTGAGCTCAGAGTGCAATTTTAAGTGAGTAACCAAAGATCAAGCTCAGTGGTGAGGTGTTTGCCCCTTCCCAAATTTCCATTTTACAGGGTTCTCCCTATATCAATAGTCCCATAGTTTATTGTGTGATGGTGACAATGAAGGAAAGAACATTTTGGAGGATGTTGTCTATATCACTGACTTCTGAGCTTAGAAAAGTTCATTTTTTGGACTACAACTCTCAGAATCCTTCAGGAGCACTTCAACTGTCTTGGTTTGGGGATTCTGGAAGCCATATCCAATAAAATGATTTCTCCGCGTTGTGCTGGAATGCCACTTTCTCAGAGGAATATTAACTTTTGTGTTACACATGCACATATACATGCACACACACACATATATACATAAACATATGCACGTGTTTCAGGAACATATGATTGAGAGGAATCATCAGAGGGAGTCTTTCTTTGCTTTGGCATTATCTGCAATTTTAACAGCTGAACTAGAAATCACTTCCCCTTGCAGTTCTTGATATCTACTGTCCAGTTTCTATCAATCTGAATCTATCATAGTGTGATGGGTGATTTCTATTCATCCCAGGAATTAGAGACACAGAAAAAGTGAAATGATACCCTGCAAAGTTCTCATTGGGGGTGGGAATTTTTTTTGGGGGGGGGGTAAGTCTGATTTCCAGAGAGATGAAAAAAGTACATACATACCTGCACCAAGAAAATAGAGGGTCTGGAAAAGAAGTCTAGAAGGGCCAGTTACTGCCTGTAGGTGATTTACTCTGACCATATTGATTCCTGACTATCATTCCATGCTAACTTGTTCTTCTGGGCTTTTTCCTTGCGTCTACAGGTTGATGACCATGGTTGCCAGGACCTGCTCTCTACTAGCACTGCTGCTTTCTCATATATTGCTTAGTGGTTTGGCCAGCCTCATCCCAGAGGTGGGGGACCGGCGAAGGTTCAGTGGCGACTTGGCTCAGGCTGCTCCCCTGCAGCTCTCAGAAGGGATCCTGCGTGAATTTGAACTGCGTCTGCTCAATATGTTTGGGCTCCAGCGACGGCCAACTCCAAGCAAGGATGCCATTATTCCTCCCTATATGTTGGAGCTCTACCACCTGCACACAAGTCAGAAGCCAACCACCATGGACTATAATCTGGAGAGAGCTACCAGCAGGGCTAATACGGTCAGGAGCTTCCACCATGAAGGTGAGTTTCATCCTTCATCTTCCACTGTGGTGGACCCAAACCAAACACAAGGCAAACTGAACTGATTTGAATGTTGGCAACCTGAAACTTTGAATTCAAGGTTTGCCAAGATGTTTGGGAAGTTGGTTAGTTGAAATCTTACCATTCACTCATTTAATATGAATCACTTCCTGCTTCAATAGTTGGGAATTCCTCATTACACAATTTTAAATCCTTCCTGATTGGTTGATAGATAGAACGCATATGCTCTGCTCTGGTGAGGATCGTGCCCCTTTTGAGAGACAGCAGTCAAAGAGTTGAAATTCAAATACAATGGTCATGTTTGATTGGCCAGTTTAGAGAAGGTGCCACTATTTCTTCTTCCTATCCACCATGTCTGCTAAGAAAGAGATTGCCTGAAAGTGGAAACAAATGTATAAATTACCCTTCCTCAGTATCTTTTAATGTAAAACCCCTCTCAACTTATATAGATCAGTACAGGCCTATTTAAATATTTTAAACAGTTAGAATATTTTAACCAGTTCTAAAATTAATACTCTTACTCACGGTTATTTGGATGTAAATAGCCTAGTCTTTTTTCTAGTATGTACGTTTTTTAAAATATGAAATAATTTGATGGACTAAAAGATGGTATGGAAACATTAGTTTGACAGGATGGAATTTTCCATAACGAATACAGCACATAATAGTGCTGATTTTAAACTAGAGAGATTCAGATTCATATTCTCCTTCTCCAATATGAAATTGAGTTTGGGATAGTATAGGTTTGTATGAAGAGAACTCATGGCCATTTTCATGAATGTCCATTGACTCTTGGATCCAAAAAATCAAAGGTAAATCTTGTTGCTGCAAAATACCCCACATTACAATGAGTCTCCTAGATGGAATTTTTTTGCAAAACATAATATTTGAACAATGTATCTCCTGCCCTTTTGTTTTCTTAGTGATAATCACCACTGCAACACATGTCCTTGAATGTTGCAAAATTAAGAAACAGTTTTAAAATCTGTCATTTTAAAATCCTAATGGTAACAAGAGCTTCTGCCTTATGAGGTCCTTGCTTTTCTCTTATATCTGCTTGTATTGGGTTGTTGTTGGTCAATTTGCTGAAAGCAGGGGGCAAGAACAGGTGAGAGGGGTTGCACAAGGTGATGTATGTGTGTATAAATGATATGAAACAGCCTGGAGCCGAAATAGGGAGGAGAACAAGGAATGTTACTTTTTCACTGAGTAGCTAGTAATCTTGCTTGCAGTTGAGGTTTTATTTCCTCAAACATTTAGAGAGTAGCAGGGTATCTTTCTAATTCAGTTTTGTTCTATGCCCTGTACTCATTTTTTATTCTCCCTTTTAAATGGCCTTAATTGCTTCCAAGCAAGAGAAAGTAGGTTTATTTTTATTTTGGTACCTACAGAGTCTGTCCCAATGTTGAGTTTCCACCAATAACTTCAGTTTTTGAAAGCTAAATAGCAAGGAACTTCTCTCTAATTTACAAAGAGCTATATGAGCATTTAGGAGGTATTCTAATCTCTTTCTAATCCCATGAGAGAGATCAGTTTTAACAATCGATTGTATTGTCTTTACCATGCATTTGTCTTCTGTTTAAATCTAGATTTAGCATAGACCAAAGGTAAACTCTTCAGAAAGCAAGCCTGTCTCATGAATTTCATGGGCAACTGGGCCTCCAAGTCACTCAGATAAAAAGATACTGGCAATGGCAAATGCGTACTTAACAGACACAACAATTATGGTTAATGGAGTACACTGTTTAGATACTCTCTGTAACCAAATATCACTGTCTTTTTAGAACTCAACCATTTTACTAAATTAAAGGAAGCTTGCCCAAAATTGTATACAAAGTGTTTATATCAAAGCTCTTTAAAGCTTGAGCAAACTTGCCCAGAGCAGTGCTTTGCAAAGCACTTGTCACATTGCATTTGCAAACAATTGTTTCATTTTTTGCTGCCTGTCATTTTTCTCTTTCACATATGTTCCAAAGTGTCTCCATAATCCATTTCCATGTCCTTCCTTCTTCAGTTTGAGATCCCAAGCAGAATATTCCTGACCAATAAAGTTGGGTTGAAATGGCTTCATTTTTCAATTAGCAGATACAGAACCATAGTATCCCACAGAAATTTCAGCTAGCATCAGCCCTCTGTATCCATGGATTCTGCAACCATGGATTCAGCCATCCACAGCTTGAAAACATATATATTTTAAAAAATTCCAACAAGCAAACCTTGATTTTGTCATGTTAAATTAGAGACACCATTTTACTATGCCATTGTATATAATGGGACTTGGAACATCCACAGTTTTTGGTATCAATTGGGAGTCTTGGAACAAAACCCCAGCCGATACCAAGGGTCCAATGTACATGTAACATAAGGTTCCCCATTTGGCATATGTTCTATTTACAGCTGCTTTAATGCCTTACAGATAGCCATAATTTTACTGTTATAAACCCAGCTATTCAGTTTTTCATTTGTGGCAGAAAGGTGGAAGAAAAAACTCCCAGCCTCAACAGGTTATATAGTAGAAAGCTAGCATGACAAGGAAAAGTACATAAATATGTATTTTAACTTTAATTATATTTGTGTCCAAGAGGTGTGGCTTAAGGAATGATTTTGATAAATAATAGTAAGTCTTACAGCAGTGAGAAATTAATGGTGTAATTTCACCTTGTACTGAGATTTATGCTACTTTGGGGATGAATTTAAAACTAATAAATGAGAGAATATAGAGTACATAGCAGAGCTGCATCCATATGTGAGGGAGAAAACTGAAAACTATTTCACCTTGTAATCTTGTTGATATTTCTTTGAGAGTCACTGAACTGAGTGAGGCTCCCTTTTGAGCAGACATTCTTAAGATTCTGCCTAAATATTGCAATTTAAACAATTCCAGCAATTTGTTCCCTTTATTTACTATCCATTTGGTTTTGGTTCACCTCCTTTCTCCTATAAACTCCTAATCATTGTGACTATGACATTCTTGTGTGAGTTTAGTGTCTCATTTTGCCAACACAGAGCTTAAATTCTGCACATCACAAAGACCCTTTGAGCTTATTGGAGGCTATGTATTCCTCACTTCGGGCCTTTGCAGACTGCCAGAAATAGTGCACATTAAATTGAGGCACTGCCCTGGCTCAGTGCTAGGGAATCATGGGAATTGTATTTTTTTCTGAGACATTGAGCCTTCTTTGTCAGAGAGCTCTGGTGCCACAATAAATTACAGTTCCCATGATTCCCTAGCACTGAGCCAGGGCAGTGCCTCAATGTAATGTGCACTATTTTTGGCAGTCTGCAAAGGCCCACTCTTTTTCATCTGCCCACTCAAGGCTGGACTCAAGTCGTCCTTCAGGTGTGGTTGCAGTAGAGCTTCCATTATTCCCCCAAATTCATCATGTTGGCTAATTCATTGGGAATTGTGCACCAATAACATCTGGAGGGCCACCAATTGCCCAACCCTGCCATGTGCTGAGCCAGTCATAAGCATTTATGCTGAAGCTATGGAGCAAAGAGGTTCCAGCTTGGGTGTTGACACACAGTTGCATCTAATATTTGTCTTATTGCATCACTACATTTATAACCAAACCAGGAGCTTAGGGGTGGTGTAAATGGCCAGAAGCTTAGGGCTTTCCTATTTTAGTTTTGCTCCAGCCCTGTGAGAGAGGTTACCTTAGGTTGAGAGGTAGTGACTTGTCCTAGCTCAGGGGTAGGGATTGTATGGCCCTTGGAATGGTCTCCTTTGACTTGAAGAGACCCTAAAACTCCTGCAAGCATTATTTTTAAAACTTTTTTAAAAAGAGATATTTCAGTTGAAAAATTAGGTAGTATGATAGTGTGTTGGACTGTTTGGGCCCATCCCTACCCTGAAACAGCACACAATCTCTCACAGAACCACCCAGAAGTAACTCCTGCAGAATGTAACTTCTTGTTCTGAGAAAATGTCAACAATTGGGGGGGGGGCGTAAATGACATTCTGACCTCTGGAGTATTTCCACCCCTCTGTTAGGCTATGCAGTGATCTAGTGGCTGAGGGGAGAATTTGAATTTGAGTCTCCCTAGTTTAAGACCAGTACTAATATTTCTTATATTCATTATGGGGAGTTACAACCTACCATTCAAACAAATGGTGAGGGTGGGGAAATAGAAATGTAAAAGCATATTTTCAAAAACATTTAAAATAAAAACAAAAATGCAAACAATGTAAAGAAACCAGTGCATCTGAAAAGGGCAGTCTAGAAACTTCAGCAGCAAGAGATACTTGCAGAATCCCTAACCGTTGGCCATGCTTGATAGGACTAATGGGAGTTAAAATCCAAAACATCTGGAGGATAATTGGTCCGGGAAGGTTGCTAGAAAATGTACAAGAGGCATTAGATTAATGCTAAATTGTTGGCTACAGAGGGCAGAAATTGCAACACTGATGTAATTGTTTGGTTTTTGACATTTAAATATTTAGTATCTGATGCCTCGCATCTTTGCAGTGTTTTGCCATTTAGCATGGCATAAGCTGACCCCTTCCCACATAAGCCCTGTCTATCTGAAATAAGACTACCAGCTGCCTTTGTTGCCCCCAGTAATACGCAGGGCACATTTAGAATATAGAGAGCCAGCATGGTGTAATGGTTTAAGCACTGGACTATGACTCTGGAGAAAAGGTTTCAAATCTGGAAACCAGTTGGATGACCTTGGACAAGTCACACACTCTCAGCCTCAGAGAAGGGCAAGGGCAAACCCCCTCTGAACAAATCTTGCAGAGAATGATACATTTGCTTTAGTTCCATGATACATTTGCTTTAGTGTCATTATAAGTCAGAAATGACTTGAAGATACACAACAACAACAAATGTACGCACATATATAGAATGAGGCTCAACAGCTGTGCCAGACTGATGAGAAACGTTATAGTTCAAGACTTATTTTGTGCCAAATTTGCACATCGGATTTGGGTTTGGGAGGGGGCAGAGAAATCATTGTAGAAGGTGTGCAAGGTGGAACTGTTACATTATCAGCAGCTCCTCTTCTGGAATGGTGGCAGTATCTTGCCTTGCATCAGCTTATTTGTAGGGAGCATGAAAGGGGACTAATAAAATCAGGGATCTCATTGCTGTCTTACACATCTGTAAGTTCCCTTGCAGTTGGACATTTTCATGCAATATGCAATGCTGAGTGCAGTTCAAGGTCACAGAGATGGGGTGCCATTGCGCATGCAGCTGAGTATTTTGAGCTGATGCGTATCTCTCTACCTCTTGCAGAAATTGGTGGCAGTTCTTGGTTGAGCATTCCCTTGTTCAACCAAGGGAATGAAGTTACCATTCAACATCAGGATTTGTAGGACAATCAGTTCATAAGCAGACGCACAGGCAGAGATGATGCAACCCCAGTGTAGGACCTTGGCCAATGAACCCAAACTAGGATAGTCCCTGCAAAAATGTGATTACAGCACAACTCTAAATATGTCTACTCCAAGGTAGGGCTCACTGTTTTTAGTGGGATTTATGCCTAGGAAACTGTATGAAGATGGAATGGAAAGAATACTTCAAAATGTTTTTTTTTTAAATAGTAAACAATACACCTTTTGAGTTTCAGGAAATTCTTGAGAAGAATCTTGGATTGACAAGAATCTTAGCAGTCCAGGACTTTTTCTATGCAAAAATTGTGTATTGCTCCCCCCCCCCGAATATTTTCTGTTCAGGAAGCGCATCTGTTCACAAATACTGTTTGTGCACAGAAAATTCTCTTTTATTAAGAATGCTGTTTTCTGTGCAAAATTCACACATGTGTGAATTTTGCACAAAATAAGTTCCAAATTACAGTGTTTTCTGGGAGGAAAAAAGCATTCTCTGTATAGAAAATAATAATGTGCAGAAATACTGTTTTCTGCAGAGCAAATGCTGTTCCCCCCCTGCAAACCCTCCCCATGTCAATTTTGTGCAAAATAAAACAGGAACTGTGAATAGTGTTTTAAAACTGCAGTTTTTAACAATTTTCTCATGGCAAGAAGAAAACTGTAAAATTACTTATTACTCCCTGTAAGAATGAAATTAGCAAAGATTTACATGCTTAATCAGGACCAATGTTTGCCGCTGATTTTATTGTAAAACTAATAGCACAATCCTATGGCTGTCTACTAAAAAAAAAGAGGTCACCCTTTATTTATTGGGGTTTGTTCCTAAGTAAGAACATTTAGGATTGCAGACTCAATCTAGATCAAACAGGAATGTTGATGTGAAATGAGGAGGCACAGGTGGCTTGTTGACTAAGCAAAGGGGTTAGTCTTGCCTCCACATTTCACTAGGGTGACCTTCTCCCCGGTCATGAGCTGGTTGTGTGAGAAGCTCACCAAAATAATCCACACAAATGCACGTGCTTTTTCTTCCCTCTTTCATCACCATATGATAAGGAAAACTTGCTTAACCTTTTTTACATCCTGAAAGCTTTAAAAAATCTGATAAATTACTATTTCTTACTACCAAGGGGGGGGGGGAATACTATAATGCCATGCATATTATTATTATTATTATTATTATTATTATTATTATTATTATTATTATTAAAGATTTAACTTATTAGTGCTGCTTTGCCATCCATACTGTAATACAAAATGTAAGGTTGGGTTTGGAGAAATGTTGACGTTTTGCATTGTCAACCTAAAGGTGCCTAGAGAAGTGTCACATTAAAGTAGAGAGAGATAGGGCAGACATTTAAAACAAAAAACAAAACACCCAAATAGAGTGTGAAGTAAACACCACCTGGCTGTGGCTTGTTGTTCTGGTGAACCCTCCCTAGCCATTGGGAGAAATACTCTGGTGTCTCTCACAACCTGACAGGGGCAGGGCGGGAATGGGGAAGCAGGGAGTAGAGGAAGTGGAGTATGGAAAAGACGAGACTAAAGGAAAGCAAGGGAAGTGATGGGAAGGAAGAGGCCTGACTCTCATGGTTGTGGGGACTGGAGATCAAAACTTGGGAAATCTAGTTTTCCAGACTAGAACTCCCAGAATCTTTAAACCGGCATAGTCAGTGGCACTGCCAGCCGTGAGATTCTGGGAACTGCAGTTATTCCGAGTTCTGCAGAAGAATACCAGCAAGACTGGAAAGGAAAAGAATAGCATACTTTTGAGAGGGGAAGTCAAAGACTTTAGAAAGGGTAGGTTGATAGAACAGGAAACAGGGGGCTTGGAGAGTGAGGCTGAGAGGAAAGACATGGGCAGGATGACCAGATGTCCTAACCACAAAGGAGGAGAAGGCACTGCAAAATGGAGAACATTCAAGAGAAATGGAGGACATTCACGTAACAAAATTGAAAAGCATTCATAGAAATCCAAATTCATGCTTCTTAGTTATGCTCAACATGGAGGACATTTGGTGATTCTTCCTGGATAGAAGGCTGAAATGTAGGTCATGTCCTGGAAAAAGAGGACCTCTGGTCACCCTGGACACATGGGTTGCACTGGTGCAGAAATTATGGAAATGAGGGTAAACAGGAATGGTGGGGGGAAACATTGCAACGTTTTCTGCTTCCTTAGAGATGATTCAGATGGCATTTTTACAGATCATTACAGAGATGCTTAAAAGAGAGTAGCTGCAGCCCAAGACATTTTGCTGCCTGAGTCAGAGCCCCAGTGCCACACTCTAGGAGCAACACTTTTTAAAAAAACCACCCTTGTTGTACAATCCAGGCACTCTACCAATACCTCGATTTATCTGTTCCCACCGGAGAGGCTCTGTGGTCCTCCAGAAGCTGTTGGACTGCAACTCACATTAGCTTTAGGCAGCATAGCCAGTATGGAGGGATCAATGGAGTTAGTCCAACAGCAGTTGTTGTCCACTCCTGGACTGTTGCCTCCATCCACCTTGAGGTACCACCTGGGACCACTTGCTCCCTCCTACAGCATGCACTTCTGCAGGAGATCAGCTTAAAACAAACAAGGACATGTGCAGTGTTAGTGCAAAGGGGTGTAGAGAAAAGAGGTAAGCCTAAATTAAAATAAAACAATTACAGCAAGCTTGCAGATGTTTTTGCATTTCATAATGCTGCTTAAGTATTATGTACTTTAAATGCAAGTGCCTATTTAAAATTGACCTTAGGTGACTATAAGCAGGTGGAGGGGGGAGGAATGGATTCCTCAGACATGAGAGACTAACAAGGAACAGTCTTTGGATTATGAATATGTTTCTAAAACTTTAGTAGAAACTGGCTGTGATCCGCAGCTTGTTCGCTCGGAAGGCAATTTGATTAAAATCAATGAGACATCCAAGCAAATACATTAATGGCACAATGTGGTTATTAAAATAATTGACGGTACCCTGGACTTGGTGCCTTCACTATTAGAAATAATGGCTTAAACACAATTGCTAGTAAACTAGAGCAGACCCAATGAATCAATGAGAACTTGGTAAGTCAACATTTATGTAAGTTCCATCAATTTGATGGGTCTGCTATAATTGGGATGAGCATTTAGGTCACTGGATTGTTAGGTCATAATGCTTATGGGGGGCACTGAAATAAGTAGGACTTGAGTTAGGCATGCCTGACTTAAGGATCCAGTGATCTCCTATAAGAACAATGGAGCATGGTTCTAGCTTCCATGTCTGTAGCTGATGAGATGCTGGGATTTGTAGTTTAGGAGGGGGAATGTAGAATTCTCTGTTGCATGCCCCTGAACAATAGCCAGAGAATTCAAAAGACATCACCAAACTATAAATTCCAGGATTTCATCTGGCTGAACGATGATAGTTAAAAGTGGTATCAAAATGGTATACTTGTTTAGTGTGGTTACACCCATTATTTCTGTGGAGTTTGCAGAGGAGCCTAAGCCAGTAATTTTTTTCAGCCTAATTTAGAGGTTTTGCAAAAAGAAGAATGTACAGACATATACCAAACTGTTAAGAGTAAGGTGGGAGAACAGACAAGGGAAACATGATTCTTCTTTCTGCCTTTCCCCGGATCTCTTGTCCTTGCATATTGTTTCTGAAGTTAAAGTATGTACTGTCTTCAGCCACCACATCATAGCACATAAATCATAGTGGCAGTTACTTTTCTCAAAACTTCATTGGAAATAATGGCTGAGATCATGCATGGGGCATGTAGCTATGATGTTGTAGCTACACTCCATTTTCAGAGCTGATCCCCTAAAAGCCCCCTGAAGGAAAAGAGTTCTATGGCACTGGCAAGTGAGGTGCTGGACTTGAAGAATGACAAGTCCACTCCTCTTCTGCCAGGGAGCTATAGTGCAGCAAGCAGAAGTGGAGACTCCTGTGAAATCCTGTTGCAACTCTTCATTGTAGCACAGCTCACTAGTGCCAGAGAATTCCTTTACTGGATATGGCTGCCTTGCTTTTATTGTGGCTTTTCGGGACATTTGCAGTTATGACAATGATGCCATGATTGTAAATGTGAATATGAAACAGTGAAACAATTATAAGTTCATGGGTTTAGCTCTTAACTGCTTAACTGGATATTGGCCAAAATTTGGACCTTCCAAGCACATTAGACCCACTTAGCTTTTTAATTATATATGTTTTTCTCAGTTATAGCTCCTTCCTTTATTTCTCTCCAGTCCTCCATATCTCTGTTTTACACCCTTCCCGTTCTTCTCAGGCTGTCCCTAAAACATCGATCTTTGTTTTGCTGGCAACTCTGTTTTGGGTTAGTGCATGAGCTGAAGGCCAGTAAGCTAGATGGCCCATGTTTCAAACTCAGTTCAACCATATATTTATCAGGCAGCTTTAGGCAAACTACTATTTAATCTCTACCTGTACAATGGAATTTAAAAACATAGATTATTAAGATAAGGTTGGTGATATGCTAAGAACATTTGCACATGGTATATAAATGGGTAGTAGAAAAGTTTCATCACAGGAGTAAGATGAGGCACAACCTGCAAATCATGTCACAGGCTCTCTTGCCATCAGAGCTTGTACCTCTACCTGCTTCATATGTTCTAATTAATTCTTCATAATATGAATGGAAAGGAAAGGATGAAGTTGGGATGATGGGCTTGCCCCACTTGCCGAATACAGGTTGAAACAGCTGTCATGACAAATGTTCAAAACTCACATACAAAGGCAGAGGGAGGGAAGGCTGTTGTAGTAGTTCAATATACCTCTAGGACTGAGGTGTAAGTCACTAGGTTTCTTCTGAAGGAAAAAGTAGACCTGTGTAAATACTTTTCATTTAAGGCCCTCCTGAGTAAAATGACTGGGTGTGCATTACTCTGTGGTCTGTAATTAAGATAGAAGCTTTTAGACAGTGAGGTCTGCAAATCATGAAACTTGCAGCACAATGCTTTTAGAACAGATTGTGAGAGACAGACATGAAAGCTGTAGTAGAGAGGTGTGTGTGTGTTTTGAAGAAATCTAAGAAATGCAGTCCCCGTTCCTTGATCCTTAGTCACTTTTTAATTACTCTCCCTAGGCCTCGGCTAACCACAGTGTTAAAAATTTTTCTTTAATGCCTTTGAATTCCAAAGCAATGCTTCACATTTCTTCCCCGTTATTAAGACCACCTGGAATTCTCAGTGTACTCCAACTAGATCCAAGTGTAGAACTGTGAATGGCGCACAGTAACATCATGTTTTGTGTGCTTGCTTAAATAAATAGAAAGTAAAAAGGCAACATTTTTTTCTAGTATCAATGTATGTTGACTTATGTTCATGTTATTTGAAAGTTTTCACTTGTAGGTTGGTTACACTGGAGTATCTCCATTACTGATTGTGTTTTTTCCTCCCACTTCCTTAATTAGAATCATTGGAAGAGGTTCCTGAAAGAAGTGGGAAAACGTCCCGGCGTTTCTTCTTTGACTTAACATCCATTCCTAGTGGGGAGTTTATCACTTCAGCTGAGCTTCAGGTTTTTCGGGAGCAGGTCCAAGATATCTTTGTGAGCAACGACAGTTCCCATCATCGTATTAATATTTATGAAATTATAAAGCCAGAGGGAGAGGCTTCCAAGGACCCTGTCACAAGACTTTTGGACACACGCTTAATACATCACAATGTCAGCAAATGGGAAACCTTTGATGTAACACCAGCGATAAGGAGGTGGGTTGCACATGGACAACCCAACCACGGTTTTGTGGTGGAAGTGGTGCACTTGGACAACAAGAGTAGTGTTTCCAAGAGACATGTCAGGATCAGCAGGTCATTGCATCAGGACAATGGGAGCTGGTCTCAGATCAGGCCGCTGCTAGTAACTTTTGGGCATGATGGGAAGGGACACCCTCTACATAGGCGAGAGAAACGTCAGGCAAAATATAAAGAACGCAAACGCCATAAATCCCATTGCAAAAGACATCCTTTGTATGTGGACTTCAATGATGTAGGGTGGAATGACTGGATTGTGGCCCCACCGGGTTATAGTGCCTTCCATTGCCGTGGAGATTGCCCCTTTCCATTGGCAGATCATCTCAACTCCACAAACCACGCCATTGTTCAGACTTTGGTTAATTCCGTGAATTCCAAAATTCCCAAAGCTTGCTGCGTGCCGACAGAACTGAGTCCTATCTCCATGCTCTACCTTGATGAGAATGAAAAAGTTGTACTCAAGAACTATCAAGACATGGTTGTGGAGGGCTGTGGTTGTCGCTGATAGGGCAATAAAGCAAAATGGACATTTACAAAAAAACAACAAAACTTGACACTTTAATATTTCCCAATGAAGACCTTATTTATGTAATGAAATGGAGAATTAAACGCATCTATTTTGAAAATCTATTTATGTCTACAGAAAAAAAGTGAGGAAAAATATTTTAATCAGAGAATTATTCCTTTTAAAGATTTAAAAGCATATTTTAGTTGTACATTTTATATGGGTTTAACCCCCTTCCCCTCAGCACATGAAGTATAAAGGTCAGATTGTTATTTTGTATTTATTTACTATTATAACCACTTTTTAGAAGAATAGCTAATTTGTATTTATATGTATAATCAAAAAAGCAGAAAAAATAGAGGGTTTGTACATAATTTAAAACAAATGGTAGCTGTTTTCAGTTGTGTGTATTTAAGTAAGTTGAAATGTGTACATGAAAGGGTTACTATGGCAAAGATGCATAACGCATTTTGCTTTCTGCAGTTCTACTGTTAAGGTCACAAGTGCAAACCCAATGAAAAGTGGCTAATCCACCCTGCTGACTCAAGATTATATTGTACAATTCTCAGGAATGCTGCAGGGTGGGCTGCCCAGTCCATGAGAAACTGGCACCCTTTCGATGTGGAGCATTTGGATAAGAACCAGACGCTGCCGAGCAAATAGAACTAGAAATGCTGTTCCTCATGGAGGTGTGATGTGACCACCAACTGGGCTGATAGAAAACTTCTTCCCTCCTTCCCGCCCCCTCTTTCACACCTACAGAAAAGCAAAATGTTTATGTTGTTCCTCCATTTTTACATAATTCATCCATTGGAATCCATTTGTCCTGGCCAAATATTAAATAAAAGACCAGATTTCTTCAGTTTTTAAAAGTTTATTTCTATTCCCCTACTACTGAATAATACTGGTTTTAGAACTTGCTAGATGGAAGAACCTGTCTATACCATTCAGACAAAACAGTGGTTGTACACAGCCCTTTCTCAGACCTCTAGCAAGCTGTGTCGTAGTTTGGAAACAATAGGTTTGTTCCATCCTGATTTATGTCCCAATCTCTAATTATGTTACTTGCAGCTTACAAGTAATATGGTTGATTCGTGGGTTGTAAGACTGCAAAGTTCCATTTCAAAAGTAACACAACAGGTGGGATGATTCTAACTTTTCCTCTTGAGAAATAATGTTTTCTAGTTAATTTTGCAGTTATTGGCATCTGTTTAAATGTATTTTGAGCAGAATTTGTCAGCTCTTATACAGTGGAACCTTACAACCCCCTATCTGGCCTCTCCTATGGATGGGGGAAATGTTGATGGTCACACCCTATATTATTAATGGATGGCGACATCAGCACATCCGCATCAGTGCATCTATGCATGTGCCACCATTGAATAACATGGGCTGTGGCAAGCTGTGAATGCTCCAATCTGCGGATGTTACCAATGTGGCAGTCCCACTGTACCATTCTTCTTTTTCTTGTTAACTGTCCTTGAGTCAATCTTGACTCATGGTGACCCTATGGCTGAGACATCTCTAAGACCCTCTGTCTTCCACTGCTCTCCTTAATTCCTACAACCCCTTAATTCCTGTGACCTCCTTAATAGAGTCCATCTATCTGCCATGTGGCTTTCCTTCTTCCTACTTCCCTCTACCTTTCCCAGCATTATAGTTCTTTCCAATGAGTCCTCCCTTCTCATGTTGTGTTCAAATTATGACAGCCTCACTTTGGTCATCTTGGCTTCCAGGAAGGTTTCCAGCTTAATCTGCTCTAGGAACCATTTGTTTGTCTTTTTGGCTGTCCATGGGATCCTCAGCACTCTTCTCCAGCACCACATCTTAAATGACTTGATTTTCATTAACTGTCCAGCTCTCACATCTATACATGGTAATTGGGAATACAATGGCTTGTATGATACTAACTGTTGTTCTGAGTTGTCTATCTTTGCCCCTAGGTCAGCCCTTTGGGCCATTGTGCAGTGGCCCTAAATTTCCAAATACTGATCTAATAGAGTTTAGAGCTTGTTAAAGCAGTGCAGGGCACACCATTTATTTTTATTTATTTATTTAAAGCTAAAAGGAAATAGTTTTACTTCCTTATTATCTTCAAACATGTGCTAAGGAGGCAGAGGAATTACCACAACATTGTCTCTAAATAACTCCTCCTCCACATATGCAAAGCCTCTAGGGAGGTAAAAGTTCACATGGAGCTATACTCATCTCCAGTATGAAAGCAATAAATCTGGGTCAGCAGGTTTCAATTGACCACTGTGGCCATTAGCCGTTTAAGAAAAGTGAGTGTGGTGCAAGTTACAGCTACAATATTTTACAAATGAAAAATGTGTGGATATAGCAGGGGCCAGGTGGTAGTTCATACAAGCCATAAGAATTTGTGCAGATCCTGGCACAAGGTCATGACATACACAAACTGTTTCCTTGGAATATGTTGAAGCAGACCCTGCAAATTCAGATCCTACTATTATCACCACCACTACCACCACCAATAATTGCACTTCATCTCAAAAATATTACACCACAAACCCACTGATGCATATTGGCTCAGACTATCCTATGGGAATAGCTCAGGCACACTCACATCACTGTCTTGAATAGGGAAGTGCATAGGCCCGTCCCCTTCATTTTTTGTTTTACTCATCTGGAAAGAGATGCATCTGAGGAGATCTTCCTATTCCTATGGAAGCTATTCATGTGAAAAAGACATTTGGTTTTCCAGGGTTTTTACGTGAGTGAAATGAACAGGAGGATCAAATGAACAGGAAACCTTTCTTCTTCAGAAGTGTCCTTTTTTATATGAGGAAAGTGACAACAGAAGGCAAGTGGAGCTAGGCTAAAGAAAGTGGAGTGAGTAAAATCTGAAATGGGTACAGCTAATGTTATTGCAATATATTTACTCAACTGTTGTTTTGTTTCATTTTGGTTTGCTGAGCATGACATTGCCCAAATGGCTGTAAAATTGGTGAATATAAGAATGCTCTCATGGAATTTTCTGGGTAATTTTTTCTCCAAAATTGCACAAACAGGTAGTGTTTACAGCAGGATCCAGAATGTGTGTGGGGTTACAACTTCCCACTATCCCTCACTGTTGGCTAGGCAGCCAAGAGCTATTGGGATTTGCCAACTAACACCATATGTAGATCACCTCAACATTAGGAGGAACCTAATGTGCCACCTCAACATTAGGAGGAACTTCCTGACAGTAAGGGCGGTTCGACAGTGGAACACACTCCCTCGGAGAGTAGTGGAGTCTACTTCCTTGGAGGTCTTTAAGCAGAGGCTGGATGGCCATCTGTCAGGGATGCTTTGATTGGGAGTTCCTGCATGGCAGGGGTTGGACTGGATGGCCCTTGTGGTCTCTTCCAACTCTATGATTCTATGATTCTATGATTCTATAGGTTGCCTATTCTGACTTGGCAGCAAGTGTTAAAGTAGGGAAGCATCTGAAAAGATATATTTATACCAGGCCTGAAGTCAAAGGAAGTAAAACTGTATCACGATGGGATTTACTTCCAGATATATGTGCAAAGGATGCCTACTTACCTGAGAATAAGCCCCATTTAACTAATTTGGCCTTACTTCTGGGTAGATTGCCCTGCTTGTGATCATGTCACTTACAAAAATTCCTGAAAATGAACACTATGAATAATGTCACTTGAGCATTTGGAGAACTGATCATTGGTTCTCAATCTTTGGCACTCCAGGGCTGTATTCCTGTTGCTTAGGGGGGTTGCAAACTGCCAGAAATAGTGCAAACTGAGTCCACTTTTAGGGTTAGGGTTAGTGCTAGGGAATCATGGGAATTGGTTTTTTTCTGAGACATTGAGCCTTCACTGCCAGAGAGCTCTGGTGCCACAATAAAATACAGTTCCCATGATTCCCTAACCCTAACCCTAACCCTAAAAGTGGACTCAGTTTGCACTATTTCTGGCAGTCTGCAACCCCCCCCTTAGTTTCAGCTAGAATACACCCATTTAATCAACTGCTGAATGGAGAGTCAACACAAGGTTGATTCAATGGGTCTACTCTAGTGAGTGTAAAAATAATTTTTAAGCTGAAATATAGACTTCCACTCTCAATCAGCATAGCAAATGATCAGGGATTGTGACAGTTGAAGTCAGAAACATCTAGAGTGTCATAAGTTGAGAGTCACTGTTAGACCATGTGTTTATTTCAAAATACAGTAACAAAACTTTCAGTATTTGTTGCTGTATACCTTCAAGTAGTTTCTCACTTATGGCAATCTTAAGGCAAACCTATCATGGTGTTTTCTGAGGCTGAGAGCATGCGACTTGCCCAAAGTGATTCCATGGCTGAGCAGGGATTCAAATCCTGATTCTAGTTGTAGTCCAATGCTCAAACCACTAGGCAATGCTGGTTCTGGCCTACACCTTGTTGGCTCAAGCCTACACCATGCTGGTGCACGATCTTCTCTAAACGGGGTGGTGTTGGTTGAATGGCATTGTTCCCCTTTCTTCCATACTTACTATATTTGTATCTCACTTTTCTTTTCAGGAGCTCAAGTACATAGTTTCATTCCCTTTTGTTTTATCCTCACAGTCACCTATGAGACAGGTTAAGTTAAGAGACTGACAAGCTTATGTCCATGCATGACGGTGTAGGGCTCTGAACTTGGATTTTCCCAGTGCCCTTTCACACTATATAGACCTATACTTGGCACTATATTTCAGCTTTAATTGCCATGGTTACATCCTATGGAATCCTAAGGGTTTGTAGTTTGGTGAGGTACTAGTGTTCTCTCTGGCTGAGAATTTTAAATACCTCTTCCTAAAGTGCAAATCCCAGGATTCCAAATGATGAAACTAAAACAGTTAAAGTGGAATCATAATATAAGTGTGTAGTGTGATGGAGCCTCCACCTTTGCAGACTGCCAGAAATAGTGCAAATTGAGTCCACTTTAAGGGTTAGGGTTAGTGCTAGGGAGTCATGGGAATTGTTTCCCCCCCCCCCCCCGAGACATTGAGCCTTCGCTGTCAGAGAGCTCTGGTGCCACAATAAAATACAGTTCCCATGATTCCTTAACCCTAACCCTAACCCTTAAAGTGGACTCAATTTGCACTATTTCTGGCAGTCTGCAAGTCTGATGCTATACCATGCTAGCTCTTCCATCACAATGCTGAAACAATGTCAATAGCATGGAAGTGAGCAAAACAAACAAATCTTGATTTAAAATGTTTCTAAAATAGTCTGACAATGTGAATATTTACTCATAAATATTTTATATTATCTAAAGGATGGGGTAAAGTTGAGGTATATTCCTTCTTCCTTTGTGATACACAACACAAAAAAGGCATTCCTTTCCTCCAGTTTATTAACCTGAAGTCATCTTGAGACAAGCGAAGTTACATTTTCAGTACATATGCATGCAAGATCCTACACTCATGTTTCTTGGCAAATCTCCTTTCTTTTCCTTCCATTTTTCATGGTTAGGATACACATCAAGGATGTAGCTACATGGGGGGGGGGGAGGGGGAATAAAGACAGTGCCTGCCAAAATAAAATTTCTACACACCCAATGAAGTTTTCCTTCAGTTCCCAAATTTCTAGCTTTGTAGATAGTGAGCCACTTAAAATCATTTATGTTCCAAACTCTTGTGGGTTTTGTGTGTGTTTGCATTATTTTGGGAACTTTAGCTGCCCTATCTGCTGTAGTTTGGTTCCTAAACCCCCAGTAGATACCAAAATCTGTGGATGCTCAAGTCACATTATATACAGTGGCATAGTAAAATGGTGATTCTAATATAAAATGGCAAAATCAAGGTTTGCTTTTTGGATTTTTTTTTTTTTTAGGAGAGGGGAATATTTTCAATCTATGGATGGCTGAATCCATGGATGCCCAATCTGTGGATACAGAGGGTTAACTATATATTTCTAAATGTTTAGCCAAAGCTTTAAACTTACAATGCCAGAAACCTGGGGACAGAAGGAAAATTCCATGGGTGAGTGGGTGGGAAAGCAGCTTTATGGTGGGGAATGCCCTCCTTCTCCTCCATAGTTACACTTCTGTTATATATTCTTACCTTCCCCACATGAAATAGTATTTTATTTAGCTCTGATAAGCCTGCTGACATTTGAAACTCATTTTCTGCTCTCCAGCTGACATTCTGCATCCATAAATTTTCCTTATGCCTGCATATGTCTTTTTTTGTGGGGTATTGCAGAGGCAGTGGTTCTTATTTATATTCAGAAATCAAGGGAGCTTCCAAAAACATAATTAAAAATTCCCTTCTTCCCTTCACACCATTCAGTCCACCCTGGACTTACCATGCAGTCTCTGAAACCCACTCCCCACCATGGCCATTTTATGACTTGTAGGGAACCAGCAGGATTGGAGAAGCACCTGGCTATGTCCCCATAGCTAGATGTGAAATGTTTACCAATGTGCTTAGACCTCCAGAGGACCCCAACAGGTCCCAGCACTATTATAATCATTTTGCATCTGGCTACGGGGACATAGCCAGATGCTTCTCTGGTCCTGCCTGCGTCCCACAAGATACAGAATAAGCAAGAGAAATTCAGAGGCTGTACAATAGGTCTGGGAAATGATATATGGGCCAGCCTAGTGTATTTCTCTGTGCAAAGTTACTATGCTACACTGAGCCATACAGCAGTGCAACCTTTTACTGTCTGCTTCAGTATGGGTGGTTTGTCCAATTGCCTCTCTAATAAGTCACACTGTCACACAACAGCAAACTGTTTTTGGAAATGTGTCTGACAGGATGTTCACACCTGGGCCTCCCTTATAGTGCGAATTCTCAGCTATTTACTCACTAAAGGTGAGTTTTCCCCTTCCCTCCCTTGATGTAATTGTCTAGTTGTGTCCAAATGTAGGGGGCAGTGCTCATCTCCATTAATAAGCCAAGGGAGCCAGCATTGTTAAAGATATCTCCATGGTCATGTGGCCAGCATGATTGCACAGAATGCTATTACCTTCCTACCAAAGTGGTACCTATTTATCTACTTGCACTTTTACATGCTTTTGAACTGCTAGGTTGGCAGAAGCTGAGACTAGTGATGGGAGATCACTTTGTCAGGCAGCTCTTGAGCCTTGAATTGCTGACCTGCCGACCTTGTGGTTGTGAGTTAGTGTCTTAACCACTAAACCGCTCACTACCTTATT
>CM034701.1:228667524-228686872 GCA_020142125.1 Phrynosoma platyrhinos | reverse complement strand
GCCCTTAAAGGGGAAAGGTTGCCTACCCCTGGTCTAACATGATCCTATAAATCCAACAACTTACTGTTTCACAGAGCCCTGGTGAGTATTATTTTGAGAGATGAGCAACCTGTTTCCTCAGCCCGGCCAGACATTCAGAGAACCAAGTAACATAAAGATTTTGGTGCTTCAAGTTTCTTCTTTTGCCTTTCACTCCTCATTTCTTTTCCTTCTGTATCATGTTGAGATGATGAGCATGTGGTCAGGGTCTGTATTGCTTTTTTTTTTTTTAACCTGTAAGCTGGTCTGAGCATCACTTCCACTCAAAAGCAGGGCATAAATGTTTAGGTATATAATAAATGGATGAATAGTTTTTACAAATCACATTTGAAACAGAAATCTCCTAGCTTGATCCCATAAATATATGTCTCCTTGCCTGATCCCATAAGCATATTAAGGATCTTGTCTCATGATCCCCTCAACACAACACAGAGGTGCTTTTAAATCAATTCAAGCTGATTTCCTCCCGTGCACTGATGGTGCATGTGCTAATGAATATGTAGTGGGGTGATCACTGTGTTGGGACTGGAAGAACCAAGTTGTAGTCCTACTGAACCATGAAACTCATTGGATGATCCTGGGCCAGACTCTCTCTCTCTCTTCCTCCCATCTGAATTATCTTACAGGATTGTTGTGAGGTTAAAGAGTAGAGAGGAGGAAACTCGTGTATGCTGCCTTGAAAGAAGGTAGAATATAAATTTAATATACCCATAAGATGTACAGAACTTATCCATTTACTGAAACTCATGGTGTCTTTTGCAGGATCATGGAGATAGATTTGAAAATGTAGCTGACACTGTGTTGAGGGATATGCAGAACAAGTCATCTGCATACACCAGACTGCTTCAGTTGTGGGGATGGAAAATATTTCAAAATGTTTTGGAAATGGTTGGAAAACATTTGTTTTGAATGTCAAGAAACTGTTATGAGAAAAAATTTGGACTGATGAAAACTTTAGATTTGGGACATATTCAGTGCAAAATTAGTGTGTGATTGTTTTGCTCAGAAAACAACATTTTCTGCTCATGGCACAGCATTTTTTGCATTATGAATATTAGTTTTCTTTTTGTTTTGTAGTATTTGTTGTCTTTATTATTGTCTTGTCATGTTATGTTTGTGTGTACGTTGTTATATTTTTTAATATCAATAAAGAATATTTTAATAAAAAAATAGTTTTCTTGGGGGAAAAAAAACTGTTTCCACAAAGAAAATACTGTAAGTAGGGACTTATTTTGTGCTAAATTTCCACATGGTTGCACTGAAAACACTCATGAAGGAACCAGTTTTTTCTGTGCAGAAAATGTTGCTTTCTGCACAGAAAAAAACACATGTGTATTTTGCACAGTATAAGTCCCAAATTGTTAGTAGGCTTTGGAAACTATGTGGTTAGTGAAGACTTTCTCATAGTGAGAAGAATATTTCTAAAAATATTTGTCTTTTCCTTCAAGAAGGAAATAAGTGAAAAATTGTATCCTTGGTCTGTTCTTAACAGTGATATTTAACAGTTAGTTGACATACCTTATTCATAGAGGCCTTTGTGATTGGTATTTGTAAAGTAGTTGTTTGTGTATATACTAATTAGCATTGATTTTGTTAGCCAGTTCAATCTCTCCAACTTTGCTGCTCATCTTTGCTTTACAAAGTCATTTTTTCAGAGTCTAGGATAGAAGAATCTGCTTGCCAATAGCCTTTCATTGAAAAAGAAGCTGATGTGGGTTAATTATTCTTAAAAATGCACCAGAAAAGATTAATCACTGATCTGGCATTTGTTTTAAACTCTACATTTTTTTAAGGGGCTGCTAATTGCTATTTGCAGCAATTGACATTTATACTTCAGTTAGTTTCCTTTACGAGGATGCTAAACTTTGTTCCCCGATTTCCCTCGTGGGAAAAAGTTTGTGTGCAGTTGCTGTAGAGTTTCAAGAACTGTTTTATATTTCCTGACAGTGTAGGTCTGGCTTAATGGTTTGTTTTTATTGCTTAAGAGTGTAAACCTTTTTTCAGCCAATGGGTGGAAAGTCTACTCTCATCCTGCATTACACATTTTTCATTAGTTATTCACTGCTTTTTCTTTCCTGCCAAGGAAGCACCTTTACTTCAGCTGTGTGTAAACACTCTTGTGATTTACAAGATAAGATGCTTTTCAACTCATTTTTTCCCTCTCTCTCCTTCTCTCACCTCGCAATGTCTGTTTTCTACCATTTCTCTGTCTTTGGAGCAGTCCCGTGGCTGCTGATGACATCAGCTAGAAATTAAGTGCAGGGAGGGAGGAAAGCCAACAAAATTCAAAGATGCCACTTGCACATCTGAACTATTATGTAATGAATGGAGAATGCTGTTTTTCTTTCTATGGTTGGGTTTTTTCCTCCTGTTTCAGTAGCTATTTCTTGCAGTGTTATTGCAATGAAAATACTTACGCTTTTGATCCCTTTAAATAGTAAAGAACTCACAATAATATTAGCATATTTTCCAGGAATGAACAGACAGCACTATCCATACCACTAGTAATGTTACTATTATTGCCACTATTGGTAGTGGTATTGGTACTAGTATTGGCAATAATAATAATAATAATAATAATAATTCCTTTCTTTCATAGTGGTTGGCATCCTGTTCAATCATTGCAAGGTCATAAGTCAGGTGTAACTTTTGGGATTGAAATTTACAGTCAAACCCACTGGGCGAACTTGGGCAAGTCACATGCTCTCAGCCTTTGGGGAAGGCAATGGCAAACCGCTTCTGAACAAATCTTGCTAAGAAAGCCCCATGTTAGGTTCACCTGAGGGTTACTATGTCAGAAATGATGCGAAGGCACACAGCAAGAATAAAATGACAGAACATGATTCCCCAAACCTACTGTTTCAACCAGACAGTTCTCTAAATTAGGGTTTTCTGAGGTACTTCAAATTGGTTTAATAGGAAATGGCATCTGCAGTACTTTCCTGGTCATGGGACACATTGAGAGAAGAGGTTGCAGCAGGACCCCAGGAAATTTCTCCAGCTGCCTGTTCTCAGTGCAGGATGTTTTCAGTGTAGGATCTCATCCATTGTGTTCTGCAGTGAAATCTTGTGGTGCAGACTATTTCAAGTAAAGCTCTGCTGAGTTCAAGAGGCTTGGGGAGCATCTGCACTATAGAAATTCAAAATATAACATACAGACCCTAGGATTCCATAGGATGCAGCCATAGAGGTTAAAGTGGAATCATTGTGCTGTCATTGTGTAGCAGTCATTCCTTCCCTTCAATGTAAGCCATGGGAGTAGCTATACTGTAGAAATTGTGAAGTTTGACACATATAAGGTTATCGCACTATGTTCTCGGAATGTGATGCGAATGGAATGGAACATGTTTTATTGCATGGTATGATCTTCATTGAGTTCCCATTCTGTGCTCTGACAGTCCCTTGCCCGTTCCAGGAGGAGAACTGTAAAAATGTGTCCTCAGCCAGCAAGAATGCTTTCAGACTGTTCCATATGATGTGTGTGTGATAATCCTACCGGTCTCAATTTGTCCTCGTGTTCTGATTGTCTAAGACAACCTTCTCCCCTTCTGTCCTAAAACGTCCACAAACTCAACTCTTCCAGTGTTGATTCAAGGAAGTTGCCACAGGCAATTAAAAAAAAAATGTAGATTGAATTGCATTGTGTTTACAAGAAAAAATAATGAATGCTCGCTACCTAAACCTCTCAGTAGCATTCTTTCCAATGCAGAAATAGGGTTTTTTGGAACAGTGAGCAAGCCCCAATAAAGGATGGCTGAGGAACTGCTTTAGCACTGGTACTGGTACAACAGTAAATGCAGTGCTATAATATGTATTCTCATAATGTTACTATCCTGTCATCAATAGTCTAATGCAGTAACACTCATTCCCATATCGTTACATTCCAGGGACTCGATAGGAATGTGTACTAGTGCAATAAGCTTATAAGTTCCATCCTATGGAATCCTGGGATTTGTCATTTTACAAGGTCTTTAGCCTTCTCTGTCAAATAGAACTGATGCCTCACAAAACTACAAATCTCAGGATTCTGAAGGATGGAGCCATGGGATTTAAAGTGGTGTCAAATTACATTATTTCTATAGTGAAGATGCACTCTGAATCATAGGTATATGTATACAGGACTGCAACCTTAATGTGGTAGTGGACCCAGGGCTTCAAAGCTTAAAGTGCAGAGACTTGTTGAGTAACAAGGATAACATCAACACCTGCCTCCTCCCTCAGGTTTCTCCATTTCCTCTGACCTCAGCTGAGACCCTCACAACAATTGGGAGGGGAGGGTTTACAAGGGAATTTTCCCAACAACAATATTTTTTGTGAGCTGTCTCTGGTGTTTGGGATGGATTGCCCTTGTTACATGTGTACATGCACCTGGATCAACACAACTACCTGCATCTTTTGACTTTCCTTGGGAGCAGAACTATTGGCATTGTCTTCATGAATGCCTGTGTACAACTTCCTGGGTTCTGTGAGGTCAACTATAGTTGAATATTGCAAACAGAATTATTTATTTGGAGCAGAAAAAGGTGGAAAGTGAGTATGCATTTTTGTTTGGCAAACCTCAGGCAAATGGGATTCATATGAAATGGAACTCTCAAGGGGGACATTACTATTATCTTGTTAGTTTCTCAGGATCTTCAGAGTTGGAGCTGTCAGATGCATGTTAGATGCCAAGGAAGAAGCATCAATTTTTTTTCTCTCTCTAGCATTGGACTTTGGGTAGTAGCATTAAAAAAAAAAGGTTGGGCTGTCACATTAAGTAAAAAGGTTTAACCTTCCTGGCTCTTGTATATTGATTAGAATGATGAAGTGGACCTTTGCAGATGTGGCTTCTAGTCCCCATTGAGCTATGAAACATTGACTCTGGACCAGCCACTATCTGTCTCAACCTGGCCTATACAACTTGGGTGCAGGCCATTTGAAGGATTGTATATCCCTATATATTTGAGACATAAAATCTTCAGGACAGGCCCTTCTCTCTATCCCACTACCTTTCTAGGCACCTTTGGTGGGAACAAGATAGAGGACCTTCTCAATAGTTGTTCCTAAGCAAAGGAACTCCCTCTGTAGGGAGAGTAGGATAGTTCCCTCATGTTCTCTTTCTGATATTCCATCATATGTTTAGGAACTGATTGCAAAAGTCTTTTGATGGTGTGCTGTTTTGTTGATTTCTTTTATAAACAAAATCTGTCTTTTAATGAATTTTAAATGTTTTAATTCTATAAATTGTTTAACTGTTTTTTTAAATAACACACACACATATTCATGCACACACTTATTGATTTTTTGGTATATTTTAAATGTGGACTGGTTTTAATAATTTGTAAGCTACTCTGAGTCCCAGTATTGGGGGAAAAGGTGAAATATAAATGGAAATGACAACAACAGCAGGAACAATATCCATCACAGGGTTGTGAGGAAGGTGAAGTGGGGAAGAGAAGAGGCATTTACTGCCTAGAGCTTGTCAGAGGAAAAGTGAGACATGAATGTCAATGATAAATAAATAAATATTTGCAAATGGGAGTATCTTTTCAAAGGTAGAAGCAAAAAGAAGGAAAGACAGGAAGAAGCTATTTTCAGGCATTATATACCAAACTATGAGAGTGATCTTTGAATGTAGAAAGTTCAGTTTCCCACAACAGCTGTAATATGGTAGATTTACAATTTAATTAAGCTGCTAATCCCATTAGAGATTAAATTAAAAAGGACTTTCACCCAAAGACCTGTACTGTAGCTCTTCCAATGCTACATGTGTGGTGGTGGTGGTGGAGGGGGCAGAGGAAGAAGAGGCTGATATATGTCTTGTCTTTTAAGGGACGAGATAGCAGTTCCTTCAGCAGGTCTCCTTAAAAGCAGAAAGCATTTGGCTGTCACAGCAGCACATAAAAGAAAACAAAAGAGCACTTTGATTTTGCAAGCCACAGGGAGATAAGAGCTTTAAAATATAAAGCTAATCCTTAACTGGTGTAAACTGGCCTAGGCTAGCATTAATGGAGGCCCCAACCCTGCCCAGCTAAGCCCAAGCCCTAGGGAGCAGAAGGGAAGGTCTCTTTATTGGGAGCTCTATTTGGGGTGATAATAACACAATAAGCTTGCACAAAAGCTTTCCACAGCATCTAATGCACTCACATTCCTGATGGTATACAGACCTGAAACTCTTGGTTTCAAGCCTGAGGTTATTTTATTTCCCATGACTTGGTGATTATTGCTGCATTGGTGTGGATGTGCAGCCCCATTCTGCTTTTGGCGGGCAGAGACGCCACACAACCTTCGAGACTTTGCTGAGCCTTGTGCACAGCCTTGCATTTTCTCCATAATTGGAAGGCACACCACATGTATCATGGTAAAGACCACACAACAAGGGAGACCCTTTGAATGAATGATTGGAAGCAAAGCAGAGCTCCATAGCTGAAAGGTAGCTCAGAGGCTCTCACAGCAAATACTTATATTTGTTTATCAAGATCAGATCTGATGACTTGTGAAGAAGGCTGGCCCTACTGTTAGGCGGAATCAGGCAACTGCTTCAGATGGCAGATAATGAGGTGGCAGCAGTAGCATTGACAGCTGCCTGCACATGCCTTTTGAGCCCCCTAACCATTTCCTGCTGTTATGGGAGGAGGGAAGAGAAGAACTGTGTGTCACATGTCCTGTGCTGTACCACTTAAACCATCCTACTATCCTCAGGAATGGTGGAAGACATTGTGCCATCAGCTGTGTCCAAGTATGATTCCACTGCCTTCTCAGGTTGTTCCTATAGATGGAATTGAGGTGGAGTGGGGGGGGGGACACACCATCTTGTCTTTAGCCTTGGGGAGAAAAGACTTTTGGGCTAGTCCTGCCAGTCAGTTCTTTTGATGGGAACTCCTTCAAAACCTTAGGCACACAGACTGGTGCCCACTAACAGCATCTCCTTTAACAGGAGATCAAAACACCACAGAGCAGTAGCACCTGTGCATCCTACATAATTTTGGGGTTTATCATTTTGTGAGCTAGTCAGAATTCTCCCCTAGAAACAAGTCTCATGTTGAAGTTCAGGTGAGTGACTAGAGCTCTCTAAGTGGAAATTCCAAGTTAATTCAGAAAACTACAAAACCCAGGATTATGTTGGATGAAATCATGAGGCAGCGAAAATGCAGCCAAACTGCTATTATTGTCCATTGTGGATATATCCAGAATATCTGGTTCTGTTTACTAGGCTGGAAGGAAAGTTAGAAATTATAGCTGCATGTTCTTGCAAGAACATGATTGCTGTGGAACCTAGAATGGGGGGGGGGGGGGGGGGGGTAAGGATGATGGGTGTGTGTGAGAGCTTTCCTTGGAATAATCTGGCAAAATTAGACCACCAGGACTTCTTGTGTGGTACAAGTACACACTTGTGTGGTACAAGTACAAATAAGAATTGTACTAAAAAAATATTATTTTACTACTGCCTCTGTGGTATTCAAAGTGTTACTAGCTAGTTGGATAATGTTGGTGGTAATCATGATGATGGTGAAAGATGTGAGACCATATCTAGAGCTAGTCACAGCATTAGACCAAGTGAAGTGGTCATGTCAAGGAGATGGATGCTGAGAGGTAGGAACAAGGTTTTGAGAGCAGAGAATTCTGTGCTACATAAATTGTCTTCTGCCATCAGGTTTGGTAGGGGATCCTGGTCCATCATCTGTGTTCAGAAAGATTCAAGGGCTGATCTATTCAACTTTTGTGCCCAGAATGCAAGTCAGGTGTGGTCTCCTTCCTGTCCTATTCCTCTGGTAACACAATTTTTTTGGGCTAACATGGTCAAAATCAGTGAAGATCTGAAGGTCTGGAACTTCGATATTTGGGTTCTCTTTAATGCAGAGGGGTGGAGGTAGTAAAAGGAGATGTAGGCAAGGTGGGAAAAAGTAACCTGTCACACAAACCTGGCATCAACTCAGCATGCACACGTACTGCTTCCCTCACAGGAACTCTTCAATACCCTTCTAGAATAGAAGGATGACTTTCCCCAACCTGTTCAAAGCAGTTACTGGCAAGGTGTTCATTCTAATCTGCATTATATTAGTGATTTTGCAGATGCAATTGGAGGCTGTTTGTTATTCCTACTTAATTGGCCTAGATTACAACAGGGTAGCCTTATTACAACCAGCCCTTTCACATACTTATTCACCCCACTCCACCCACTTGAAATAAATATGTTTAATATACTGCCTTCTCTCCCTTTCTCTCTCCTACACATGCCTTCCAGACTCCCACTACTACAAACTGCTACATATACTAATTAGTGAATAACAACACAGGGCGTCCTCTCCATCTCTTTTGCTAGTGAGACCTAAAGTATTGTCTTCTCATTGTGAAAGAGTATAGTGTACTAGTTAGTACATTAGACTGAAACATGGGAGATTGAAGTTCTAGTCCATACTGAGCTATGAAGCTCACTGGTTGATCTGTTTTAGCCTGGCCTACCTCACAGGGTAGTTGTAACAATAAAGTGGGGAGAAGGAAAGACATCTATACCATCTTGATTTCATTGGAAGTAAGACTGAAGGCATGTTATCAATTGCAATAATATAAAAATTGGAGGTATCGGTGATATCTGACTAGTTCGTGTTGCTTGTGTATCCATGTAATGTTAATGTGATTTCAAGAAACTAGATTTTCTCCTCTCTTTTTATATATGTTATGTACAAAACTTTCCTGTGCTTTTAAAATAATCTTGTGATATAACTACCAATTATTTCATCCAACAGAATCCTGGGTTTTGTAGTTTTCTGAATTAACTTGGAATTTCCACTTAGAGAGCTCTTTGCTCATGGGCTATTCAGGAAAGGGTGAAGGCAGAAATAGATGAAACCTGATCAGCCAGACCTGAACATCAAGCAGCTCTTGAAAGACAAGAGGAAGGAACATGAGAGAAGATGCTCCAGAAATATCAGACAGGGAACCCTTTCTGAGAGTACTCATCATATTAGTTACCACACCCATGCCTACAGTGGAATCTGATTTTTCTCAGCATCATGATGGAAATGCTGCTGAACATGTTGGTGATGCTATCTATGAAGAGAGTGCTGAGAATCACCCACAAGAATACTATAACTGGGTCTCTGTAGTTGGTTTTAAGACTATAGCTGGCTCTAATGCATAAAGAATAATGGAAATTGTTTTTGCATGAAGAGAAAGTCCATGGCTTGTTAGGAACTCTCTTGGCCGTTGCTTCTTTCAGAAATATGTATCACTCTTTTGAATTTCAAATAACTATTCAAAAATAGTGAACAATGAATTTTGCAAAGCTAGTCAGTCTAATAGTCATAACGAGCCTGCTTCCTTCACCCTTTCAGTTATTTAACATTTTATTATAATTTCCTCATCTATATGGAGAAGCAAAATGAGAATATTGTCACCCCAAATAAGAATTCTATCCTCTGAAATGAAATTTTCTTTCAGTTCCCAAATTTCAGAATCTATTTTGTTTTTCAATGAAAAGCTAGAATTTAGAGTCAGGCATAAAAACATCAGAATCAGGTACAAAATGGTGTCCCAGGAGCAGCAGCACTTGCACATATAAGACAGAAACAACAATAGCCTACGGCTGAGCTATTATAGGCTGGAATTTTTACAATGCATTTTTGGGCTTATCAAGACTGGTGAAAAGCCTTGGAATTTCACAGGAATTACCCTTGTTGTGATGTTTATTTATTTGTTTTTTTTAAATATATATTCAATTGATATATCTCCTGTCCAGGTTATTTGCCATGAATCTCCAGCACCACTCATGACTTTTCAAACTCAGGGAGGGGGTATTTTAATTTTCTGTCCTGGGAGTTATTGAGGCTGTTGCCCCACTGCAGAATTAAGACAGTTTGACATGACTTTAACTGCTATAGCTCCATCGTATGGAATCCTAGATATGTAGTTTGTTGTAGGACTAGAGCTCTCTGATAGAGAACACTAAAATCTCACAAAACTACAAATCCCATAATTCTGTAACATTGAACCATAGCAACCAAAGCAGTGTCAAACTACATTAATGCTACAGCTTGAGAGAAGCAGGGGTTAATTTCCCACATCCATCTCCATTGTTCCTACATCACTTTAACTTCCATCTTTTGAATAACTACAGGATCTGTAGGTTTTTGACTGTTGAGGTTGTCCACCTCCTTGTCCAGGCTATGGTTATTTCACTGCTGGACTATTGTAGTAGGCTACTGACAGGTTTGCCTTCCTGCTCTCTTTTTCCAGAATAGTGCCATCTGAGTTGTTTTAAATCTTCCTAAATATTCGCATGTCTCAGCTCCTTGCAGATCCCTCCTTTGGCAACCAGTTCAAACCAATGCTCATTACAAGCTTTTGGTCATAGTATTTAAGGCCTTGTGCCGTAACTGTCCTCAGTATTTGGCAGCTTGGCTAGCATGGTACATGACATCTAGAAACCTAAGAACTACAGGCAAAGAATTATTGGCAGTTCCACCAATGCGTATGGCTCTGTCAAAGCTGTGAGCCTTTCAGGACCTGGCTCTGCATTTGTGGAACAGTGGTCCAAAATTACAGTCCAAAAGAAGTGGCTTCCAGCCACTTTGTGGATGTGGCATTCAGGTGACACATGCCCCCAAAGTAGCCAGAAGCCACTCCAACACTGTGATCCAGTTCTTTGGACCAGATCAAAAAGGAACAGAAATAATGTGCTCCTGGCACTGTGGGTTTGGAACTCAGGTGTCAGACCACTTCAGGAACGGGCCATGTGGTCGCCGTGGTCCCAGACACTCTTTTTTGCCTGTGTGTTTTGCCTCATTCTTCCTTTGTATTTTTGGATGGAGGAGAATCTTAATTGTTTTTTGTAAAGGAATGAAGACCTTCCTCTTTCATTTGCCAGATTAAGCTGCTGGGTGTGCCTATGGCTGCTGAGATGAGTAGCAACTAGTGGAATGGTGGGGATTTTACCTTTAGTATATGGAGATTAGCGCACCGGCTTTTATTCCCACACTAGGCATGGGATGTAAATGCACAGGGATGAATTCTATCGTACAGCTCCGTACCCAGGCAGTACTCATCTCATTCTTTAAAAGGTCCAGGAAAAGCCCGGGTTGGGTACGGGATGAGTACAATCTAAGGATGGACCTGTGCAATAGAATCCATCTCACACCTAGTGCGAGAATAAAAACCAGCGCGCAAATCTCCATGATTTGTGTTTGTTTTGTCTTTGATTATATGTCTGGTGTTCTGCACTTTGGTGAAAAATGACATTATAAATAAATGTTTTTATAGTCATCATCATCATCATCATCATCATCATCATCCCCTCTGTGCTCCTAGGCAAGAGTTTGATGGCTCCTAGTGATAAAGTGTTACATTGGGGAGGATGGGGAGGGAAGGACTCTTTACCCACATCTTAGTTAACCACACCTCAAGAAAGACTAAGAAGATGGACAAAGCCACAGTATGTTGACAGCATGACTGGATGCAGGGGTGGGAACCATTGTTATGAAACATGCAATCTAGAAATAGATTAGCTCATCATTTACTGGGACTATTAGCCATTTTGAGGAGCCTTGAAAGAGTGGGGAAACACCTTTTGGGTTCTTGCTTTTGTTAAAAAATTGAGAGTCAGAAATCTTTGTCAGTTTCTTTTAAGTGACTGGCCATAGGGCAAAGGCTGCCAATTTCTCTTCTGCCTGCCCCATCCAAAGTTATGGTGGCACATGTTTTATCTATTAAAGTATGGATAACTGTGAGAGTCTCTCTGATACTGTGAAAGGCAGTTGAGGCTGGGTTTGAGCCATTCAGACACTTTAGTGTGGGAATTAGGCCAAAGGCATAGGAGGCATAACATATTCCTACACACAAATAATTACTAGAGATGTTAATGTAGACAAGATTTTATGAGCACAGCACATCAATGTATCAAGCATTTTCAAATTAGCACATTCTGGAAAGTATTTTCAGTTCAATATTGCAGAACTGTACAGATCTAGGAGCCTCTGCAGATGGGCCCAAAGGAGTGGCAGAAAGCCGCCCCAGGAAGCAGTGGATTGGGGCCAAGTCTGCCAGATCGTGTAGCCCTGATCCTCCCCTTTGCTGCTCAGAAAAGAGTGGCAAAATGCCGCTCCTTTTATGGGCAGCAAAAGGCTGCCCTAAGAGCCAGTGCGTGGCTCTTTAGCGCCCCTTCCAGCACAGTGTGTCAAAATGCCGCACCAGAAGGACGTCCTGACGCTGCATGCCATGCATAATGGTGCATGGTGTCAGGACGTCCTCGGCGTGGGGTTGGGGTGGCCAGCATGTGGATGCCCCTCCCCATCTCTGCCTCCAGGTTGGACCTTTGGGCCGGTCTATAGAGGCCCTAGGTCTCAAGTTTCAACAAAATGAGAGCAGTGGATGAGGAGAGCTCAAGGAAGAGGAATAAAAGAACTGATACAGGTTAGGTGTGAGCTTTGCGTACATTCCTCCCCACTTATAGAAGTAGCCCCTCAAAAAATCATAACTGGGCAGAGCAATTAAATTACTGTTCTCCTAGTCTGAACAATATATATATATATTGCAATTGGAAGGACACTGACATTGACTAGAATTTAGTATTTTTTAAATTCTTGCATTAGTCTTAACTGTACACTTTTCCAAAACTTGTTGGAATTCACATTAGATGCTGGTAGTCACAGGCATATCATACTAAGGTGAACACAATTTTCTTGTTAATTGAAGTTTAAAGTAATTAGGGGGCACTCTAGAGGCAGAAGAATGACTATAACTGTGCACTGCATGGTTGATGGTTTTGAAGAGGGAAAGATTCAGGTGCATTGCCCTAGGCTGCAATTTTCCTTAAATTAACATATTGAGAGAAAAGAGGAGAGGTGGGACAACTCTTTAGGTAGCTTACCCACCCACATTCCTGCTGTACTGGAAGCTAGTCCTTTAAAATTGTTAGGAACGTTGTTATAGTGCAGGCCCAACAAAGCACTTAACTTCACATTATGTTTTAGATAAACTCTCATTCACCAAAAACAGATCCCCTGAAAGTGGTTTTAGAGATGATGACCTGCCATGTGAATGGAATCCAAAGTATCTGTTGCAAAAGCTTAGCTCCGCATGATCTTTTAGTCCTATCTACACAGCAGTCAGAAAAGTGTACTTTTAGGGGGATTGTCCATATTATCTCTTACAGTTCCACTCCATTGCCCACTGCCTTTTCAGAGCTTCAGCACACATTAGCTATGTCAAGAATATTCACAAACTGTCTCTGAAGAGAAAGGTTTCCTTGGCATGACAAATTACCCCATCAAAAATGGTGAATCGCTGCAAGATTTTTCATTACTACACAAGCAGGTAAGGACCAGGACTTACCTGCCCCTCAAGCAATAGTAATAGTTATAAAATATTGGGAGTTGTGTAAAAATGTTGTATTTTGGTGAAAAATATTTCTTTTGTAAAAACCCTTTAAAACCCTTTAACAAACAGTTCTTGCCCCCCAAATGTGAAAAAACAATTGGAATTGCACAAAAAACCTACTATATTGCCCAGTGGGGAGGGGAAACATTTGAATTTTTAAATTCTCATTCATGAGAATATAATAGTACTTTACCTAGTACTTTTACATCACAATCCTATGCATGTCTGTTCAGAAATAAATTCAATCGATCTCAGAGGGAACTATCCCAAGGGTTGTGGATCTAGGAGTGTAGTCATACACATAACAATTGGCAGAGGCATAACAGACTTCTGAACAATTTTTTATTTGAGATACTAATAAATAGAATTAGTTTATGGTCCAAACTGACCATTAAGATTATGGAAAAGCCTTTTGTTGGCTCTTCTAGGCATACTTTGAATAAGAAGATCACAGGGGAGGGGAGGCATTATGGCTGAGATTTAAAAAGTTACTTTTTTAGACTACAGCTTCCAGAATCCCTCCAGCCAACATGGTCAGTAGCCAAGTATTTAGAAAGAGGTCCAGTTGAGTTCAGTGGGACTTAAGTGTTTAGTAAGCATGTTTAGAGTTAGGGCCTCAGTGGCTGTTCAATTTCTTTCCATGGAGATTTGCCTAGATCCTTGAACCTACTTCAGGGTTCAGCAAGAGAGATCTTGTTTGTACTGGAATTTGGTGGCTAGGTTAAGCAAATATGGGCTTCCTTTTTTAATTCTGTTTGTTTTTATCATGTAGTCAAGCAGCTCATTTGGTAATTTTAGCATCTTTGCAGTGCAAATGTATACCAGATCACGTCAACAGATGAATTAGGAAGGAAGAGCACAAAAATAGTGAACTCTGTAACCACTACTTAACAACACTCAGTTTGGAAAGAACCCTTTACAAATAATGAGTTACTTTCAAGCTGAGTGCATAAATACTGTGTTACTTATAATTCAGTTTTGCATCAACTAATGTAAGCTAAAGTTACATTAAGCATTTTAAGTTACTCTTGTAAGTTGCCCCAACAAAGGATAATTTCACTCATTTTGTCATGTAATTGTTTTTAGTTACTTTTACAACTGGAAGTATTGTGATTTCACTGTTTAGGTGTGTTTTGTACCATTGCCCAGTGATTTCCACCATTTAGTATTTAAAAACTAATTATTTTAAGGTGTTTTTCTTTAAAAATAAGATATCTAAAACACTTACTTTTACAGTCGGCCCTTCATAGCTATGAATTTTTTATCTATGGATCCAAGCATCCCCAGCTTGAAATATTACAAAATATATCTACATTCAAAAAAGCAAACCTTGATTTTGCCATTTTATATAAGGGTCACCATTTTACTCTTCATTGTATTTAACAGAATTTGAGCATCCATGGATTTTGGTACCCATGGGGGGGTGTTCTGGAGCTAAACCCCAGAGATACCAAGGGCTCAGTGTATAAAACTGCAACTGTAATGGTATCACACTACTTTAGGGGACCTTGGTACTTTAAATACAACCAATAATCTTTTAAACTGTTTGGAGCTCTGACTACTGCAATTTAAAAAGCCTGGCTGCCTGTCTTGTAGACTATGGGCCAATGCACACGGCCCGTGTCAGGCACCTTCAACGAGCATCAAGCACTCTTGATAATGTCCTATTATAGATCTTCACAATTTGGTAACTGCTTTTCTTAGCATGTCTGCACTAAGTGTTCGCAAATTTATGTCGAGTGAAGAATCATCTAGGATTCCAGCAAAGTTTTTATTAAATGCACTCTCCTCCCATTTTGGCAAGATGGATGTAAAATGGCATGAAAGGTTTGCTCATTTGGAGCAGAAACATGAAACTGTGTCTTTCCTCTGATTAGTTTTCTTACCTCATTACAAACCAAAATCAGAATGGTTGTGCAAGACAGTCAAGAACCCTGTCTAGAGGGAGAGTAATACTTCCTGGTCCACATTCTAATTTGCTTTTGTGACAGTATCCCATAGGCCAGTAAACTGGATAAATGATAATGTGGTATCACATAGGCTATACAAGTTTTCATTTCCTAGGATTGCCTTGGGGAGGAGTCCCTGGGTTGGGATAGGTGTTTGTGTGTGTGAGAGAGTGTTTGTGTGTGTTTGTGTATGGAACAAAGAGAAAACAGATGTGAACCAGCAACATAAAATAGGTTTAAAAAAAGATAAGGAAATGGGGTTTCCTGAAACGCCTTCATTTGCTCCTCAAACATTTGTTGCTAAAGCAAATTGGCACACAACTAGATGCTTTTTTTCATTTATCCTTTTATTAACCTATGGGAAGGTATATTTAAGGAATGCTTCTCTTCACAGTCAAGTTGCCTTGCACCTTCCACAGCCTGCAATGCTTACAGTCTGCCCAAAGAATTTATCAAAATGGGTTTACCTCAAGAAGAAGAAAAGAAAAAAGAAGATACAGCACCCCCTCCACTTTGCTCTTTCATTTATAGCCTGACTAGAGATTTCCAAACATATTTCTATAAACTTGATAAACTCATGCTACTACGTGCCAAATCCCAATCTCTATGATCTTTGAGATCAAGCATTTGTTATCTTTTGCCTAGGGTTTACTTTTAAGATAAACACAAAGCCTGAATGTGTGGAGCCTTCACAAAAACATAGTTGCAACATGACCTTTTGTATCTAATACCTATCAAAGGGCAGTGTTGCTTAGGATATGACTGTATACATCAACTCAAGAGAGCAGCAACTGATTTGGGAAGGAAGATTTTCCTTCAGTGCAATCTTTCTTGCTGTGCCAAGTCATCTCTGACTTGTGGTAGCTAGAGGAGGTTTGCCACTACCTACTTTTGAGGCTGAAAGAGTGTGATTCACCCATGATTTCCATGGCTGATCAGGGATTAGAACCCTGGACTCATGGAGTCCTAGGCCAAAACTCAAACCACCACACTACACTGGTTCTCAGAGCAATCTTGCAGCCAATAAAAAAGGGGAAGTATTTTAAAATGGAATGGATGGTGTAGTGGTTTGAGCACTGGTCTAAGACTCTGGAGAACAGGGTTTGAAACCCACTGGGTGACCTTGGGCAACTTCTCTCTCAACCTCAGAGGAAGGCAAGGGTAAAGCCCCACTGAACAAATGTTGCCAAGAAAATTGATTTTGCAGACTCTCTTCTCCTCCTGTAAGAACATTTATCAATTTAAGTCTTACTTAGTGGGATTTTTCCTTCCCAGGCACACCTGAATTGTTCTACCTTTGACACACCTCTTTAGAAATAATCATTGTTTTGCCACCAGATGGCAACACTCTGCTCAGATAGATAGGAAAGACGGGGGCCAGATTATCACCATGAAGGATATTTAAGAACATCAACCTGGGGGAAAAAAAAATCTTAGTTCTGGACTTTAAAAGTCACTTGATTCTCAAAGGTTACAGTAGCATCCTAAAAAGCATTGAAAGTACTCGCAAATGACCAGATGCCTTACAAAGTGTGTTATTTAACCACCAAACATGTCTCATCCTAATAAAATATAAATGTGGGGTGTAAAATAAGTTCAACCAAGTTTTTTTTAAATATATATTTACAATAGTTACAACCCTAGACTGAAATGTGGAACCAAGCCTAAATCCGTGGTTTGAGACCCATATTATTTCTGAGCTTGTTATGTCTTCTGCAAAAGAAAAAAAGAAAGAGAACAGTATACATGCATTTGAAAAATGCTGTAGATAAAATAACAAATAATTCTATTGTACCCAAATCCATCCATGGGTGCATGCATACAAATACTGTGCATTTGAAAACTGTACAGAAAAAAATCCTTATGTGAAAAAATGTACATAAAGATACATATGAATTTTTTGGGGGGGGATTTATATTGTATTAGGATGAGACATGTTTGGTGGTTAAAAAACAAGAATCTTGATGAATTTGACAGATCCACATACCCCTACCTGGCACTGAGGAGTTTCAAATATTTCCTGAAGTTTAAAAAAGAATGAGAATAGGATATTGTGGGTTGGTTACAAAATACTTTGCCAGGTACTTCACTTGAATGGAAGGACCTTCTAATGTCCTTCTCCATTGTTCAAAAGCCCCCTCTCTCCATGGTCTGGGTATGTTTGGGGTAGTGAAATGATATATTGCCCCATAAAATCTGCTAATGAAGAAGTGATTTGTGTTTGTGTAAAGATGGTGATGGGTTCTGGCTTGTGTATTTGTGGTAATGGTGCTAATAATAATAATAATAATAATAATAATAATAATAATAATAATAATAATAATAATTTATATCCCGCCTCTCTGAGACCAATCAGGGTGGCTCACAATATTAAAATACAATATATCCAAACCCTATTCCATCCCTCCCCTTAAAACAATATTAAATCAGATAAGAATTAAAACAAACAGATTAAAACAACAACATACAATATATGCAGATACAGCCATGAATATCTGTGACAGTAATATAGAAGTACAGTGGTATTATCTTTAAGCTAGGAGGTCTCTGGAGGACTCTCTTAAGAGGTTCCTGAGACTGGGATAGTCTATTATGGAAAGGCCTGCCGGAAGAGATAATATCACATGTGAATCTAGGGTTGGAGAGAGTGTGCCCACACATTCCCTACACACTCACACACACAAAACATTTTTCAGATCTATAGAATCATTTCTTACTGTTGCTGAACATTTTCAGTGTCTGCACTTCTTCTGGAGCATGACTGGTTTTTTTCCTTGCAGAAGATTTCAGCAAGTCTTAAAACCTCAATACAAATGGGAATGTGTTAAAATTCTATTCTCATCAACATCAATGAGTTTCTTTATCTATAGCCATCTAACCCAAACTCTGAACCCTAAGTACTTGTTGTAAATGTTTATACAACTTTTATTTTCTGCTTTGGGGCCCCAGGTAGAAAAACTAACTGGTTTTCAAAAGCTGCACAATCCAATCCCAGTCCAAGCACAACAAATGGGATCTGTTCACAGTGCTGGTGAACATCTGCTAATTTCAAACCGCACCCACAAATTTGGCACATTTAACTGTGATGAAGGCAAGTTTGCAGAAATAAACTTTATTACCAGAGTAATATCTTTGAACGCTTTATATGTTAAGAAATGTTTAATTTCAACTACACACAAGCATGATGTCATTCTCCTCCCATTTTTTTTCTGAAAGGATTGGAGACTAATTTCAGACACTTGCAATTAGGAGAAATTCAACAGTAGCTTCTAAAAGGTTTTTTCAGAGCAATATGCATTTCCTTCATCCATCCTTCATGCCTATGAATTCTGTGTGAACTTGTTAAATTTACACACACACACACACACACACACACACACATTTAGATCATTACTCATATGAACAAGGAACATGAGTTCAAAGCAGCTGCAGGCTGCACTAAGCCCTGACCTCATTGCCATGCTTCTTGGTCTGACTTTATTCACTAGTTCAGTTGAAACATCAGAAGCAAAGATTTTCCTCTACTTATGGAAGATCCATGCAACAGGTCTGGAGTTTTGTTTTTTAAACATGCAATTGGACATCAAAGTGCATTTGGGCACAAAATGTGGAGCTGGGAAGCTAACAGATGTGCAGTTGGAAAAAATGAGGGAAAACCAGACACTTCTTATAACTGTATTTATTATGAAGCTAAACTGTAGGTCGTGTTGGAGATGCCTTATAACACACATTGGCTGTCATCCTGTTAGTGAAATATGTTGTGCTACACATAGAATCACAGAACCATAGATTTGGAAGAGACCACAAAGACCATCCAGTCCAACTCCATTCTGCCGTGCAGGAATACACAATCAAATCACCCCAACAGATGGCCATACAGAGACTCTACTACATTCCAAAGCAAGGTATTCCACTGTTGAACAACTCTTACTGTCAAGAAGTTTTTCCTAATGTTTAAGTGGAATATCTTTTCCTCTAGTTTGAATTCATTGCTCTGTGTCCTAGTC
>CM034701.1:228610212-228638282 GCA_020142125.1 Phrynosoma platyrhinos | reverse complement strand
ACTCTTCAAAGCCAGACAATTCAAGTTCAAATTCCCACTGAGCCATGACACTCACTAGATGAACTTGAGCCGGTCTCAATCTCTCTCTTTCTCTCTCTTACTCATCTACCACATAGGGTTTTTGAGAATAAAGTGAGGAGGAGGAGACCTATGTATGTCACCTTGAGTTCACTAAAAGAAAGTAGTAATAAATTTAAATAAATAAAACAAAATAAATAAGAAACTTGCCATACTAAATGTATAGTCTTTTGAAGGCACAAACCTATCCCCATCTCCAGTTCACTGCTGACTGACAGTTGTGTAGTTCCCTGAATCCCCAGACAGTTAATGTGCTGGTCATTCATATTGCTTAGATGCTGAGAACCTTTTTCTCTTGACCCATCTCTCCTGACATTTTCCAAGAAACCCCATAGTCCCGGGGGATTATCACATGTTGCTTTTAAACTGCAATTATAAATAAAAAAATAATGCCTTTGGTGAAACCAACTGCACATCACCTCCAGCCTGTAACTACTGTCTCTCCAAAACATGGTTAAAGATCCCTTTTACTTGATGGCGAAAACCTGTCAATAATTTCTGAATTGTGATGCTGTGGCTTTAGCCTTCTGGTGTGATATGTTCCTCCGGCAGCAGTTCCAACACTGGGCATCTTTGTTTTACTAAAGCGCATTGCCATAATTGGTAAATTATGTAACAAATAAAAAGAAAAAGAAAAACGAAAGGCATGCTTGGAAGGGCATAGGTTGGGGATGGGATTAAGCAGAAGTGCACAAGAGAACTGAAGGGAATATCAGTCAGTTGCTTCCCAATCAACAGGGGAACATACCTCATTGATCACAGTGACTGCAGCCCAGTAAGTGCGGATTCAGGGGGTTAGGCTGGGAGTCACTGGTAACTAAGGTGGTTATGTAGCTAAATAGCTGAGAGAAAATTCCAATCATAATTATGTTATCAATGAAATTAAAAACAGTTGAAAACATGATTAAAAAGAAAAACAACAAATATAAGCTATGCAGTGCATTATGAAGCCCCTTTCCTTCTGAGCAATCAGCCCTCAAAGGTATGCCTAGAGAAGGATATTAAGGAGGGCTGCAGTCTGACATCTCTGGAGATGGATTTCCAGAGCCTGGGGGCAACCACTGAGAAGGCCCTCTCCTTTGTTCCCAACAGATGTACATGTGAGGGTGATGGAACAGAAAGAAGGGCCTCCCTGGCAGATCTAAAAACATGGTCAGGCTTATATGAGGGAATAAAGTCCTTTAGACAATCTGGATCTGAGCTGTGTAGGGCTTTATAGAATATATCAAGGTCATAACTACAATGCTTCTCCCATTCACTCTCTCTCTCACACACACCATAGTTCAGACTAACTTGGGGGGCCCTTGGAAAAAAAATACAACAACAACAATAATTTGATGTGTCAACTAAAATACAGTCTTCCCACTGCTCTCATAGGGGATGTGTTCCAGACTCCATCGTGAAAATGGAAAATTGTGCATATTTTAGCCCTATTGGCTTGAATGGGGGCATGCTCCCCAGGTGTGTGCTTGATTTTGCCCCCCTTCATTCACCTTCCACAGATAAGCAAGGGATGTGGATCCCAAGTCCGCAAGAATGGAGGGAGGACTGTACTCTTTCCTTTGTTAAGCTTATGGAGTGCACATGGCTCTGTGCATGCCTCCATGACTCTTGTTGGCTCTTGCCTGCATGCAGGTTCCTGACCACAGGGAATTGACCAAATGTAATAGCCAGCTCTATGTGATGATGTAGCACTTGCTGTACCCCTGCCAATTACACATGTGGTGGCCATGGGTAGGGGCCCTCTTTTAAATGTGCCAGCACATGTGTTTCAGGAGATGTCCTGGGACAGTGAGGCCTTGACAACTGACCTGGGCTAGATCTGTAGAGTGAGGCAAGTGAGGAGCATACATGCAATTGACAATGAACATGGCTAACCAGCACAACATATTCACATTTGCTTTCAGTAGTTTGTGTGTGTGTGTGTGTATGTGTGTGTCATGTGAAATTTACTTTTTTTTTTTTTAAAAAAACAAAAACTTCATAAGCAATAATGTTTCAGGCAATCCAGCTGAAGTTACTCTAAAGCCTGTGACATCACCATGAGGAAGAAATGTGAATGGTTCTGCTGCTTCAGAGGTCACAAACCAGGCAGAGCTCATAGTTCTTAGCTTTTCCTAACCCAGTGCCTTCCAGATGTTGGTTAGGGATGATGGGAGTTGCAGCCTGGCCCAACAAGGTCTGGTAAAGACTAGTTTGAACTATACTGTTTCTCAAAGGATTGTACATTGAGAAATAAAGAAACAGAGGTAACTTTTTTCTTCAAACACCTAGGTAAAGAACAAGCTCATGCACTGACATTCATTACTGTGATGCTGAGTGATGAGCTGCTTGCATAAAACTTCCACCACAATCCAGACTCCACAGACAGAACAACGGACTTTCAATGGAAGCAGATCAGATGTTCAGGAGGTCAGACAGTGATGACTTATTGGTGAGACTACAATGTGTCTGCACGTATGAATCAGTGCAGTATGAAACATCATTACATCTGAGTGATGACCAAGGCCAGGGAAGCCCATGTCTGCCTTTCTGTAGGCCTTCAGTTTGAAATGTCTGGGTCATGGGGTTATTCCCATGGTCAAGCAGTAAGTAGGACTCTTTGTAAACCTATTATTATATTTGTATGTATTGTGTGCCTTCAAGTCGTTTCTGACCTATGGCAACCCTAAGGCAAACCTATCATAGGGTTTTCTTGGTGATATTTATTCAGAAGAAATTTACCATTGCCTTTCCCTGAGGCTGAGAGCATGTGACTTGTCCAAGGTCACCCACTGGGTTTCATAGCCAAGCGGGAATCAAAATCTGGTCTCCAGTAATAGTCCAAAACTCAAACCACTACACCATACTGGCTCTATTATTATACTATTGTACTATTATTTTTACATCTATCAGAATCCAGAATCCAAAAACAGAGCAATGGATTTGGCTAATATCTTTGGATAGAAGCAGCTCAGACCAATATCACTATCATCATCACCAACAATATCACTCAATGACCTCTAAGAGTATGGTGCCATATTGCCTTCACTCCATCACAATTTTAGTTCTTTGTTCTACTAGGAAGTCACTCTTGTTAGACATCAACAATACCAGCAAGGTATTGATGGTGCTTAGAGTATCATCCCTAATGACATTTACCTTTTGGCCATTTCCTGTTGAAAAAAAAAATATGTTGAGTCAAAACTGGTCCAGGAGGGGGCATGGTGATATTGTCTTCCAATTCTCTAGGTAGCTTTTGGGTTTTTGTTTTGAGAAATGAGGTAGCAGAGGGGGAATACAGCCCCACAAAGGCACCTGGAGGAATAATGCAGCCCAGTTGCCCACCTTGATCTAGAACAACTGACTAATTTCATGTATGAAAGAAATATTCCTTCCTTATTATGTGCAGGTACATCAATCAAATATACCTGTTGTTAAGCCTAACTTGGATAGAGCCATTGAATCAATTGGATTTGCTAATGTGATGACTCAGTGTTCAATAAGTGATTCAACATCTCTACTCTAGTTAGAACTAACCAACAGGATTCCATCCTTGATGCATTTTTTATTTGAATGTCATAGTCTGTGCAGCTGTCATTGATGCTTAGTATGTCATCCCTATGGACATCACCAGGAGATGGCCTTTGTGACTTCTTATAATATGACCAGGGCCTGCTCCCTCTGTCATCACAAGTGGTCATCCTTCAGTCTCAGCTTTTGAGCCTGGCTCTGAAATAGACCCAGAAACCCCAGTTAATATATAAAGTTTGGGTGTTATCCCAGTATCCTTTACATTGTCACTCAGCACTCTATGAAATTGTTGATGCCTAGCAAGGGGTAGGAATGCATCCCAGAGACTTCTACAGATATGCTGAAGATTCTGTGGCACACCCTACTTTCATATGTAAATAAGACATGAACAAACAGGACATGCACAGATGTTAAAAGGAAAAGCAAAGACAAACTGAACATTCAAGGAAGCCCATCTCAATCAAAAGTGTATTTTGCTTTTCAGCAGAGGTGGGCAGTTTTGAGCTTCACAGATGGTAACTGTAATTCCTATCAGCCCTAGTTAACATAGGCCCCAAGCAGACGGCTTAAAGGGCCATTTTGGGGGCAGGGAAGGGGAGGGGCAACGGCACGATCGGCGCTCCAACCCCTTCCCCAGGTCGTCCTTGGAGGAGGACCTCCCGCCACAGCATTTGCATGCACTGCGGCAGAAGAGTTGGCGAAGGTGCGCCGCAGCCTTTTGCGGTGCACCTTCATCAACTTGGGAAAGGAGCGCCAATTTAGCGCTCTTTTCAGGGTCGGCGAAGCCACACCGCAGGACCGAGGCATGGGGATGCCTCGGTCCCGCGGCACAGCTTTCTGGGGCGGCCCATGGCCACCCATCTGCTTCCCCCCATAGTTAATAGAGAGGCCAAAAGTTGGAACAGGTTTTTTTTTATTAGCCATGCTGGCATGGGGACTAGAGGAGTTGTAGTTAAACAATTAATATTTCTAACTTTTGGGAGAGAGGGATGGTGGGAGTTGCAATGCAACAACATGTTTGTTTTTTTAATTGCCCACTCCTGGCTTTTGATCTTTCTTCTTAGTTACAGGATTTTAGCGGCAATATATATATTATAATAATAACAGCTCGGATTTTTTTTTAAATGGACCTAGTTCTAAGTTGTAATCTAGTATTGTTTTCAGCAAAAAGGTATGTATCTTATTAAATATTACTATTAGATATTCTGTGTATGCATTAATTGTGTTAGCATCTTTATACAGTGGGTCCTTGGTATCTGATGGGGTTTGATTCCAGGACACAATGTTTACCAAAATCTGTGGATACCCAAGTCCCATTATATACAATGACAAAATGGTGCCCCTTATATAAAATGGCAAAATCAAGGTTTGCTCTGGGGATTTTGAGAAAATATTTTCAAGTCATGAACGATTGACTCTGTGGATGCAGAATCTGTGGATATGGAAGGCTGACTGTCATCAAAAGGCTCAAGAGTGAAATTTTATTCATTACCTAGGGCAGGGGTAGGCAACCTTTCCCCTTTAAGGGCCGAGGGACTTCAGCTCCCAGAATCCCAGGAGCTATTGGCCAACATGGGACTATTGGCCAACATGGCTGAGGCTTCTGGGAGCTGAAGTCCCTCGGCCCTTAAACGGGAAAGGTTGCCTACCCTTGACCTAGGGACTGGAACTCAGTAGAGTTCTTACCTTGTGGAACAGATAGACCATTGAAAACACAATTTGCCAGTTTGTCACATCATCTTCCCATATCTCATATCTTGAGATGTGATAATTCATCTGAGACACAAGCCCCCACACAATGTAGTTTTTGGACATGAAACTAAAGCTGGTCAAGCATTTACTATCATGAATTCTCAGAAAGTATGGCAGGAGGATGTGTAAACTATCCCTGCCCCCATTATTCTAGTTTATGCTAGCTGCTGCCTTCACTTTTGCATATTCAGTGTGTTCAGCTGAATTTTTATATGCTTTTGGCAAAATATTATTAGATTTCTAGGGAACTCTGTACAATAGATTTGTTACTTGATAGAACTCTGGTCATGTAAAAAATTCTAAGTTTTTTTCAACCAGATACATGGAAATACCCAAGCAGATTGCCATTACCCCAGCAAGGATTTGAGACTGAAACTAATGAGGATGTGAACATCCTCATTACTACCTGTCCCACTTTCTCCTCCCTCCATGTTTTCCTAGTAAACGTCTGTGCAGAACTATTGTGGAAGAATGAGTGAGATGAATAAATGCCTCATGATCCCAGCTTTTATGGAAATATCACATCTTACCACACATTTCAGGAATGCAAATATTTAATCTTCAGATTGCTTCTTACAATCTTTGTATGACACTACCAACCCCCAAGCTACTCTGGATTGAGATGGCAGTGTAGTTTGTTTCTCTCTCTATCTCTATCTCTCTCTCAATATCTCCTGAATTAAATTTCCACATCTCCTCCCCATCATACAGATTTTAAAAATCTATTTCACTGAAGTTTACAAAAGCTTATGTAACCAACTTCTTTCTTTTTCTCAATCTCAAAGGTGCTACAGTACCCCTCTGAATACAAATCTAGGCTAACATGGCTATGTCTTTGATTCCTACTTCTAGGTTAGAATGTTGGACTGGGATTTGGAGGACAACCTGTAACTCCTGCTGAACTAGGAAATTGAATATGGGACAGGTATGTAAAGAATATTCACAAATGTCCTTTCTTGATAAGAAAGTGTGTTTCAATTCATCGAGACACCCAGTTGGCAAACTGCTATGAAATTTTTCACCCCTGTTGAGAGTGAAAAGACCAACCCTTTTATATGCCATCATCATCAGCAACAGCAATAGTGCTGAATTTTGCACAAAACAGAATGCTTTTAATGCTAAAATATAAAAGAATTACTATTCTGAAAGTACAACAAAATCCAAAATCCATAAGAGAGTGATATTTTTTATTAGCCAATGAAAATGAAGAAAATACATCATGCAAGCTTTCATTTGCTTCTTTATCAGGCAAAGATGTTAAAAATCGTACAGGAGAAGATGCATCTGAGAAAGGAAGGAGGCTCAAGTCTGCAAAAGCTCATACTACCAATTTCTATCTTTCGCTGAGTCTCAAAGGTGTTGCAAGATCCCTTTGTATGTTAGGGTTCTGAGGGTGAGAATTAGAGCAACTGTTGCAGTGAATTTCCTTCTAGCTAAGCCAATTGCCATCCATGAGGACTTCTGGACAATGCAGGGTGCTCAGGCTCTGTAGGCTGACAACAGTCCAAGAGCCTAGAGAAGAAAGCTGACAATGTAATGCCAATGTAAGGGTAAGTGGAGCATGAGCCCTAAGAAAAATGATTTGTATGTTTTGTCATAGCATCTTAATATCAGATTAAAAAAAACCTAAGGTTAACATGTTTTCTCATGTTTGTTGCAAATTTCTCTTCACTCTCACATGTTCCAACACTCTCTGTTGTAGGGTTTTCTGTTGAATAAGCTCATCCTCCTGGTATTTACGTTTAGGATATGAAATTATTAATCACCTCATCCCATATACAAATTAGCACTGTAAAGTCAATTACATTTTAATTTTCCTATATGAACTGGAATAGAACTCCTTTTCCTTTTTACATTATTTACACTCTAAGTATTTTCACACTGTGGTCTCACACCAATTTCTAGTTCCATCCAGAGTAGACCTATTGAATGAAAGGGATTTGCATAAACAGCAACTTATTATTCAGTAGTTGATTCAATGGATCTATTCTAGCTGAAGCTAACAATTGGATTCAGACCTGTTTTTAAATATTTCAGTATATCTGTCATGAATAATTGTTACTCATAAAAGGAAACAGGGATGCAACTGAAAAGTAATGTTTTTTAGCCTTCCTGTACTGCAAATATTGATTTGTATTATGTTTGTTGTATTTTAAATTTTAATACCTTTTACATTTTATTTCATTTTTATCTTTTTTGAAATCTGTTTCGTTATTTGAGCCACTTTTTGTAAATTAATGAATGCCCACATTTTATTTCAGCCTGTGTGGCTGATTGTTTTATTGATTTTATTACATTCATATCTGTCTTTGCAGGCCACAATTTTGGTACAATTTATCTTTTAACTGAGGGAAAGTAGATCAACTAAGGAAGTAAAAGACCTGTAATTCACTGCACTGGAGTAATACTTGATGATTGACTTTAGTGACCTACAAGTTATGCTTTGCTTTGAAGGTTTTAAAAACAAAACAATACAAAACAAGTTGGTGAGTCAGTTAGTGAGTCTTTATTACAAACTTCATTAACTGAAAATTAGTTTTTTTAACTTAAGGCACTGTGAGCTCTATACTATGAAGCTAAACACCTATGTAGAACCTTAATCAAGTGAAATCAGCTTCTAATTCCATGAACTAGCACTCTCAATTAAATTATCCTTTTCAGAAAACAAAAGTATTGTATATGTGCTGATCAGTGACAAACTACATTGTGCTCTCAGAGTGCATCTACACTGTAGAAATAATGCAGTTTGATACCACCCTAACTGTTATGGCTCCATCCTGCATGATCTTGGGATTTGTAGTTTTGGGAGGCACCAGCACTCTTTAGTAGAGAACGCTAAAGATCTTGTAAAATACAAATCCCAGGATTCCATATAATGTAACTGCAGCAGTTAAAGTGTTATCAAATTGCATTATTTCTACAGTGGAGATGTACCTTTAGAGCCAACTAAAATACATATTAAAATCTCTCCATTCTGCTTGTGGCCCCACAAACTGAATGGAAGACAAAGAAAATGTTACAGTATGAATGTGCATTTTTTTTTTTTTTTGGCTGAAAACAAGATGTTGCTCAGTTGCCAGTTAGATATGGCACTGAGTTTGATAATTTATTAGTTTAGGCATGCAGATTTTGACAACACCTGTATTCTCAAAATGGGATTTTAATAACAAGGAAGAACTCCTTCCCTTCTTTAACTGCCCCCCATCCTAATACATTCATTTTCCTAGCCTCTATTTCAAAAGGACTGCAGTAGTGGCAATGGTGGCAACAAGGTATGCAGTATGGAAATACAGTGGAATATAGTGACACAATCTTTTCTCATAACTTGAAATGGTTGGCTGTTCATTTATTCGAATACTAATGGACACAAAGATATTGCAAGCAATGAGGTGAGATAGAGATGGAACAAAAAGCACCCATTTCATCATTTTAAAGCCATAAAGAACTCAGTGTATCAAACAGAGATGGAAAGAATAATCACTACATTATCATTTTCCTGCTGAGACAAGGATTCTCAATACTAGAAACCCTTTTAGGTAGAATGGCAGATTCTTTGTACTCAGTGAAGTCTCTCACAGTCTTTCAACAGAAGTATGCATAATTTTAATGTATAGATAATATACTTTTTCATGTAAATATGCTTCTTTTGCAGACCACAATGCATTTCCATACTCTCCAACTGTGCAGGGAGCAGTTTAATTTTCATACCTTCTAATTGTCCTGATTTTTTAGAGACAGTCTGGATTAATCCTCTGTTGTCCCACGTTTTCAGTTGCTTTTAAAATGTCCCTGTTTCTCATTCTTCCTCCTGCTTTCCCTTTGTCCTCAGCTTACTTCAATTACAGTATAGTCACCAGCCCCTTGTGAAAGTGGACAGAATCTCTAAGTTCTCCAGTTCTGATCTGCTGGAAATTGAGTCCAGAATCACTCTGGAAGTCCTAGAGATACCTAGAGTAAACATATTAATCAAATCTGCAAATAAGCAAACCTGTGAAAGGGAAACCAGTGAAAGTGTTTGTGTGGTGGCCAGCTGTACTGCAAGTGAGTTCAAAGCCCAAAAGTAGTTTGTACTCAATTAACTCAGCAGAGGAGAGAGGAGAAGGTGGGAATCTTCACCTTCCCAGTAGGTTCAGGCAAAAGCAAACTGGTGCACTTTTGTTTAGCTTGTGTTATTTTTCTTCATTAATAATGTTGTGACCACACTCTGATGTTGCTTGGCCATATGTATCCCGATTTTCACCTATGATTTTTTTAGGCTCTGTATCTTGTGCAGGAAATACATATTCTGTTTTTGTACATTATACTTCCCCCTAAAACACTTCCTGAAACACAAATAGTGCTTGAGGACTGTCCAAAAAAACTTGTATTTTTGCCCAGTGGCTAGAATAGTGAGGGAATTATTCTTTCCTGGTTGCAAAGGCGAGGGACATAAAGATTTGCATCAAAGACGTCTGTGAAAAAGAGAGGTGAGTGGGTATAATTCACAGCTCCATGGCTATTAATTTGTTTCTAGGCACAATTTAAAGTGCTGGTTATAACCTATAAAGCCTAATATGGCTCAGGTCTAGGCTATTTGGTGGATCATATCTCTCCCTATGAGCTGGCCTAGACTCTGAGATCATTAGATGAGGTCCTTTTCTCTGTCCCATCACCATTCAAGCAAGGTTGGTGGGAACACATGAGAATGCCTTTTTGGTGGTTGCCTATAGACCAATGGTAATGAACCTATGGCATGGGTGCCAGAGGGGGCACTTGGAGTCCTCTCTGTGGACATATCTGCTGTCACCCCAGCACAGAATTTGCCAGAGTTCATTACTAGAAAGCCAGATGAATGTGGCACTTTGTGATAAATAAGTGGGTTTTGGGTTGCATTTTGGGCACTTGATCTCTAAAAGGTTTGCCATCACTGCCCTAGACTCTGGAACTTCCTTCCCAGGGAGGACAGAACTGCTGTCCTTCTGTTACCAGGCAATGACCTTTTTATTCAGACAAGCGGAATAAAAACAAAGTTTTGTTTGTTTGTTTTATGTCAAAACCAAAACCAACAAAGAATGGGCTGGGTGTGTGTGCTGCATTGTTTTAACTGAAATGTTTTTAAGAGCTTTTATATTTTAAAATTCCATTTTATTCTTGTATTACATGATTGGCTTTAATACTGTAATAGTTTAATTCTGTTTTAATGCTCACTTTTTGCATGCTTTTAGTTGTATTGTTCTTTTAAATTTTGAGCCAATTGGGGGGGGAACCAGGATATAAATGTAATAATAACAATAACAATAACAACATTCCTGACTTTTAAGACTGAGCCCTGAAGCTGTTTGGTAGTCCCAAATTGAGTAGGCTAATTAAATCAATGGGGTTTACATAAGTATCATCATATAACACTTGGCTCTGTAGGTCTGCATTAGTTGAAGACTACCAATAAGATCCAAGCTTTAATTTGAACCTTCCCCAACCACACACCAGGACTGAAAGAGGAAAAACTGAGTACTCTGGTGCTTTGCTAAGCCGTGCTTGGATTATCTCCTCCTCCAGCTCCCTACTGTACAGCTAGGCAACCCAACTTGGAATTTGGCATAACAAACCACACAAAGCAAGCTTAATACATTAAATCATTACACAACCGTTTTACAGCCTTCAGTCTTTCATAACAGACGAGACAGTGGGCTAGATCCTTATCGGAAAACGGGCACAGCTCCACCTGCAATGGAAACATGCCCATTCTATCAGGCAGATGCTGAGCCAAACTTCATTTGCAAAGAGAAGCAGAAACTGAAGTGTTAGTGCCATCTTTCTCTTAGCCTTAAGGAAAGATGTTGAATACCATACCACATTTGGGCTTCATAGAGCTCCTCCTCACTCTGGTATAGAAGCAGAGCAGGAGGAACCTGGGCTGCTTAGTCAGCACATCTCTTCACAGGTGAAACACTTCCTTACTCTACCTATTCATTTGGCAGAAAGAGTGGTTTCCAAGGCTGCTCAGTGTGCAAAAGAGTTTGTACCAAATTCCCCAAACTTTGATATTTAGGATATGGCCTTGCTCCTCTCATATAACTTTTTCTCTCTCTCTCTGGGTTTCTCTTTCACACACACAGTTAAATTTAAAATAAAATACTTTCGCTGAGGAGTGCTATTTTAGAACTTGATCATAATGATATTTTAGTGATTTTTTATTCTCTCCCTCTGCATGGGTTTAAGGGTGCATCTGCACTGCAGAAATCACGCACTTTGACACCACTTTAACTGCCATGGCTTCATCTTACAGAATTCTGGGACTTGTAGTTTTGTGAAGCACTGGGACATTTTGACAGAGGATGCTAACAATCTTGTAGAACTAAAAATTCCAGGATTCCATAGGATGGAGCTACAGCACTTAGTGGTGGCAAAATGTATTATTTCTACAGTGTAGATGCACACTAGGATTCAGTAAAGTTCAGACATCTACTTTTGGTTCTGATCAAATAAAAACAAAACACCCTTCTTCCTGTTGCAAGGCCCTCATTATTACCTATCATGCAATTCCAGCTTAAATAAGACAAGTATGGAACAAACAACAAAAAGGTGAACATCACAGAAGTACTGCCACCTTTCTTTTGCTGAATGGAAATCTGAGCTGGTTTGTGCACATGGATCTACATCTATCCATTCCTTTCCTATTCATTGATGTCTTTCTCAGATGTGCACAATGATGGCTGTAAACGTCCATGCTAATAGGAGGGTAAATCTGCAGTGGGTTTTAGTTTAATCTTTAAAAGTGCTATCCAAGGTGCTAAAATTTTGGAGACAAGGTTCAACATCCTGGATAGCTCCTTTAAAACCTACAACAAATTTTCGTCTCCACTGACATGGATGCCACTTGCCACCGTTGGACATTTAGCACTTATGAGTCAAATTGTGAGAGGATGACATGCCCATTCCCTTCTGTTTCCTTGCCATCCATCTCCATAGCCTCACTCATGTCAGAGGTATAACCCCTGCAGCCTTCTATATGTTCTTTATAGCCCCAAGTTTCCATGTTTGTGCAGAAGCCATATAGGAGAAAATAAGATATTTATTTTCTTGGACTATGGAGTCACTTTTCTACTTGTTTTAAAAGGTTACTCACTATGCTGAAGTCTTGAATTTTTCCTACATAATGGTATCACCTACATGTGTTTACTCTGAGATAGACATTGCACTCATCATATGTTGCAAAAAAAGAGCATCTTTAAGGCAGGGGGAATCAGTGTGGCATAGTGATTTGGGTGTTGGACTATGACTCTGGAGACCAGGGTTTGATTCCCTAATTGGCCATGAACCTGACAGGGTGGCCTTGGGCAAATCATATGCTCTCAACCTCAGGGGTAAGGAATGGCAAGCCTCCTCTGAACAAATTTTGCCAAGAAAACCCCATGATAGGTTCACCTTAGAGGGCACCAAAATTGGGAAAAAAATTGAAAGGACACAACAACAAGGCTGCCATGTTTATTTCTAAGAAAAATAAGTCAATGAGCCCCCAATCCATATGAGAAGCCTGGTCTAGTTTTCCAGACCCCCCCCCCCCCTTTAGCTACTCTGCCCCACAAGGTGCCATTTGAAGCAAGGAACGCTGTTTTTCAGCCTCCAAAGAAAAACAAAAGGGATGTGAGGCAGAAGAGACACTAAAGGGCAAAGAGCCCCATCTTCCATTCCACATCTGAGCTTGGAAGAATGATATTTCTGGAGTAAAATACTCATCTAGCAATGGTCACTGTGGATTCTGGGAGGTGTAGTCCAAAATAACTTTTCCAACCTCTGCCCTACACAATCAAAGCAATAGTAGTCAATTGATCTCGCACAACAAGCTTGTTCTGTGACACATCTGATCCCAAGCACTAGTTTACAAACTCCCCAAGCTCTTTTGCTGTCCAGCTTTTGAGTGAGTTTCATGTTTGTTATGAAATGTGAAGCCTGGCATTTTTTTTCCTCTTTCAGGTTTCATGCAACAGGGACACTGTGAAATCCTCTGCAGAGGTAATATTAAAAAACTACTTACTGTTAACAGAATACTAATGCTTTGCATTTGAATAGCACCTTTGATGTGAAGCTTTCCAAGTGCTTTGCACATTAATAACAATGTCTCACCCCACACCCATGAGAGACAGGGAAGTATCATTCCCATGTTATAGATGGAGACACTCAAATAAGATAGAGTAATCCTGATGGCTCACAGCACCTGAAGCTCTGGCAGGCAAGGTGCCAAGTGTCCTGTATTCTCAAGCAGCAGCGGCAGCTTAGCTCCATAGCCCCAGGGCCTATTCTGACATTTACACTGGCATGACCTTCCCTGATGCTCCTTGGCAGCTCTAGGAAATCTGAAGCAGGGATGGATAGAAATCCCCTAGAATATAGGATACAATTAGAAAAGGTTACTTTTGGGAATGACGACTCCTTGAACTGCCTAGCTCAGCAGGGATATTCTGGGAACTGTAGTTCAAAAAAAGTAACCTTTTCTATGCTCTGGACATACCCATGGGCAGTAGTCTATCTCTGCTTCATTCCTGCTCTTCTTGACATGTTTCAGGCCAACCAAAATGGGATGGGGGAGACTTGTGTCTAGGATCTCTCACAGTAGAAGCATCCATGAAAGCTACAGGGCTGGAAAAGGTGTGTGTGTATAAAAAATTTATTTAAAAAAAACACCTCTTTCCTTCTGTTGTTTTCCTGATTGATTTTGTCCCCTGAAACTGTTATTTGCTCCACAAGCAAAACAGACAAAGCAAACACATTGATACCTGTATGTTTGTTTGCTCTGAGGACAAATGGAGTTTCCAGAGTGGTTGGGGAGAATTCTGTCAGAAAAGTAGCTGAGGGAAAGGGATTAAGATTTCCTCTGTGCTAACTCTGTGTTGGATTAACTGCCATCCCTCCACCCTTACAACTACTTTGATCTGGGTGGGGGGGGAGAGAAATCCTGTTTTAGAGGTCTCTCCAGTAGTAGCTGTGGTTCTTATCTCAGAGGGACAATGAATCCACTGCAGGTTTTGGATAGTTGTGCAGGAGCAATTCAAAGCACTGGACCTTTTTTAGCTCCTTTAAAGCCTGGGTTAAAATCTGGAGTGGATTCACTGCCCCCTGACATGGGATCCTCTCATTAGTCTAGTTCAGGGGTAGGCAACCTTTCCCCTTTAAGGGCCGAGGAACTTCAGCTCCCAGAATCCCTGGTCTAGTTTGACCCAATGCTTGGAAAATTTCATTTTTGGATGACAATTCTCAGTCCAAAATTCTCCAGCCATTATGCCCTGAAAACCACTGACCATTCTGGTAATCTTACTTTGCCTGGGTTTGGCTTTTACTTCTGAAGTTGATGGCACTAGGAAGATCCAATGGTTGATCAACAGCTTTAACTCACATCCAGTGATGTAGCATTGGCAGAGACAATCCTATCATCTGACATCCCTCTCCCAGTTTCTTTATTCTCTCTGACCTTAGCTGCCTACTAGGGCCACATGCATGCATGTCTGTATAGTCCCCACAAGCAACCCCTGTTGAAATGCAAAATGCTTTAAAGCCACTTGGTCTCCACTGGTGGAGATAAAAACTACTAGAACCAGTTTGTTGCTATGGATCAACACAGCTGCCTGTAGTTTGGGAGTCTCCCTGCAAGCTTAGTTTTGGGGATTGTGTCAATGACCATGACAACATTTATTGTTACCCCCCTCCCCAAGCCCTGCTGAGCTTGCATGAACAGGGCAGGAGGATAAACAGGCTTTGTTTGGGTGTTCTCCCATTATTCATTCTTTCTTACTGGAACTAGGAGAGGAAAATTATTATTTATTTATTATTTAATTAATGAATTTAATCTGTATCCTGCCTTTTTCCCATCATGAGATTCAAGGTGGTGGACTTGCATGGAATTATGCATGACAGCATCAAGAGATGCATATATATTCTTTATTGTTAGAGACATAGCAGGGTCCAAACTTTCCCTGCTCTGCCTAAACTATGGGCACTACACAAGCATTGTGATCCAGTATCTTTTTTTGCCTATTCCAGGGTTGAAGCTCAGATGTCAGAGGGACAAAGAGTTTTGCAGGGGGTGGTAGAGGGGATGAAAGGTTGGCCCTGGTGCTCTCTCCTCAATCCAAACTTCTCTTTCACCTTGGAGAGGAATAGCCTGCATCTGAACTAAAGGCCTAAGCAGACTGCCAGAAATAGTGCACATTAAATTGAGGCACTGCCCCGACTCAATGCTAGGGAATCATGAGAATTGTAATTTTTTCTGAGACATTGAGCCTTCTCTGTCAGAGAGCTCTGGTGCCACAATAAATTACAGTTCCCAGGATTCCCTAGCACTGAGCCAGGGCAGTGCCTCAATTTAATGTGCACTATTTCTGGCAGTCTGCTTAGGCCCTAAGGCTGCATCTGAACTGCAGAAATAATGCAGTTTAACACTGCTTTAACAGCCATAACTCAGTGCTGGGAACTGTAGTTTGTTATGACACCAGAGCAATCTGACAGAGAAGGATAAATACTCCACAAAATGACAGTTCTCAGAATTCCATAATATTGAGTCATGACAATTAAAGAGGTATCTGACTGCAGTGCAGATGCAGCCTGAGACTCCCTCCAAGGGATCAGAGGTTTTCAGCCTTAGGCCTCATTCCCACTGTGATTTAAAGCGAATTGCTGATCGTGTTATATGACTGTCGTTCCCACTTAAAACTGGTTCTGATCAGACTGTGCTCGGTTTCAGTCACAATGAAGCGAGGCAAATGCAAAAAAACCTGCTGTTTCCTGATACTAGTTTTTGGGCAGTTCATTTGAAAAGAATTGATTCTGAAGCATGTTTAACAAGTGGGAATGATGGATCTGAATCACATCATTCTGGAGGGGAAGGACTTATATATATATATATATATATATATATATATATATATATATTGCCCATAAGTCTCACCACAAGCACAAAGGCAGCTCAGTTGCTAAATAAATAAAAAATTGACAGAATATGCAATCCATTGTATTTGAAACTACTTGCAGTTGCAGGAGGACTGCAACTCAGCAAGGCAAGTAGTTGTAAAACCAATGGATCACATATCCTGTCAATTATATGTGTGTGTGTGTGTGTGTGTGTGCGCGCACACACACACACACACACACACACATATATATATATATATATATAGAGAGAGAGAGAGAGAGAGAGAGAGAGAGAGAGTTTCCAAGCCAGGCTGCTCAAAGGGGAAATGGTGCTTGAGCAGCCTGGGTTGCTGAGGGCCAGAGGAAGGCTCAGATGCTAAAGTCACCCCACTTGGCGCCTGGAATGGCCATGTTGCTGCTTGCGTCACTGATGATGTGTAGATGACTGACATGCATTTTGAAGTGCCGCAAACTAGTGAGAATGACAATCGTGCCAAAAAAGAAGTGGTTACAAGGGAATAATGAAAAGATCTGCTTTCATAGTGGGAATGACAGACCTTTTGGATCCGATTCACTGACATGGAGCAAAGTCGAATCGCAAACCGGTTTGAATGAAAGTGGGAATGAGCCCTTAGTGTAATAGTAACCCACGTGGTATCTTGATATTTTTTCTGTATTCATATACAGTTAAAATGATCTCTCTGAGCAGAGATCTCGACAGAACTCCATGTCTTTCTCATTCTACAAAGCAGAATTTGTCTGATTCTGTCAAACTAACTTGTTTAGAGAAACTCAAACTGGATATGCAAACTCTTTTGTGCATTAGCTAGGGATTTAAAAATGTGCTTCCTGAAAGGTATCTAGATGAAAACTTGAAAAAGATCAGAGCCTGAAAAAGATTTTTTGGACTTCTAGCCATACTGGCTTAGGGTTTCCAAGAGTTGTGCAAAAAAAGTAACTTTTTCAACCTGTAGCTATGGAGTAGGAGAGGCAATAGTGTAGCTGTAGAAATATGCATTTCTTTAAACAAGATCATCCTCCCTTTCTAGGGATGCCCTTCTACCCATGCACACACTCCCTTTTTCTAGGCCTCTTAGGAGTATATTGCTTCTAGGAAGGTTCCAGAAAGCAATGTACTCTCTGCATTGCAATGGCAGCTTGTTAGTTGCCTGAATACCCTAAAGGCACCGGATCCCATCTGATCTTGGAAGTTGAGCAGGATCAGCCCTGGTTAGTATTTGTATGGGGGACCCTCAATGAATACCAGGAACTATAGGCTGTATTTAAGAGGAAGGAACTGGGAAAACCACAGCTGAGAATTTCTTGTCTAAGAAACCCCTATGAATGAAATTCATGGAGTTGTCATAACCTGATAGATGACTTGAAGGTGCATATAAACACACAGAATAGCTGTAAAATCCAGAGCAAAAAATACCTCTAGGTTGAATACCTCTAGGTTATCAGAGCTCCACATCTGAGCTTCATTCCCTTTTTGTGTGAAAAAACCCAGAAACAAAACAACAGAAGTCTCAAGAATTATGTAAGCAGGAAAGAAGACATACATTTGGAAACCTCATTCCTACAGACATATCCTTCAAATGTTCAACCCCCATCTTCCTTACGCTGTCCAGAACAAAAACCCCAAAGTTTGGAAAAGATACTTTTGTTTTTGGATTACTGCTTCCCATAAAAAACCCAAACAAAACACAGAGCCAGTGTGTGTTGGAATTATGGAATTATCCTCCAAAGAAGTAATGCCCCCAAGCTTTATAAAGATGAAAGCAAAATGTTCTTCCTAAGAGACAAAATCACACAACTAGTGAGCTTTTCATTTCCCACCCACAAGTCTCTCACCTCTAATGCTTTCCTTTTGTCCTCACACCTTTTTAGCAAGAACAGGTTTCTCCAAGGACCATTTCTTCAGCAATGACTGGTTTCGGTTTCTTCCTTCATGACCATCACATGCCATCTTTCAGCCTCTATGGCACTAATTGGTTGCTGATTATAAGGTGTGCATCTGTATGGATGCTACTTAGCTGCAGGGCTTGCAGAGCTGTGGTCTGGTTGCATTTCCAAATTGGCATTCCTGATGTGGCGAAATCTGTGAGCTCATGATTACTCTCAGCATGGGCGAGAGCCACGATTCTCCTGGATATTATATCCTGAAGCATAGATAATTCTTGCTTTTGTGAACCACAACGTTAATGGAAGTACAAATTGGCTGTGTTTGACATTGATGGTCCAGGATGTTTAGTTTCACTTATTTAGTTAAAGTGGATGGTAGTTTGGGGCACAGCCATGAATTCTCTGCCTGGCTAGTTCACTTGGAAGTCTTGTGGGCTGTTGTGCAACCCATAAACATGCAGGTAAAGGTGACTTTTCATTGAACCAACTTCTTTCTCACATTTTTCAGTTAATTTGGTGATGATTCGCTTTTATACACATACACAATAGAAAGTAAGAGAAATCATCTTGACCAATACAGTTATATTGTGCCGATATATTTTTACATGTTGCAGGACAGATATGGGCCAAGATCATATTTAATGCTGGTGGGACACAAATTTCCTCAAAGGTATTTACACAGAGGTCCAAGAAGGAGAATGATGGTAATCAGCCAGGTTGAGTGGCATAAGACAACTATAGCAGCCCTCGATACTCCCTTGCACAATGTGAGAAAACATTGTTTCACTAACACAGGGATGAGAACCATGTGTTCTTCCAGATGTTGCTAGACTGCAACTCCCAATATTGCTCACCACTGGGTATACTAGCTAGGGCTGCTGGGACTAGTAAGCCAGTGTCCTCTGAAAGACTGCACAGTTCTCATCCCTGTGCTAGTCCAACTCCTGGTTATACTAGAATAAAGCCACAAGAGAATTCCAGCCAAGAGACTATCAGCAATGGAGATCCTGTTGACTATAAGTGCTTTGACATGGGCACCACTCTACACTAAAGAGAGTGGAAAGACAGGCACTGTATTTTCTCCAAAACCCATGTATGTCACTTCCAAAGAGCTCAAGGTGGCATACATGGGTCTCTTCTGCTATGCTTTATCTTCGCAAGGACACTTTGAGGTAGATCTGACTGAGAACCATTGATTCCTCAAGGCTAGACTCTGTTCTACCCAAGTCAGTTCCAATCTAACACTCCAACCACTATATTGCAATGAGACAAAATAGGAAAGAGAAACACTTGGCTAGATGGCAGTTACAAACATACAAAGCATACATCATCATTTTAATTCTTTTTTATTGGCTAGCTACTCAGTAGTTTTATTTTTGTTTCATACAGGTATGCATATTTCATCCCTGAGGCCTATATATATTTTTTCCAAAAAAATTCCAGGTCTTTCAGAAAGCACAACACACTTGTTATCGTTGGAAAAGTGGTGTGTCATTGTGACATTTTGACTTCAGTGCACGTGACCCCAAAAGGAATGGTGCAACATCAAGCCACCTTGCAGGTGTAAATCTTTACAAGACTCACAACAGACATATGTTTCACCCCAGAGCAGCAGGGATCTACAAGTGGTGACAAATCTAGCTGGCTTGATTTCAAATTTGTTAAAGAAAAAGTCAGCAGATCCCTAAAGGATATTAAGGATGAATTACTTACAGAAATTGGTTTCCATATTGTGAAGAAGGTCAATTGGGTTGCAGGGCAAATGCAATAACCAGGGCCTGGGAACGTTACTGGACTACAACTTTCAGAATGCCCCAGCTAACTAGTCCAGAGACACTGCTGGCTGGGGGGTTCTGGGAGTTATAGTATGAATGGTAAAATAATCAAGAACTGGCAATGGTTGGCTTGGTTTACCAGGATATAAATCAGTTTTCAACTATTTCCAATCTAAGAAGTAAATGTTGAATACAAGTGCATGGTCAAAGGTTCTGAAGTTTTCCAGATGGGTGAAGAAAGGACCAAGACAAAAAGAAAGAAAAAAAAAAGAGAGAGAGAGAAATGGAACAGAGAAGGAAGGAGAGAAAAACAGGTGGAAGGAAATGCAGCACTGAAAAAGCAAAATTCCATCCTGGTTTTTATTGGAGCTGAGCAATTCTTCATGCAATCCCAAGACACTATATGGCCCACAGCATGGGATCTGAAGGGTTTAAAAGACACAAGGCTCATCCTCCAATGCTCCTTTTCTTGCTCTTACTTTGGTATTGGATGCTATATTTGTATAGATATATTTTCAGTTTCAGCGTGTTCTGTATTTGATTTCAGCACTTTGTAATGCCCCCCTTCTTTCTCTTCTCCAGTGCATGGTGGGAATTGTATGGCCCTTAGATATTGTTGAATGGCAACTTACATCATCCTTCACCATTGGCTGTGCTGCCCAGAGCTGCTAAGAACTGTAGTCCAGCAAAACCTCAAGGTCTGCACAATTTCTACCCCGGTCTGGTATAACCAAGAAATAAAACACAGGGTGTAGATCTGCATAGGGGGTTTCATTTGAATAGCCAGTGGAAGGAGGCAAGTTCCTCACTCCAACAGTGTTCTTGAATGTGTCCATTTTAATAGAAAAGAGGATTCCAGTCGGAAAGAGGACAGGGGTCCTACATATTTATTATTTTATTATGTATTTATTTATTTTATTTGTATGCTTCCCTTCCCTAAAGTGGAACCCACAGTAGCTCCCAAAGAGAATCAATTAAAAGAACTTTTAATACAACTGATAAAAAGAACAATAAAACTTTAAAAGCATTTTAAAATAACTGAATTAACAGCATAAAATAATTTAAAAGACATGCAGAAGTTTTTAAAAATGTAAAAGTGTCTGCTTACACCAGGGGTAGGCAACCTTTCCCCTTTAAGGGCCGAGGGACTTCAGCTTCCAGAAGCATCAGCCATGTTGGCCAATAGTCCCATGTTGGCCAATAGCTCCTGGGATTCTGGGAGCTGAAGTCCCTCGGCCCTTAAAGGGGAAAGGCTGCCTACCCCTGGCTTACACTTTTAAAACCTAGTTTAACACACACACAAAAAGCTCTTCGCCTATTGTTGAAAGGAAAGCAGGGAGGGGAGCAGCCTAGCTTCCTGTGGAAGGGAGTACCAGAGGTGAGAGCAGCCACTCAAAAGGCTCTCTATAGGCCTCTGCAGACAGCGCAAAGCGCCGTCTTGGAAGCATGGAAGGGGAGGGGCAGCCGCACGGTGGCCGCCTCAACCCCTCCCTGAGGACGTCATCAGGGCGTGTGCCATTACGCAAGGTGCACACCCTGAATATGTCCTCCCAGCCCAGCGTCTTCACGCGCTGCACCGGAAGAAGCACAGAAGAGCTGCGTGGTGGCTCTTGATGCATCCCTTCTGTCAGCTTTGGAAGGACTGGCATTTTAGTGCTCCTTTCAGGGCCGGCAGAAGGGAGGATTGGGGCCGATGCATGGGGCAGCCTCAGCCCCAATCCTCCACTTCCCAGGGTGGCCCATGTCTGCCTGTCTGCATCCTCCCTATCTCTCTCTTAGTTGTGCCAAAAAGTGTAGCTTGAATGATGTGCAGTGGCTGAAATGCCCTCTTCTACAACAGTGCAAAATTCACTCTTCTTTTCCATATCACCACCTTGGTCCTTTAAAATCTTGTACTAAATGAATATCTATTGTCCCATCTGGGGTTGGGAGTTGGGGGGAAAGCATGGCACTAAATGGGAAATGTTCTTTATAAAAAGGCCAGAGCTGTTTAGGGTGCTGTAGCTGATTTGTAATGCCATTTGCAAAAGTCAACTGATGGTGAACAAGGAAGCATCAGAGGGCACCTTAGTCTTGGTTGCTGGTAACCTGGGCTCCTTCCACACTAATTGTTATACTGATATGATTCCACTTAGTCTGCTATGGCTGCATCCTGATTTTAACTATGTCATTGTTTAATACTGTTTTAAGGGGGGGGAAGGATATGTTTTTTACTGTAACTGTTTTATGTTGTAAACCGCCCGGATTGGGCAACCATTGGGCAGTATATAAATAAATTATTATTATTATTATTATTATTATTATTATTATTATTATTGGCATGCTTACAGAGGGAAATTCAAGATTCTCATGCCTAGATACTTTTTCTGGTGCCTTTGATCAAATAACTATTCTATAGGATGCAGCCATACCAGTTAAAGTAGAATTAAAGCACTATAAAAGTGTAGTGTGAAAGGACCCTTAGAGCAGGAAGACAAGGGGTGGATGGGAGAGAAAGAGATTAATCCAGAAGGCTGCAGGAACAGGGGATGTTATGTGGAGGTAGGGAGAAAGATTGCAAGAAGAGTGGGAAAGAATGTGGATCATTTGGAAGTTAGAGGAGGTCAGAGTTGGTGTAAAAGTAAGGGGTGAAAGGATGAAAGGGAAGGGTAAGAAGTCAGGACATCACTTCTTTTCATGACAATCCTCATCTTCCATTGTGGCTTCTGGTCTTCCATTACTGCATGTACTCAGAGGCATTCATGGTTGACAACTCTGCATGATCCAAATAGATAACATTTTAATTTGTATAAAAGAAAAGTGTAAAGGAATTTTTAAAAGCATGATGCAAATTAACTCATTTCATGGTATGTTTATCTTTGGAATATACTCAAAGGACGAATGCCAGACTAAGAGACTGGATAGTATATTGGCAGATGATCTACTCTGCATTATTTTATAGATGTAGATAGAAAGAGATAGAGATTAAAATTTAGTTCAGCCAATCAACAAATGTTAGATGAAATCTTTGGGCCTTTACAGACTGCCAGAAATAATGCAGCTTGAAACCACTTTAACTGCTCTGGCCCAATGCTAGGGAATCATGGGAACTGTAGTTTTTTTCTGAGACATTGAGCCTTCTCTGTCAAGGAGATCTGGTGCCACAATAAACTACAGTTCCCATGATTCCATAGCACTGAGCCAGGGCAGTTAAAGTGGTCTCAAGCTCATTATTTCTGGCAGTCTGTAAAGGCCCTTTGTTTCTGGAAATAATGAGAAGAGTTCTTCTTCTTCTTTTTTTAAAATCAAAATATATCTTCCCTTGTATAAAGGGGTGGAGAATGTGAGGGCCTCCAGAAGTTGTTATGATGACATGCCCATCAGCCCTACCAGCTTAGCCAATAGTGAATAGTGACGGGAATTGTAGTCTGACAACATCTGGAGGAGCACATTCTCCCCTCCTCAGTGAAGAAACACTTGTTATTCCAGATACAGGGGCCAAACTCTAACAACATATTCATTCAGTCTCATGTGCTTGGGGAGGGCCTTTGGGCTTGAGCTTCTGAAAAAGCAGACAGACCTATTCCCCTGTAATGTAGAAAATATATTTGGAAACTGATAATATCTTTTGATTTTCCAAAAAAAGGCATATGACAAAGGGCATAGATCTCCTGTGCAAAGGGGGGGGGGGGGAAATGAATAAATCAAAGATCCACATTCAGCATGCCGAAACTCTTGGACATGCCTAAAATTGCTCTTTGGATCCATGCCATTGTCAAGGGGAAAAATATTACTTGTAAACATTGGGCTTGATCCAAAGGTATACCTGTGCCTCTGCACGTGGAAAACATTGTCTGCTCACGGAGGGGTGGCTTTATGTCTCACATGGCAGAGAGTGTGGTACAAGAATAGCAAAAATAAACTCCAATGATAGTCTTCCCACTTCAGCACTGAGCTTGTTAAACTGTGTGCACCAGTAGGAGTATGAGAATAGTTGTACCAGTCATAACACTGGGCAAATTCTCATACAAGTGGAGCAAAATGAGTGTTTCTTTCCCTTCAACTCACGTTTCTTGGAATCCAACCTATTTTGTTTTTTGGAAGCTTTACTCTCACATTGATGGCTGGGGTCCAGCTTTTCTTACTAACCCAGTTCAGGTTGTTAATCTCATGCCAAATATGTAACATAACAGATTTGCTTTCCCACCAAGGTAGCTTTTTCAGAGGCAACTGAAGAGAGACATTTTAATGATAAAGAAAATCAAGAGAGGTTACCAATATACATTAAAAGAAACTGTTTATCAAAGGAACTTTGGCCAAGTTCTTTTCCTTTCACACACTCTTGATACAGGGGCAGCATCACAGTACTTTTTCCTCTTCTATATAAGCCACTGAGCAAAACAGAAAGAACATCCATTTGGGCAGTAATCTACATTGAGAGAAATTGTTTGTCCACCTCGTATTAGCTATCACATGGTCTGAAATGTCCACCAGGGTGACTTCTCAAATACATCATGCCTCTGTTTCAATGTCAGTGCCTCCCAAGCATGCCTTAGCAGTTGTACACTATGCCATTCACAAGCACATTATGAAAGCACTTGGGATAGAACATATTTCCACTCACTGATGGAATATGTAGCAAGGTAATTACTGCAAGAAAATGATTATTGCATCCACAGGTGGTGTGACAACAGAGAGGAGGCAGGCTTGGCTGGAGACTACCCAAGGTCATTCCTCTGGGAAGAAAATGGCTGAGAGAACAGGGAGGGGTTTGTTGTTGTTGTTGTTAACTGCCCTTGAGTTGATTTCAACCCATGGCGACCCTATGGATGAGACACCTCCAAGAACCCCTGTCCTCCACTGCTTTGCTCAATTCCTGCAAACCCATACCTGTGACCTCCTTAATAGAGTCCATCCATCTGGCATGTGGCCTTCCTCTCTTCCTACTTCTCTCCACCTTCCCTAGCACTAATGTCTTTTCCAAAGAGTCCTCTCTTCTCATGATGTGTCCAAAGTACAACAGCCTCAGTTTGGTCACCTTGGCTTCCAGGGAGGTTTCTGGCTTGATTTGCTCTAGGACCCATTTGTTTGTCCATGGGAACCTCAGCACTCTTTTCCATCACCACATCTCAAAATAATTTATTTTCTTCCTATCATCTTTCTTAACTGTCAGCTCTCACATCCGTACATGGTAATAGGGAATATGATGACTTGTATGATTCTAACTTTTGTGCTCAGTTGTGTGTCTTTGCATTATAGAACCTTTTCTAGTTCATTCATAGCCACCCTCCCCATTCTTAATCTTCTTTTGATTTCCTGACAGCAGTTCCCATTTCTATCAATAATTGATCCCAGGTATGGGAATTCTTTTACTATTTTTATTTCCTTATTGTCTAGGTTGAACTTGTGAAGGTCCTTGGTGGTCATTATTTTTGTTTTCATTATATTCAACATTAAGCCTGCCTTTGCACTTTCTTCCTTGATTTTCCTGAGTAGGTGTTCCAGGTCTATGAGGTTTTCTGCTAGTACTATGGTGTCCTCTGCATATCTTAGATTGTTGATATTTCTTTCTCCTATTTTCACTCCTCCTTCTTCTGTGTCCAAGCCTGCTTTTCTTATAATATGTTCTGCATATAAGTTGAACAGATAGGGTGAAAGGATGCAGTCTTGTCTGACCCCTTTGCCAATTGGGAACCATTCTGTTTCTCCATGTTCTGTTCTGACAGTAGCCTCTTGTCCTGAGTACAGATTCCTCATCAGAACTATCAGATGTGTTGGTACTCCCATGTCCTTAAGGGCATTCCATAGCCTTTCATGGTCTATGCAGTCAAAGGCTTTGCTATAGCTTATAAAGCACATGTTGATTTTCTTTTGGAATTCCCTGGCATGCTCCATTAGCCATAGTATGTTTACAATGTAGTCCCTAGTGCCTTATCCTTTCATGAACCCTGCTTGAACCTCTGGGATTTCTCTCTGTATGTATGGTTGGAGTCTATGTTGCAGAATTTTGAGCATGATTTTGCTTGCATGGGAGATCAGTGCTATGGTCCTATTGTTGCTGCAATCTCTTGTGTCTCCCTTTTTGTGGATGAGGATGTATATTGTTCGCTTCCAATCTGTTGGCCATCATTTTGTTTTCAATATCTATTGACTTATGTTGGTTAGCACTAGAATGGACACTGTCAATGTGGACTGCAGCAGTTAAATTGGAATATCATCTATTCCTGGTAATTTGCTTTTTGCTTTTGCTTTTATTGCAGTTTCCACCTCGCTTTTTAGAATTTTGGATTCATCTTCATATGGCTCTTCACTCCATGTGTTCTTCATTTTGTCATCTCTTTTATAGATCATTTCTTTTGTATAATTCTTCTGTGCATTGCATCCAATGCCTTTTTATTCCTTTCTTGTCTTGAATTATTTTATTTTCATTATCGTAGAGCATCCCAGTCCTTGGTTTGAATTTTCCTTTGATTTCCTGAATCTTGCAAAATAGATCCCTTGTTCTTTCCTTTTTGTTGTTGTCTTCTATTTCTCTTCATTGGTTGTTGTAGTAATTTTCTTTATCTTTCTGCACAAGCCATTGTACTGTTGCATTCATAACTCTTAGTTTGTTCCTATCTCTCTTTTGTTTTTCTTCTCTTCTTTTCTCTATTGCTTGTAGTGTTTTTTCTGCCATCCATGTTTTTTGTCTCTTTCTTTTTGTTTATTGAAGGTGTCTATCTGCATTCTTCTTTTATTATGTCCTTGGCTTCAGAGAGACCATAGTTCCTTTGGTTCTCGGTTTATTATGCTTAGTAGTGAGAATCTTATGTTGTCAGTAAATTCTGTTGAGATATTATTTAGAATATATTTTGGTATAATCATTGGTTTTGTTTTCTTCTTGACTCTTACTCGTATTTTTGATATGAGTAATTTGTGATCTGTGCCACAGTAGGCACCTGGTCTAGTCTTGGCCACCAGTATAGAGTTCTGCCATCTTTTGCTTCCAGTTTAATTTTTGTGTTGACCATCTGGTGATGTCCAAGCAGTATGAGAAACCAGAGAAAGCAATACTGTTTTGAGTCTGTAATAAATGAGAAACCAGATACAGGTGTCCCTCCGGATTTGCAAAGGATTCATTCCAGCCCCTCCCCATGGATACCCAATTTTGCAATTCAAATTTCAAATTTCAAATTTCAAATTGAATTTATAAATTCAAATTTGTAAATTCAAATTACCCTCCCCCTCCCTTCTTTCCTTTCCTTCCCTCCCTCCCTCCCTCCCTCCCTCCCTCCCTTCTTCCTTTGCTCCCTTCCTTACCAGTATCTCCCCCCCCCCCGTGCTGGGGCCTGTATTCGGTTCCAGCCTCCATCAGGACTCACTTTCCCAGTAGTGCTTCCCTGTGTGCACACCATTTTTGGATGAAATACCCCCACTTTCTCCAACAAGCATTAGTTGTGCTGGATGGGAGATTCTGGGAACTGGAGTCCAGCTCCAAAAACATTAAATTAAATTCAAATAAATAAATATTATAAAAAATCACAAGCTCTGCTAAGTTAATCACCTATTTATGTTCCTGCTGATTAAGTCAAAAGGAGGTTGTCCTGCTGCAGTATGAGAAGTTTGGGAACTTTGGATAAATGCAAATGCTTTCCTGACTACTATATTATCATCCAGAGATTCCACAAACTAATCTTTAAACTGTGTCAGTCCCCCCAAAATGTGTGAAATCACATGGTTGTGGGCTTCATTATTTCTTTCTTACCAGTCTCTCCTCCATAAATTTTGTCCCCAATTTTTCAGCTGAAAAACCATTCACCTGGGGCAGAGTGGGTTGAATAATTTTCTTTTGGTGTCCTTCACACTGTAACAGCAAAAGACACCCCCAAAGATGCTAAAAGTGACTGGGAGTGGTGTAATGCTGACAACTGTGGTGATGGTCTGTATAGTGTTCTGGACCACTTGCCAGGGCAGAAATTAGTCCAAACTTTAAAAAGCTTTCCAAGATATTGAAGCCTATCCCATAGATATGGTTAGTACCTTGGATATCTCTTTTAAATTTCAGAGTAGCACCCTGAGTAGATTCACTGTTCTACTTACATGGGAGCCACCAAATGCACTGGCAAGTCCTTAATCCCTAGTCTTTCTCTATTGCTATAAAGTTGTCCCTTCCGATTCATGGTGAATCCATTCTGGACCCCCCCCCCC
>CM034701.1:228572304-228600636 GCA_020142125.1 Phrynosoma platyrhinos | reverse complement strand
TTGTTAGAGGGTTTCTCACAAGGTTTTCGCATTCCTTATGTAGGTTTATAGGTGCACCGTTACGCGCCTAATGCACGTTCTGTCAGGGAATTGCCAGGGATTGTAAAGGACAAGTTGGCCAAAGAAATAGCGGCAGAAAGGATTTCAGGCCCTCATGATCAATTGCCTATGGCAAATTTGAGATTATCTCCCCTTGGTGTCATCCCTAAGAAAGCACCAGGGGAATACAGGTGAATACACAACCTATCTTACCCTAGAGGCGAATCAGTAAATGATACTATCGACCCTCAGTTAGAATCATTTAAATATGCTTCATTTGATTCAGCAGTAAAAATGGTTAAAACACTGGGCGAAGGAGCCTTATTGGCAAAATGAGACATTAAATCTGCTTTTAGGTTAGTACCAGTTCACCCAGAAGATTTTGATCTCTTGGGCTTTCAATTCGAACGGAAGTACTACTTCGACAAAGCTATGCCAATGGGATGTTCTATTTCTTGCTCAGCATTTGAAACATTCAGCACTTTTTTACATTGGTGTGCCTCTAAGAGGTCTGGTAGTCAAGCAATTAACATTACCTTGACGATTTCCTATTTGCTGGGGCTTCTGGGATGACTGGTTGTGCAGATACACTGTTGGCATTTCAGGGATTAATGAAAGAAATGGGGGTACCTTTAGCTGAAGAAAAAACTGAGGGCCCTGATACATGTCTTACTGTCCTGGAACTGGATACTAAGCTAGGTATATCTCGCCTCCCATCTGACAAGCTCATAGCTATGAGGCTACAGGTGAGGATGATGAGAAACAAATCTAAGGCCACACTACGAGAATTCCAATCCCTGACAGGTTTATTAAACTTTGCTTGCAAGGTTATAGTCCCTGGGCGGGCATTCTGTTCACGTTTGTACAAAGCCACCAGGGGAGTGAAGGCCGCCATCACCACATTAGAATTACTTCTGGAATAAGGGAGGATTTGAGGATATGGGAGTCATTTTTGGAGCAATTTAATGGTATTTCATTTTGGAGATCTGAAATGCTCTTAAGGGCAGACTTTCAGGTACACTTTGGGGGCCTTTGGTTTTGGAGTATATTTTAATGGCCAGTGAGCAGCCGAGGGATGGCCGCAATCCTGGGTGGAAAAAGGTTGGACACGAGACCTCACCTTTTTAGAACTATTTCCTATTGTGGTTGCGGTCCATTTATGGCCGGAGCAATTTGCAAACAAAACGGTGCAGTTCTGGTGTGATAACCAAGCTATAATCCACACAGTGAACTCCTTGATTTCTAGATCTGCCAGGGTAATGACATTGGTTAGGGAATTGGTGGCTCAATGTTTAAAGTTTAATATTTTGTTTCAAGCTCAACATGTTCTTGGTTTACTAAATTCATTGGCGGATGCCCTTTCGCATTTTCAGTTTCACAGATTCCGTCAATTGGTGCCAGAGGCAGCAGCCCATCCTTTGGAGGTACCGAAACATCTTTGGAGCCTTGGAGAATAGAAATTGAAAAGGCGATTCTCCAGTCTGTCACCTCATCACCACGCAAGTCATATCAGCTCGCTTTGCAAGCGTTTAGATGTTTCTTGTTAACTGTCGGGGAGGTGGAGGTCTGGCCATTAAAGATGGAGGTTATCCCCCATTTTGCAACCCACCTTAGATAATCTGGTTTATCTCCAGTCACCATCAGAGGCAGAATAGCTGCATTGTCATTTTACTCCAGAGCAGGAGGTTTTAATGACCCTACAGTTGATTTTAGAGTCCATAGGGCTCTAGAGGGATGGGCTAGGGAGTCTTCAACATTACAGGACAATTGTTTGCGAATAACGGGTCCTATACTGATAAAAATTTGGCAAAGCCTCCCAGTTACATGTACCACACCCGAAGAGGTGATTTTATTTAACGCTGTATTTTCATTAGCATTTTTTGCAGCCTTGAGAATAAGCGAAATTGTTCCTAGTTCTCATACTGATAGTTCTGGCCTGGCTCTATTAGTATCAGATATCCAAATTTCTGAACAAGGGATACAAATGACAATTCGGTGGTCAAAAACCAACCAATTGGGGAAGGGACAATCTATAACCTTGGCTAGGGCTCACGCTGACCATATTTGCCCGGTGTGGGCATTAACTAATTATCTTCAAATAAGGCCAAATGTTCTAGGATATTTATTTTTAAATTTATCAGGCCTACCATTGACACAATATCAATTTAGGGCTGTGTTGCATGAGGTTTTGAGACATGCTGGTTTGCCAGTGGTTCAGTTTTCTTCTCATTCTTTTAGAATAGGGGCAGCAACAGCTGCAGCAACACAGGGTTTAAGTGATACTGCAATTCATAGGATTGGTTGCTAGCGCTCTAGAGTGTTTAAATCATATGTTCACCCTTAGCTTAAGGGTATTGCGGATTGTCTAATGCTTTTTGATTTAATTTGGCAGAACTGGAGACATATGGATCCTGGGACACAATTTGGTCTTTTGGGCTGAATGGCACATCATTGAGCAGCAACAAGATTTGGCCATGGGATTGGGAGAGGCTGGAACTGTGAGATGGTTTGGTCATAGAGGAATGTTGTGGGGAGCTTTACTGCCTAGACTTATTGAATTGCTGGCCTCTTTCTCACATCCCAATATATTGTCGGTACATTTAGGTGAAAATGACCTTTCAAAAATGACTTCATTACAGTTAGTTAGAAGGATGATTAAAGACATGAAAGAAATTCAGCGAAGGATGCCAGATACACTTCTCATGTGGACAAAGTTGCTCCCTCGGCGAGTTTAGTCCGGTGCTCGGAGTGATGCGGCCATCAATGGAGCTCGGAGTTGGTTGAACAGATCTGTAGCCAAGACGTTGGGGAGAATGGGTGTTGTTATTGTTGATCATCAGGGAATACAGGTCACATTGCCACACTTATACAGGGGTGATGGTGTGCATCTCTCCCCATGGGGGAATGACATATATTTGACTTCATTGGAGTCATACATTAAAGTGTCAATTCGGGGGGGGGAGGGGATGCCAAGCTAGGCTGGCCCCCTCCTGTGGCAGGCAGGGACCCTCCCCCCTTTAGGGAATTCTTTAGTTTAATTGCATTTATTAATTGGGATAAAAATAATAAAGATTTTTGGTATATGTCATTAGATTGAACAAATTTATATGACATCATATAAACTTAATGATGTCATAATGTTATGATGTCATGAAATGATTTTGACATCATATCCGGTTGGGGGAGGGGTTAGATATTGTTATTATATATTGCATAAGTTAAAGGATTTGACACATGCCATGTTAGAAAATAATTATTCAATAGAGCTTGAGCTTAAATACACGTATGCATGCGTCAAAACAAATTCTTATTAAAAATGCTTATTTAAATGGTTAATTAAATTGTTATTTAAATGTTTAATTGATTATTATTAAGACTCTGTACAAAATAAAAGTTGTGGCCAATGTTTGACCCAAAACGAATCGTGTTGGTGTCCTTTGTGCCTATGCAAGGACACCTCCCCCGACAAGTTGGGAGGGGCCTTCAGTTGCATTGGCCCAAATAAGGGCACCGATGTGGGATTGGCTAAGCAGACCGGAAGGCCTGCCCTTGCCAGTCTGTTTGGCCAATGAGAGGGAGGTCTCGCTCCTTGGTCTTGTGAGAGTTTAAATCTCGCGAGACTAGGGAGCGAGATTTTCTGGGCTATTTAGCCCCGCGCTGCCACATGTTGGCAGCCATTTTGATTTAGACGAGCAACCCATCCCTCCCATCCTTAATTAATTGGTAAACATGTTGTGGACACTCAGGCTGCGGCTGGTCGCCTTTGGGGGCTGGGAGGGAATTTTCCCAAAGTCTCAAATTGGGTTTTTTGCCCTCCCTGAGAATAATGACATTACCAATTATTAGTTGGATCAAAAATTTACAAAAAATGCTGGTTGGGAGTTAGTAGGGATGGAAACATGATTAATTGTTGTTGTAATATTTGTTAAAAAATTACAATTTAGATAAATTATAGTTTTGTCACAACTGGAGGTCATAGGTCTATTACGTTATTGTTAGGGAGGAAATAACTTGTTAGCGGGCAGGGACCTTCCCCCCTTTAGGGAATTCTTTAGTTTAATTGAAATTATTAATTGGGATAAAAATAATAAACAATTTTGGTATATGTCATTAGATTAAACAAATTTATATGATGTCATATTAAACTTAATGATGCCATAATGTTATGATGTCATGAAATGATTTTGACGTCATATCCGATTGGAGGAGGGGTTAGATATTGTTATTATGTACTACATAAGTTAAAGGATTTGATGCATGCCTTGTTAGAAAATAATTTTTCAATAGAGCTTGCACTTAAATACACGTACGCATGCGTCAAAACAAATTCTTATTAAAAATGCTTATTTAAATGGTTAATTAAATTGTTATTTAAATGTTTAATTGATTGTTATTAAGACCTTGTACAAAATAAAAGTTGTGGCCAATGTTTGACCCAAAACTAATTGCGTTGGTGTCCTTTTTGCCAATGCAACAGTGCCTATGGTGCTTACGGATTTGTAACTCCTCAACAGGATTCTGTCCATCAGCACTATTACTGTTATTAATATTACTAATAATAATATTTTTCATTCTTTGCAGTCCAGGACTCAAAGTGATTTACAAAGATGGAATGCTATTTACATAGGATTATTCTGCCCTGGTTAAGAGGTAGTTTATTTTATTTTATTTTATTTTGTTATTTTTTTTTAAAGAATTATTCTGCACTGGTTAAAAATTTTTGATAGAGCTTTAGATTTTTTTTTAAGAGTAAACACATGAGTATTTTTAAGAGTTTTTCTTTATAAAAAACCAAAAAAACAACAACCAAATACTAACAAAATAAAACTATCTGTCCATGTCTTGTCAAGAAATCCTAGTGAGTTAGTAGCATTCACATCTAAGTAAATATACTTGTGGCCTTATCCATGCATTCTTACTTTGGTGGTAAACCCCATTAAACTCAGTGGGATTTACCTCAGACTACATGTGTGGAGGATTGAACTGTACAAAATTCATTACTACCAAACTCAAGATATCCATATGTTCAAACTGGTATTTGAGAGACATAACACCTCTAATAATGAATGTGTTCAGCATCTAAATTGAATAAAATAATTTATAAGAATTTTTTAAAGTCATTGTTGGACAACTCCACATAGAAAGTGCTGAGTAACTGTTTCTGGGCTGAACCTATGGAAATAAAGCAAGTTAAAAGGAAAACCTCTTGTCCTAGAACAGTGTCCACACACACTTTGGTCAGATGCTGTATTGACATTGTATTAATACAGTTTAACACCAGTTTAGCTGCTATGGCTCAATGCTATGAAATTCTGGGATTTATAGTTTTGTGAGATATTTAACCTATCTCTGTCGAGAGCTCTGATACCACAAATCACAAGATTCCATAGGATCAAGTCATGACAATTAAAATGTGTCATACTGCAGCCTGGGACAGAGAGGATGGGTATGGGAGAAAAGTAGGCCACAAGTGGTCGGTCATGATTTTTATTAATGCAAATAACCCAAACAAGACCCCCTCCCAGGCATGCCAGGTACCAGAAATGAAGCCAAAAAATGGTCTCATGTTTCAATTGGTATCAATTCAGAGTCTGATTTGGCAGGATAAGGCAAGCTCTAACTGCAGTTGTCTGAACCTGCACAGTACCTGCCCCCTCATGCCTGTTATTCCAAACCCCTCCAGGATTTCTCCCTGCTAGTTTAGACTGTTCCACTTTCTTTCCTCGAGATTCAACAGATGTGATAAAGGAGCATGGGCTCCACATGATACCATCAAATACAAATCTAATCATGAGTACTGCAAGAACAGCAGCAATTCATTGAGGGCAGAATGCCTTAACCCCCCAGGGAAAGGGAATGTTTCCTTCATGGATTAACCAGTGTGGAATACATCACAACCTAGGGAAAAAACATAAACTGTAGAGATTTAGAACAGGTGGATGGATCGCACTGGACTCCAGCTTCCAAATGGTCAGCTCTCTACTCAACTGTCTGAACTTAGAAGGCCTGTTGAATTCTCATCAGTTCTCACTGGGCCTTGAAGCTATGTAGGATTTGCCATGGGATCCCAAGGTGAAATTTCACAGTTCGCATTTCTCACTTGGGTATAACTACATCCCCCCTCCCCATATTGTACACACAGGGATGGGCAAACTCCACAGTTTTATATGAAGCTCCAGACTCGAAAGGGGAAAATTGATCTTGGAGTCCATGTCCTGGGGGATGTTTTTGTGATGGCTCTACTTCATGGTGGCTTCTCCTGTAACTCTATCTCTACCTTTGGAGATGGAAGAAGCCATATGGAGGATGATAGTGGGTGGTGAAAGAAGACATGAATCCTACAGCTCCTAGCCCCACTCTGAACACAAAAGGGGATTTACAGAAACTCAAAAGTCTGGTATAACTGAGTTCTCTCTTGTTGCTTGTAATAGCAGGGAATCTTGTGGTTTTAAAAAAGAAGGCTTGAAGAGGGAGAAAATACTGACAAAATGCTTCCACCCTGCTGGCAAGAGTGCAACAAGGCTCTGGAAAAGTTAGAGACTCTGGCATGAGAACACTTCAATCAGTCACCCTACTCTGACTGTGAAATGCTATGCACACTTGCCTGAGAATTAGCCTCATGGCTAACAATTGGACTGCCTTCTATACAGGCATGTATGAAGCTGTCCTGTTAGTGTGTTAATTCATCAGAAGAAAGATGGTAATTAGTTTGATCTTTTGCTACTCAACACTCACAGGTAAAGAATCCTAGGCAGCATTTTTAAAAATCCTTTTCTGAAGTGTGTCTAGACAGTGAACCTCAAATACCTTGGCTATACAGCTGAAACATACCTGAAGCACTACCACTATCCTCTGTAGTCATTAGGCAGGAAGCATAAATGTTGCAGGCTGTCTTGTTTCCTTCTTAGCTTCATTCTTCTTATGCAGACAGGAAGGAAAGGGCGACCTGAATTTGCCTTTTCCTGAAACTGCAGCAACCGCATTACATGCCCTGAGGTTGCCCTAAATGGGGATGGAGCAACCACATTGGGTGCCAGTTAATGCAGCTTTTCCAAGGCTGTATTGAAGCCTCATCAACTGCACTGCCAGCCACGAGGTTGCCCCAAATAGGAATGCAGTAACATCATGGGCCAGTGGTGGCGGCTTTAATTTTTTTTCCGTTCTCTGCGGCGCATGTGCACATGCACAGATACAACACAGCAAATGTCAGCATTGCTAAGGACCTGCGCACTATGTGCTGTAGAGAAATCATGGCTCCCATGGCAATCGTATGGTCCATGCTGGTACTCAGCCACAGGAGCCTCCGCCATGGTCCCTGCTGCAGATACATTCATGGAAGACAACAGTGATGACTTGCAGGACCCAGAATTGACACCTGTCAGAGCGGGTGCCACAAGATGCATTGGTGGAGTTCGCCCTTACCATGGAGAGGCTGCTCCTGCCACAGATTGTATACCTGGGGGACGCTGCTCAGGTAAGGACATTCACACACACTTGTCACTTTTCCCCCCCTGTGCAGAATGCATCATGACTTGCCATACAGTGTGGCTGTCACTGTAGAGAGTCAGCTGCTTAGGCCACTGAACCTGTGCAAGAATGCCTAAAACGTCATGACTCGACATACAGCTACTACTGTATCCTTGGCAGCTAAGCCCGATGATCCTGCACAGGGATGCCTAGTATGTCATGCCTTGGCATACAGTGTGGCTCCTACTGTATGGAGACTGCAGCTTTGGCCATTGTACCTGCACACATACGGTTAGAGTTTAGGGTTACAGTTAGGGTTTAGGGTTACGGTTTAGGGTTAGAATTAGGGTTCCCTTATGAATTGACATACAGTATAGCTCATATTGTATACTCCATAATGTATGCCATTGAACCTGCACAGGGACACCTAAAACATCATGACTCGGCCTACAGTGTGGCTTCTATTGTATGGATTCGGCTGGTGGGGCCGTTGTTCCTGCGCAGGTTCGCCTGCTTGAGATGGCTCTGCCATTCTCGCTGTCGACGAGAGGAGCCCTGAAGTGAAGAGCTGTGGAGGTCTGCAGCTGGTAAAGTTGCCCTGGGAAAATGGTGCTAGAATGTGTGTGGGGGTCCAGCTTAAACGTGAAACTTTCCCTTTATCTCTTTAACACAATGTAACATCTGGTAGCAACAGTTTTACCTTCCCACTCTGGCGCATGCGCACTGTGAAAATTAGGGTTAGTGCTGGGGTTATGAAACAGGCGCACCTGTGGCAGTTTGGCCACACCTGAACCCTAAAAATGCTTTAATTAGAAGCTTTTTTCAATGAGCGCATGCTCCCCAAGGGCAGCTCTAAATGCGGTGCACCTGTACACGTGCATTCACACTGGTGGCTTTTGTGCTCGGGTGCCCTTATTTCCGCCACACCTCCGTCACTGCATCCCGATGTACCGTTGAAGGTATGCATGTTTCCGGAAGGAGCGGAAAAAAGAGGCTTCTTTTTGAAGTGCACTTTCACTGGAAGGGTCATGTAGGGGGCGCTTTTTTGACGTGCGTCATGTAAAGGCCATGCCTTCAGGTCAACCCCAAAATAACCATTTTAGCCCGTCTGCATCCCCCCTAAATCTCCGTGAAAATTTTGGGTATATGAATTTTTGATAGCAAAGAAAGACTCCTTATGGTTATGCCAGAATACAAAACACTAACCATTTCTGGACCAAGGATGTGTTAATGGGAAGGTGAAGATGTCTGAGCCAGATATTTTATTCTGCAGATTCCTCTGAAACTGTTTCTACCACATTATAGGCACTTCTATTTCACTCCAAGCAAACATGCCCTGGCTACCCCTATCTAGACTGTCTTCTTTGCTTCCTACTCAATCAGTTCCAATACCCCAAACTGGGATTTTGCATGTCACTAACATTTTACCAAAGGTGTCAAAAGAACCATGGGCCAAAACAAAAACTACAAAGATTTTTTTTCCAAAACAGCATATCTAAAAAAGTGATTCCTATTTATTCTAGAAACCTGGTGATACATGAGGTTAAAAAGATAAAAATCACTGCATTATATGTATGTCTAAAGTGACCCCCTCAGCAGACCAGTGCGTCCAGGACGCCCTGGTCCGGAGCGCCGCGGGGCCATGGCAGCTGCACCGCGGCGCTCCTGCAGCGACCCTGGAAGGAGCGCTAAATCAGCGCTCCTTCCATAAGACAGGGAAAGTGCACCCTAAAAGCATAGGGTGCACTTTCTCTGCCTTTTCCGCTGCAGCGCATCCAGTCGCTGCGGCGGGAGGTCATCCCCGGAGCGCCGGCCATGCAGATGGCTGGAAGCTCCAAGGACAACCTCAGGAAGAGGAAGGAGCGCCGCGCATGCGGCTGCCCCTCCTCTTTCGGGCCTCGGAGACGCCTCAATTAGCCGTCTGCCGAGGCCCTAACTCTACTTTAGTTCATGGACATAAGGATAGTTCTGTAGTCTTACAGGACAGGACTCTAATCTAGTGACATTATAAATGTCTCATCAGTTTAGGCCAAGATCCTATGTAGTAAGCAGCTGCTGAAAGCTGGGGACACAGTGTCTCCTTCCTGCTACATGTCCTAATCCATTAAAATATTTTTGGAATAATGAAAAAGGCCCTCCATTTATCTTTGAGGCCATCCTTGGCTGCATCTGCACTGCAGAAATAATCTAGTTTGACATCACTTTAATGGCCATGGCTCAGTGCTATGGAATTGTAGGGTTTGTAGTTTGTTGTGGCACCAGAGGTCTCTGGCAGAGAAGGCTAAATGTCTCAGAAAGGTATAATTCCCAGAATTCCATAACATTCATCCATGACAGTTAAAGTGATGCCAAACTGGATTATTTCTGCAGTGTGGATGCAATCTTTGTTGAAAAGAAACTCTTCCAGGGGATCCCCAACAGCATGATAAAATCCCCATTGCTCCCTATGAAGAATGGGGGACACAAAATTAGAGGCTGCTCCTTACTCCCACTGTACATGTTTTACATATGCCAATGCTTTTCTGCAGAGAGACACATGAGTTGTTTGATTTTTTTTTAAAAAAAGATGCAAAATCATGTTTCCTGCATAGAAAATTGTTTCCTGCAGAGAAAACCCCGCTATCCACAGCCATCACCTTCCAGCATGGCTACATGAGTAGAGCTGGTTGCTCATCCATGTGGCCAGCTCTCAAACATGAGGTTGGACAGGTCCCTTTGTTCCACCTGATGTAGCTTTACATTACTTCATCCCACTCCAAGATCCATTTTTTCTCAGCCAGAGAGCAAAGAGTAGAAAAACCAGGATTCCATAGGAACTAAAAGTAGCAATTAAAGAGGAATCATAGTGCTATAGCTCTGTAGTGTGAAAGGGTCCTGGAGAAGGTGACTGGTGATATATAAATACTTTCTCATTATATAAAGAACTTTACACTGATGTTTTTGAAAACAATTAGAAGAGTTCTGGAAAGAAAGGACTTCAGTCATGGCCCATGAGGAAGACAGTTGTCTTGAAACAAGTTTGGCTTTTGTCCAAATGTTGGATTGTTTACACCTATTCTATACTTTGTTCCAATCACTGGCATTCCTGCCAAGTGGTAGTAAAGAAAACACTCAACAGCAAAACTGAATAAGATCACACACATGTCTGTATTCTAAAATCAAATGTCCTCAGAAGGTAATGAAATCAACCACTGGTGAAAAAAAGACATCTAAATAGATCACAATTTCACTAACACATGTCAGAAAATACACACCAAGACAGAATGTGTTCATGGCTGTGGAAAATGTTGTCTTAATGGCCTTGAGCTCCTGTATTAAATATGTATTCTTTTTATACTGGCAAATAAAATAGTGGAGTTAGCTCTTGGACTCTGAAAAAGAGAGAAGAAACTCTGAGGTTTCCGGGAGGTGGAAATAAGGGAAATTGTTTCAGTCCTTCCAGGAACGGTTTGTTCTACTAAAAGAACATTCAGAGATTGATGGTTCTGTGGCAGTTTGGAGCTAACCTCCATTCATGTTTTAAAGCCTACAAATGTTGGCAAATGAAACCAAAATCAGCGACAAGATGGAAAGGAATCTGAGCATATTTGCATGGCAAATGGATGTTATGGGAATGTTACTGTAGTGAAATGGCAAGGATTCACTGCTAAACATTTCTAACTCTAGAGAACATGCAGGGGTAACTGTGGGGCTATGCAGATGGGCAAAAAGGGGTGCTTTGAGGGTGACTTGTGGCATGGCCTTTAGATGACGCATGGCTAAAAGTATCCAGGAAAGTGCCCTCTAGCCGTCGTATGCCAAGAAAAGCCGCTTCAAAAAGGAGCTGCCCCCCCCATTTGGTGAAGATGCGAACTTTTGGATGTGTGTATGTATGCAGCAACACTGATGCACCAGAAAATGGCTGTATAAATGCAATGTTGCCCTTAACCCTAATTATAACCCTACTCATGCACCCTAGCAACTGTCCTCTGTTATGACAATGAATGCATTCTGTTGTATGTACAATTACTGTCAGCATGCACAGCAGTTTGCATGAAAGAGGCTTTTGTGACCTCTTTTGTGCAGGTATGCATAAGACACTGCTGGTCCATGTGGTTGCTCTGTCTCCCTTTGCGGCATCCTTGGGGCTGGCGGTACGGTTGCTGGCATCCTTTCTGCTGTTCATATATACATATTATGATCTGATAGTACTTGTCCCCCAAAGTAACTTTTCCAAGATAAACTTTACTGTTGATAAAATCTGTGACATTATAGAATGTGTTTGTATTAATGTATTGAGGGATAGATAGATCAGAAATGCTTCTTATTATTTGAAATTTTAAAGATTTTTCTAAAAAATATATTTTTTTAAAAAAGATCAGTTCCTTAATCTTAAGAGAAATGTAATCACAACCAAATCTGTGCATATTCTATGTCATTTAGTGTCACAAATACAAATCTCAGTAGATGATACAATCATTTTACAACTGCCTATATGGACATAGCCAGATGCATTTCTGATCCCCATTCCCACAGCAACCACAGAAGGGTCATGGGGGCTGCAGCAGCTACACATTAAGTCTAGAAGATATTGAGTGGAGAGATATAGCATAATTCTCTGTGTGAAATATTATGCTGTTCTGCCATACAAGATCTTAGCCATTACATTTCATAATAAAGTTCAATCATTTAAATGTAGGAACTTCTATCTCTTGTAATAAATAAGAAAACAGTAGGCAGGAACAGTGAATACGTCATGTTTTTTCCAGCTCCCTCTCCAGTTCATTCACTTGTTTTTTCCCTGTTTAGCAATCTGTAAAAAAATAATAATTCAAAACTGTCCTCTCCATCCAGAGTCAATAATATGCTTTGTGCCAAGTGGTATAGTAGTTCACAAAGAAGTAGAAGACCTTGGAATGAATTAAACTGATTTAGCAAATCAACCTCCAATTATATTCCAATTGCTGCAACTGATTTTTCATTGCTAGACATTGGGCAAGAGGAGGAATAGTATCACAGTAGAATAACACTTAAAGGTTTTGATTTCTATTCTGTTTGAATATTTTTAAAAAAAACTGAAAAAAGCATTTCTCTGGCTTAGTAAATTCCATAAATCCTTCCATCTCAGTTTCCATTTTAACATAAAAATAGCAACTATCTGTTGACCTTGTTTCCAAGTTATTCCAAAACCAAAAGTTAAAAGGTTGTTTGATAAATATTTAATACTACATCTTAATAGATTTAACCTTAGAGCAGGCAATTCTCCACCCACTTTAAACAATTCCATACATATATGACACAATGTTCTATTTGTATCAATATCTAACTTTTTTTCTCAGTGTGTGACCACCAGTTAGAAAGTAAATGCCTAGTTCTTCAGTTTGTAAAATCTCTTTCTCCTCATTATGGCAGACTTACATTTTAGAACAACAAATTTCACTATTTTTAGTGGCAAACAATTTTAGGATTGTTGTGGTCCACACATTCCTATTCGAAGGTTCAAATAGCCAAGTGATTTAATTTGTTCAAGAAGGGAATAAAAGTGTTATTTCCAAATTTAAACTATATATATTTTTGTTGTTAAAGGACTGTTGAAAGAGAGGCTATACTTATGTTAACAGCTGTGGCCAGATGAAATCAATTAAATATTATAATTAGTGCTGTACCACATTTGTGCAAGAATACTTGCTTTTTCTATTAACACACTTTTAGGTGTAAGCAATATGTGGGAAATTTGAGACATAATACCAGGGCCACTTATATACCACTGTACTGACTCAAGTTATTTATAAACTTTGTAAACTCACCCCAGGTGAACAAAGATGAATGGCAATTTCGTGAGCTGGATAAATCTATCCTTGATGGGGTATGTCTATTCCTTACTTCAGCTGAGTGGGAACGTGTAACCCTATTTACTTCAATGGCCTATAGGATCAGCAATTTCAGTGAATTTAGTGGCTGGGCATGCCCTCCCCCCAAGACCAGCCACAGACTATCCCACCATCCGCTTAACCAAGTAGCAAATCAAGTTTCACCAGCAAATTGGTAAAATTTTTTAATAAGAAGATCAAAGAAGAATGTGCAAATGCAGGCTTAATGCTGAACATAAAGAAAACAATAATAATGACCACTGAGGACCTTCACAAGTTTAACCTAGACAATGAAGAAACAGAAATAATAAAAGAATTCCCATACCATACTCTATTAAGGAGGTCACAGGTACTAAGGGGTTGCATGAATTAAGCAGAGCAGTGGAGGACAGAGGGTCTTGGAGATGTCTCATCCATAGGATCACCATGAATCGAGATTGACTTGAGCGCAGTTAACAACAAATTATGATGGGGTGAACTCCTGTCACTAGTCCCAGCTTCTGCAAACCTAGCAGTTCAAAAGCATGCAAATACAAGTAGATAAATAGGTACCAATTCTCAGTGGGAAGGTAAACAGTGTTTTGGGCAATCATGCTAGCCATATGATCACAGAGTCGTCTCTGATAACGCTGGCTCTTTGGCTTAGTAATGGAGATGACCACTGCCCTCTATGGTCAGACACAACTTGACAATCTTGTCAATGGGGAATATCTTTACCATTATTATTATTTTATTTTATTTCCTAATATCCCAACATTCTCCCAATATACGGACTCAAGGTGACAAACAGCAGATTTAAAATGTTACAATTTAAAAGCAGTACAACATTAAAATGTATAAATATAAAATTAAAAAATAATTAAACCATTTAAAAAGTTAAAACAGTTATGAGTTAAAATTGAATGTTACAATACAAACCTTAAAATTTAAATAGCAGAGCATTCCCAGACCTAATTGATTTGCAAAGGCTTGCTCACACAAGAACATCTTGTAAAAATTGGAAATGTTTGTTTCAAAGGGGGCTTTCCAATTGGCCTTTGAATTTTGGTAGCAAATGGCTAAAGCCCACTCAAATCAAGCATTGTCTGCTTGCTTTAATGGTGTTTCATGGTTTGCTGTTGAAATTCAAGAGTGACATTTGCTTCTGAATTTTGGCAGCATTTATTGGAGGGGTGTGTGTTGGAGAGGTGGGGCTGCAAAAGCAGCCTGGGGAAAGGTTGCATGTGGTCCACAGGGCGGATGCTGCCTGACTCTCACCTAACACATGAGTGCTGAGTATATATTCAGCAAGATTCCCATCCTTGAGAACATTGGTGTAACCATATTTAGAAAATAAGGCCCTGGTGAGTCAGACCAAAAGCCTATCTAGTCCATTGTCCTGTTCTCACAGTGTCAAACTGCTTGCCATGAAAGCATACAAGGAGAACATAAGCCCAATAATACCTTCCTATTAATGTTTCCCAGCATCTGGTATACAAAGTTAAAGTAATACTTCTGGTCAGGCTCCAGTGGCTGTATACTATTGATAGCCTTATCCTCTGTGAAAGGACAGTTGAAAACAATTGTTTATGACAGTGGATTTGACAGATTTTAATAAAATGTAGGGCTGATGTAATGATAAATAAATGTGGGCTCACATTATTGGACTGATAGGAGAACTGAGGGTAAATGAGGGAGGGATGAGGGAGAATTGACTGAATGGGGAGAAAGGGTCTATTTCCTACCATATTTTGGATCATATTCCTGAAAACCACCTATTTTTAAAGTTTTTCAAGGAGTGATTTTATGTGTGTGTGTGTGTGTGTGTGAGAGAGAGAGATCTATCTTATTCTTTTGTCTCAAACACAATGTAGATGCTTATGGAACCTTAAAGACTTCCCTGTTTTATTTGATGCAGGCTTCCATGGACAATGACCCATGCCACCAGATGCTATTGACTGATGCATCTGATGATGTGGGCTAAGGTCCACAAAAACATACCCTCTATAAAACTTCCAAAATCCACAAAACAGTGATACCTTTATTGGACCAATGAAAATGAAGAAAATACATGTTGCAAGCTTTGGAATCTCCACTGGCAACTTCTCCAGGCAAAAGTGTTAAAAATCATACAGGAGAAAGAAAAATATGACAGTGTTGGTCACAGGCTGGCATTTTGGCAAGATATTGCTGCTGCTGCTAATGCTGCTGCTGTTCTCTGTTAGTTTTTTAGATATCATGAAATTCTTTGCTATTTCTTACATCTCCATGTTATTTTCGAATTTATTGGTGTCTTTCAGATGGGGCAAATATACCGGGAGGTTGTGGTATTTGTTGTAATTCTTAGGCTTTTTTAAAATATCCAAATGATGTTTCTGTTTTTCCATTTTCTGAAAATTCCTGGCATCAGCTTCAACATTTTATTCCCACCCTCAAGTAGGTTTCTTTTTCATTCCTTGATATATTGGAACAAAAAAGAATAATTATTTCCTTTGTTTTTTCTCCTCTTGGAGTTATAGTGTGTCAGTTAAATAGTTCTTTCGTACAGTAGCACTGTAACTTTGCCGGGGGGGGGGGGAATGAAAAATTCAGAGGGGAAAAATTGCCCTCCCAGCCAGAGGACTACTTCAGCAAACCATCCTCTGGTTTTATAAATCCTTTTGGGAAAGTGTAGTGTAGTTCCAAGAAACTGCTAGAAACAAAAGTATGAAATGAATGGATGGATACTCAGGGTAGAATAACTAGCAAAACCCAAGGAACTATATTGTGACAAATATTAGGAAAAACATAACCACCAATAAATAAATAAATAAATAAAAATTAACTTAGCTGCATCAAAGATATGGCCTTTGAATCTTGCAATGAATCTTTTCCATCTGACTGAAATATCACATCTTCCTTCCACACTGCATCTGAAACTCCTTTCTCCTGCAATTATTACAGCGTACCTTTCATGACAGGGGGAGTCTGCACACCTGATTTCTGTTGCAAAACCTACTCTGCTTATTGGATACAGCAAGATCCCTCTGTTTCTCTCTATGGAGATTCATTTACCTTGGTTAAATGTGTTCTCCATATAATTTTCCTAACAGAATTTCACGTTAGTCACACTATGATTTGCCAGGAGAATGTAAGGATTGCAGAAGTGAATTTGATGAATAAGCTGCACAGGTAACAGTGTTAATTATGTCTACATAAACAGCATAGTGTGGCTATCTTTGTGTCTTGCACCTGTCATGAATAACAGATATGCATTTGAACCCAATATGATCTCTTATGCAATGCAACTTTGTGTATACCTAATTATGTAGCAGAAGCACTGAGAAATCCAGTTACTGAATTGCAAAGATGTGTAATGGGGCACTGGCAAGAATGTCCAACACACATTGGTGCCTGATGCTAAGGACAAATGCATGTGAGGACAGATGCACTTTGGTCTCATTGTATATCAGTCCCATTTTACATCAGGCACCAATGCGGATTGGACACTTTGCCAGCTTTGCTGCATGGTAACAAAACAACAGCCCTCTACTGGATATGGACATTGCACAACTGCATAATTTTAATTCCCACAAATGCAAGTCCACTTATGGTGACTCAGTGCCCCAACAAGATACTGGTCATATCTTGTAGTTAGCCTAGATATATGGATCAGGCTGAGTGGGGAGGCATTTCCCTAAAATCATGGTATAAAGCACGATCATCCTTTTGCCTTTTCATCTGCTGGCAAAAGGTTTACATTTCACTTGTGACTGTTTGGCATCCAAATGAATTAAGTTTCACCTACAGCAGCCACACTGTCAGGCATACAGCCATTGTCCCCCACCCCTTCCCAGCAAACATTAAACATGGCTCTCTATGTTCAGTGCCTTCCATGTATAAATGAGGAAGGAGGTTCTTGGGTTCTTCTGGAGACTCATTAAAATGAAACTGGAGTATAACTTTCTTATTTTGACAGGTGGCTCCTTTCTAACTGTTGGTTAGTTCAGTAGTCTGTGTTTTAGCTACTTCAGTGGCTTCTTTTTTGTTCTTTCTTTCCACAACATTGCATCTAAGAGGAAAGAGGGAGGCATGGGGTACATCAGGATTATCAAGCAGGCACGTTTTTTAAAATAATAATAATAATAATAAAATGTTAGTAATTAACATTGTTAGAATGAGAGAATGGCATAAATTGAATGAGGACACATATTAGAGATTGAGAAGAACAGCTGGAGATGATAGGAGATTTTCTGGGGGGAAACCCACAGGACTAGCCGAGAATATTTTGGTACCTGAGACAGAGCACAAATGGTGCTTTCTTTTATAATCAGGTTGTCATAGTACCAATGGGTAGGCAAGTTATTTTAGCAATTGGGATTGAGAATCCAATAAACAAATTCCTCTCTCCTTACCTGACAATAAAAACAGGAAAAAATGATGTAATATTTGTTGCCCAGCTGTGAGATCTACTAGATGAGAAAACAACGTCACTCAGCCTAATGGTAGGGCCAAACTACAATACAACCCTTATATCTGTGGGGGTTATAAGGCTGAAATAGACAACCCCGATGGGGCAATGTGAAGCCACCCCACCTGAAGATGAATTGGTGCCATGGTTGCTGAATGCCGCGGCCCCAATCTGCTGTGGTGCTGGCCCAAAAAAAGGAGCATTTTTCAACTGCTCCTTTTTTGGCCACAGAAAAGCCACTTTTAGCGGCTCTTCCATGGCCCTGCAGCATCTTCGTGGTGTATTGGGGGCTTGCAGCATGCAACTGCCATGTCACCAAGATGCCTGGAAGCTGACTGACATGCAGACAGTCTGGTTGACTTCAGGGCATCATGGGGGCGTGTGGTGTGTGTACACCACTCCACCAAGCTGCCTGCAGCCACTTGGAAGGCAGTGTTCTCATAGTCCCAGATTTACTATGGGAATAGTGAGCCCTATTGAAATGAATGACTTCCAGCAAAAGATGGCAATAGAGTCATGCTGGAGGGCCTAGAGCTTTCTAGAGATAACACTTCTCTAGCATTTCTAGCTCTTCCAGTGCAACTCTATCCCAGAAGCATATCATAGAATCATGCTAGAGGACCTAGAAAATACATAGAAAATAGAACATTTTTTCTGGACATGGGTAAGTGAAACCATAGTCACTGGTCTCACAGATACAAGGTTCATACTGTACTATACTGTAAGCTATTTCTTGGAGAACTGGTCAACAGAGACGTACATTGTTGAGCATTTACCACCTCACAGCTCTACAACTTGACATTACTTTTGAATCAAAGAGATTTATATAAGTCTTGATTTACCATTTAGCAACTGATACTCTATCTGGAAGTAATTGGATAGCATTAGATTTAGCCCAAAAGGTAGTAGTTTAAGTTTATTAAATTTCCCCCTTAGTTACTAGCAATGCAAGAGACTAAAGGAAGCTGTGTTGTGAGAAGGTAGCTCTGTAAAGTGTTGGGAAACTTTGTCCACTATCAAAGGATCCCAGGTTTTACACAGCTGATTTTCCTACATTAAGGTTGTCTCAGTATTCAAAAATCTGAGAATCACCTATTTGTTTTAGAAACATAAACAGCATTAGAGAATATTGAGAGCATTACTAAATCAGTTCTTATTGATTTCAATAAATTCTGCTCTAAACAGGATTACATTCACTTCCTACCCAGTATTTTGATGGAAGTTTAGGTTTCTGTTCCCAAGTGGACTGTTGAGCAGGGGTAGTCTTACTATGGAGCCAGCTAGTTATAATTATTCATTGTTTCAATATTAAATTAAGCACAGAAGGATGTATTTTAGGCAAAACCCCAGAAGTTTTAAAAGTAGTCACTGAATCTAGTACCACCTCTTTGCTGTAAACCACAAAGGACAGTTCTAATTTCATTTTCAGTTGTCATCCCTGAAGATTATATTACTTAAGAGATCATCATCCAAATTATTTGTCCAGACACAGCAAAGTACTTCAAGCGACAACCAAAGAATTTGTGGTAGGGCTTCCCATACTGCATGACTACTGCTATAATTATAATCCTTCTGTGTAGGTGTTCAGTGATTCTTAATGATTAGCTAATCATATGCTTTCTATATATATATATGTGTGTGTGTGTGTGTGTGTGTGCGCGCGTGTGTGTGTGAGTCAGCTCTTTTTCAGTGAATTTAATAAAGTTAAATCAAGTGATGAAAACTGAATCTTTGACCATCTGAAATGTCATGCCAAATCCTGTGAAAATTCCAGTTAAAATTAATAATAAAAGTAGATGAAATTCTAAGGGTTCCCCTCTCCCTACTTTTGATCAAAACAAGAGATTAAATTTTCAGCTACTCAATTTTCAGACTCGTTTCAGCCACTCAGACTGGCCTGTATTGGCTACATCCATCTAAACTAATCATCAGGAAATAGCCAGATATGCCATGAAAGCCTAGTTATTAATTCACTTCAATTTATGTTAATCATGGCTTTAGTTATGCATCATCTCCCAGTTTTTTTCATCACCTACAACACTGTCAGGTGTTTAGCGATGTAGACTTGATTCTTGATAAGATTACCATTTGACCAGCTAGTAGATGGCAGGATCTACTTTATGTTGGTGAACAAGTTAAGACAACTTTTTTTTGGTAAACTTAGGGCAATTAAATGGCTTGTTTCTTAAACTATGGTGTTGAAGCAATCTGTTTACCACTAAGATAGAGTTCACTAGGCATTTTTATACTTATGGAAAAATGTTTTAAACTGACAGCTAAATGGGGATCACTCAATATCATCAGGAATTTGGCACTGGCTTCTTCAGCTGCTTAACTTGGAATGGATCTCCATTTGATACTCATTCAGTTAGCTACACTCCTATGATAACTATACAGATATTGCCTAAGATATGGATAGGAAATATGTGGCCCTCCAAATATAGTTTGACTGCAACTCCACCATCTCTTCTTACTGCTGATACTGGCTAGGACTGTTGGCAGTTGCAGTCCAATAGCATCTGAAAGGCCACATATTCCCCATCCCTGTCCTAAGGTTCATACACTGCAATTATCTATTCAGCAAGTAACTATGCCTTAGTTATAAAAAGTATTTTCAGGAAATACATGGTACAGACAATAAAAATGTGCACATTAAAATGCATGGCAACATGTCAGGAGACCTTTGATATGAGGGTGATAAAACAGTAGTCTATAGACACAGTCCTAAATCATGCTTGTGGAGCAGAAAACTCTGCAAGCATACCTCTTCTGGAGATCCAGAACAATGTTGTCCACTCTTTTTCTCCTCCTGCTGGAAACTTGCCTTGTATGTGTATGTATGTGTAGATAAAGCATTGTGCAAGGAGATATGAAATACATTCCTCATAATGTCACAGAAGTTGCATCTCTGATGTACTCATATATTACCAACAGGATTCTGGCCTATAAGTATTGCTTTAAGATGATACAGTCCTGTAAGTATTGTGTTGGTTTTTTTAAATATATATATATATATATATTGCTAGGACTAATCAATAACAACAATTAATTGCTAAAATTCTTTTCAAAATATTGAAGGTGGATTACAGGCCAGCATTATGATTTTTTTTTGAAGTTTTCTGTCATTCTATTACTACATGAAGCCACCCAATGTAGACCTATTACAAGATACACTATTTCCCATAGTACATACTTCAACATGATTTTTTAATCATGTGTATTTTAAGTGGTGTATTTTAAGAGCCAGCATGGCATAGTGGTTTGAGTATTGGACTAGGACTCTGGAGACCAGGGTTTGATTCCCAACTTGGTCATGAATCCCACTGGATGATCTTGAGCAAGTCATATGCTCTTAGCCTCAGGGGAAGGCAATGGCAAACCTCCTCTGAACCAATCTTGCCAAGAAAACCCCATGATAGGTTTACCTTAGGGTCACCATAAGTTGGAAACAACTTGGAGGCACACAACACACACACATTTTAAGTGGAAGTTAGTCTCATTGTATTTAATAAAGCATAGTCCTATATAGATGGGGATGCGGTGACTCAAGTGGTTAAGACACTGAGTCTGTTGATTGCAAGATCAGCAGGTTGGCAGTTCGAGGCTGGGTGCTGCATGATGGGGTGAGCTCCTGTCACTAGGCCCAGCTTCTGCCAACCTAGCAGTTTGAAAGCATGCAAGTGCAAGTAGATAAATAGGTACCACTTCTCAGTGGAAAGGTAAACAGCATTCTGTGCAGTCATGCTGGACATATGATCACAGAGTAGTCTCTGACAACGCTGGCTCTACAGCTTAGTAATGGAGATGAGCACTGCCCCCTACGGTTGAACACGACTTGACAACCTTGTCAATGGGGAATACTTTAACCTTTACCTTTAATCCCATATAAATATCTATAGGATTGCAATTTTATTGTTCAAATTATTAAGAACATTAGAAAATATCTAGACTATATAGTTCAAGCAATTTGATACCATGACTGTGTCCTGTGGAATCCTAAGATTTGTAGTTTAGTGAGGTACTTAGAATTCTATGCTGTAGTTTTTGGGAGTGCAAAAGAGCACTCTAGCACAGAATTCTCACCAAATTATAAATCCAAGAGTCTGTAGGATGGAGACCACTGGGAATATCATGTAAGAGAAGAATATAAATAAAGAAAGCCATGTTATGATGCCTTATATTGAGACAAACTGTTAATCCACTAGCCCAATATTTCTTAATCTGGCACATCCCTCCCCCCTCTGTATAGCAACAGTGATCTAGAGTAGAAACTAAGCATCCTAAGGACATTAATATGTGTCACAAAAGCCCCAAGAGTAAGGAGCACTTTAGGAATATTGCTGTACCTAGAACAGACTAACCAAAGGATTTCTCCCTCTGTAATAGATTGTGAACACCGCTAACAGGCTAGAAGGTTAAAGTTTCTAGGTGGCAAAACAGATGGTCAAAATAAGCAGGTTTCTGGCTGGCTTCCAGGTGGGGTGTTTAGATGATGCAAGCCTTGAAGCTGGCCGGAAACTGCTCTCAAGTTGTGCTTAAAGGAGCTGAATTTTTCAATTTCTTCCCAGAAAATGGGCACCTTTGCTCATACATCCAAATGCAGTTCTGCCACAGCAGCTCTAAAGGGACACTGTATCCTACCCTACCCCTAATTGTGCATATAAACACCCCATCACAGGAGCACATTTTAAAGGGATGGAGCTGCTGTACCCAAGTGGTGGGGTGGCAATGCCCAAAAGAGAAAGTGTGACACCTCTCATGGAGATAAGTAAAACATACACAAACCAGACAGTCAAAGAGGGGGCATTGGGTGAAGAGGGTTATGATTGTACCTTGCCAGCATCTGCATAGGCACACCTCTGCTCTGATGCCCTGTCTGTGAAGCACTGCACATGCGAATGTGTGCAGTTTCACAGGATGACCATCCAATGGGATGTCAGTCACTGGCAGTTCACTCCTGTGAAGGTGTGCCGGGATGGTGGAGGGAACAGCAAAAAAAGTATCCAGCAGCATGACTTGAAGCTGCATTCAGTTGCTATACATGTATTTACTAAATTACCCTTGAATGATTGGTATCTCCATTTCTCTTTTCCTGTTATCATAACTCTATTCTGTTCCTTTCTATCAAGAATCTCCTACATTACCCACTTCCTTCTAATTTCTCTCTCATTACTCTCTCACTACTTTCTTGAACCTTCCTGTTACCTCTACTCCTTCCCACTTTCTACCTACGACATACATATACCTTCAACTACTTTCTCTTATCTCCTACATCATACTAAATCTTCTGGTATCTATCCTCCTCCATCTTCCAATCCTTGCATCTCATTAGTAACAAAAAACACATAACATTCATTCCTTCTTAACTTTCCTTCCTAAATATTATTTTACTACATTCATTCTTTAGCTTCTTCACCTCCTATCTTTGGTTGTTTCTGCAACTTTCTACTCATCTATGTATAAATATACACTTTTTTACTTGTTGTTACAGCAAAATATCATTTTGTTAGCCATAGTCAGGCAGTATGCAGCCCGTATGCAACCCGGACTTCTCCTGGCTTGTCCCACACCTTTTCAAGAATGGGAAAATCTTGAAAAGCTGCTAGAGAAGCCCGGGTTGCATACGGGCTGCATACAGCCTGGAGATAGGTGAATGCAATAAGATCTGCCTTAAGACAGTTACATCCTGGGTCTATCCTGGCAGTGAAGCTAATGCCATATTTTCCTATGTTAAGTATTTACATTTAGATTTAAAGTAGGAGAGAAAACTTAATAATTTTAAGGACAATGATGATATTTCTCATAGTTTTAAGAGGGATGCATTTGTTGAAACTGAGCTGTTTGTGATGATTTACTGACTGCCTGATTCCTGTTTTAGTCTGAAAGTACCCAACCATATGTAAATACCAGAGCTAATTTGATGTTTGCAGTGTGTACCATCTACAAACCCCTGTATTTCATCAGGAAATCTTTCATGGTTTGACTTTGTCATGTGCATTTTGAAGGTGACCTGGAACATTCAAAGAGATATGGAAATAAAGGTTGGATGCATCAATTATTTATAACTAAGGATGTAAATACTTGACTAATTTGCTCTTTCAAGCAATGATGATTGATTTCTATGGTTTTCTCCCCACTGTAGGAGGAATTGAATATTTCTGTGCAATATTTTGCACAATATTATTTGAATATTCTGAAATGTGGCAGAAGAATTATTGTGCAGGAAAAAACCCCACATTGTTTTCTATGTCGAAATCCCATTTCTGCACAGATAACAAGTGGCTATTTTGTTCAAAAGAAGCAATGTATTTTCTCCCATCAGAATAATTTCACTGCAATGTTTTGGGACATTTGAATATAAGAAGAAAATTGGACAAAACCATTTCTCTTGACAATGTTTTCTGACAGTCAGGAAACTTATTTTGACCTGTGAATGAATAATTGCCTGTATTCTTTTCATCCCTACTTAGAATTATGTTACATCCTTGAATAGATACCAAATACTACAAACACAATGCCAGAGCTCTTTCTATTGATTTGAAATACCAACCACTCCAGTTACACAATTACAAAGTAGCTTTAGACATTATCCCAACTGTGCAGAAAATACTTTGCCTTGAGTAGTGTCCACACAACTGGGAAAATGTTGAAGTGGCCTGACTACATGAGCAAAGAAAGACTGCATTCGTCTTCAGTGCAGAATCAAAATGTTTCCCTCCCTAGTGTCCTGCAGTGTAAGTTCTATGGCTAGCCCTGACTCACATGTCTTGGGAGTTTATCACACAGGGGAAAATTGGAAGTATAAATGGTGATTAACCTGTGATTAGCCCACAAGTGGTTTTCACACACAAAGCACTGTTATTCCATGCAGAATCCATTATTAACTCACACTTGCGTCCAAATGCATGAATGGTTTTTACATGAGGTTGAGACAAAATGTGATTAAAGTGCCATTATCCTGTGAAGAACCAGGCAAGAAACAACAGTAACTCATTCATGGAATTTTCCCGTGAATGATTTTTTGCCATTTCTTGCCTGGTTATTCCCTGGTTCTTCATGGGATAATGACACTTGTGTTAATGTCATTTTAAGCACATTTTAATGTCAAATGCATGATTTTCATGGGTTAATCTTTGTTTAAACTTCCAATTTTCCCCTGTGTAATAAACTCCTTGGTCATCTAAATGTTGCATGCTCTCAGCCTCAGGGGAAGGCAATAGCAAACCTCCTCTGAACAAATTGTTCGAAGAAAACCTCATGATATGTTCACCTTAGAGTTGTCATAATTCAGAAACTGTTGAAAGCACACAACGACAAAAAAACTGTGAATGAGTTTCTCACAAGCACACTGCTAGGATAGCAATTAAAAGCCTGAAAAGAAGATTAGATTTCATATTTCATTCCTATATGTGCTCTGGAAGTACTAAACTAGGAACCCTTTCCGACGATACAATAACCACACTATGATTTTACCTTAATTGCCATGATTTCATCCTATGGAGCCCTAGGGTTTGATATCTGATCAGAGGTATTAGAAAAGCAATCTGGCAGAGAAATCTAAAAATCCCAACCCAAAATGTCAATCCCAGGATTCTATAGGATGTTGCCATGGCATTCAAAGTAGAGTCATAGCAATATAGATGTGTAATGGAAAAGGGCCATAAGTCCAAAAGGGTGATATTTGATAGTTTCTCCTTACAGGGATGGAAAGAATATAGAATAATATTCAAAAATGGTCAAGACTGTGTGTCACAAGTGTTGGAAACCCCTTGGGAATATTGAGCTGATATTGGACTAATGCTACACAAAATCTCTACATTTTTATGCAGAAAACATTTTCTGATTTTCTTTACATATAATATATATATATATGAATTTTACACAAAATAAGTCCTGAACTGTGAGTTGTCTCTGGGCTTTTTCACAGTAGGAAGAAAATTGCTAAAATTACCTGTTGCTTTCTTGAAGAATGGAATGACTGAAGAACTGCATCCCTGTTTTTAAGCTCTCCAGACTATTGTCATGAGGGTTCTGCTGGATATAATCTTACTCTGAGTTGTATTAGTGAATATATGAGACTGCTGGGGAGGACCCAGGGGGAGCACACTTGATGTCATCCCTTACTGAAGTAACTCATGGTTGCTCCTTCATTTTCATTCTCCACTGCCTCTGGGTGCCCTGGTTTCACTGCTTATTCATTTTAGCATGTTAATAAAACTGGCCAGTCAAGACTGAGGCAACAGACATGTGCCAGATTCATAAGAAAGGATGGAGAAGAGAGAACAACACATAATAGCTGGTGTTCATCTTCCCTCAGATTGATAATTGTTGAATACTTCAAGATTCATAATTATGCCTGGAATCACAGGCGATAGTGAGTGAGGAGAACTCTGTGACTTATTCCTGATTGCAAGCAGAGATTTGTCCAGTACAGATATAGCAACTGCAATGAATGCCTTAGTAATGGCTTAGTAACTGTGCCTAGATTACTAGAACACATTTTAGAAAATCTGCTCTTGCTCATTCATTTCCCAGTGATCTGACCAGAGCTTGGGAAAATTATGATTTTGGACCACAGATACAAGAATCTGCCTTGCATCCTGTATAAGAAGAAAGGTGGGATAATTATTAATTAATTAAGAATCCTCAAGGCAGCATAGCCACTGGCCATATTGCCTGGGAAATTCAGAGAGGGAGAGGGAGTCCCAAAAAGTAACTTTTACAAGATCTATGTGCTTGTCTACACTGTTTAAAAACCTTTAAAAAAACCTTTCCTCAAATCCAGAACAATAAGACCACAAAACATGCAGCCTTATTGTCATATCTAGGCTGATAAGGCCACATGATGCATGGCTCTATCTGCTCCAGATTCAGGGTATTCTACCTTACTGTGTGGTTTTTAAAATTCTGGAGTTTTCTCTGGAATTTGTCATGACAGGAGTTGCCATTTCAATATCCTGGACAGTTTCTAGCCCAAACAGTGACATTCCCTCTTTTGGCAGCACCACCACCACCACCAACTTGCAGCCACTTGCTTTTAAGGTCAGACAAGATTCACAGATCACATGCTAGGTTCTCCTTTCATTCAGAGTGATGGATACATCAGAGTAGCTGGCACTGCTGTGGGAGAAGGAGGGGAAAATGTTACTGTTTGGGCCAGGAACCAGCCCAGGCATTAGGTTGGAAAGGTAGCAGTGGGAGTGGCAGGGGCAGGGGCATCTGTGGCAGCAGGAGCAGCAGACTCAGGAAACTCTGCAGGGACAATTGGATAGTGTAGACTACCCACCTGAAGTCTCTATGGAGAAAAATGTACATTAGGTGGGTCCATGGTTGGTGCAGGGGCAAGAGTCCTTTTGAACTTTTGTCACTAGTGTAGACTAGCCCTAAGACCACTAAGCTACCCATGGTAAGTGTGCCCCTCTAGAGATTGGTTGTCCTACAATTTCCAGAAGCCTAGTCCAAAACAACTAGAAGGTCACAATTGCCCATCCTTGATCTAGAGTGTATAAGCAAAGTATGAGGGTAATGGAAGACAATAGATATATGTTTCTTTTCTCCCCAAATCTTATGTGAACAGATATCATAGAAGAACTTTTCCTTCTGCTGAAAGAAGGATGTAGTAGAAACTCCTTATTCTCATCTTGGAGACATGAATGTAGAAAGGAATCATCTACTCCTCATGCATTCCAAAGTTCTACATTGCAGTGCACAGCAAGTCCTTTATGTGACCTCAATGCAGTAGTAGCTGTTTTAAATTGTAATTGAATCTGATTGTGGTTTGAAAAGAAAACTGAAATAAACCAGTTGGAAAAATAGGCTATTTCTGTTTTCCAGTCCCAGCTCTCACTGTTTTGGTTGCTGTCCCATGCTTCAGGTTGCCCAGATCCTTATTAAAATCAGAGCTTGGACAAATAATTTTAATGAGCTACAGCTCCCAGAATTCCTCAGTCAACATGGATAATGGGAGTTGTAGTCTAGATCCTAAACTAGTGCAAAGAAAACATTTCATGAATGTATCAAAATTAGTTCTGGTACACCAGGACACACTCCGTAAAATCCAAATTGCTGGATCTGAATTATTAAGCCTTTATATCACTAATCTTGAACCAAACACCCAGTTCAATTCAAGGTGCTTGTTTTGACCTACAATAGGCTAAAATATCTTGGGGGCAGCATATCTGAAAGATCACTGCCTCCCAATGAGCCTGTCCAGAATGTGAGACCCTCATTGGAGGCTTTTTAGCATGTCTCACTAGCCCAAGAGATCAGGTTGGTGAATACACAGGACAAGAGCTTTTTCTGTACCAGCACCCTGGCTGTGAAAGCCCTTTCAAGGGAAAAGGGGCTGACTTCATCACTGTTGAGCTTTTAGTAGGCAATCAAAAATGTATTAGTGATTGGCAGGAAAACAAATGATTGATAATTTTAAATAAATAACAACAACATAAGCAAATGGGAGGCAGTGTGATGCAGTGGTTTCAGCATTGAAGTAAGACACTGGGAAACCAGGGTTTGAATCCTGGCTCAGCCATGGAAACCCACTGGGTG
>CM034701.1:228528306-228548047 GCA_020142125.1 Phrynosoma platyrhinos | reverse complement strand
ACATTTTGTCCTGGTTTTGTGGTAGAGAATTATGGCAACCCTAGATGGGGTGAGTTCCCATCACTAATTCTAGCTTCTGCCAACCTAGCAGTTCTAAAGCATGTAAAAGTGCAAGGAGATAAATAGGTACCACTTCGGTGGGAAGGTAACAGTGTTCTGGTCAATCATGCTGGCCACATGATCACAGAGTCATCTTTGGACAACGCTGGCTCTGCAACTTAGTAATGGTGATGAGCACCACCCTCTACAGCTGATTATGACTAGACATTCATGTCAAGGGGAAACCTCTTTAGAAACCTATTCCTGTTCTATCAATTTTATTTCTGTCTCTTGTACCAAATCTTCTGCTAAAGAAGTAATGCTTGGGAGCACAGCTACTTTGCTAATTGAACTATTCTGATCTAGGGAAGGCAGATGCTTTTAAACCTGTGCATAAATGATCAGGAGTTGGACAGGAACACTGAGCTGGCCATGTTTGTTGGCAAGAACAAATTATTTGAGCAAGACAAAAAGGGATGGTTAGGTGCTCCAAAGGATTTCTTCAAGGTAACAGAAAGGCAAATCGAAGTAAGTGTAAAGTAACCATAGATAAAGTACAATCTCCAAATGCCACCCTAAGGAGTTTTTTTTCCTGTTTAGGTAGGTAGGTAGACAGACAGAGTGCAAAACTCACTTTTGCTGCACCAGGAGGCCCCAGGAGTGGCAGCTTTCACTTTAGTGAAGTGAACTTCCCCTTATTTCTTCAAAATTGTAAGATGAAGTGGCTCTGCAGTCACTTCCAGTTTCAGTTCTGTCTATTCTAAAAAGATGTGTTGCCATTTCAAGCATGGTACAGCCTGGATAGTGCTACTTCAAGTGAAAATGCCATCCCTCCCAACCCCATCAGAGTTGCCCACCCTTGATGTAGTGATCCATATTGGGGTGACCCCCACTAACTTTCCAGATGGGGCCTGAGCAGATTGTGCCTGACTAGGAAAATGTTCACCATGAAGTTATGGTGAAACCCAGTGTGCATCTGTTGGGGGGGGGGGGAGAGGAGGAGGAGGAGGAGGCAAGATATATCTGCTGTAAAAAGATGCAGTGAAATCCATCAAGTCAGGTATAGTTGCATGAGCCAGAATATTCCAGGGGCAGACCAGAGTTTTCTAGGTTTGAAGCTGCTCAGAAGTCTCCCTATTACCTGATACTCTAGAGTGATGGATGTCTTTTTACATGTGTGTCTTGTTGTGCCACCCACTGCCACTGCTGATGTCAGGGACAGCCAGGTTGAGGACATGGAGGACTCTGAGGATGAGGATGCTGAGCAAGGTCCCAGCTTGGTGCTACCAGCTCCGATGGACTTAGTTGAACCTGGGCCTAGCTCTGTGGGACCCACTGAGGCACAGCCCCTGCCTCAGCAACCTAGCCTCCTCCCAGCAGAAAGCTTCCCCCCAGCAGAGGTTTCAGGCCTGGAAGAGACAGAGGAGCAGGAATGGAGGTACCTACTTTTGCTCAGAGAAGGACAGAAAGGGCGTGCCTCTGACGTTCTCGGAGGTTATCAGAGAAACGCATAGCTAAGGCCAAACAGCTGTGAGTGGGAGCTCTGCTATATAAGCAGCTGAGGAAAGTTGAGTTCCTTGTCAGAGCTTATTTGAGATTACCAGTGAAAGCTTGGGACTCTTGACTCCTGGCCTGACTTTGGACTGATTTGGATTTTGTGACTTCTGGACTGGATTGGATGATCTGCTTGCTGGAACCCTGGACCCAGGACTGCATTCATTGACTTGCCTTGTGGACTCTGGACTCTTAGTTTTGCTGTTTGAAGCAATCAGACTGGTACTGTACTTGCAACTGCTTCTGGTGCTTGAGACGGACCTTGCTCTTATCAGCCACGCTGTTGGCAGCTTTCCTAGACAGCTGCCACCATGGGTCATTTCCCCTGAGGCCAAAAACACATGGCTGGACACTTTGTTCTGACCTCAGAGGGCATGACTCAAGGCAGTGGTGGTCAGTAGCAAGATGGACACATTGTAAACAGCTGCCTGTTATTGTTCCAGAGAGCTTCAGAAGAAACTGAACAAAAGGTAACTTTTAAAAATATATTGTTTAAGAGGAGTATACACAAGTTTGGTGCTGAAATGGCTGGATGTAATAATAATAATAATAATAATAATAATAATAATAATAATTTATTTATATCCCACCTCTGTAAAATACAATCGAGGAGTCTTACAAGATAAAACAAACAATCCCATCCCCCAATAGCCCAGCCCCCCAAAATACAATTAAATGGACAAAATATAAAAGCATACTTAAAAATTACAAATAATAAATAATTTAAAATAGTTACAACGGAAATCAGAGACAGACATAACTATTTTTGTTGCCCTATTACCTACTCAGGAAAGGGCTGCTGGAAGAGATCTAGCTTAACAGCTTTTTAAAAGCTGTTTAAGGTGGTCAAGTGACAGATCTCATCTGCCAGGCCATTTCAAAGTCTGGGAGTGATATTCGAAAAGGTCCTCTGGGCAGTTGCAGATAATCTGGTTTTTATAGGTTGCAATAAATTCTTCCCAGAGGACCTGAGTGTGTGGGGTGAATTATACAGAAAGAGGCAGTCCCGATGATAGGTTGGACCCAAGCCATTTAAGGCTTTAAAGGTAATAACCAACACCTTGTACTGCCCCCCAGAAATTGATAGGCAGCCAGTGAAGCGATCTTAGAATAGGTGTTATGTGCTCTCTTCTGGTTTGATATGAGACCAGCCTGGCTGCCATATTCTGTACCAATTGAAGTTTCTGAACTAGACACAAGGGTAGCCCCATGTAGAGTGCATTGCAGAAATATAGACAAGAGGTTACCAGCACATGTACCACAGTTCCGAGGTCCCTGACCTCCAGGAAAAGGCGCAGTTGGCGTATCAGCCGAAGCTGATAGCAGGTGCTCCTGACCACCGCATTCACCTGATTTGTCATTGGAAGCGACAGATCTAGGAGAGAGTGACCCCATCCAGACATCTGCACCAGAACCAGGGATTGGGCCCTACATTGTCCAGACTACCCACAGTGAGAACAGAGGGAGGATGTGATATTTGGCCCATGCAAACACCCGCCCCCAGAGGGGACTAGACAAATTCATGGAGGACAGTTATAGGCTGCCTCCAGGACCAGCATGACTTTGAATGCCCTGTGCTTGAGAACAACAATAGGAGAGGTCTGTTGCCCTTTCATGTCCTGCTTGTGGGCTCACCATTGGCATCTGGTTGGCGACTACAAGAAGCAGACTGTGGGACTAAAGAGTCCTTTTATCTGATCTAGCATGGCTGCTCTTCTGAAAAGTCTAATTAACATTTGTAATCAATCATCTAGTGCTTCATCAATCTCTTAATTGCAGCAATTAAGGTTTTAACCCTAGTTAAAACAAGATAAGAGAGACACTTTCTTACTACAGTATGAAAGCAGCTGAATATGCTCCTCCTGTGTTCACTCTGGGCAGATTTCTGTGGCTTTTTGTTCTGGAAAGACATCTACACAGCACCAGAGGCAACCTCAGGATTGCCAGTAGCTACAGAGATAAAATACCACAAGTTGCTTATGAGCCAAAAGGTATTCATAGTAAGCTAACCACCCACAGAGAGAGAGAGTGGAGACTTTTCAGTTTTATTAGCTTAGCAGAATTCAACAGTATTCTGGAAGCCTGCACGGTCTTGCTTGGCTATGGTATGTTTTGTTATCAGAACCATTATTGGAGAGAGCCGACTCTGACTTTTCAAAGTTTTTTGGGGAGAGTATTCACCAATGAAGAATTTTATTGCTTTTCTTTTATTGCTTTTGTTGTTCCTGGTGCGCTCAAGGCCATTGGAAATGTGGCCAGATGAGACTACTATGATAGTTCATACCTCCACACCATCTCTAAACATGCACAATACGTGACTCTAACATTGTCACTCCTTACCACATTTTCCCCCTGCATCTTTATCTAAAAGAACTGGTAGGTTTCAAAGCTTGCACAGAGAATTCTGTGCCTTTTGGTTGGCTTAATAATGGTGTTTCCATAATATGGATTTTGCCTGTTAAAGGAAGTTGACACAAACTGAGAATCCTTTATAAAATAGGATAAACCAAAGATTGAACATTTTATTTCTGGGACTACAGTTACTGAAATCTTCCAGCCACTTTTAAGCCACTTTTCCAGGTTCTGGGACAACTTCATAGACTTCCCTACCTACTGCCTCTAAATAGCTCCCAAGAGATAAAACACACCTATTATTTATGGCACACAAAGTATAAGAGGGCACAGTAGATAGTCACTATTAATATTCTAAATCTAATGCTGATAATTATGGAGCCAATAATTGTTTGGTTAGTGAGTTAGTTGAAATCAATATGCAGAACTGAGTTCACTCTCCATTGCTTCATAGGTTTTATTGCCGTATTAGTGTTTCCAGGTCACAATGAGACCATAAGTAGAAGCCATTAGATTTATCACACTGTTTTTGTTCTGTAATTATTTAGTGTTAACAATTAATTGACTTCTGATTCATAACCAGTGTAGACTCTACCATGGGCAAATTCATTGTGAATAATTTCTGGTCAGATGATGATGTTGTTGGGACCCTTTGGCATCATAAGAAATGCAGCTTATAGAACAGGTGTCAGTGCGAAGAAAGCAGTGATAGTTCCCTGCCATTCATGCTGCTCAGCCACAATCACCTTAAGAGGGGAGAGATGGCATGTGACACCTCTATTGCATAAGCCATATTTCACTCAGCCAGGATGTAGTAGCAAACCATTCTAGACACCCAGGTTGACTAGTGCCTCTCAAGACAGCAACTGTCAGGCACTCCACAAAAGTTCTTTGTGTTGTCACAATGACATTAGTAAGTGTGATGCTGAGTGAATAGATTCTCTTTCCAGGTTAGAATTCCATTTTTGTTATCAAGAAACAGTTTTGTGAATGACCAGTGTTAATTACACTATTGCCACTATCTGTACTTTCTGTACGGAAGTTCCCTCTGGATACAATCCTATCACTATGTGTGCTGTCTACTGTGTGTGTGTGTGTTTATGCAGCTGAAATTCACAATGACACTTCATGCATTGGATGAAATGGAATTACAGTCCATGAAAGTGCATGTCGTGATAAAATTTCTTTGTCTCTAAAGAAATGTAATTCTTGAAGAAAGCAATGAATAATTCTAGCAACTTTCTTCCTGCTGTGAGAAAGTCTTTGACAGTTACTTAGTTTTCAAAGAACATTTGCAGTTCAGGACCTATTCTGTTCAAAAGTTACATGTGGCTTTTTTGCACAGAATGCAAAATTTATGTGCAAGAAAAAACATTTTTTTCTGTTCTGTGCTGTTTTCTTGTGCTAAATTATCATGTGTGAATTTTAGACAGAATAAATTCCAAACTGTGAAGATCAGTAGCTTCCCTGCACCGGTTATCACCTGGTGTGGGGACAGAGCTTCTGGAGGGAGCATGCTGTTTCTCCTTATGGGGAAGTTTCAGTGTACCCCCTATTTTAGTGCCACTGCCTCATTCTCCTCATGAGGAGAATGAGGCAGTGGCACTGAGGCACTCCTCTGGGATGTCACTCGTTGCAGTCTGAATCCCCTGCACCCCCTTAGTGACACCACTGGTGAAGATTCTTGTCAGTACAGGATTCTCCTCATCAGAATTCCTGACAATCATGAAGAACTTTTTTAAAACTATGTTTTGAATATTATCAAATGTTCTTTCCATCCCAATTCATTGGTGCCACAAGGCTCCCTATTGGTTTTGCTGCAACTGATTAACATGGCTGCTCCTTTGGAAACTAGATTCAAACAGAGTACTGAGAGAAAACACGTAAACAACTGACATCCCTAGTGAGAGTACTAGTGTAGACAGCAATTTGTTCCAAGAGTCAGTATGAGCTTTAATATACAGCCACCAGTAGTTCTCTGTCGTGGTCTCTGTGCCTTACACAGAGACCCCATCTGGAAGCTCAAAAGCTGAGTAAATTGGTGGGAAGCCCTGCCCACACCTGTGTACTGAGCATGCCCAATCCTGCCAATCTGTTGGCATGCATCCACACTCAACCAGAGGTGTCTCCTCATCTGCTGCTTTTCTTTGCAGCATTCTGCTGCCTGGTATCTGGCAGCTACATGGTCATGACCTTCCATTTTGTTCGGCACTACTGGCTTGATTCCAGGTCTCATCAGGATGCCACTTTCATCTATTCTACAGTGACCTTCCCACCTGCCACAGGTAAGCTTTTCAGTCACCCTATTGTGTGAGGCACAGAGAGCACGACAGAGAAGAATGGTGGTTCTCTGAGTGGTCATCTGTGCCCTCTCACAACCACTCCCCCCACTCCCCCTCAGTCAGGTCCCTGTGGTTCTTAGTGATAGACTTGAATGGATGGAGGAGCTAGATTGGAAGGATTGGGCATGCTCAGTACATGGATGTGGGTGGGACTTCCCACCAATCTACTCACCTTTTGAGCTTCTGAATGGAGTCTCTGTGCAGATGCAAAACCCTCTTGTGTTAGGGCACAGATGACCATTCAGAGAATCACAGTTACAGCTAAGCAACCTGTTCTTCTTATTCCATCTCTTATTGCTTTGCCACTTTTGGACACAGAATAAAGCAGAAATTATTTCTCCAGAATCAGTTTTTTCAGCTGTCCACTAGCAGAGGACTAGTGTTTTTCCTCTTTACCTAGACACACTTATTGGGTGTTTCCAAACAGGCAACTCCAAAACACTACTAGTCAGAAGACATTGTTTAGCTATTGTTTTTTTTCCTCATTAATGTTTTTTTCCCTATGGAAATATAGTTGGCCCTTTGTATCCTTATCCACAGATTCAACCACCTGCAGCTTGAAAATATTCAAAAATATGTAAATTCAAAAAAGAAGAAGAAGAAGAAGAAGAAGAAGAAGAAGAAGAAGAAGAAGAAGAAGAAGATGAAGCAAACCTTGATTTTGTCATTTGATATAAGGGACATAATTTTACAACACCATTGTGTTTAATGGGACTTGAGAATCCATGGATTTTGATATCCATGTAGGGTCCTGGAACCAAATTCCAGTGGATAACAAGGGCTCAATATAAAAGTGAGAAATGGAAAAAATATTGGGAAAGCATGAGAGAATTACAAATGGAAGAGGATGTTTTCTAGATCTTCCATAAAATTCCATGGATGAGGTAGGATGGCTATACAACAAAAACATTCTCTGGAACCAAAACCAGTTTGCAATTATTCCATCAGATTCAGTAGTGAACAAGTGATCATAGGAAGGGCATTCCAGTTCCTTCCCAATTTACCAAGGCAAACCTTCCTGATGGTCTGAAAGCAATTTTAAATTCATTCATAGGTCTTTTCATAGGTCTTCCATCCTTTCTAACTTCTTCTTGTACCAAAGAAGTACAAGCAGAAGTTGGAAAAGTTACTTTTTTGGGATTACAGCTCCTAGAATACCTCAGCCAGCATGGAGTAATAATCTAAATCAGTAACTTTTCCAAGAACTATCTACAGGGGATTATTAATGGATTTTTAAAAAGCTTTCATTGATATGACCTAATATGACCTAATATTCAGTGACCTATGAGAATCCCTCTCCCTGCTTTTATCCATAGTGGTTTCAGAGAGCTTTTAAAAAGCCCAGATTGATATTTGAGAACTGAGTGGAACTGATTTGAGAACTCTTAGCAATAGCACTTACATTTTTATACTGCTTTATAGTGCTACACATTCTCTAAGCAGTTTACAGTGTGTTAACCAATTGCCCTCAGCAAGCTGGGTAGTCATTTTACAGACCTGTGAAAGGATGGAAGGCTGAGTTAACCTGGAGTCCTGCAGGATAAAACTGACAATGTTTTGGCTGCATTTAACCATTGCACCACCAGGGCTTCTGATTTGCAAACTCTTGTCACCTTCCTTCCTTAAATCAATACTTTGGTTTTAATTGTTCAGATACACACTCCCATATGGCCTGCTTCCAGTGGAATGGGCTAGATATCATCCTGATGAGTACCAAAATGATAGAACATATGGTAAGGTAAGGAAAGGACAAACAATCTGTTGGTAGTGGACAATATAGTATGACAGAAGATGAATGATAATGACTCACAAAGAGTGGGGGAAAGCCTCACCCTCTTTCAAGAAAGCCTGCCCTCCACCCAGACAGATTATAGTACTCCAGTACATCATAGGGTTTTTGCATTTCCAATGCTGGGAGTACAGCTCTAGGTAATAACTGATTAGCACTATGTACATATGTGAGAGCTGGACAGTGAAAAAAGCCAACAGGAAGAAAATCAACCCATTTGAGATGTGGTGCTGGAGAAGAGGACTGAGTATACCATGGATAGCTAAGAAGACTAACAAATGAGTTCTAGAATAGATCAAGCCCGAACTTCCCCCTTAGAAACAGGATGACTAAATTGAGACTATCATACTTTGGCCACATCATGAGGAGGCATGAATAATTGCAAAAGACAATAATGCTAGGAAAGGTAGTGGGCAGTAGAAAGAGAGAGAGACCACATGCCAGATCAGGGGTAGGCAACCTTTCCCCTTTAAGGGCCGAGGGACTTCAGCTCCCAGAATCCCAGGAGCTATTGGCCAACATGGGACTATTGGCCAACATGTCTGAGGCTTCTGGGAGCTGAAGTCCCTCAGCCCTTAAAGGGGAAAGGTTGCCTACCCCTGTGCCAGATGGTTGGACTCAATCAGAGAGGCCATGGGCCTGAGCCTACAGGACCTGACAGAACCATGGAGAACAAGTGGTCTTAGAGAGAACTCATCCATGGGATTACCATAAATTGAGGTCAACTCAAGGGCAGTTAGCAACAACAAGATTTTATGCACTATTTATAAGCTGTGCATCAAAGGACAGCTTATAAATTGATGTAACCTATAGTCCTCTACCCACTCGCTTGGAAGAACACTCCATTTAATTCAACATGATTGTGCTGGAAATAAATAAGCAAAAATATATATTCATTCAGCAGAATAAAATAAATCTAGTGTGTCCCTAAACATTAGGATGAGGAAGTAGAATGGATTGCAAGTGGGTTTTCCCCTTTGTTTAACTTTAAAATATTCCTCAGAAATAGCAAATGAGTATAGAAGGTAAAAGGCTGGGCTAAGTTATATCCTTTCTCTCCAATTTGTTAGTTTTCCTATATGAAGGAGTTGGCATTCCAAAGGGGTATTCTACACCTATAGCATGGTCCATTCTACCCCCTTTGGACTCTTCTGTCCTGTTCTGTTTCATGTCAAGGTGAAGCCACAGAGCAGCTTCATCCAATGCCTTATTATAAAAATGTGTTGGATGATAACATCCATCAGCCTCAAACAGATAATGGGTAATGTGCTCTAGCACAGCCAAAGGGTGATAGGTTGAGGAAGGCTTCCACAGAGATTCTGCCAACATGATTCTGAGAGCACCAAACAGTAAAGTGTTGCAAAACCCATGCCTGAAACATGCAGATGACACCCAGCAAGATCTTTTATCACAGCCACAATATCCTGATTTCTCTGTACTGTGCACCACATGTTTTACATATATATTATAAACTGTGTGCATATCTTATATTAAGAGATGTAAACAGCTCTCTTAATTGCAGTGACAAATGAAGCACTTACATTTCTCCAATTGCACAATTTGCCTAGAGGATGGGTTCATAATGACACAAGAATTGTGCATAATCAAGGAAAGAGTCTGAGAAAGGAAATTCATCACCATCTCAACCACAGCACCAGAAGCATTTCTCTAAGTAGGCTATTAAACAAACTGTTTCTAAGGTGGGCCCCTTTGAAAAACCTCACTGGAGTCTATATAGCACAATTAGCTTTGTATGACATGAGTTGTATGCTTACAGATGGCATCAGACTGTGCAAGTCATGAAATGACCACCTATGGGGCTCAATCCATCAAAAAGCAAACCACTTTCTCTTTTGATTAGAAATTAGTTGCTGTGGTCCTCCAAATGTTTTCTTAGCACTCTGAAAAGCAGAAGCATGCACTTGGCATTGATGTCTTTTTCCATGATTTATTTCTCTAATTAAGGTGGGGAGAAAAATTGGCACAGGGACCCTCTTTTTGAAGTCAGCAATAACTCTCTTTCATAGGCAACAAGTAAGTGAAGCTCGATCTGGGGAGATGTGATAATCAGGAACATTCCCTCCCAGTGGGCTAGACCCTGCATAGCAGCTTTGACTGGTGTCCTATGAGCACAAGATGGAAGACCTATCTGACTTTTAAGCAATGCCTGGGAAAAAAATGAGTTCAAAGGAACTTGCTTATGTAGGGTTAACCATTCCTAACCAAGAAAAATCAATGCAGTCATTCAGTAACACCTGTTATTCTGCATTCTTTCCATAAGATGTGTGACTACATCAGAAGCTTGATTAACCATATGTTCTATTTATTCTAATGTATCACATCATATTATGGAGACTCCATGTTAGTACAGTCCTATCAAAAGGAATCTCTCTGTTCTAGACAGATGATTGAAATGTTTTGGATAGATCCAAAACATTCACTAAATTTGACTGCCCTCTTCTGTGAAATCTTTGCTTTTGAAATTCATCAAAATAGAGCAAAAAATAAATAAAACAAAGCAAAGTACTTGATTTGTTTATGTGTGTCAGAGGAGGGGGGTTCATAGGACTAGATCTTAAACAAAGAGATTGCAAGCTGAGATTTCTCCACAGTGAACTGAAATGATAGTATTAATGTCCCGACTAATTTTACAAGAGTACTTTTTGGCAGTATGGCCAACTTTTCATTGTGGAGTCACACTGTATTGAGAGGAAGGCACAATATAAATAAATAAATAAATAAATAAATAAATAAATAATATAGTCAAATGCCCATTACTTCCAATTATTTATCAAACTGGCAACATTTATACCACACTGAAAAACCAAAAAAAAAAAAAACCTAGTAGAAAACACCAGAAGCAAATCATTTTTAAAAAAATAGTAGAAAAAAACAATGATGAAAAGCTACAGAAGCCCTGAGAGTAACTACCATCTGATTCACAGGGAGAAATACAGAGAAACAACAGTAATTGGAAGTGGGAAGCAAGGTGTGTTTCCTTCAGAGACACAGATTAAATATTTTTATTTTACTAGAAAGAAGAATAGTTCAGCTTTCTTTTTTCTGTTTGCCTTTTTAGAAATCACAATGCACATGCTAATCAGCTCATCGATGCTAGGATGTCTGCGATAACACCCAACTTTCTTTGTTAATGGACATTTGAGATACTGATAAATATTTGTACTTCTGACACTTCTATTCCCTGTCACCTCACTATTACCTTTTCCCACCAAGAATATGCCAATTGCATCTGCTGAAGTGGGTTGCAGTCCACAAAACCCAAATAGTCTTTAACTTGTTAGTCTTCAATCAGCCAAAACTCTTGTTTTCTCCACAACAGACTAAGATAGCTAGCCCCTGAAAACTTTGAACAGTATTATGTTATGCAAGGAGGAAAAAGACAGAGTAAATACTAATTCAATGTGGTAGGCTTATTTCCTCCCAAGTTTTTATTTGTGCTTCTCCTTGCTGTAATTTTTTTCTACATTCTCATCTTCACAGATGCTTTTGTTGTTTCCCTGTTAATAGTTTACAATGCAGAATGAAACAGTATTCATAATAAATACAACTAAATAAATTTCCTGCCTATTTACTTGGTTTAAGACCCAATATAACTTTGTAGGACCTATACATGAGTTACAGTTGAAACTTCTATCCCATACTACTAACACATAAATGCAGGGTTAGGGTCTTTACAGACCAGCTAAGAGGGCCAGTGTTGGGGTGGAGTGGGGGACATGGTGACCACACGCTGCACACCCCGACTCTGTCCCCAAGCCATTGTCATGACACCCACCTGACCAGAGGGTGGGAAACTACACACCATGTGCCACAGGAGCAAAGAAGAGCCGTGGTTATGGTGGCAGGGGTGCCTTTTTGTGCTGGAAAAATACCAGATTGGGGCCACAGCATGAGGTTGCCGCAGACCCAATCTGGCACTCAAAGGGACGGCATTAAGCCGCCCCTTACCTGCTGTCTGTTTTTCCCCTTAGTCCCTCCTAAAGGACTTTTAAAATAATTGTTTCAATCAGTTTCTCAAAAATCTCAAAATTCACCTAAGATATTTACCATATATACCTAGGGGCATGCAACAAAGGATGCAAAGAATAAAGAAAAAAGAAAAAAAGAAAAAAGCTTTGCTGGCAAACAATTTACAAAATTCCAGCAGGTGTAACTGTTTGTGCTCAAAAGGCTGGATAGATGAGGAAGCAACTACAGTAAATTGTGGCTGTGAGATGTGTACGGTAGGTGACCAGGCACAGGTGGGGCTAAGGAAATGTACATGTATCAAAAATGGATGTAATGGCAAGAGTTAAGGTACAGTATTGATTATTATATAAAAATGAACTATCCACTTCTCTGAGTAGAGTGGTAAAAGATGAGAGCTCATCATCCTGGGAGAACCTAAAAGAAACATGGACTCCCTCTACTCTCCAGTGCTCCTTTGCCAGAAAGCACCAAACAGCTTCTTCTGCCACCGTTTACCTGCCCAGGCATTACAGAAAGGCCAAAAATGGTGCTGTGGCTAAGAGATTAGAGGAGTTCAGTGATTCTTTTTCTTCCAGGATGGACTAAGTTCTCACCTTTCACCACTCAGAGAAGGGTGTGGTTCCTTTTAAAAATAAGAGTTAAGGTACAGTATTTACAATAGCCTATGATAAGTCGGTCAAGTTGTTTTTTGAGTCAATTGTTTTGACTAAAATTTCTAGACTTATCCATGATAAGTCCTCAACAGTACCTCAACAAGCTGCTATCTTTTGCCTTTTCCCAGCTCCTTCTTTCTTCAAGGTATTTCCTATGAGGTGGTAGTTCCTATGAGGTGAAACAGAAGAATGACAGGAGTAATGAAATTGTACAGCTGTCTTTGTCCTGGTAGGACTTCTGCTGTTGTCTTATCTCCCTCCTCCCCTCATTGTGCTCCTAACTTTTCCTGTCCCTTTTCTTTCTCATCTCTTCATTCACCTCATGCTGCTGGCATACCTCCCTCCTTCAGACCTTGCATTCAACTGCTTGTACCTCTTACACTTCCTTCCCTCTGTCCCTTCCTCTCCTTATAATCATCTTGTGCTACCACATCTACCATTGCCTTTTGCACTCACCAGTGCACTTCCTACCCTCTGTCCCAGCTTACTTTGCCTTGTACCTGCTCCATATTTCCATTGTATTCATCTGTCACTGCACTTTCTATCTGCCACTGCACTCTCTTCTTTGCTTCACCACTTTCTTTGCAAAATATGCTACAGCTGAAGACTTATTGCATGTGATGTTTTTGCACAGCAAAAGATATTTGTTGCACAGAAAATGATATTTCAGCACTGAAAATGGTGTTTTCTGTGCAGAAAAGCCACATGAACATGTTGCACAGAATAAGTCATGAACTGCAAAGATTCACCTCACTTCAGGATTCTTCTCATCGGATTTCTCAAATCCAAGAAACGGATTTTTGGTCATTTTTCAAATATTTTTGAATATTCTTTCCATCCCTAAGATGGATCCGGTGTACAATTACAAATATATAAAAATGCCATTCATGGGTATGAGACTTCACTCATTGGCTAAATGTATTCAGAGTCATAGCCATGTTACTCTGCATCAGCATGCAAGTAAATATGTTAGCTAAATACACTAAAAGGCAGTGGTAGGCTTGTTTGTTGCAGAATAATTGGGCATAATAATGGCTGCACATTTTGCCCCATACATCAGCTTCTATATGGGACTTACTTTTTAAAACAAAATGAAAGGTTGGAATCTGAACCAGCTAGTAATCCAAATGAGCATTGTATGGCATGCTTTAAATGTGGGTGAAATCCAGTTAACTGGGTAATATGGCGATTCTAACTGAATTAAACCAGTTTAAGAATTTACTGCACTTTATTTATTTATTTTTTACCCAGCATCAGCATAAGGAGCTAATGCCAAGCTAGCAGTGTTAACTCCCACACAGGTATCTAGTTGGAGAACACTTGCTGATCAGTAATTACTCTGTTCTCAACTAGATTTTATTACAAGACTGAAATATTGCGTACATAGTTTCACACATGCCCCCAAGCTTCTTTGCCTTCTGAATTAATTTGGTAGCTCAGGCAAGAGAGATACTGTTGGAAAGCCCAGGTGCAAAGCTATGAATTTTTGGTCCCTCTGTGACCTACTTCTTCATAGTGATTTCTACAAATGCTCACCTGTCCTTACCCCTACCACCCAAGAAATAACGAGAAAACCATAAGGAAATAGAATGTGGTTTAAAGCTTCTTTGACTTTGTGATGTCACCAGAAAACACACCAGTTCTACCTCTTATCATTGTTGGCAACATTCCTTGATCCAGAAGTGAGTTCATTGGTCAACTAAGCCTACTCACATATCTAGTAAGAGAAGGCGTTTCAAAATGGCTGCTCTCACCCTTGCTTCTTAGGGGCCATACCCTTGCTTCTAGGGGGCCTGGGAGTGCTGGATCAGGGCTGCGGCAACCACACACTGCAGCCCTGATTTGGCAGTTTGCCACTCCAAAAAGAGCTGGCAAATGCTGTTCCTTTTTGGAGCAGCAAAAAGTTGCTCTTACTGCTGCTCCATGGCTCTTTTCTATACTAGGGCATGCAGCATGACAGTGGCATCAGGGTGGAGTCCAGGTAGCCAGCATGTGGTCGCCCCACCCCAACTCCATCCCAAGGGCGGCTCGTGGCCGGTCTGTACAGGCCCTTAGTAGCACGGTGCTGGTAGCATGGTCCTGGCACTTTCCTATCTGACAATTTAGGTACTTCTGAAGTATTCACACCTTGCCAAAGAGGAACGGTGGTGATGTTGACTTTCCGCCCATTGCAAATACAAGTGTGTGTTGATCTCAATCAGAGGGTACAGCCACATTGCAGAATTAATGCAGTTTGATGCCACTTTAACTGTCATCACTCTCTCCTACAGAATCCTGGATTTTGTAGTTTGGTGAAGTGTACAGCCTGGTCTGTCAAAGAGCTCTGGTGCCTCTTCAAACTACATGTCCCAGGATTCTTTAGCATAGAGTAATGGCAGTTAAAGTGGTGTCAAACTCCTTTAATTCTGCAGTCTGGCTACACTTAGTGCTGCGTCCTTCTCCTCCCCGTGTGACAGTCCTGATCCAGGTTGGGCCCTTCTGTGTCAGCAATGTGTTCTTTTAACATTTTTGTAAGACAGGTGTAAATTGCTATGTGAATTTAATCCTGTTCCCTGCATGCTGTGAATCAAGAGATGCTAGAAGGCTTTGTGAAACCCAATTGCCAAAAGGAGAGGGAATTGATATCCAAGGAAATGAAACAGAAAGGGTTATACTTTAATCTTCCTAGAGACAACTGGTACAACATGAGAGATAGCATTTTTGGTGGTTGCTCCCAAGCTTTGGAATTCCCTCTTTAGGACGGCTAAAATGGCTTCTCCTTGCGGTCCTTTGAATAGAAAAGGTTTCTATTCTGACAAGCTTTCAGAAACTTACAATGATTTTAATAGTGTGCTCTTTTATTGACTTTTATCTTTTTAATTGATTTGTTTTAAATGGTTTTAATTCTCTGGATAATTTAATTGCAGTTTAACTTTTTGGATGATTTTATCTCTATATTTGTATATGCTTTTATCTGTATTTATTTTAATTTTTGTAAACTGCCTTGAGTCCCAATTTTGGGGAATAGGCAGGATACAAATGAATAAATCACCACTACCACTATCATTCCCCTTCTCGCTCTGGGTGCCACAGCCCCCACCCTGCCTAGCAGTTAGGCTTCATGAAGACTCCCAGGGGTTCCAGTGAAAGGCTCCCCCCACCTCCATCCAACTTGTATATGCTGTGCAAAGACAAGAAAAAATAGTAGAAAAGAGTTAATGCAGTAAGTTGATCATTAATAAACTAAGAAATCTAATGCAATTGCTTTTACATTGGAAAGGGAGGAAATATCTTCAATATTTATATTATATTTAATGTGAAAGTTTGCACTAAAACTATTACAGAATGAAGAAAATGCTTTCTTTATCCTTGTTATGAACTTGGGAGTGAAGGAAGCAACTGCATGAATTTATATAAACCCCATTTCTCATTCACCCATTCTTCATTTTTGTCTCCCATATAATCTCATCTCCTTTTCCTTGCCATACTTTAGTTTACTGATTCCTGTGGGGGTTCCAGAAGAGGTCCTAGGATTAAGAGCTTCAAATTCCAGTTTCCTGGAACAGATAAGATATCTCTGTAGGGGTACCCAGAAGGATCACCTGGATGCAAAGAATATCCAAGCTGCCTTCCAATTTGTTGGTTTAAAGTCTTTTAATTTTGGAATGAATTGATCTATCTGACTATAATCATTAATGAAAATAAAGAACATTTCTTATAGCCATTTATATTTGCAGTGGTTTGAATGTTGTGAGCTAAACATTGCAATTCCCTAAACATGAAGGACTAACAAAAGGCAAAACAAAAACAAAAACAGACAAATAAAGAAACCAGATTTTTCAAATGTCCATGTGAACTAGCCTTAATATAAAGAACCACTTGAAACTTTTGAAATAAAGAACAGTTTTAAATTTTTGGATCTTTAACATGGCTTCTCATCTAACTAATTAATAAATTAACTAATACCTTAATTCAGCATTAGGTGACATTCTAGCTTAACCAATTAGGTTAAAATTGCATTTAATTGTGTTACCCTTCATGTTAGAAAACTGAGAATTGGTTTGATTTAAATTAGTTGGTTTCTATGGTGTATGTGTGTAAAAGAGAAAGACAGAAAGATAGAGAATGAGAATGAATGGTTGTAGGCTATGAGTGAGAACAGGTGTCTGTGTGTAGAGGTGTGTTATGGCTGGAAATGGACAAATGGCTGTGTGCATGAGAGATAGCCGCTTTATCTTGTTCATAACTAACACCATTCCCTTACCACCACCACCACCCTGATATGCATGAGGGCAGGTAGCCCTCAAGATAGAAAATGTTTCCTGCCCATGATCTAGAACTTGTGCCTTGGTGCATGGGGGGGTTGTTGTTGTTTGAACATGCCTTCTGGAGACTTCTGAAGATATCATACTATATTTTTAAATGATAATAGTAAGCCCTGCATGACAAAACAATTGTGCAGAAAACAATAGTGATAAACAACAAAAACACAGGCCCATAGGTTGTTCAAGACTGCTAGATTTTGTGCAACTTTTGTGGTAAACAATTTTTGTTGTATAATATTGCTGGTCTCTGTGTAAATAATAGTAATCTTGCACAAAACACATGCCTTTTCTGTACAAACCCCACAATACAACTGTTACACAATGTCCTTTCCATACCAAAAGCTATAAAATTGTCAGGGAAAGCTGCATAGTACTCAGGAGAAACTGTATGGTTTTCCCCAAACTGCAGTTTTCTGGGCAACCTGTGCAGTGTTTGTGGAAAAGCTGTGCAGTTTCCTCTCATTGTGTGTGTGTGTGTGTGGGGGGGGGGACTCAGAATAGTTCAAAGCTACTGAATGAAAAACTGTTTCATTGCTCTTTGCATCCATCGGGACTTGGAAAATCAAGACTTACCATCCTTGGGTGTAAATGTGACTTATGCATATGTTTATCCCATTTTTTAGATCAAAATACAGAGAACTATTCTGTAGCACTTGTGTTACATCCAAAACCACCTTCCAGAAGCTGTCAAGACCCCTGAAGGGTTGCTGGTGGTGGTGCCTATCTGTGGGGAGGGAACCATGTGAGGCAATTCCAATGGGGAAGATATGGCTACTATGGGTCAGAGTGGAGGAAGGAAAGGGAAGGTGCACTTCATTATAAGCATACTTTTGTGTCTTTTCCCTTCCAAGTCCAGAGCAATCACATCTTCATTGTTTGAACCTCTTTCCCCCACCATCTCCTCCCCACAAGTCAGCATCAATAGTGCCAGCCCCTCCAGCAGTTTCACAGCTGCCGGGGTGAAAGGAGGACACAGAACTGTGCAGGCAGAGTATTATGCTCCTCTTGGCTGTTCTAGGATCTCAGCCAGCCAATGTGTTCCATTTTCTTGCAACTCTTTCAGGGGCACTGATATAATAATTGTAACCAATTACTTTGAAAAGACTGCTCTGGGCTGTACGGCACTGAAACAGCCTCCAAAAAGAGGACTATCTTTAAGTCCAGTCTAATATTACCTTGCTCTATCATGGGCATATAAGCATTTTAACCACATTTATCAGACTTAAATGTTAAAGAAGAGAAACAAAAATTCTCATTTGGCTTATGCAAAAAATATCTGGTCAAAAAAGACCAGATATGCCCTTTATTCAGCACCAAGAAGCTAATTTGGATGTTGTCTTAATAGTCTTAATGGGGGGGGGGGGTTGACTAGGTGCTAATCTGCCTCTCAGTTATCTGCACCTAATGGAAATGTTTCCTTTTTACTTATAAATGGTATCTAACCCCAAATAAGCTGTTGAAAATGGCCCAGAATGTTTTAAATAAATGTTGGTGGTGTCATGATAAGGAGGGCTCCTTTTTTCATATGTGGTAGATGAAAAGTTACTGGTCTAAGATTCACATGTTAATCTCAAAAAATTTAAAGCTAGGTTTTGTTACGTTATGTTTTTATTGGGCATTATGGATAAGGAACTGGATAGTAAAAATTGATCACTTCTTTTATATATGACAATAGCAGCAAGAATATTGTTTGCACAAACTTGGAAATGGGCTGAAGGGCTGATTATTACGGTTGCGTAGGGGGGGTTGCAGACTGCCAGAAATAGTGCAAATTGAGTCCACTTTTAGGGTTAGGGTTAGGGAATCATGGGAACTGTAGTTTATTGTGGCACCAGAGCTCTCTGACAGAGAAGGCTCAATGTCTCAGCAAAAAAACAATTCCCATGGTTCCCTAGCACTAAACCTAACCCTAAAAGTGGACTCAATTTGCACTATTTCTGGCAGTCTGCAACCCCCCTTAGTTAACTGAAATGGCCAGATTAACATGAGTTCTAAAGGATAAACCAATTGAACTCTTTTTAAAAGATTGGGAACCATTTATGAACTTTTTGAGCAATAAGAAATCTAACAATGAAATAATCTGTGGATAGTGGTTATTAGTAATTTTAGTAGGATTATTCCATTGGAACTGTAATAACAGAATAATATTTTTCTGTTTTTTATTTTTATTTTCATTATAGTCAGGATGGGAAGGGGCATCAGAGTCCTAGGGCCTTTGCAGACTGCTAGAAATAGTGCAGCTTGAGTCCACTTTAACTGCCCTGGCTCAGTGCTAGGGAATCATGGAATTGTATTTTTTTCTGGGACATTGAGCCTTCTCTGTCAGAGAGCTCTGGTGCCACAATAAACTACGGTTCCCATGATTCCTTAGCACTGAGCCAGGACAGTTAAAGTGGATTCAAGCTGCACTATTTCTGGCAGTCTGTAAAGGCCCCCTACTGTATTTTGATTGTGTGACTTTAGGGCTAAACAGACAGGTAAAAAGAGGTACTTTCAGGCTGGCTTGAAGGCATAGCATCTAGATGACGCATGCCTTGAAGCCATCAGAAAAGCACCTTTTGGGTGCCTTCTGGGGAGAATAGCTGCTTCAAAAAGAAGCAGCTTTTCCCACTTCTTCCTGAAAAGTGTGCACCTTCGTGTGTGCATATAAATGCACCAACACCAATGCGTCTCTAAAGAGGTGCTCTTTCCAAACCCTAACCCTAACTGTGCATGTAA
>CM034701.1:228500504-228511848 GCA_020142125.1 Phrynosoma platyrhinos | reverse complement strand
GGATGAAAATTCAAAAGGATCTTAATAGATTAGAAAGCTGGGCCAAAGATGGGGGACATCTGGCTTAATGAGACTACGTCTGAAAGGGATCTAGGAGTCCTAGTGGACCACAAGTTTAACAGGAGTCAATAGTGTGATGCTGCAGCTAAAAAGGCCAATGCAATTTTAGGTTGCATTAGTAGAAGCATAGTATCTAGATCAAGGGAAGTAATAGTGCCACTGTATTCTGCTTTGGTCAGGCCCCACCTGGAATACTGTGTCCAGTTCTGGGCACCACAATTCAAAAAGGATGTTGAAAAACTGGAGCGTGTCCAGAGGAGGGTGACTGAAATCATGAAGGGTCTGGAAACCGTGACTTATGAGGAAAGACTTAGGGAACTGGGTATGTTTAGCCTAGAGAAGAGACGGTTAAGAAGGGATATGATAGCCCTGCTTAAATATTTGAAGGGATGTCATATTGAGGAGGGCGCTAGCATGTTTTCTGCTGCCCCAGAGAACAGGACTTGGAACAATGGGTGCAAGATGCAGGAAAAGAGATTCCACCTTAATATTAGGAGGAACTTTCTGACAGTGAGAGCTGTTCGACAGTGCAACACACTCCCTTGGAGTGTAGTGGAGTCTCCTTCTTTGGAGGTCTTTAAACAGAGACTGGATGGCCATCTGTCAGGGATGCTTTGATTTTGAGTTCCTGCATGGCAGGGGGTTGGACTGGATGGCCCTTGTGGTCTTTTCCAATTCTATGATTCTATGACCTCAGGGGATCTTCTCAGAAGATACCTTCAAATGGGCCAAACCAAGATGGAGTCTTCCAGAGGTCTACAGACCTCCAGAGACCTCTGGAAGATCCTAGTGGATGTGTTTAGTCTGCAACGGTGTATGGGAGTAGAGCCAGATGATACTCCAATTTCCCTGCACCAGGAATGGAACACTGGGGGACAAGGATGTGATTGCAGGGTAACAGTGAGTCCTTGGCATGGTGACAAGGGAGCTGTAGTGGAGTCCTTTATGCAAAACCCTTGTGGTAAGCTCAACTCAGCCAACATGTGGGTATATATCTCAATTGCATTTTCCAAGAAGTAAAAACTGACTCCATTCACTCTACACCAGAGGACTCACTGCTTTTGAATGAATGAATTCAAGCAGGAACTCATAATTTACACCTCAGATTTGTATCAATACCAACACTGAAAGGTTGAGAGGTAAGGGTAAGACTTAGGGTAAGATATTTTTGATAGCCAAGTACCAGTCAGTCAGGTCAGTCTAGCACATTCAAAATTATATTTTTTTTTAGCTGAAGCAGTACAATTAGTAAATAGTTAAAAGGATAATTGTATCAAACTAAATATGAACCCCAAAGAAAGTGTCTCTGCTGTTGCTTAATTTTATTGATTGATTGTTAACTCTGGGAGTTTTGAGTGTGTAGATTTTACTGACTTTAGCTTAGTCATTTGTTTTAGTTATTTGTTTAAATGTTTTTACTTTTTATAGACTGCTTTCAATGTGTTCCCATAATTGATTTAATATTTTTTTTTTAAAAAAAACCCTTTTGTGGGTCCCTGCCATGGTCCTAGACTAAAGAAGCCCAACTGCCATGGATCCAAGGTGAGCACATCACATAGGCACCTGAATAGTCACGTCTGCACCTACAGCAATTTGCAGATCAAAAGGGACAGGCCTAGGAGCTGTATAGCAGGACATGTGCACCTAGGAGATTTATGAGTACCAGGCAGGATGTGTCTGGCTGAAGATCAGATAATATTAACATCCCATCTCCTCTTCTTCAAAATTGACGACGTCAAAGAGTAGTAATCTGGAATCCTTTGATATGCAATAGTAATTCTTTGCCTCAGGCTAGGTTTAAGGGTATAAAAGACCCCCAAATTTCAGGAACATTGGGTCTGGCTAGATTTCATGGTGACACTGCGTCACTGTGAACTCTGACTTGGATCCCAGCTCTTCCTGTTGGCCTTTCCCTCTCATAATGGTTGAGTCTATCCATCTTCATTGATCATTGAAGCAGCCTCCTTCAGGTAATTATCACCATTAGAAAGCCTTCTGTTTCCTCTCCAAGCTAATTATTTTATTCCCACATTCTTGTGTGTATGAGTGAATGTTAGAGTGTTTTTGTATGTATGAATCTCCAAATAAATCACAAGTTCATTGGAAAGCTTTGTTTCTATCAGTCTATTCCCTAGCCACCTCCATAAACATAGGATAAAAGATCCCATTAAAGACATGGACTTTAGTAATTCCCTAGGTTCAAGTTTTCCTTACAAGTGACTCCGTTCTGGAGGAAAAATGTGTGAAAATATTTTAAGATAGTAGTCATAAAATCAGTGTATGATAGTAATAAGCTATTATAAATAGTTAACACTTTACAAAAAAGGGCATCCACATCCTGATTTATTATTTATCAATTTATTCACTTATTGGAAAGATGTGATATATAATCATGCACAATGATGCAATCAATGGGCAATGCACAAAGAGCAACGTTTAATCCATAATGATGTGCAATGACTTCACATGGATAACTTCACCTCCATAACTTTCAGCTGAATATGGACATTATGGTTGGCCAAAAAATTACAACTGTATATATTGTAGAGCAGGGGCAGGCAACCTTTTTGAGACCTGGGCCGGTCTCCCGTAGCCCAGGTCTCAGCTGGGCCGAGAGGGGGGGAATGGCGGTGCACGCACTCTCTCGCATGCACCGTCCACCTCTGCGCATGACCCCTCACCCATGCTGCCACCACGGTTGCTACCACAGCCACTGCCATAGCGTGCGCAGCTGCAGCCACCACGGCGCATGTCACGGCCGCCATTTTGGAAGTCCAAATTACAGCCACGATGTGTTTGTGCATGCGCAAGAGTACTGTGCATGCACAAATGCGTCGTGACCACCATTTTGATTTCCAAAATGGTGATCGCAGTGAGCGCAGCCGCAGAGCGGCAAAAACGCGCCCCGGCGGCGGCAACCTTCGGCCTGGGCCGGTAAGTCCAGGGCCCGGGGCCTTAACCAGGCTGTAGGTTGTCGGTCCCTGTTGTAGAACTTACACATGTGCAAGATACCAGCAAGATGGCAGCTGTAATTTCTGAAGTGAGAAAAAGCAAAGGTGAGGATGACATTCAGTGCAGCTTCACCTCTCCAGAACTGTGGAACTTGAGGTTTCCTCAGCTCACAGTTGAAAGAGCAAAGAAAATGTGCCTGTCCTTTGTGAGAAATCTGGGAACTAGTTAGTGATACAGAGATGTGGTACACATCCTCACAGGCCTCAGTATCTACCACACCCATCCTTCCTTTGGGCAAGACCTGCTCCATTAAAGGTACATCAAGCAAGACACATTACTTAAAGCTATTAAGGCAGGCTGAGTATGTCAATTTGTCACCAAAACCACCCTGATGAACTGAACTAGTTCACTCCATGATTATTAAACATAATCCTATGCAAATACACGTAAACATTGAGTTCATACCACAGGTAAGCAACCACTGGGAGGATGCCATCTTGAATCACTGATGAAAATGTCTCATTTATGCAAAACACAGGTAATTAAAATTGAGCAGTTAGAGGCATGCATCTGAGTGGGAAGGGGATTGCACAGTTCACTTAGTTCAATTGCTGATGGGTGCATACTTCCTAAGACTTGAGCACTGCAGACTTTCACCTCCATCCTGCTAAAAGTTTGACCCTACTGCCTAATTTGGGGCAGCACTGGCTGATGTGAATCTTTGGTTACTTCCATTGTAATTTTGAAGACTTGAATATTGTGCAACAATCCCAAAACACTTAATGCTGATGGTTATAGCAAATTATTCTCTTACTTAATTATAAATAATAAACTTATTCCAGCCTTTTTGCTCACTTTTCTCACATTTCATGCTATAAATACTATCACCTCTGAAATATTGCTTATTTGTCTAGAATTCATCCTAACATAATAACTAACTGAAGACATGGTTACTACTGATGCCTGAAGAACTACCAAGTAGAGAGCTAATACAACATCCTGTATCTTGCATGCAGTGTTTATTCTAATGCTGACTTTTTTTAAAGGACATTTGTCATGTTTGCACACTATCCTCCTTAGGTCTGCTATCAAAATCTTCTTAGCAGTGATTTCCAGCTCATTTTTCAGTTCAGTCCTTTTCAGTTCTATGCAGGCTGATTGGAAGTAAGTCCCACTATATCCAATGTAGCTTAGGGGGGTTGCAGACTGCCAGAAATAGTGCAAATTGAGTCCACTTTAAGGGTTAGGGTTAGGGAATCATGGGAACTGTATTTTATTGTGGCACCAGAGTTCTTTGACGGAGAAGGCTCAATGTCTCAGAAAAAACCCCACAATTCCCATGATTCCCTAGCACTAACCCTAACCCTTAAAGTGGACTCAATTTGCGCTATTTCTGGCAGTCTGCAACCCCCATTAGTCAAAGGTAAGGATGCATAGGGTTGTGGACATAATCTTATACTAAAATACAATTGCCTTATACTAAAATAAAAATATACTTTTTGTAGAAATATATCTTTCATAAGTGGATTCCAGGTATTAGATCTGGCACTTGGAGAAGAATGAAAACAGTATTTCTACTGCTGCATTAGCACAGAGGTAGACAACTGCAAGGGGACCAGCAGGCAATTTCTCTAGAGTCCCTCCACTTCCCAGTGCACTAAAATGCAATTTTTCTTGAGTTCTCCTTAAAATGGAAGCTTGAAGTGACATCATACCACTTTGTCACCATTTTGACAGGGACTTCAACAGAAAGAAAGATATTTGGAGGTATTGGCTATTTGGAGGTGGATGTCTGTGCAGGTTTCAGGCAAACATCAACTGAAAATTACATCAAGAAACATTTTAAAGAACATTTTGGGGGATGCTTGGAGAACTGGTAAGGAGATTTAGAGCTCCAAAATGGTTTCCTGTGCCTCCACTTTCTCCACCTCTACATTAACAGAATGACTTGGATACAACCTTCAGACATATAGTGAAAGAAAGCATTTTAAAAAAGAAAGAAAATAGTAATTATGATTAATATAAATACCTATAAAAACTGGAGATTATTTTCACACAGGAGGGGATGTTTCTTATAGAGTGTGCCTATTGTCGACAAACTAGTGTGTTGTTTTTCTTTCAAACTATTATTTTAGTCTTATGCAAACATGGAGATTTAATTGCCTGATTATGAAAATCATGTTTAATTACCTGCAATTAGGTTAAATGATCTGAAGTGCAGTAGGTCTCCTAAGTGTTCAACTTCCTAACTGTATTTTAGATTTCTCAAAATGATTCTTTGCAGTGTGAAGCCCTCATGTTATCTGTCTCTCTATCTTCCAGCTTTTTGAAATGATCACTTGCTTCTGTGAAAGAGAAATTGCCTCCTTAGATGGTTTCAAAGAGACCATTTGTAGCATAGAGCCAGCTGTGAAATTTCATGCAGCATCTTCCTCAACCGTGTAGAAAGCTAGTGATGCATTATGTCTGATCCAGTTGATGGAAGCACCATGTATTCCATCCTCTAAGCCACAGAAACATTCGGCTGGAACCCTATTTGGATATTTATGATTAAGCTAATGGAAATGGCTTCTCATGCCTACTCATTCCTATAGCCCTGTGAAAATGCTGCATGGAGGTCAAGGGTAGGGATGTGAAAAAAACTCCACTGTGTGTGTGTTTCTGTTGGAAAATCTTTGCATTCTCTTTCCCCCTCTTTAGATAGGAGCTTATCGCTTGATGTTTTTAATCGAATTAAGCCTCCCAGGCTGCAAATGGGAGGCAGGGGTATTGCATGCTAAATTGCTGCTGGATTGCCATCCGCTATCAGCCTGGGTCACAACTGGGCCCAGCTGGTGCTTTTTAGAAGCTGGGTTTCTAAAAAGTACCAGCTGAACCCAGCTGGGACCGAGGCTGATGGCAGCCAGCAATTTGGTGGTGATTTAGCATGCAATAATCCCCATCTCCATCCCATCTTAATTTGATTTAAATTTGATCTAATTTGATTTGATTTAAAATGCTAATTTTATATAAAATGCCAAGTGATAGTCTCCATAGATAGGGATACCCCCCCTCTCTCATTCAAAAACTTACCATGTGATTTAGGTCACTCCCCCTTTGGGACTAACAGATTTTCTCTCAAGATTTTAAACTGAGCTGTTTGGTTTTCCATCTTCCTTCTCTCTTAACTTTCTTTGGTAAGATGGTGAGGTAAATATTTCTCTTTACCTGAATTATTAATTAGTTAGATTTGGATATAGCCTTTTATGTAAATATAGATTAAAGCCATCACTTGTTGTTTTTTGGAGTCAGTTTCAGTTCTTAGGGAAGCATTGCTAGACAAAATTACATTTCTGCTACTCTGCTAATTTACAGCCAGACTCTAATAGTCTTGGCTCTCATATTTTGATATTTAAATATTTTTGTTTCCTTAAAAAGGCCGAAGCCTTAGGAAATTTAAATTACCCCACAGTTTTTCACATAGAAAAATCCAGATACACTTCAGAAAGCACTAGCTTAATTTAAACTAACCTGGAGAGTGGGAATGAAAAGTCTGGTAATGGCCAGAGCTCCCTGGAAATACTCCAGAATGAGGAAAACTTTATGTGAATCTCCAAAATAAAATGGGCTTGTACATGAACAGAATCTAGGACTTCAAGAGATATTTTTTTCTCATTCAGAGGCACTTTGTTTTGGAAGATGAATAAATTATTTTGGGGTAGATAAATGTCATTTTTAATTATATATGGTGATTAATCTTCATTAATCCTACCTGTAAATATTAACCAATGCATTCAAGGAAAGGGAAAGCTGATTTTCCAAATGAGTAATGTAAACATTTCATCCAAATGAGGAACAAATAAACTGTGTTTTTTTAATGCTGTATGTTGCCATTATAGATATATGGAGAGGCATCCAATCATGTGTCTCTGCACCTGCATTTTAACTAGGTTGGCCAGGTCCATGATGAGTAGGACACAGCTTGCAAGACTGGAGAGGACTATTAACACAGGGTAGAATACATGTTCCAGTAAACAGAACCTTGACTCAAGCAGTATGCCTCATGAAAAAATCTCATTCTGAGACTCTTCTCCAATGTAATACCCCCTAGATCAGGGGTAGGCAACCTTTCCCCTTTAAGGGCCGAAGGACCTCAGCTCCCAGAATCCCAGGAGCTATTGGCCAACATGGGACTATTGGCCAACATGTCTGAGGCTTCTGGGAGCTGAAGTCTCTCAACCCTTAAAGGGGAAAGGTTGCCTACCCCTGCCCTAGATGTATTTGGCAACATCTAGACCAGGGGTAGGCAAGCTTTCCCCTTTAAGGGCCAAGGGACTTCAGCTCCCAGAATCCCAGGAGCTATTGGTCAACATGGGACTATTGGCCAACATGGCTGAGGCTTCTGGAAGCTGAAGTCCCTCGGCCCTTAAAGGGGAAAGGTTGCCTACCCCTGATCTAGACAAACCATACATGGGATGAAAATTTCAGGTATATGGAACAGTGAGAGAAAATATGGCTCATAGGCTTCCAGATTTGGAGAATTAAACTTCTTAGTTTTTAGTGTTTTTGTAACCAGAATAACAGAAGTATTTTCTACCACTCCTGTTACTTTCTAAGGCTTGAAGCTGTGGATCTGTAGAAGACACTGGCTAAATAAGGGCACAGTCCTGCCAGCATTTCTGCAATGCCAATACCAATACCAATACCAATACCAATACCAATACCAATACCAATAACAATTATATTTAATTTTATCCTGCCACTCTGCATAATGCAACCAGGGTGGCTTACAACTTTAAAATATACAATCATATCCCACAATCGCACCCCACCCCTTTTTTTGGCCAGAAAACAAAGTTAAATGCCTCTGCACTGTACTCTGTCTTAAGAATGTAAACTTTGGTGATTTTTCCCTTTACTGAATAACAGTCAAAGAAAAAAGAAAGTTGATTGTAACTGTATCTCAGGCTTGTTGCATATTTAAGTGTCATCACGGTCCTATTAGCCAAAGTATTAGAATTGTGTTCTATGTCCAGAATGACTTCACTCCTCAAAAGTGCTTCCACTGGGTTCTTTGATGTGGCTATCTCTACCCTTTTTTGGACCCATACCATTGCTCAGTCTGTTCACAAGGGTTTCTTCACTATAATTCATTAGAAGAGTCTTTGGGTGATTTTCAGCTATTCACCAAAACACACTTTTTAAACCTTCTGAGATGTGTTGTGAGACAAAGGCCTAGCAACAGACCCTGTGCCCAAATGTGGCACTAGGCCTTCCCTCCAGTCCATCTGATACCATCCTGCCTCAGAGGGAGAGAGGCAGGTCAGCTTCATTGGGCCTAGCCTAGCCTAAGAAGGAGAGCCCTCCTTCCAGTCTACCAGGCAGGGTCCAGGCCTCAGAGGGAGAGAAGACTTGATCCCCTTCCTCACTGCCATTTCCTTTTATTTTTGTGTCACATCTTTTTAGATTGTCAGCCTGAGGGCAGGGAACTCTCTAATTAACCATTTGTAAGCCACTCTGAGAGCCTTTGTGGCTGAAGAGCAGGATATAAATACTCAAAATAAATAATAAGCACACTGTGTCTCAGATATATACATAGCTTCAAGCTTTGCAGGTATATTTCACATAAATGAAATCATTTTGAATCATTTAAAAAGTTGAACAGGTAAATTTTCATTTAGTTAAAAATAAGCATGGACACTCTACTCATGGGGACAAGGAAGAGTACAAGAATAGGTACATTAGGAAAACTGCATCAACAAATCATGGCAATTACATAGACAAAATGTGTGCTGATTTCCAGACAGGGAGGGGGGAAAATGAAGTTGTAGAAATATTATGAACAAAGTATGGGATGAGAAAGCAGTTGGAATTTTTTCCTTGACCCAGAAGCAGTACAAATGGTCACTATTAAGTAAACACAGCTATTTTTTTCCAGGATACTGATATCAAGCAAAGAAAAGGGGCATGCTAGTACTAAAACAAAGTGATATTAATGCTTAACTAGTATATTGTTGCTAAAGCATTTTAGCACTTTTGCTATAACTACTTAATAACAGTGATAAAAGGCTCAGTTGAAATCGGTGAAATATAAGTTTCTGAAATGTTGCATGAGATTGGATGTGACACATGATCAGTGGCAGCAGGAACAGGAAGTACACAAGGAAGGCAGGGGGAAGGGAAACCTGGCATATGTCAAGAAAGACACCCCCTGACGAGTCGGGAAGGGTTCCTTGTTGCACTGGCCATATAGGGACATGAGAGGCCTGATTGGCCAAGCGCGCAGGGGCCTCTGGGTAACTGCGCGCTTGGCCCAATCATGTTGCTTGTTTGAATTAAGGAAGTCTGTCAGTGATTGTATTCTCGCGAGACTTCTCATGAGAGTTTGTTCTTTATAGCTCTGTGCTGCCACGTGGCAGCAGCCATTTTAGAGCTTGAACTGAACGAGTCACATCGCTCCTCTCTGTGTTCTGGCTACTTGCTTGGCTTTGGGCCCAGTGAACTTCTGGCTTGCTGCATCTGTTTTTTTGGTTAACATTTACTCATTCCTCTTCATGAAGGGAGTACTTAATTTTAAGTCTCCCTGCGTACTTTGAGGAATAGGCTGAGTGAGGCCTTCAGGCCAGTCCCCTCGGGCCTGGAAGGGGCCTCCGCATCTCCAACACTTGGAGGGCTGCATACTTGTCCGAGGCAGGTGCTGCAGCAGGCATCCTTTCCACTGGGTGTGCAGACCCAGCGCTTGATTTCAGGTCCAGCAGTGCCCCGGCTATCTTGGTCTGGTAAGGTCGGGACACCATCGCTGGTTTGGGAGGGTTTCTTACATCTCTCCCCAGTGGTGAGTGGGTGAAGGCAATACTTGTCTTCGGCAGGGTGCCTAATAGGACCCTTGGTGGACACCCCCTCCCCGGTTGGTTGTTGCCAGTGATGCTTCCTGGCTATTTGCGTCTCTTGTTGAGACTTGGGGAAGGGTGGCCTTTGGCCTGGTGGTAGTCACCCAAGGTAGGGTGACTGTGCTTTGGACCCATGTTTACATCCACTGGGGGGAGTGATGCCTCACAGTAAGGCCCAATCTAAGAGGCATGCAGCTCTGGCTGTGCCTGGCTCTAGTCACTCTGCTTCAAAGAGGCCTTCCCAGTCTACCAGCAGAGATGACGAGATTGCTGCTCAGCTAGCACAACTGAGCAAGACAGTACAGGCCTGTGTGGCTGTCTGTAATCAGCTTGCCCAGAAGGAGCTACAGGCTACAGCCACCAGCCCTATTGCCAGCACTTCTGGCAACCTGAACACAGAAGTGCTGCTCCCTCCTTCTGTACCTGACTCTCAGGTAATTGCTGCTACACCGGGTCCTTCGGTGGTTTTGGCTATAGAGGTGGGGCAACCCACTATAGCTGATGTGTGGGAACTCCTGAAAAGGGTTCTAGGTGTGGAGATTCAAGGTGCTGCTGCCCCTGTTTTTGAGCAGCCCACTGTGGCTGATCTATATAACCTCTTGTGAGGAGTGGCTCTTCCAGGTGCTGGTGCAGTGGAGCAAACCTGTGATGAGCAGAGGAGAGATCAGGCAGCTGTTGCTTCGTCTTTGCCTGACACCCGAGCTGTTGTGGGGCCACACTTCGGGGGACCTGTGCAGTTAGCTGGTGATGCTACCCAGCAAGCTACAATATCAGGTTTGTCTCCTACTAATCCTTCACTGGCAAATTGGCCCACCTCGGTATGGGTTCCAGGTTAGCCAGGGTGTGGGTTTGGAATGCCCCATCCCTGCAGCTTTGGGTGCACTGGTGCAGGCACCTGCGGTTACACAGGTCCCTGACTCTAGGATGCAGGCTGGTCAGACAATTGCATTGGCTAGCGACATCCCTGTGGTGTCTTCTTTGGGTGCTCCTGTGCTATCAGGAGTAACTGTGCATTCTGAATCCATTCCTTATGCTGGAATGTCTACACCCCTTGGTTCACACCTTCCTCTTTCCACTAAAGAAAGAATATGGAAGGGAGATTATATTGATTTATTTTCTCTTACTTTTAGGGATCCTGAACCAAGGATCATGGTAAAGGATGGGATTGTCTTCAGCCTTCCAAAAGAGTTTCAGGCGCTCAAACGCCCTAAGCTGGAGTGTAATTTTGTGAATTGGATTATGGGTTTTACTATTTACAGGGGAATTATAGAGGAAAAAGAGCCTCTTAGGTCTCCTGACTTTTATAAATACCAGGAGATCATGATAAAAGCTTACACTAACTGCCGTCATAACACTAGGGGTGCAGCCTGGCTGCAATACGATGAGCAGTTTAGAATGAGAGCTAAATAAGATCACTCCCTGTCTTGGAGACATGTGCAGTCTGAATTATGGGCAGATGTAAT
>CM034701.1:228472560-228491016 GCA_020142125.1 Phrynosoma platyrhinos | reverse complement strand
CCATGTGTGATAATGTCCTAAGAGAGCCTTTCTATCACAATTTTAAAATTTAGCATACGTCTTATCTTTATTGTACCAAAGATAACCATGTGCACCAAACATTAAATTATGGCTTTCAAGTTCCAAGAGTCCCACATCTCTAAGCATTATTCATTCCTTCAGCCATACAAAACAAGAGGCTTTGTAATACAATTTAACATTACAGAGTCTCAAGTTGTCCCTTGTTTTAGCATTGTGCAGTGTTTTAAATTTTATTCTGAGTTTCATTGACTGTCAGACAAATCTAGAAATCTACCTATGCCACTGCCCAAAAGGTATTCCATTTCTTATAACAGGAATTGTTTGAAAGAGAAATAAAAGTCTTGGCAAAATATTTGCTTTTATTACTGTAATTCTACCCCAAAGGAATAAATTCAATTTTACCCATTTTTCTATGTCTCTTAAAATTTCTTTCCAGATATTTTCATAGTTGTTTTGAAATAATAAACTGTTGTTCTTCATGACTGTAACTCCCAAATATTTAAATCCCCTCTTTTTATTTCAAAATTTGAAAATGCAGTTAGTTCATTGTTCTGAAGTCATACCTTTAATCAGCATTTTTATTTTGTCATAATTCACTTTAAATCTGGAGTATGACCCAAACACCTTTCTCCCCCAAAAGAGCCTTCATTGAGTCCAATGGATCTTATGTCATTATGACAAGATCATCCACATAAGCTCTCAGCTAACACTGTTCTTTTTATTTATTTATTTATCTTTACCCTCACTCCATAGATTCTGTTGTCTTGGCTAATATCTTTCAATAGGATCTCCAGATCCAAAGTAACCAGTAAAGGTGAGAAACAGCATCCTTGTCTTGTGCCCTTTTATATTTTAATCAATCTCATTGCATTGCCATTTACCAAAATTTTGACCTTTTAGACTTAGTAGATTGGTGAAAATATTATTTGTCCAATAAAAACAAAGTCCATTCTCTCCAGTACTTGAAATAAATAGTTCCAAAAAATAGTATTGAAAGCTTTCTCTACAATAAAAATAATAGTATCAAAATGGCATTTTTGTCATTTTGTTATTCCAAAAATTCAATATTATTGAGAACAGTTCTTATATTATTCCTTAACTGGTCTTTTGGGAGGAAGCACCAACAACACTCTGGTCCTCATGGATATTCTGTGAAATGTATCTTCTTAATTTGTTTAGGAATTCCCACATTTATAATGAGGTAAAAAACACATGGGAGAGGGTGTGGGTTACCTGTTCCTTTCTTTGGCTTAAAAACGCTGATCAGCTTTGGGTGACAGCCAACATTTTAATGAATCACATGCAAAATACTGGCAATGTGAATTAATTTGCTGCATATAAATATTTATCATAGGGGTGTTTTCATTCTGTTTCCAGTAATGCCCGTTTATGGAAAGAATACTGCCTGTCAACAAATGACAGCTCTTATCCTCCTGTGCAATACCAATGGGAAGTTGGTCTTCAACTCTGGTTTTCATCACATTTAAGATACAGTAAAAGAATGGTGTTGAGGCAGACAGCTGGTGCTTTAGGCTTGTTTTTAGAAACATAGGTGATGGCCTGAGCTTTGTTATGTCATTTTAAACATCCCAGATCAATGGCACAAATAAGCCTTTGGTGTATGGCATCTAGGATGGGATTCAGTTGGTTAGTCCCAATCAGAATAGACCCCTTGATCAGTAAACCAAGAAGTGGATAAATCCAGGTGACCTGGATATGTTCTTAGTGGGACTATCAATAGAATTAGGCCACAGTGTTTAATACATGAAGGCTGGCATTAAGCCTCCAGATATAATTGCTACTATTGACTATCTTCTGATTTGGGAAAATGATTTCCAATTTGATCACATTCTCAGTCATCCAACTAAAATGTTATCATAAAACATGGTACAGAAATTGGTTGCAGTCTGGAAGAGTCAGAAACAGATGGGAAAGGGGAATATATTTATTTAAATATATTTATATTTCTCTTCACATGGGATTTGTTTCTTCAAATATTTATGTCCTACCCTATATTACAACATATCAAGGCAGGGGACAATTTAGAATGATTTAAAATGATGTAGACATTTTAGAAGATTTTTTAAAAAAAATGCAGAACAAGTTTAAATAACTAAAACAATCTCAGGTGGCATCCCACTGTAGAAATAATCCAAGATGACACTGCTTTAACTACCAGGGCTCAATGTTATGGAATTCTGGGAATTGTAGTTTGTTCTGATATCAGAGCTCTCTAACAAAATGTTTCACAAAACTACAAATCCCAGAATTCTATAGCATTGAGCCCTAGCAGTTAAAGTGGTGCCAACCTGCATTATTTCTGCAGTACAGGTGCAGTTCTTCTAGATTTCTAAAACAGAAATCTAGAACCCAGTCAAGCCATAATTGCTGGTCTTCAAAAACTTTGGGATTATTCATAGAGGAACCCAGAATCTTCATATGAAATGATGCTTTCCAATCCAAAGTAGAGTATTACAATTAAGCAAAGGATACAGATAAACAGGTATATTTACAAACTGTAATGCTCAGAACAATTACAAATACCACTGAAACATCTGGCATGAAAAAATGCCTAGGAACCTAGATATCATTGTATCCTAGTGGCTGCTGGTGGCTGTGATGTCAGTTGGCTGGTGAAACCATCCTGGGTTTTAGTCTGAATGGAGTTACAAAAGGTTTCACACTTTGTAAAGCACTTTTAAAATGCAGGTTGAACCCTGGAGCAGATTCACCACCACAGTGATATCAGCCACCACTGTTCTCTGCCTTTGCACAGCTATTCTTGAAACAAGGGTCAGTTTTCATCTCTATTGTTTTATATGTCAGCCTTCAAGCTACATTTGAATTCCTCTGTAACAACCAGAAAATTGCAAGTAAAGTCATCTCTCCCTGCTCGCAGACTTCCTGTTTGCAGTTTTGAGTTTTTGCGTATGGCAAGCCAGAAGGGATGCACATCTATAGTGTGTGCATGGGGCCGTGCATGAGAGTGCACTGCTATTATAATCAATGGGGCTTGAATATCTACGTTTTTTCTATTTCGCCAGATGTGTGTGTCCGGAACAGATCCCTCGTGAATAATAATAATAATAATAATAATAATAATAATAATAATAATAATAACAACAACAACAATAATAATATTTATTTGTATCCCGCCCCTCTGCATAGCAATCGGTGTGGCTTCCAACATAAAAATACAGTACAGCGAATGGGAAGGGATGACTGTTTTCTTTACATCCCTAGTGCCAACACTTTCTACTAGCTTTCCAGTCACTGGATACTCTATGTGCCATAACCATTGCATGCCATGCCATCATATAAGGGTCACAACAGGATAACAACATATTTTTGGCTTATGCTAAAAGCCAGCATGGTTTAATGGTTTGACTCTGAAATCCTGCTTGGCCATGGAAACCCACTGGATGACCTTGGAGAAGTCACACTCTCTCAGTCTCAAAGGCAATGGCAATTCCCCCCCGAAAAAAACAAAGCACCATTTGAAGAAATATTGTCAAGAAAACCCCATGATAGGTTTGGTTTAGGGTCTCCATAAGTTGGAAACAATTTGAAGGCACACAATAACAACAAATTGGCTTATGCCAGTGTTGGACAGAAGGTAAATCTTAATCTACTGGTCTATATCTGTCATTTGCAAAGATTTCTGACTGCCAATTGCTTAACTATAGCACCAATGAAATGTCTCTTTCCTCACTGGTTACAATTCTGAGGAAAAGAAAAATTGGGGTAATCCAGGCCTGATTACCTCAAGCTTTCTTGGGGCATGGAGTGTGAATGCAATTCAATTTGGCCATACACAGACTAATCTCTAGACTTGGAATTCTTCAGTTCTACTAAGATGTAGAATTAAATTCTATTCAAATAATTAACTAATAAGTGTGTGCTTTTTGTAACAGGCTGAGGTTGGTGAATCTTGAGTTTCTAAACCACTACAACCACCACCACCCAAAACAACAACAGCAACAACAACAACAACACCACATAAATAGAATCCACAAGCCTGACATCTGCCTTTCCCTGGCTTATGCAAGAACTGGAAAATAAATGCCATACTTTAAAAGAGTAATGAAAGTGATTAAAACAACGCTGCTGCTTTAATGCCACAATTAGTTGCTTGCTTTACTCACTGTAAATTTGGTTGCTTATTCTAGGCTCTTAAAAGAAAAAAAAAATGCCATTTTATTTTGGTTGAGCTTAACAATCTTGTTGCCAAAATACTTCTCTTTATGTGGGGGTTATTTTTAGATAATCTACAAAAATGCACAAATGCTCAAACCATGCAAACAAAAACACTTACATGTTTGATGCCACAGTTGTCTATATAAGACTTTTTATTCTGCTGTAATGCACACAAACAGAATGACATTTTGACAGATTTTAGCCTGCAGTAGAATTACTCAGTTCCAGAAAAAGCATCCAAGAAATTTGCTCATGTCTACCTGCCCTGTGCCACTTTCACTTGATGATGTTTCATCATCCTTTCCCAAAGTTTAAACACTCCATTTGTCTTGTCCATTTTTCCTGTTTTGTAGTCATTATTGATTAAGCTGTTCTGTGATTAATCAACAATATATTTTCAAAGAGAAAGTGGCCATTCCTTGCTTTGTTCTGGGGGCCTTTAACACTGCCCAATTGTAGCACTGATTCCATTTTAACTTCCATGGCTCCATCCTGCAGAATTCTGTAATCTGAAGGTCCCCACTGGAAAATAATTGCAGTCAGTGTAAATTAGCCCAATCTGTCTGCATCAAGTAGCCAGAATCACAATCTTAAGATTATAACATGGTACACTGCTAAATGGACTTCTATCATATCTTCTAATCAATAACATTTTCTTTTCTTCCTGCATTACTGTTTTGTTGGTGGGATGTTTAGCTCTGAATGGAGCAGCTCTATGGAGTTTTTTAAAAAAAGAACTTATTCCTTGAAAACCTTTAATTAATTCTAATAAAGATATTCCTGTTCTGATCACTACTCTTCCCCAACCCTATAATAAATTAAAATGACCACTTGTATTTTTCAACAGTTTCTTTTATGCATTTATCTCATGCCAGGAATTTCATAATCTGATTGCTGGATTCAGCTCAGTCTCATGGTTGGTTTTCTTCCACCTTTTTCATCATTGTTCTCCAGGAAGATTGTACTCATGGAGATGCCCCAACACATCTGGAGAGAAGTGAAATAACACAGCAGACTATTGTTAAGGGTTGGATCTTTTGATTCAGCTTCTTTAACTTAAGCATTTTAGGGCAAAGATACACATTCCATTGAAAAATGACAGAGCATCTGTGAACCAACTAAAGTGGGGAAAAGAAATAGCTGTTTGACACATGCAACATACAATATTTCTAAAGCAGTTCGGCAAGATGTACATTTCAGACTCTCGTCTTGTAGGGGAATGTGAAAGATAGAAGCGCATCTCATAGGCAAAGTAATTAATGTTTTCCAAGCAAGAGGTGAGCAACAAGCAGTCCTACACCACTGTCTCACATGCAGGGTGTAGCAGAGAAACAAAGTAGACTGAGTTTTCCCTGTAAACATATATCAAGTAGCTTTAATTACAAATACTAAATTACAAATAATATCTTGTGGTGAGATGCTCTACAACATGTGTTTTTAAAATGTAGAGGAGACAGAGAACAGCTGACTACAAAATGGAGGATGAACAAAATCAGGCTAACTGTGGACTAACTCATGCAAGAAGAAACAGGGTGTGGCAAAAACCATCAAACTGGAAATGCCATGAATACATACATGCAATGCCTAAACTCTGAGAGAAGTATGCAAACTAGCATATATTATACTGAGTACAAGGCATGCTAAGCTTGCTACCTTGAACAACTCTTGATGAATCTGTACTCTTATCTTGATGTCCCAGTTCAGACATGATGATATTGGACAAGGTGCTAGGTTGGATGGAGGGGGAGGTGTCCTATGGCCCTCCAGATATTGTTGGGCTGCAAGTCCCAGCAGCCTGATCCAGCACAGCAAATGTTGATGCCTGCTGGGAGTGGTAATCCAACAATAACTGCATGATTTCCACTGCACTGCTATTTTAGGATTTGTGAATCCTTCCTTCCTTCCACTTTCTCACTGAAAGGGAAATTATCAAAAGCAATTATCAAGTTGTCACTGGAGTAAAGGAATATAAAACGTATGCATCTTCAGCATCCTTTCAAAGTCCTCTGTGGCTGCATTTCCCCCTAAAATTCTGAGATTTCCCCCCACAACTGATTATATCTTATTTTTTTAACAGTATGTCCTATTCCCAAGCCAAAAAAAAATCCAAAAAGTCCTCTGTAAAGTTTGTGTTTTTGGCCCTCTTCTGTCCATACCTGCAGAATCCTGACGCTTTAAAGTATGGGGAGGGGAGAATCTCCTTCCTTCTAAATTTGCAAAAGCCATTTCCTTGGATATAATAATTGCCAAAAGGGAAACAAAGAAGAACACCTATATAAACATGAAAGTGCACAGACAGTGTATGGAGGGACATATATGGAAACCTTAGAGCAAAACCAAGCCAGTTGAGTGTTCTGGCATGTTTGCCATAACATGAAGTCAGGCGTGTGGCAGATTCATTAGGCACTGTGGATTTTCAAATGGCTTAAAATCACAAGAGCAGCTGCACTCAATTATGTGCTTACAGATGAACATTTCCATTGATCCTCAGCTTTTGCAATGCTTCATAACTGTCTTAAGATGGGAAGAGGATTTCTTATCATTGCATTCCAGGTAAATGAATGCCTCTTTTGCTCTTTCACTGCCCAGCAACTATAATGTAGATAAGGGTAAGTTTCAGACTACATAACAGCCACCCAGTGGTTCACTATTCTATTCTACATATTGAAAGTATTTACACCCTACTCTTCAGCTGGGAATGCCCCCAGAGCATTTAACACAATCCCTGGAAAACAAGACAAGACAGTCCCTGCCCTCAGGACAGAGAGGGGGGGAAAAAAAGGGGGGGACAACAAAGGCAACAATAGAACTCAAAAGTATTGCCTTGTACTCACTTATGCCAAATCGCATTACTAGACTAGGGTCTACTCTGCACTGCAGCACTGCTAGTGTTTGACACCACTTTGACCAGGCCTGTCACTAGGGGTTGCAGAGGATATGGACTGCACCACTGCTCCCCAAATATGTGTCTTTTGGGTTTTGGGTTCACCTGCATCCCTTTAAAAGGCTAAGAATATGAGGTAAGTGGAGTGATCCTCAACAGAAAGAGGGAAAGGCCCCAGGATTTTTGAAAAAAAATATTTTTTTCAATAAAAGAATTAAAAACTTAAAAAATATTATTTTAAATTTCTTTTTAAAAATCACATCTTACCAAATTTTCACTTTAATCACACGAAACAAGGTACATGTAAATAAGGCCGTGCATATGATATTGCAATTGGAAGGTATAATTTTAATTTTGTTAGTTATTTGTGTCACAACAATTACCATTATATTCAGTGATATACAGGAATTACAATGAGTAAAATTAGCATAAAACCATTACTAAAGGTTCTGTATGGTGTGGTATGGGACGATGTCAATTGGTGTATGTGTGTGTGTGTGAGAGAGAGACACCAACCCTAGTGACACCACTGCTTTAGCTGCTATAGCTTAATGCTAGGAAATTCTAGAATTTGGAATTTTGTGAGACATTTAGTCTTCTCTGTCAGAGAACTCTGCTGCCCCTACAAACCACAAATTCTAGAATTCCATAGGATGGGTCCATGGCAGTTGAAATGGTATCAAACTGCATTATTTCTGCATTATTTCTAAGGCCCAAATCTAATTTCCTTACATCTTTCCAAAGGGGGGGAGGACACTCACTTCTGACCTCAACTCCAATTTATTTTAAATTTTAAATAAAATTAATATTTAAAATTGCCAAACCTCACTTGGGAATGTTTAAAATTGGATATCCCATATTTTATGTATCCTATGGTTACATGTATAGAGCACATTGAAATCATGTTAAGAGAGAACTGCATGAAATATCTAAGACTCATATTCTATTTATGATGGTCCTTCTGGTCAAAGCTGCTCCATGTCATGGATTTAATGAATTTTGTCATTGTATAAATTCAAGAAGTATATTTGAATAAAGAGGCAAATTTGTTAAGAGTAAAACACTCGTTGTATCTGCTGCTGTAACAAGTATTCAAATGTTTCCAAACTTTTAAAAACTTTTTTTTAAAAAATCTATTTGTCTGTCTGTCTGTCTGTCTGTCCATCTGTCCATCCATCCATCCTCAATACCTTTTGCAAAATTTCTAGTTTAGTTCCATTGTTCCCATTTGGAATAAACCTGAGCATGCATTCAGTGTACATTGCCTCCTATTTCTAGGATAACTTCCTTGAACACATACATGGCTCTGAATGTCAAATTAGATGTTAAATGGAATATATAATTCCCTGTCATTAATATGCTTTCCCTCATATATGGGGGTTTCCTCAGAGACACATACTTCAGATTCATAAATTTAGCCTGTATTTAGCTTCCAATCACAAAACAAAGCACATTAAATATAAGAGTGAAGGAAATCAAGGGCTGTTACAAATAGATAACTTTCATTATTTGCAGGGGGATCTCTATTTCATGCTGAACATATTGCACATGTTAATCCTTAGTCTTTTTCTCTCTACTCACATTTCAAATTCTTCTCAGCTCTACCTTCTTGAAGCCTTTAACACTATCCTCATCCCTAATTCAAGCTAAGCTCAAATGTGCATAACTAAATACACAAAAGACATCAGGTCGCGGCTGATTTTGGAAGCTAAGCAGAGTCAGCCCTGGTTAGTACTTGGATGGGAGACTGTCAATGAATACTAGGTACTGTTGGCTGTGTTTCAGAGGAAAGAACTGACAAAACCACCTCTGAGTATTCCTTGCCTAAGAAAACCCTAATAAATTCATAAGTTGACAGGCAGGCTTCAGGGACACACACGTAATTGTAATTGGCTACTTTTCCTTTACCTCCATTTCCCTCTCCTTTTCTAGTGCCTATTTTCTAGTTTTAGACTGTAAAGTCATTGGTACAAGAACCAGTTTTGTCCCTGTTACTCTGCCAAGCAGAAACTTTGGGGCAGACTGCATACACCCACACATTAATCTCTGAACTATGGAACCAGTACTTCTCTTTCTATACTTCATTGGTGGAGATGTTTCTTATGTCTGTGAAGCAGTGAATCCACATTGGATTTTAGTTAGTAATTTCAAAGAGCTATCAAGGGTGCTGAAATGTGCCCGTAAAATAGGTTCAGCATGTTAGATAGTTCCATTTATGTTTAGACTGAAAGCAGGAGAGGATTCACCATCCATGTGGCATGGAAGATGCCAGCCACCTATGACTGTCCAATTTATAGTAAAAATTAGCAGAGTTTGGAACAATTAGCCTTTTGGAATAAATCTTGAAGAATCTTCCAGCCAGCATGGGCAATAGTCATGTTGGCTAGATTATTTAAGCAGTTTTGCTCCCATAAAAGCAACTTTTTCAAGTTTTCATAAAGGGGGTCCCTCCTCAGTCACCTTACCCATTTTTATTGCAGCACCATCTGGTGACAATATCTGCAAATCATTTCTAGGGTATGTCAGTTTGAGAGTCTTTTTTCTGGAGCAAATGGATGCTGGACTCCTTCTACAATTGTTTTGCATCTGTGGTAGATAGTATTCTCAAGACTAGAAACAAGAAATGTAGGATACCCATGAACATGGGTGAGTGTACATATTGCCCCCCCAACTACCCCCCCCCCAGCAAACTGGGCTTCAATATCAGGACAATCTGTTTGCAGAAATATTGAATTAAAAGCAAATATAGCAAAACAAGGTTCAGGGCTGGCTGGTTGATCTTTACAAAGTACCTTCTGCAGGGAAGAAACCACATAATATATTCAAGATGTCAAGAGGTTACCCATAGTGCACACGAATCATGCTGTGAAGGCCTCACCTTTCACTTTTACTGCTGTAATTAGATTACAAAAGTTTTTATTACCATTTTAAATTTTTCCTTTATAGGTTGCTACCCAGCTATGGGGCTGTTTTTTCATCATACTTAAGAGCTCAACGTATTTAAATTCTTTCCCTCCCTCCCTCCTCCTCCTGTAATGCTGGATCAACTTTGAAGGATTGTTGAAGTCACAAGTCAGTCACCCTTGCCCTCCTAATGGGATCTCTCTGCTGGTACATGACCTTGAAGTATAATATATACAATCAGCTATATTTATTGGTTGTGGGAGTAAGGCGGGAAGTAAGAGCAGCTGGGTTGCATAAACAGTGAGAACATTTGTCCTACCTACAGTAGCCATGACATGTTTAGACTAGTGCAACACAGTCCAGCAAAATCTTGCTTCTTGTTGTGGTATGTGATTAACTGATAAGGAGATGCTACCTTGGAGAACCCCAAAGGTTATGGGAGAGGATACAGTGGGCTTAAGGGGAGAAAATTAGCTTCCAGATTGTCTGAGTGAAAGGATGGTTTAGCAGCTAGAGAAAGCAGTGGTGAAGATTTGGGGAAAACTTACTATGGAAACCAGGGAAGGTCAAATGGATACTGGAGCTTTGCAAAACAAGAACTAGAGCAATAAAACCATTGCTTAGAAGAGACAAAGGTGTGGAATATGGGGCCCCCCAGATATTGGACTGTGGCTCCCAGCATTCCTAATCATTGGTTGTGCTGGCTAGAGCTGCTGAGAGTTGCACCATAACAGCATCTGGAAGGCCACATGATTTCAACCCTTTTATAGCTGGTGAGCTCTTCCAATTCTTTTTGTACTACAGCTCCCAGAATTCCCAGATATCATGGCCAGTTACCATGCTGGTTGGGAGATTCTTGGGAGTTGTATTTCTAACAAATAACTCTTTTGAGCTTTGGTTATCACAGAGCTAGAATACAGTCATTGTCGTATTCTCCTTCTGCTTCTATATGTTGGGAACCAGAAATCAAATGGTAATGAAGTGACAGAGGGCCTTTGCAGACTGCCAGAAATAGTGCAAATTGAGTCCACTTTAACTGTTCTGGCTCAGTGCTAAGAAATAATGGGAACTGTATTTTTTTCTGAGACATTGAGATTTCTCTGTCAGAGAGCTCTGGTGCCACAATAAACTACCCATGATTCTCTAGCACTGAGTCAGGGCAGTTAAAGTGGACTCAATTTGCACTATTTCTGCAGTCTGCAAAGGCCCAGAGTTTCAAGACCAAAGGTCTGCCTCAATCTTACTCAGCCTGGTATCTTCCAGATAGACTGAGCTACAACTGCCATTGTGATTGTTGGTGGTGGTCATAGTCCAGCACACCTGGAGGGCACCAAATGGAAAAAGCTAGTCTATCCTCTTAACAGGGCAAGAAAAAGTAAGCAGCATATACCTATACCCTATTCTGAAACTAGAATTCTACTTCAAACAATAATTACCTCATCCAAGTGCATCCATTAGCAGCCCCACCGGTTTAAGTATAGCATGTCCATTAGCTCAGTTGTAGTCATGTTCAAGGATTTTGACTGGGAATATGACCACTGTGTTATAATCATACTCAATGATGTGCATCAGAATACACTCAAGTGTTCTGTCAGAGAAACATGAATCAAGAGAGCTGCTCCCATTGTCAGTCTGTGAATCTGACAGTGACTCATGGGCACTGGCTTCATAAGAAAGCTAGACACATTCTTTTGTCTGTACAGAACCTTCCCATCTGGAATGTGTGGTGATTAAGATAAAGAATTTCACATGGCTACAGAATAACGGAGAGTCCCAGGCTTGTAAAATATGCCATTTCCTCCATTAATTGTGTCCACGTGGAGTTGTAACCAAGTAGCTGGAACAAATAAATCTAAAGCAATATTGTTTCCCTTTAAAAAAAATATTTCACTTAATTTGTATAAGAGGTTTGAACTCATTAAAACTATATCATCTCCCAGGAGAGCTTAGGCTCACCTTCCTGGTCATATCACCCTAGCTATGCATGCACCAAAGTTTATTCACAACACAGAGCATATATTAGTTTATTAAACCCTTACCATTAAACTTTGGTGTGACCTGAACTCCTGCAAGGCTACACACAAGATACAGCATAACATTATTAAGTCTAACAGTTTCTGCAACTACACAACAAAAGGGACCCTCATGTGGGAAATGAAAACAAGAAAATGAATTCAGTACTCAACAGCGCAAAGTCTCAAAGATTTACTCAAGAGATGTGGCAGTACCACTGATTCATGTCATTCCTCTTCATTCATACACACGCAGTGAAGAAAGCAAAATGCCCTATCCTAAAAGATAGTAAGCATACAGTATTTCACTGGTAGACTATCGTGGCTACTGACTTCCATGTCAGTGGATCAATGAATCTACTTCTTGGTTTTAGACCAAATTTTAAAGAGCCTCATGCCTCCAGAGATTCTGCAGAGCTGCCATCGATCAGAATAAACAAAAGTGGGTGAGGTAGGCCAGCTATTTTTCAACAGGTATGTCCACATCTAGTGATGAGCAACCATAAGAAGAAATAGCTAGGCAAAGGATGGATCTTTCACCTATGGCTTGTTGAGCATGATGAACTTGGCAGGACCTGGTACCCTAACTTGCCTCTCCTGTGTCAAACAGAGAGATAACTATAAAGAACCATATTTCTTTGGGCTGTCAAGATAAGAAACAAGCCAAATTGTTGGGGTTGGATGTCACAGGCTACATCTACACTGCAGAAATAATCTAGGCTGATACCACTTTAACGGTCATGGCTCAGTGCTATGGAATCCTGGGAACTGCAGTTTGTTGTGGCCCCAGAGCTCTCTGACAGAGAAAGCTAAATGTTTCACAAAATGAAAATTTCCTGTATTCCATAGCATTTAGTAATGACAGTAAAGTAGTGTCAACCTGAATTATTTCTGCAGTGCAGATGATGCCATAGTAAGCAAATCAAAGACAAAATGCCTGCGGTTTATTCAGACATTTCGATTTGCAGTTAGTAAGAGGAATGTGATGGGAGATGCAAGTGGGATCATGTCCACTTGCAATGGGAATAATGAGGTGACATAGTTCAGCATGCTACTCTATAGAATTCTGACTTGAGAATGTGGTCAATATGGCAGTTGTATGTGTTTTTTTCATGTTAAAGAGGATCTTCTCACTACCTTTCAGTATGTATTCTGCAAGTGTCATTCACAGTTATTTCAGAAAATCACTGTTGATACTATGACAATGAATCACCATTGGACTTTGAAGTACTCTTACATTTTTTTCCTGCATGTTGTAATGAGGACTGCTGTTCTAAAGCAACAATTTTATCTATTTTACGTTATGCAAATGTCTGCTGAAAGATATTTGTTCTTCTATCAATGAACCAGGAAGAGTTTAAAAAAGGGAGCATATCACACACACAAAACTCATTTATATGGCCATATGAGCATTTTTTTCATTCCTCCCCAGTGTTTAATAATAAAACTGATGCCAATGTTTCTGTGCACTCCACCAGAGCTATTATGGAAACTGTCCAGTCCAAAATGAGGTAGCAGAATCCAGTCTCCCCTGCATACAAACACTTGGTCATTGCAGAAAATATTCAGGGATAGCTCTGTTGGCCATTTTGCAAATTCAAACAAAAATCCATCAGTGATACCTTTATTGGCCAACCAAAATGCACAATATACTTGTTGGAGCTTCAAAAGCTTGCAACAAGTATATTTTGCATTTTAGTTGGCCAATGAATGTATCACTCACAGATTTTTGTTTGAACTAAGTCATTGCAATTAATTTCCCCAATTTTAGTGCTCAGGACATCACATCTGGATACTTCTTTGAGTCACCAGGGAAAGAGAACTGATAGGCTCTTTTATAAGTTAAGAATGAAAACAGATATACTAAAAATTTATAATAGTTCATAATCTCAGTGGCAAGATAGATTGTACCTTGACATAAATGCAGAGATAACAAGAATGTGTGAGAAGGGCTTGCTTAGAGGATTAACAAGTGGAATGAAAATTAACTTGTTTATTCCTAAATTAACCTCTGTAAAGCCACCACATCCATCTGAGTCAATTTTCACAAAGAAAAGTTGCCTGCATTTTTGAACCTTAGTTGGAGAGAGGATTACAAAAATAATAATGACTACTGCTACTGCAACCACTAATAAAAACAAGGTGTGTTGCTTACCAGTAGGCAAGATGGAAGCTAAAGCTCCACTCGAGCAAGGAAATGCAGCATAGAGCACCAGGCCATATTTTCCACCATAAGACCACATCATTACTCTGGAATCCTTAGAAGGGAAGAAAAGAAGAAAAAATTAAGAACCTCTTTCTGACCTCATCCTTCCCTGGAAGTATCCATTGCACCAACATTAGTGTTATAGGGAAACACAGCTAGGAAACCATAGAATCAGATTTGGAAGGGATCTCAAATGCCGTTTAGGCCAACCTCATGTTTATCCAGAAAACCACAGCTAAAACACCCTTGGGAGGTGGCCATCCAGCTCCTGTTTTTACCAAATACCTGTGGAGTACACACTTGTTGCTGTTGCTGCTGCTTAACTGATTTAACCACAAATAACCAAATCATAATTCTAACAGTCAACTGTTCCTTATACAGCTTTGTTTCCAGATCCTGAATCATATTGGTTGTCATCCTCTGTTGGGATACATTTCAGCTTCTCATCTTTCCTACATGGTGGAGATGAGGGAAACCTCAACTTTCATTTGTAATACCTATTTTGTTCAGAACCCCATTTTCTCATTGGTTTTGATTAGAACGATCAGAGGTCTGGGACTGAAATGGGAAACCATTGGGCGGTATACAAATAAATTTTATTATTATTTATTATTATTATTATTAGCCTATTCTCACACTATAATCTGGAATCATTCATGTTTGTAACTATTCATTTCTTGGGTATTACTGTGACTGCTTTTACAGGTATGGTAACTCCATGCTATGTAATATAGACTGCATTAAACTAATTACAGCTAATAATCAAAATAATGGCCAAATTTCCATCTATAGACTGAATATTAAATTCATATACAGATGAAGAAACAAAGTATCAGTTATTGAAGAAGACTGGGGCAGAGTCCTAGAAACTCACTTCACCCTCCTGAGGTAATATTCTGCCTTTTCAAGAAATTAGCCAGCTATTTGCATAGCATTTCATAAGTAATTTTCAAGAAGTAGCCATGTAAAAGGGGGAGAAAAAAAAAAGGAATGTGGGTCCACCTTTAAGACTAACTGGCTTTTATTTTTAGCATGGCCTTTTGTCGATATAAATTTACTTCTTCAGTTGCAGTAGTGGGCGATATTCAGGTATAAAACATATTTATACATTTGTGAAAGTGGGATAGAATGTAATAGGGTCCAGAAAGATGCAAATCATGTCCCTTGCCATAAATAAAGTAAAACATCTCAAGGTATATGAGCCCAGCAGTAATAAGAGATGCTAATGAAATTCTCCCCATCAAAATTGCTTCTGTAATTTTGGAGTTTTAAATAATCTAAACTTATTTGTGATGTGGCAACAATGTGTTAGTAAACTTTTTAATTATTATTTCAGGACTTCTAATCACTTAGCATATACAGTTTCTTGCTTCAGTCTATATCTCTCCTTCCCCTCACCAAACTATCAGGTTGCTAGTATGCATGAGAAGCAATACACACTCTGATGATTATGGATTGATTAAAACACTATCCAAAATGCTACAACAACACTAAGGGCCTTTGCAGACTGCCAGAAATGGTGCAAATTGAGTCCACTTTAACTGCCCTGGCTCAGTGCTTGGGAATCATGGGAACTGTATTTTTTTTCTGAGACATTGAGCCTTCTCTGTCAGAGAGCTCTGGTGCCACAGTAAACTACAGTTCACATTATTCCTTAGCACTGAGCCAAGGCAGTTAAAGTGGACTCAATTTGCACTATTTCTGGCAGTCTGCAAAGGCCTTAAGATTATATATCAGTGCTTGACTTTTTTTAAAATATAGGACTCATGCAGACTAGCACAAAGGCCTGGCCTGGGGGTGGACTCCCCCCTGTTGTTGTCCTGATGCTGAGCACCTGTCTGCATGGTACGTAGCATCAGAATGCCCTCTTGGCACAGTGGGAGGGGGTAAAGTGAGGGCACTTAAAAATTTTCCTTTACTCACTTGATCTCTAGCATCACAGAAAGTGAGATATTGAAAGTTGTTCACCCTTAGAACTCTTCTACTTGCCTTGTTCCCATTTCTTTGATATATTTGGCTTTTCCCTTTTTCTTTGGACGTCTAAACTGTATTTCTAAATGCTCAACTGAAATTTTAAATTATGACAATGCTAGAAATTTGGGTACTGAAGGAAAATTTCTTGAGGGGCAATGGCATTGTTGGTTGGAATTCTATATCAGCTATATAGCTACACAACCACCATAGGCCTGGAATAGATGGGCCAAAAGAAGTGGATTCTGGCCACTTTGGGGGCATAGTGTTTACATGATACATACCCCTAAAGTGGCCCAAAACAAGTCTGATGCCTCTCTCTCGGTCCTTTCGACTGGAGAAAAAGGAACCAGGGTAACTCAGCTCCTGGTGGCACTGCTTGGGTCCTGTGGCGGTTGCCTGCTTTGGGAGCAGGCTGTCCGGTTGCTGCAGTCCCAGCCTCATTGCAGACAGAGCAGCCTTGGGCCACTCCTTCCCACCTGTCTGCTCAGTTATATAGTTATGTAGCTATATAGTTACTTCTGGTCTGAAACCTCCTCCATCCTTTTGTACCAGGCAGCAGTCACTGTGATCAACAGAGTTCTGTTCTCATAACTCAGGGAGCAGCTGACTGACATTCTCAATCCTTCCCATGAACAATCTCCATTGTAACAGGAAGGAACAAGGGCCCTGTCATAATTCTCCCTTGCACTGGAAATTGCTGGGAAGGGTGTGTGTAATCATCAGGCAGCAGCTTCCTGATCAGCAGGGGGACAGACTCTCATTGATTGCATCAGTTGCTGCCCATTAAGTCAGGACTGGGGAACTTTCATGGTCTCTGTTGATGTTAACTGCCATCAAGTCAACTTCGACTTATGGTACTCCATGAATTAGAGCCCTCCAACTCATCCGACCATCAACCACCCTGCTCAGGTCTTGCAAACTCAGGGCAATGGATTCCTTGAGTCTATCAATCTGGAATGTGGTCTTGTTTTCCTACCACTTTCCAGTTTGCAAAGCATTATTGTCTTTTCTAGTGAGTCATATCTTCTCAGGATATGGACAAAGTATGATAGCCTCAGTTTATTCATACTGGCTTCTAGGGAGAGTTCTGGTTTTATTTTCTCTAGGATCCATTTATTTGTCTTTTTGGCAGTCCACAGTATCCAAAGAACTCTTCTCCAGCATCACATTTCAAATGTGTTGATTTTGTCCCTATCGGCTCTCTTTACTGTCTAGCTTTCACAACCATATATAGAAACTGGATATATGAAGACTGGGACAATCCTAACTTTAGTGTTCAGTGATATATATTTACAGTTCAAGATCTTGTCTAGTTCCCCCATAGCTACTCTTCCAAGTCCTATCTTTCTTCTGATTTCTTTACTTCTGTCACCATTCTAATTGAAGACTGAGCCAAGGTATGGAAAATATTGAACTATTTCAATGTCTTCATTGGAGATTAGCACACTCTTTTTAAGGCACCTTATACCTGAGGGGATAGAGGCATGTTTAAATTTAAAAATGGCTTTTATCATATTCACTTGTGTCAGGGTGAATGCAGCCTATACAGCCTGGCTACCAGCCAGGCTTATTCTGCAGCTTTTCAAAAACAGGATTTTCCCATTCTTGAAAGGCCACAGAATACTGTATACAGGCTGCATTTGCATGGCCACAGTGAATACAATAAAACCCGTTTGTAAATTTAAATGCACCTCTATCCTGTCAGGGATAAGGCACTTTAAAAAGAGTGTGCTAATCTCCATTGTCTCCTTAAAACTGTGTAAATCATCTGTGGTCATTATTTTTGTTTTCTTAATGTTCAACTGTAAACCTGTCCTTGCACTTTCTTCCTTGACTTTCTTCAGCAATTAATCCGTCTTTGCTATTTTCTGCAAGAAGTATGGTCTCATTCACATATTTTAAATTGTTGGTGTTCCTTCCTTCGGTTTTCACACCTCCTTTCACTGATTCTGATCCATTTTTTAGCAGATGTGGTGAAAGTCTTTGTTGCAGAATTTTGATCATCACTGTGCTTGCATGAGAAAACAATGTAATGGTCCTGTGGTTACGGCAATCCCTGGTGTCCTCTTTCCTGAGGATTGGAATGTACAGTCACCTCTCTTTTTTCACAGGGGATCCATTCTGGACCCCTCTCCTGTGAAAAAGGAAAAACACAAATATTCAAGCCCTATTGGCTTGAATGGAGGCGCATGCCCATGGGAGTAAACGGGTGTGTGCCATAGGTGTGCCCCCCATTTTGTGCCCTCCATTTGTCCCTC
>CM034701.1:228445971-228472317 GCA_020142125.1 Phrynosoma platyrhinos | reverse complement strand
AGAAATGCTATCACTATTAATCTAGAAATTTCTGATTATTTGTAAACATGTAACACAATGTATTTCAAATGCAAGTATCTTATTCTCTGCAGCCAAAGTGGCACCCAAAGCACTGTACAATCTTTGCCTTTATTAACATCTTAACAGTAGTAATATGTTACTGTTGTTGTTTGTGTGCCTTCAAGTCATTTCTTCTTGGCAAGATTTATTCAGAAGGAGTTTACCTTTGCCTTCCTCTGAGGCTGAGAGAGTGTGACTTGCCCAAGGTCACCCAGTGGGTTTCCATGGCTGTGTAGAGTTCCAAATCCTGGTCTCCAGAGTCTTAGCCCAATGTTCAAACCACTATACCACACTGACTCTCATGTTGGGGCTATTTATTTCTATATGATTCTATTTTGTACTCTTTGTTGACCTACTCTTTAAGGCTATGGGTCTCATGAGCAACAAAGGAAAGCATCTTTCTAGATGCACTGCTACAGTGAGAGGTAAGCTTGTTCTAATGCAGGACATCCTGCCCTAGTGTAAACAAAAGTACTTCTTAGAATGTTCTTCTTTAAAATCTAAGCAATTTTTCCAGCCAGGCTCTTCAGAAAATAAATATCTATTCCCAGGAAAGGGCATGAACTTCATACTGTTCCAAAACCACAGATTCTGCTTTCCAGGCTTCATTAAAATTTGTTGTTATTACTACCATTACAGAGACTTCATCATGAAAGAGTACAGCAATCATTAGGTCATCTCTACAGTAAGCAACAATAAGAAAGTGGTTATTTCCCCACTTCAGAGAGAAAGCAAGACAGAAATCTTCACTTAAGGCCACAGGAAATTATATCCAACTATGTTTGGAGGCTTTTCTCTTAACCAGTGGTTCTCAAACTATAAGTCACTTCCTCTGAAATAAATGTATATGTCAATTTATACTTTTGAGTCTTCCCTTTTGCCTCAATAGGCAATCACTTGCTAATTCATTGTATGACATCTTGTAAATATTGATCCACACAAAGCATCAGTTCTGTCTACATGCATATGAACATTTCCCAAGCACTGAAAAAACACCCCAAAGTCTTGTACTGTGAAAAGTGAAACATTTCCTTCAGAAATGATGACAATTGCTAATGTGCTTGCTTGCCATCCAGACTGTGGCTATGGGGCAAGTTTGTTTGTTTGTGTTAATAATAAGCATCTATCTGATGTTAATCAAAAACAACCAAAGCTCCTTCAGCTCACTGTGTCACTTTGATCATTCTTAATCTTTTAAAACCTGGTTGCTTACCTCCTCAATTGTTTGTATGCAAACATAGTCATAGATTTTTGTTTTCTAAAAAGAGAAGCATAATAACCTCTTCCCTCACAATGATGCCCAGAGTTTCTATGGAGTGTGTTTATTTAATTACCCGAGGGCTTTTGAATCCAACCCTTTCATGTACTAATACATGTCTGCTGTGTTACCTATTTTTAGTGAAAGGAATACATGGTATTATAACTATCCTTTTCTACTAGGCTATTCTCCCATTTGTTACTCTGTTAATCTGACTTTTGAATCAAGACATGTGAGACCATTGTGAAATGTCAGAAAAAAATATGCATTTATTCCAGAATTTGCAAGTATTATTTTTTTTCAGACCGCAGTGCCCAGAATACCCCAGCCACCATGGGTAGTGGGTTACTTAGATATTCCAAAAAAAGCGCAGCTGTTCTGAGCACTAATGTATACACTGAAAGCCTTCACATGTTGGCCATGTGCTTGCCAATTCCATATATGAATTCAAAATACCCAGCCCTTCTCCTCTTCTCCTATTTCATTTGGCTTATCCACACAGCCTAAAATAAGTGTTCTTATTTCATAACTACATTGACCTATTTAGACAATATCAAAACAGAAGGAACCCTGGCCCAATCCATACTTCAGGGCAATTCTCCAGAGTGAAAAGAGTCCCCTTTTACTCTGAATCAGGCTGAAACTCCAGAGGATCTCTGGGCAAGTGGACTGCATACTGAGTATAGGGATGAATTAAAGAACATTGACAGGTGAGCCACAGCCACAACCTCTTCCCACTCATCACAGCTCACCACTGTATTTTCACTTTTGAGTTCATGTGGTTGCTTTGTCACCATTCCTTCTTCAGATGTGTCAACTGATTGCATGAGCACACATTAGCACAACAATACCATCAGTACAGTGCACCCTCACAAACTGATCACACAAATGTACGTTTATACAACAATGTGCTGTACGTTCATACAACAATGTACATTCATACAACAATTAGCCTGTCGTGGGTGATGGATATGCAAACTGCTCATCCTCCCTGCAAGTTTGAAAGCTCCAATGGTAAGCTCGGTTTTCCTGTTAGTGTGCATATGACCAGTGTCTCCAAATGCTCCCAAAGCTCAGCCATATATACAACTAGGGACCATCTAATATAGGCATACCATTGCTATGGCCTATTTTCTCCTTCTTCTGCTAACTACTAACTATCCTTCAAAAGGAAACAGGATGATTCATTGTTGCAAGAAAACATCTACTGCCAGAAATCCGATAACATATTGCATTGTTCCACCCCACACAGGGTTACTACTAGAGCTTGGAAAGTTACTTTTTAGTAGTAATTTGTTGCCATTACAATTTTTTTTAGGAAGTAGCTCTTGCTCATAGCATCGCTTCATTATTCAATATTATTTAAGATGATTTTTTATCATTAACGATTGATAAGAGAGTGGTAAAGAACATGTATAGTATTGAATTACTTTATTGATGATCCACTTTTCCACAAAGGAGCTTCAAAAATTCTTTTACCTCTAAAAGTACAGTTTAAAAATAATTTTTAGAGGTAGCTAAACATGTTATCCATCACACCAGTAAAGTAACTTGGTTTCACTTGTTACATTACCTTCAAACTGTAACATTGTTAAAGGGCTTGTTACTGAAAAGGTAACACATTATAGATAATGATATAACTTGTACCATGCTACTTCTGAGCTCAGCCAGCTTCTGACAGTCTCCATTTCCATATTGGGAGAACCATTTGCTTATCAACTGCCTTCTGCCTCTTTGGGCCATGAAATGTGAAGGGACGTAAGATGGTCCTTTACTGATTGTCAAAAAAGAGGACAAAAGAGAGCATGATTTGCATAACATCTGTATATGCTAACTGAGATGCACAAAGAAGAATTGCTATAATTTAACTAAAAATACAGTCTATTTCATTGTATCAGGGAGGGCTGTGACCAGGTGACCAATATGCCTCTGCTCAATCTGCTGTCCCTGTGCTAGCTGGTGGTGGGCCTCTGCCTTCCTCTCCATTCTCGTTTCTTGATACTGAAACCAGATTTGGACCATATGGGCCTTCAAGCAGAGGATGCCTGCAGAGAGAAGATTGTTGGCAGTTCTTCAAATAGAGGTTTGCCTTTTGTAATGATGCATGGCTACCCTAATGCTCACTGTAGTAGCTGACCTGACTACTGAACTACACGCTGGGGATTGCGTGATGGAATTACTCTTCATGAAGCAAAGATTCCCTGCATTTAGGATCTCAATTTCAGAGAGAAGGAAAGAGAAGAGCTCAAGAGTACAAGTTGACCTTTTAGCCTGACATGCTCATTTTCAGTGTGCAAGGAATTTCTTTTCCATGGATATGCATTTCACCATGTAGGACTCCACTAGCAATCTGAAATGGTATGGCAGATGTTGATCACTATCATGAGAACTAGACTATAAAAATTCCTCTACAGAGTTACTGATGGCATGACTATGGGATATTCCCTAGAAGAGAACAGTATCAAGATATTTTAGATAAGCACATGTAACATTGATTCTGCAGAGCCAGGGAAAGGGTATTTAATAGTATATGAGAAGATGAAAAACAACTACTTTAAAAACAGAACTGAAGATGGCATTTCTTTAGCCACAAAAGAGGAATACAAACAGGAAGAAATGTACACTAAGAAATTGATACTTTTTTTTTGTTTGAATGAAGTTTAAATAGAATAATTAAATTTACCATAATCAGTAAAATGTGTGACTCACATTTATTGGAGCAGCTATTTCCCATTGCATAATTTCCCTTGTGGACTTACAGTTTTAATTTAAAAAAGAGTGAACACATAATTTTATATATGCCAGCATGTGTGTGAGGTTAAGAAAAGCATAAGCCTACATGGGGAAATCAAAGTATGGCTTACCACTAGTCTGACACTAAACACAAGGGCTGGGTATGCTCTGCAACCATAATAAAATCCTGCATCATGAGCAGCTGGGTGAGCCAGAAGAACACTAATAAGGTAATCCAAGCTATTCAGAGGTTCAAATTCAGTGCAAACTGGGAACAACTTAAAGGTTTACTTATTTGTGTTTTTTAAAGCATTTTACTGTAAAAGAAAAGAAATGGAAAAGCTCCAAGAGTAATTTACATGGATTAGTAAACAAACAATTCCGAGGTTTACACTTTAAACAGCATGGCACACAAGTAAAAAGGTATGGATAGGGAGAAACTCAAGCACCAGATTGCAGTTACCATTCTTATAAAGACCAACTGTGATGAGGACTGTTCAAGTAGTTAGGAGGACTTAGGCATAATTCCCATTATGATTTAAAGTGAATTGCTGATTTGGTTATATGACTGTCATTCCCACTTGAAACCAGTTCTGATCCTATTAAGCTCGGTTGTAATTGCAATGAAATGAGGCAAACGCAAAAAACCCACTGTTTCCTGACACTAGTTCTTTGGTGGTTCTTTTGAAAAGAATCGATTCTGAAGCATGTTCAACAAGTAGGAATGACAGATCTGAATTGGATCATACTGGAGAGGAGGGACTATTGGCAAGAGGGTGTTTACCATCCCTCCTCAGTTTTTTGAGATCTGCCATCCCCCTCCCCCCCAGCACTGGCTTTGTGCTTGTATGACCTATGGGTGCATTATATATATAATTTTTTTTTTCAGACAGCAGTGCCCAGAATACCCCAGCCACTATGGGCAGTGGGTTACTTGGATATTCCAAAAAAGCAGGTGTTCTAATGTATACACTGAAAGCCTTCACATGTGTGTGTGTGTGAGTGTGTGTGTGTGAATATATGAGCCATTGTTTTTGCAACTACTTGCTGGCATGCTAGGCAATCAACCAATGGATCAAATCTATCAATTTTTTTAAAAAAATAGTTCCCAAGCCAGGCTGCTAAAGTCGCCCCGCTTGGTGCCTGCATTGGCCTCATCCTCACCGTGTTGCTCCTTGCATCACTGATGACACGTAGATGATTGACATGTATTTTGAAGTAGTGAAAACTAGTGGGAATGACAATTGTGCCAAAAAAGAAGTGATTACAAGGGAATAATGAAAAGATCTACTTTCATAGTGGGAATGATGAACCTTTTGGAATCGATTCACCGACATAGAGTGAAGGTGAATCACAAACCAGTTTAAATGTAAGTGGGAATGAGGCCTAAGTATTTCGATGATGATGATGATGATGATGATTGCACATATTCTACATCTGTTACTTAGTTAAGTATTCTTAGTTAAATATATTAAGTAGAAATTATGAAAATGGAACCGTTACAGATGAGTGGATCTAGGTAAGTGTTTTGTATTCACAATCATTACTTACAACTGTGAAACTAATGTCATGACTGTAACTCTCCCCACCCCAACCTACTTTTATGGGCATCAGCTTCATGGGAAGAAGGAAGTCCATTCTGCCAGCAATTAGAGCAATAGTGAACAATGTTTTCACCATGCTGAGCAGGGATCAGGCTAAAAGAAGTTAATTTGCTAAGTATACTTAATTAAGTAGCTGATGTAGATGATGATGATATGGAAATAGAATAGAACAGATTTAGGAATTACAGGGAGCAGAAACAGGCTGACCTGTTCATCTGTTTGAGTACGTGTCATCCATGGATATAATAATAATAATAATAATAATAATAATAATAATAATAATAATAATACGGTAATAATAATATAATTTATTTATATTTCTTGCCTCTACCTATGGATTGAGGCGGGAGTACAAAGATAAAATGTACAAAATGTACAGTAGTACAATCAATAAAAAAGAAAAACATAACAATAAAACCACAACAATAATAAAAAGAACAATAATAAAAACAATAAACCCAATAGTAAAAACAATAAAATAACAGCAATAATTAATACAATAATAAAATTACAATACAGGTCTATGCCGTGAGTGATATAATCTTTTTCACATGGGAGGTCCTTATAAGATGGTAATTTCTAATCTTATGTTCAGTTAGGGAGGTTGGGTGGATAGGCCCGCCAGAAGAGCTCCATCTTAAGTGCCTTCTTAAAGGCCTCTAGCGTGGAAATAAAATGAATCTCCTCTGGCAGGCCATTCCATAACTTGGAGGCCACAGCCATGAATGATATTTGGGAAGTAGGTATTAGTTTAATTTTACAGTAATTTAGTAAATTCTTCCCTGATGTTCTGAGGGTGCAGGACGGATTGTGTAGGGAGAAGAGTTCCTTCAAGTAATTCGGACCCAAGCCATGTAGGGCTTTATAGGTGATAACCAACACTTTGTATTGTGCTCAGAAGCTAATCGACAGCCAGTGAAGAGCTTTTAATACCGGTGTAATGTGGTCCACTCTAGATGTTCCAGCGACCAGTCTGGCTGCCACATTTTGGACCAGTTGAAGCTTCCATGTAGCCCCATGTAGAGCATGTTACAGAAGTCTAAACAAGAGATTACCAGGGCAAGTACTACTGCTTCAAGGTCCCTCTGGTCCAGGTAGGGGCGTAGTTGGCAAATCAGCCGAAGCTGGTTCCAAGCACTTCTGGCCATTGCATCTATTTGAGATGACAACTGCAGGGATGAGTCCAAGAGTACTCCTAAACTGCGAACTTTGTCCTTTAGGGGAAGTGTGACCCCATCCAGGACTGGATGACAGAACTCCCTTCCTGGACCGGGGGTACCTATCGTGAGCACCTCTGTTTTCTCTGGATTCAGCTAGAGTTTGTTTTCCCTCATCCAGCCCATTACCAACCCAAGGCAGGCATCCAGAGGAGAGACGCCATGGATATGCCCTATTACAGCTTCCTTGCTTCTGTTGAAATGGAATTGAACTGTGGAGAGATCTTGTAGCAACTTACAGATGGATAAAAAAGCCTGTTTCTGGGCTGCTTGGGGATTTGGCAATTACATGATGCATGCTTCCAAGCCACCCAGAAGCCATCCTCAAGCTGCCTCAATCCAGAAAAGCCACCCTGAAAAGGACCAGTAAAAAACTGCGCCTTTTCAGAGGGCTGTTTGGAACTTGGCAGCGGAGCAGATTGGTGCCGTGCGTATGCAGTTACGGCAGTTCCAGGATAAGTGGCTCCAGGGTGGCCCCATCCACCCTTTTAGGGCAGTCTGATTTATCCCTAACTGAATGAAAGAAGTTGGCAGCATGAACTTTCATAAGTCTCCTTCCAAATGCATCTGAAGAAGTAGACTTTAGTCTATGAAAGCTCATGCTACCAACTTCTTTCTTTCAGTTAGTCCCAAAGGTGCTACAAGATCTCTCTACATACTGATTGTACAGACTAACAGAGCTATAGCTTTGAATGAAAAACCCTGCCAATTTTAAAATATACTAATAAAATAATAAAAAGAACTTTGAATTACAATTCAGAGTAAATTTTGAGAATTTTTTTTTAAATCCATACAGATTGGTCCTGTTTGATCCATAAATCAGGATCAATGGGGTCATTCAGGTCATTCCAAATGATCATCTCATTCTGCCAATCTGAAATGCAGCAAGTGGACCAGGCTTAAAGATTTAAATCTACAGGCTTCCCCCTATGTAGCTGACAGAAGCCTGTGGCTGGAGTAAACTGAATGAGGGCTGCAGAGTAAAAGAAAGAGGTTGCCTCCCTTTTCACTTCATCATGGACTCAATCCACAGTGTTCCATTCTTCTTCCCACAAGAATAAATGTACATTCAGAACTCCGAAGGTGAGCATGCAGCTTGGCCCATGCTTATTCATTTGGGTAAAGTATACCATGAGACACAAACATTCAAATATTAAGATGAATAAAATCATTATGGAGTATAATTTGGACCTGTGAATTCCCTCTTCTCAGGTGTCAACTCTGTTATAAACTCCTTAGGCCTCATGGATCAAGCACATGTGCTTTTAGGTTCTATCACTCTTTGCATTTGTTTCCATGAAATATGAACTCCAAGAGACTTGGATTGGGTCCTTATATCCTCCCACCATCCTTCCACCACCTCAACCAATGCTGCACTTGCCTAAATGACTTTGCTCCATTCACAATAATAAATTGCTAGCTTTAGCAGCCCTTGAAAAGATGAACAAAGAAAAGGTTCTTCTTGGAAAAGTTTGATTCCATCTGGTGGCAATTACTTTGTGGTGCAATTGGAGTAGCAAGTCACACAACTCATTGACTTCATTGAGTGAATTACTGATTGAATGATTAAATAAATAGATGTATAAATAATGGTTTTGAGAAGCCATTTTCTCCATTATGTTAGGCCTCTCCTCCTTGAACGCTGAGATTCAGGATGATAGACCTCAGCTGGAAGGACATCAGAGTCTAACTGTGACACACCAGCTGACAGCCTTCTTCTGGAACCACCACAGGCTAGGTTGAGCCCAGGAACTCCAGGTAGCATGCAACTTCCCCAAAAGAGGGGCTAGCCACCCTTGAAACAGAGGTTGCCTCTAAGCCCCAGGAAGAAATGGCATCTGAAGGAGCAGGAGGCCAGGACACAAAGGCCAAAGTTCTGACAGAGGAAACCCCAGCAGTAATTTGTTTTCACCAGCAGCTGCCCAATGGAATTGTCCTTGTACAAATGCATATTCATTTGCTTTGCTACAACTGCTGGCTCTTGTGTGCATGTGCCTTCAACTCATCTGTCACCTTATGGTTACCCCATTAATTTCATAGGGTCTTCTTAGACAAGAAATACTTAGATGTGGTTTTGCCAGTTTCTTTCTATGAAATATAGCCTGCAGCACCTGGTATTCATTGGCAGACTCCCACCTATATATTAACCAGGGTCAGTTCTGCTTTGCTTCTAAGATCAGATGGGATCTAGTGCCTTTAGGGTATTTAGGAGCAACACAAATTCTAGTTGATCTTGTTTCCTCCTCTCAGTATTCCCAGAATTCCTGTTGACTGTTCTCCTGGCTACTTTGACCTTGGCATATTCCACTGTCAACTCACTTGGATACTCCTTGCACTGGTTAATGACACAACAGGGCATTTATCAGTTATTTATTCTCTTGACAACCCCCTTAGCCTGCTCTTTTATGCCAATTCTATACTTCTGTTGATTCTGTGGACTGCTCCAAATTCTGACTTCCTCTGTTGATATTCCATGTGAACTGTTGCATGGGCTGATGAACTCTTTGGCTTTGTCAGGTACTTACAGTCACACACCAGAATACATAGTTTATATAGTTTCAACAGTGCAACCCTTCTCTTTCCTATCCTGTCCCATGAGGGGCTGTGATGGCACAGTAGAAATCAATTAAAGCAGTGGTTCTCAAACCTTTTACCCTTGTGTCCCCACTTTTCATCAACATACAGACATCACCCCCCATCAACACATAAAATATCTTGTTTGTTTACTGTGTATATTTTTGTTCACACATTCATGTATATTCATATTTTAACATTTAACTCTCCTCATCCTCTTCCCTCCTTCTCTTTGTCTTTATCTTCCTTTCCAGGATAGAAAAGGTTCAGAAGGAGGAGAAGATAACACACCCTCTGAGTCTTGCACTCCCCTTGAATAACTCTTGCATCCCCACTGGGGTCCTACCCCACAGTTTAAGAACCCCTGAATTAAACCACTCCATTTGAAGAGGAGTTCAGACAGCCTGACCTTGCTCATACAGTTTATTCAAAGTAGTCATGCTTGTAGGGTGCTGCACATTGTTAACAAACCTAAAGTTAAAAACAAAGCTGGAAAACCAACAATTACTTACCAACATGATGTTCCAAGCAGTTGGTTTTATATTTGAATTGATTCCAAAAATGCTTTATTTCAGCTGCTTATTCTTTTCTCTTAATACACATGCTCTACCACCAAGCAATTCACATTGTCAAATGTATACAGTTCTTTTTCTTTGCAGTTTAAAGCAATAACGGTTAATATAATTTAAATAAATTTGAATGAGCACATTCATGGATACTTAATGGCCAATTTCATCTACATAAGTATAAACCATTAAATCAAAAGCAAAGAATGAAAAAAATAGTTCACTGTAATTACTTAATTGGTCTGTAAATGTAAAATCTAATTAGAGGCATGTAATACTGTATAATCTTATTAGAGATCTTTGTAAACTGTTCTGGGTCCCCATTTCAGATGAACAGTAGAATAATAATTCTTTAAATAAATGAGTGAATAAAAATGCTACAATAAAATTAATATGATTGCATTAATAGACAATGTTTTGGCATTTAGGGACAATAGGCTTTTTTAAAACAACAACACAACAACAAGGCTAGTACTGAGGCTGGATGGGCACACAGACTACCACATTTTTCCATTTTTTGTAACATCACAGAGCTCATGCATTTTCTTAAGGGAAAGATGTACAGCTCTTATATACGTGCAAAGATCCTATACCTGGCCACTGAGTAATATACTCATGTGTCTGCCATCTGTCACTTTTTGTGCATGAGCAACAACTTGTAGACAAAAGACATCTTTATTACAATAAAATCCTATGCATACCTATTAAAAAGTAACTCCCACTGAGTCAAATGAGCCTTAATTCTCAGTAATTAGGTTTAGAGTAGAAGGCTCAATCACCTATTTATTGTCTTAGAATTCAAAGACATAGCCATGTTAGTCTGGATCAGTGTGCAATGAGATGCTGTAGCACTTTTGATGATAAGTGAGAGAAACTGGTTTGTAGCATAAGGTCTTGTAAACTCAAATTAGGCTCAGACTATGAAAGCTTATGTTACAAACTTTTTTTCCTTGAAGGTGCTACAATATCGTTTTGCATACTATTTATTGTGTGTTTGGGAAAACATGAATAACATGTTATGAACAACTGCCAACATAACAAAATGACACATGTGTGTCTCCAAAATTGCAAAATCATTACAACCACAAGCAAAGCATTACAGCATGGGTTTCCAGACCTTCAAAACTCTCTATTTACTAGAAAATATGATAATCCAGTGGGATCTGGCAAAGAAATGTTCTAGCATGGATGCCACCGACAGCATTTTTACTCACCATGCACTTTAACAGGCATTACACAGCACATGGCTTTTCATTTAGATTTAAAGGCACAGAAAGAAAGGTCCTTCAGATGGAGTAGGCTGTGGTTTCAGCAGAAGGGGATTACCCCAAGTGGAAGGGAAGGAATGCCCCTTCATTCTGACCATGTATCACAATTCCTCTTCAGATGTTTTTGGACAGCAACTCCCACCATTCCTAACTATCAGAGCTAGTGACCAGGTATAATAGGAGTTCTTGCTCAATATCTGAAAGTCATGTGTGTCTTCCCTATGGGCTCCATGCCTTTAGAGATTTGAAGGTAATAATACAATAATATGTTGCAATCCATTAATATCATGGTGATCTGTTCTAGACAACAAATATCAAGAATATATCCATTTCCTATGAAATCATGGAAATAACAAACGATATTTGAATTTTAGCTTACACTTGTCACATTGTAGAAAACAGGATAATTGTAACCCATTTTGGATGTCAGCTATTCTACAACTGTAAGTTCTCTAGACCTATGGCTACAGTCTTCAGATCTCTAATGGTGGGAAAGTTTCACTAAATTTAACAGAATTGTTCTAGAGCAACATATTTCTAGTCTATGCCCTGTTTTTCTCCTCTTTTCTCACTCATACTACATTTTATAAATAGAATCTAACATGTTACCAGGACTGTCTGTGGTCCAGTTGTGGCTGAATTTTGTATGGTCCAAGTGTAAAAGGTCATAAGGACAATTTATTCCTTGCTCTCTACCCATCTGGACTGATGTTTCCTTCTTGGATTAATTTGTAACACGCTGTTTCTTCATTTGGCTACATTCTAGCCTTACTGATTTCCCTCCATGGCAGCTACAGTGACATCTGTTTACTTACTTGGGAACTCATGGAATTGATATATTGGCGCTACTCACAAATTAGTGAAATTCTTTCCAGATGCAGATGTCTTTAAGTATTCACTCAACAAGCCAACAATCACTAAACTGTTTTGACTATTTTGTCCCTTTACTGATATCTCTCTCAGATGATGTAAACACAATTACTGGAGCAGTGACCAGAACACTTAAGACATGTTGCTGTTACTGTTTAGGGTGGAAGGGATCAAGTTGACATCTCCTTTTACAGAGCCAAATCCAAATCCTGACAGCCCATAAAGGAAAGCAAAAGAAAAATGGACTTACGTTAAAAGCAAGCAGGTGTTTCTTCCAGCCAGCTCTGAGTGAAGCCAAAAGGTTTTCTGAACTGTGGTTGGCAATGAATAGATGAGGGGGCTTCCAGATTTTACAAATGGCAACATACCAACTAGCAAGTGTTTCTCCTGTTCTGCTTTTTAAACAGCAACACAGATGCTCAGCTCTGTTGTATGCTCATATTTAAAGAGTGTAAAAATATCAGTTTAAACACATTGTAGGCAATCATGTTATCCAATAGATGACATCACTGAATTACTGCTCTTCAAACACTTTTCACTCAAACATGAATGTTAAAAACACAAAGAGCCATCTTTACAACTATAGGCACCAAACAGCTTTGATCAGAAATGCTTGAAGGCAGAAAATTCAAAACAACACTAAAAATTATTTCAGCTGATGCAGTGGCCCTCAGTTTGTAAAAAAAAGTATTTCAAATAAAATGTGTTATTCTTTAAGGTGCCACAAGATACTTTCTTTTTATTGTAATAGTCTTAACATGGCTACCACTTTAAAAACTGCCTACAGTTTACACTTATCAAGATGCTATGCAGTGATGAAGAGTGTTATTTGGCTAGTTATCCTTTATTCTTTTAACTCTGTACCAAGGAGTAATTCACAAATTTATACTGCTCTGCTGAAACAGTGGGTCATGAACAAATGTTTAAGGTTTTATTGTGTAAATGCAATATTACCAAGTTTACTTGGTTATGTGAATTACATAATTCTGGGATTTGTAATTTTGTGAGACATTTAGTATTTTCTATCAAATTGTGGCTCTGGTGTCACAACAAACTACAAATCCCAAATTCCATAGCATTGATCCAAGGCAGTTACAGTGGTGTCAAACTGCATCATTTCTGCATACAGATGCAGCTTGGGGCTAATCTATAGTGTGATCTTAGGGCTCTGCAGACAGCGCAAAGCACTGTCTTGGATCCAAGGAGGGGGAGGAGAAGCCGGCCGCTGGCCACCCCAACCCCTTCCTGAAGACATCATCAGACCGTGTGCCATTGCACATGGTGAGCGCTCTGATGACATCCTCCCAGCGCAGCATTTTTACATACTGTGCCGGAAGAGGTGCAAAAGAGCCAAATGGAGTCTCTTCCGGTGCCCTTTCTGTTTGGGAAAGGAGCCAATCCCCTGCTTCTCAGGGTGGCCCACGGCTGCCCATCTGCATCCCCCCTTAGTTGACAATTTTGCTCTTTTTATAATAACCAAGGAAATCCAAGCTGAAGTGTCAGCTCTAATCTAGTGGTCTCTCTCTTCAGTCTCAAATGAATCCTATTTTGCCTAGCATGAATTGGCCTTGTTTATTCATTGTAGTAGCATTAGATCAATATTGTATGAACAAAACATGTTCTTTAACAGAACATTATAGAGTTTGAACAGAAGAAAGCACAGAAGAAAGCACAATAAGTTGCAGGAACTTCCTATAGTTGCAGGAAATGACAAGACAAGTCAGGGTGAGGAGGGGGCACCTATTACTGCTGTCAATTCCTTATTGTGGAATTACATCTCCTATGATTTTTTGAACTTGTTCTCTTCTTCAGAGGCAGAATAACAGCTGCAGGAGATCCATCCAAAACTCTGTAACAAACACTTATCAGTCTTGTTCATTTTAGCCAAAAGGCAGCTATTTCACAAAGCTTAAAATTATGTTTAAAAGATTGAGAATTCTGCTGGTATAAGTTCAATTCACCCTGTTCCCCAGCAAATTCTTCAGCTGAGCTGATTGAGGCAGTCTGTGGTCCAAAACATACTGCAGAAGTAATTCAGTTTCAGACTACTTTGGGCCTCAGCAGACGACTAATAGAGTCATCTCCGAGCCCTGGAAGAGGACGGGCAGCCGCACACGCGGCGCCCCTTCCTCTTCCCGAGGTTGTCCTTGGAGCTGCCGGCCCTCCGCACGGCCGGCACGCCGAGGGCAACCTCCCGCTGCAGCGACCGCACGCGCTGTGGTGGAAAAGGTAGGGAAAGTGGGCCCTACGCGTTTAGGGAGCACTTTCCCTGTCTTCTAAAAGGAGTGCCAATTTGGAGCTCCTTTTAGGGATGCCGCAGGAGCGCCGCGGTGCGGAGGCTGCGGTCCCGCGGCGCTCCGTCCGGCGGCGTCTGGGAAGCTCTCGTGTGCTTCCCCCCTTTGACTGCTCTGACTCTATACTAGGGAATCCTAGGAATTGTAGTTTATTGTGACATCAGAGCTCTCTGACAGGGAAGGATTCCTTAGCACTGAACCAGGACAGTTAAAGTGGCTTCAAGCTGCACTAAAGGCCCTCACAAAAGCACAGTTCCTAGAATTCCCTAGCACTGAGCCAGCTCAGTTAAAGTGGTCTCAAACTGGATTATTTCTGCAATGTGGGAGAACCCCAGGGAAATTGCACTCCCAGTCTCTAGTAGGCCAGCTCAAGATGATAACCATGTGGCTACCTCAGTGTGCCATTGACCCAGCACAGAAACTGAGGTATACTGTCAACCTGTACTCTGAAGCAGGAAAGGAGTGGTGTAGAAATAGGATGCTGCTGGTTGTGTGATAACCCCCTTCTCATGGACAGACAATGTCTTGGTAAGGTTTGATCTTGCAGTATCACCCCACCCCCCTGGGGATGAAGGCCTGCTAGGATGATCTGTTCCTAAAAACATATCGTATCAGAGGGGCTCCAAAATATTCTTCAATATTTCAGACATGGAGGAGCCTCTTGTCTTATTGTGGAACAGTTTGAAATATCCACTTGTTAACCAGACTGTTCCTGAGTCCCTTCCCTGGCACTATGGAGTCTATGTAGGTCACACATATTCTTGCTGGGTACCACATAGAGCACAAATGATGAAAAACATGATATAAATTTGACTATGCTATACCTACTATACAGTACCTGTAGTTAAGAACAGCAAAATGAAGCTTACTTTGCTGTTCCCACCATATACTCAAAAACTCTTCCAGCAAACATTTGTGGGTGGTTCATAGCTTGTTAACATATAACCTAATGAATGATCCAGAAAAGCTGCTGTGAAAATTTTGAGGATAAATTTACCTCTATGATAATTTGAATGCTGTTGCTATGACAGTTCGAAAGGTCTCTGATGTACTTTTTGGATCAGTTTTGAGGGATTATTCACCAATTGCAGCCTGAGGACATGGATATGATGCTGGTAGCTGTTTGACAGCTTAGACTAATTCTTATCCTCTGCAGTATATGGCTTATTTGAACCAGCTGGCAGAGGGGAGAGTGACTTAAGATCCTATTGCTATTCCCAACTAGAGTAGAGCCACTGAAGCAATGGGACTTATCTAGAGGTTGATTGAACACTGAACATTTGAGTGGTACCTACTGACTTGAAAGACACTGGCTTGAATCCTATTGTTAGTCCCAGCTAAAGCTGACATACAGTGGGCCCTTGCTGTCTGCTGGGGTTTTGTTCCAGGGCTCTCCTTGGATACCAAAATCCATGGATGCTCAAGTCCCATTAAAAACAATGGTGTAGTAGAATAATAGAATCATAGAGTTGGAAGAGACTACAAGGGCCATCCAGTCCAACCCCCTGCCATGCAAGAACTCACAGTCAAAGCACCCTGACAGCTGGCCATCCAGCCTCTGCTTAAAAACCTCCAAAGAAGGAGATTCCACCACACTATGAGGGAGTGTGTTCTACTGTCAAACACCTCTTACTATCAGGAAGTTCCTCCTAATGTTGAGGTGGAATCTCTTTTCCTGTAGCTTGCATTCATTGTTCCGGGTCCTATTCTCTGGAGCAGCAGAAAACAAACTTGCTCTATCCTCAGTATGACACCCCTTCAAATACATAGAGAATTGTTCCTTATATAAAGTGGCAAAAACAAGATTTGTGTTTTGGATTTTTAATAAATATATATTTTGAAGCCATGGATGGTTGAATCTGTGGATAAGGAATCCATGGATATGTAGGGTCAACTGTATTAAATCAATGGGTTCTACCTATGTGTTGATTCACCATTCAACAGCTGATTCAATCAGTCTAGTTTTAATTAGAGTTAACAAATAAGAGTATACTATTGAGGTCAGTCTGAAACCCATCTTAGGGGGGATGCAGATGGTGAAAAATGCCGTCTTCAATCTCAGGAAGGCAAAGGGCAGCCAGACGCTGGGTGCCCCATTCCCTTCCTGAGGATGTCAACGGAGTGATTGCCTGTCCACACGACGGGTGCTCTGATGACGTCCTTCTGGCTCAGCGTCTGGATATTTTAGTGCTCCTTTCACACGCAGCGAAAGGGAAGATTGGGGCTGAGGTGTCCAGCAGCCTCGGCCTCGATCCTCTGCTTCCGGGGGCGGCCCAGGACCGCTCATCTGAATCCCCCTTTAGACTCAAATATTTAGGACAACTACTAATTGCTTATGAGTATCCCTTTGTGGGCAGGATTCTTGAGAGGATACTCATGGTTTACCCTCTGTAGGTTGGAGATTGGTGGCACTGCACTATGGTGGTTCTCTTTCCTACATAGGATGCTGCTTTTAGAGAATGCAAGGAAAGTTTTCTGACAAGTAGGGTGTGCAGTGACACTGAGTGCATCTTCTCCTTCAATGTTCTTTAATATCTTCATGAAGCTTCTGGGATCAGTTATTGATAATTAGGAACAGCCCAGGGTTATATCCAACACTGTTTCTGCTACTTCTGAATCAAGTATGGCTCTGCAGGTTCAGAATTTGCATCTTGATGTAGTGATGGGCTTCATAAAAGTCAGTAAACTAAAGCTGAATCCTGATAAAAAGGAAACCCTTTGGTTTAGTACTTCTTAAATTCAAGATGATGGAGCTACACTTGCCTTGAAGGTGCTAGTCCATAGATCAGGGTTACTACTAGAGTCATATTGTCACTGTAGAATCATGTGGCCTTGGTTGCTAGGAGAACCTTCTACTGCTGTGCCCATTCCTGAATGGAGATAGTTTGGTCATAGTGACTCATATATTAGCATTTTCTAGTCTAGATTACTGCAATGTACAAGGGAGTCTAGCAAAGTAATAATTATCACCTGGAAGTTATTATGGTATATTGATGATATTTTGTCAGTGCCATCATTGGTCCCTAAGTGCATGATGTTGAGAAAATCAGCTCTTTGTGTCCTTTATTTAGTTACAGATTATTCCAGAAGTGACTAAAGTGTCAGAGGGAGAAGACTGAGGCTTGCAGCCTGATAAAGTTCCTGCATTTGAAGGGTGATAGTGCCTGGCAAATTAATGGTGAAATTATGGTAGGTTATGGAAATGATTGCCCATCTTATGACACTATTGTGAAGTAGAAAATGAATTTCCAAACTGGTCACATGTTCCACACAGATGAGCCAAGACCTGAAAGACCATCATTGACAGATGATGCAGCCACAGTGAAGAAGGTGGAGTGTTTCATCTTGGAAGACAGATGAGCAACCATCCAAATGATCATGAATGAAACTCAGTTATGCTGGTATGTGGAAAATTATTCATGATGAACTGCACATGTCTAAGGTGTCTGCATGCTGGGTTCCATGTTTCCTAACCTCTTTCCGGAAACAAACATGGTGTGACCTTTCAAGACAGATGTTGATGCTGTTGGAACAGGATGAAGAGGGTTTTTTTTTCTCTCGTAATCTGGTAACCATGGATGAATCTTGGATCTATCAGTATGATCCAAGACCAAAATCATGAGCATGGAGTGGAAGCATGCTGATTCCCCACAAAAAGGCAAAGCTGCAAAAAAGGTGCACCAGGGAAATCATGCTCTCAGTTTTTTGGGATTGTCATGGAATAATTCTCACAGATTACCTTATAAAGGGAGAAAACATCACTGGCACATGCTACAGCAATCTTCTGAACAAGTGGCGAGATGCTCTGAAAAAGAAATACCGTGGGTATGCTCTCCAGAGCCATTCATCTTCTAGCTGATAATGCACCAGCTCACTCATCTCAAATTGCAGTTCACAAAGCAAAGGCATGTGGCTTTGAGATCTTGCAACATCCGCCTTGTTCTCCTGACCTTGCACCAAGTGACCTTTTCTTGTTCCCAGAAATGAAAGATCAATTGCGGGGTTGCCGATTTGACAACACAAATGGCATTATTCATAAAGTGGAAGAGTGGTTTAAGGTGCAATCTGCATACTTCTACAATGGTGTTCGGGGGGGGGGTCAAGAAATGCTGGGGAAAAAAATGTGTAAATCTGGATGGTGACTACACAGAGAAATGTTGACAACTACAAATCAAAACAAACTTTCCTTCAAAAATTTTTAAAAGGTGATAATTAAAACATTACCCCCTTTTATTCTTTGATGGGCTGCCCTTAAGGTTAATTCATGAGCTGCTTGCTAGCATAATGTCTCTCCCTTAGGGAAGGAACTTGGGTTCCCTTGAAAAGAACTAGGGTGAAGCTATTTTACCTATTAATAAAAACATACCTGTTTTATTGTTTTATTGCTCTGACAGGCTGATGAGTTTTAAATGTAGATTATTTTAATATGTATGTGTTTTATTTGTTCTTTTAAATTCATGTATGTTTTAACTGAAGTTGTGTTTTAACTGATGCATATTTGTTGGTCTGTTGTTCCCCACCTTGATCCATGGGGAGAGGCAGGTAAGAAATAAATATTATTATTTTGATGATGATGATGATGTGATTCTCAGATATTTATTCTTAGTACTAGCTTTAGTAAATTCTTGATTATTTTCTTTGCTTAACTATTCTTTTAAGTATAGTTTTTTGTGGGTTTTTCGGACTATGAGGCCATGTTCTAGCTCATAGCCTGAAAAACCCGCAAAAAAATATGGATGCCAGCCATGAAAGCCTTTGACTTCACATTGTTCTGTTTTACATTTTATGATAAAAGATAGACTATAACAATTGTAATGAACAAATAAAGTAAAGATAATTAAGAGTGACGTTAGCATTGATCATTATAAGAATACACAATGGGCAAAACCAGGACTAACACAATTCAACAGAATTCCAGTGAAATCCAGAAATCTCTACTGAAGTTACCTACCAGACTCAAAGGAACCATTGTGAAGTACCTGTTTTTCATGCTTAGCTTTTTCACTTACAGAGATAACACATTTTCACACATTGATTTACTAAAAGGGGAAAACAATGCTACATTTTTTTTTATTTCTGAAAACTAGTGAGCAAATAAGAGAGCTATGGTGATGTATTCAGGAAGAAAGCTCAGCATTCTCTAAGTAGCTATAATGTATTTCAATTGCAACCAGTTAAATTATGGTTGAACAGCTAGAAATAGTATTAGGTTCTCAAGCTGCTTTTTGTGAAATGAGGTTATCTTTTTGACAACATGGAATGGAAAACTCAAAGGTCATGATCTAATCGAAGAACATAAACACTTTTTTACAAGTGTATAAAAATCCATGAGCAAAAGAGACATCTGCAGGGAAAGACAGAACCAAATTCCTCTCCATACTCCCCTCCCTTCTGCCATTTTGGGATTTGTGGTTTCAAGTGAAGGAGGTTGGCAGGAACTCTCCTTATTACGTTTTCATTTAATGAAATCATGTGGCTGTAAATCAAATAGAAATAGGAATAACCAAAGTCACCACATCCTCCAAGAAGGTTCATATTGACTTTCAACTAGAGCTGCTTGGGTGATGAATTATCAGTTGTCAAGTATAAAAAGGTCACCCAAAACTTGTCTAGGTTTTCCATAGCCACAAACACCCTCAATTCCAAAGTTTAACCTAACTCTAGTTGAAAAATGAGTATTTCATCCCACAAATCGCTGCTAAAAAACAAAAACAAAAACAAAAAACCCACAAACCCGCATCTACTTCTTTGCCAAAATACCTGCATGTTATCTAAAACTAGTTGTGCATATAAAGAAAGAGTTCTGGCAAGCAGACTACTCAGAAACATATGGAAAGGTATGGCATCCACCCAAAACACTTGCTTTAAATGAGTGTAGCAAAGCATTATTGGGAAAATGAGGCAAGAGTAGTGATAGATAGACTGCCTGGAGTCCCATTAATTTGTCCATTAAAGAATGATTAAGGAAGGGCCCACTTGAAGTCCAACATTAATCAATTTAACAGATCAGTAGCAATTGGGTGAGATGTCTACACCCCAGCATGCTCCCACTGACATCATGGGGAAGGCAGTAAGGCCTAGGAAGTTTCTCAGTTTGCTATACTTCTGTCAGAATAGGTGGGTTCATCCTAGGAGATGGTGGCAACAGGATCATAGGAAGCAGTGCCAACAGAAACAATCCAGGACAAGGATGGGCAGACATGAAGATTGTTGGATTTTCCCCAAGCAAACCCTCTAGGCCTCCAAATCAAAGCAAAGTGCAAAAGGCATTAGACTTTGAATTAAAGAACAGGGCACCTCTGAGCACATTCTAACTCTACAAATTTGTTTTAAGTACCAGAATGGAGTTGAGCACAGTCCTTTCATGGAAAAATCTACTCCTATTTACTCCAAGTTAATTTGTGTAGAAAATATAATTTTTGAGTCAGAAACTCTTGCTGATATACTGCAAATCACCTGGAGATTTATGCGTTGATCCTAATCTACTTTCTGTTCACTCCTGTTCTATCGGACATACTAGAAAGGCAAAGGAAGCTCATAGATCTATTGACTCTGGTTTCACCAAGGAAGTAACTTGGTAGTTTTATTAGTTTGTTATTGATGTCACATGGACTAATGCCAAAATCTCAAAAATGATTAGTTTTTACTGAAAGATATCAAGCAAAGAAATATGACTGGAATGATTCTTGTCTATAAGGACCACTGTGGCAACTTGAAAGGGAAGATTTCTTTTTCTTGAATTCGTTACCTTGCCTATAAGAAGAGTCAGTCAACCATTAACACTACAGGGAATGTCCAAGAAAACATGAGCAAAACAGTACCGTTATGTCCGTGAGCAACTGGTGCTGGCAGGTATATCACTAGTAGGTTCCTGCACTCACTAAATCAGACTAACATCCTGCCAGAATTGTATGTTTGTTTCAATGCCTGAAGAGGCTTGTGAGTAGCCCTGTATGGTTTATTATGGACAAGAAATAGAGGCACCATCAGCTGTAATGGGAAAAGCCTGGGAAAACTAAATGAAGTGAGTGTGAACTTCATAGACAATAAATATTAGAGCATCTGCATAGGACCAAGTAGCATTACTCCTATTAATTACTATTCAGAATAGTTCCTTGCAGTGACAAATGCACTTGAGGACCATTAGGCAACATATATAAATAAACCCAGCTAAAGGGCTTCATAACTTCAGGGCATTTTGCTGTTGGCTATGATTGCTCCATTCCACTAGGATAAGAGCTATAGGAAAATAATTTCTTGATTTAATTTAGATTTTAAAATCCACCTTTAGTTTTTTGTTCACCCAGCAGATCTTCATCATCTTTAGCTCTGCCTTGGTTTAAAATAATGCATAAGCACAGGCCATTAATGCCCAATTGTTCTGTTGTTCTCATCAGATCACTGTTAAAGTTTCATTCTTCCTTTGGCTTACTTTCTCACTGAAGTTGCCTTGTTGTTGAAGTTTCCTTTGCCTGATCAAATAACTTTGCTTGATGGCTGCCATTTACTTCACTTTGCTGAATAGCTTAAATCACTTGCTCTTTAGAACCTGCAATGTTCTTCATAGAGGTTTGGTAGCCTGCCAAGACCTTCCCTTCATCACAGTTTTGTCTCCCTATGGGAGCTAAGATACCAGGAAAGGTATCAGACCCTTTCAGAACCTTATTCTATTTTCCAGACATCTTTTTCGTATGCATTGCAGCTTCCACCTCTATATCCACTTTGCTATCTAAGCATTGATAGGAAGATTTTACTTCTATTTCAATACTAGTACTGTTGAAACCCTAGCCACTTTACTGCTATCTTTCCTGGTAATTTAGCTGAAAGTATCATGTAGTTATAGTCGTTTTTATTTAGTGTGTTGTTCCTTGTTCTCATTTTTCAGCCATAGTCCCTGTGTTGCTGTACTAATTCCATATTGGGCATCATCACCTATTGGCAACTGCACTTGATCTGTAAAGAAAGAGGTTTCTATGTTCTAAAATGAATTTTCTTCATCTTTGAAATGTTGCTGAACAGTTTGGGGAGTGCAGCAGTTGAGTTTGGAGGGAGTCTGTTTGGTGTGGGAAGGAGAAATGAATATACTTGATTAGGTTTCACAATGCTAAAGGGCTTAAACTCTTCATGTAGTTATAGTTATCAGTCATATTTTACATCACTGTACATAAGACACCCACCAATGTCACTGCATTTCCACAGTGGTGGGATTGTGTGCTCTAGTGAGGCAAGAGGCTAAGCTGACAGCAGCAGTGCTTCTGGTAGTTCTTCCATGTCAGACAGGCTTTTGCTGCAGAGCAATGTACAAAGAGCCACTGGGCAGTAGCAGTGTGTGTGAGTTACATTGACATAGAATCTCTTAGATACAACACCATAGTCAATGCTTGCTAGAACTGCATAGAGGGAGGCACCAGTAAACCTCCTTGTGAAGATCTTTTACCATGAAAATCTTATGACAAGACAATGTAAAATGAAATAAGAGATAAGGCTAAAAGGTGAGATTCCCAGGTTAGATTACATTCAAGGAACAACTAAGGTAGAGTAAAGAATAACAATGAGTGCTGCTTTGGCTAACGATTGGACTCAAGTCAAAAGGATGTTCGACTGTTAACACACTCAGAGGTGAAATAAAAGTCTGAAGTCGCACATCACATATTATGAGAAAAGGGAATGTAAGAAGCATGAATCAGAGGCAGCTAGACATACAAAAACAAAAAATTTGAATGTATATTGTAATACTTGAGGTGAGTGCACTAAAGCAAACAGGAATGGGACAATTTGAGTCAGATAATTACATGTTTTACTCAGGAAATAAAAAATTAAAAAGAAAATGGGGTATGGGTGACATTAATATTGAGAAGAGATGTAGCAAAAGCATTCAAAGGCTATAATGCAAAGTCTGATCAAATAATATCAATAAGACTTCAGGGAAGTCAATACAACCATAATTCAAGTTTATGCTTCAAGTACAGAGACAGAAGAAAAAGAAATTGAGAGCCTCCAAGGTAGAGTCCAGGAGGAAATTGGTCATACACCTAAACAGAACTCCTTGTTAGTAATAAGTGATTGGAATTCAAAAGCAGCAAACATAACAGAATCAGATTGTAGGATAATTTGTCCTAGGAAAAAGACTGAAACAGGACAACAAGAATTGACTGAATTTTGTGAGGCCAAAAGTTTCTTCAATGCAAATATGTTCTTCAAGCAACTGACGAGGTGACGATATCACCTGATGGTTAATACTGAAATCTAATAGACTACATAATTGGAATCCGAGGACGGATAACTTATTCTCTTTGCAAAGACATGACCAGGAATAGATTGTGGCACAGACCATAAACTGGTCATATCAAACATTAGAGTAAAGCTAAAGAGAAACACTAAACCAATATTTGTGCCACAATACAACCTGAAGATTACCCCCATAGAATTTTAAAATAGCATACAAATAGATGTGCACTATTAAGCCTAATTGACCTGGAGCCAGAAGAACTCTAGACTAAAGCCTGGAATGCTATCAGGGAAGAATGCAAAAATGACCCTATTTGCAGCCAAAAAGAAAGAGAAGCCTCAATGAATGACAGATTAAACTTTTCAAGCAATTAAGACAGACAAGAAGCACATGTAAAAGGTAAGAATCCTGAATGCAATTGTTCAGCAACTTATATGCAAGGACAAGGAGAGCTATAATAATAATAAATGCAGAGAAATAGAAGATGACAACAAAAAAGGAAGAACAAGGGATCTTTTCAACAAGATCTGAGAAATCAAATGTAAATTTAAATCATGAGTGGAAATACTATACAATGACCAGGGAAACATATTACATGACCATGTACAATAAAAAGACAATGGAAACAATACACTGAAGAATTATATAAAAGATACAAAAAGATGATAGATTCATTTAAGGAAGAACCATTTCAACTTCCACTTTTAGAAAGTGAAGTGGAAACCTCATTCAAGGCACATGGAAGAAATAAATCACTGAGAACAGATGACCAATAGAGTTCCTGGAAGCTGCAGAGCTGTTGGATTCAGGCAAGGAAGACACACTAGGTGCCACATTGCAAACATATGTTGGGTAATGGACCACCCCAACAAATTTCAGAAAAAAATCAGCCTGTGTTTTATAGATTATAGCAAAGCCAATGATTGTCTATATCATGAAAAACTATGGATCACTCTCAAAGAAATGGGTAGGCCAGAACATTTCATTGTTCTGATGTTTAAACTGTACTCAAGACAAAAAGCTACCATCAGGACAGAATTCAGGGAAATAGAATGGTTTCCAATTGACAAGGGGATCAGGCAAGAACGCATTTTACCACCCTATCTGTTTAAGCAGGATTAGAATAAGATGAATGAAGTGTAAAAAAATTAAGATATGCAGATGACACCATACTACTAGCAGAAAATAAGAAAGACTTGGAAAGATTACTGAAGTGAAGAAAGAAAGTGCAAAGGCAGGTTTACAACTGACATTAAGAAAACAAAAACAAATAATGACTGCAGATGATTTACATAAGTTTAAAGTAGACAATGAAGACATTGAAATAGTTCAAGGTTTTCCATACTTTTGCTCAGTCATTAGTCAGTATGGAGACGTCAGTAAAGAAATCAGAGAAGACTAGGACTTGGAAGGGTAGCTATGAAGGAAGTTCCTGAAATGTAAAGATATATAATTGAAAGTGACGATGATCCATGCCAGCACATTTCCATTTTCTATGTAAGACTGTAAGACCTGGACAGTGAAGAAAGCTGATAGGAAGAAAATCAATTTTTTTGAAATGTGGTGTTGGAGAAGAGTTATGTGGGTACCATGGGCTGTTAAAAAGACCAATAGATGGGTCCTAGAGTATATCAGGCCCTAAAGTAAATAAGGCCTTTGCTTCCTAGGAGCAGCAAAGATCATTGCATTGAGGTTGTCATACTTTGGGCATGACTAGAAAAGATAGGAATGATTGGTAAGGTAGAAAGCAATAGGAATCCATGGTCTTGTTTCTCTCTGGGAAGTGCACCCTGCCTCCTTTTTCTCTATTAAAAGTTGGGTCCCAGATTGGAGTCTTGACTGGTGATTTGACTTGAAAGTTTTCAAGAACTTGAGACATGAAGGTAGAGACTTGAGACTTGACTTGAATACATCATTGGCCTTTATCCTTATAATAATAGTGCCAGATATTACATGCACATGAGAATTGCTGAAGTCCATCAAGAAATGTTGAAAGAATATTAAAGGACAAGTATGTTGATCAACTGATCTCCCATGCAAGCAAAATTATGCACAAAATCCTGTAACACAGACTCCAACCATACATGGAGAGAGAAATCCCAAAGGTCCAAGCAGGGTTCAGGAAAGAAAGAGGCACTAGGGACCACATTATATACATATGATGGCTAATGGAGTGCACCAGGGAATTCCAAAAGAAAATCAGCATGTGCTTTATAGATTATAGCAAAGTCTTTGACTGCATAGATCAGGAATAGGCAACCTTTCCCCTTTAAGGGCCGAGGGACTTCAGCTCCCAGAAGCCTCAGCCATGTTGGCCAATAGTCCCATGTTGGCCAATAGCTCCTGGTATTCTGGGAGCTGAAGTCCCTCGGCCCTTAAAGGGGAAAGGTTGCCTACCCCTGGCATAGATCATGAAAGGCTATGGAATGCCCTTAAAGACATGGGCATGCCAACACATCCAATAGTCCTGATGTGGAATCTGCACTCAGGACAAGAGGTTGCAGTCAGAACAGAACACAACGAAACAGAATGGTTCCCAATTGGCAAAGGGGTCAGTCAAGGTTGCATCCTTTCATCCTATCTGTTCGACTTGTATTCAGAACATATTATAAGAAAAACAGGCTTGACACAGAAGAAGGAGAAGTGAAAATAGGAGGAAGGAATATCAATAAT
>CM034701.1:228428641-228441908 GCA_020142125.1 Phrynosoma platyrhinos | reverse complement strand
CCAGGCTCTGGAACTCCTTCCCCAGAAAAGTTAGACTGGCACCCTCTCAGCTTTATTTTCATAGGCTGTTGAGTATCCTTTTGTTTTTGCAGGCCTTTGAAAACTGGTTGCTTAGGGAATAAAGGGCCTTCTATAACATGCTATATTGTTTATCTATTGATTTCCTTTTAATGGTTTTGCTTTTAACAACTTTTAATTCTTTTGTTAAATAAAATTTTTATTTTTGTATGATATAAATTTTAAAGCTGCATCTGTCTTAACCTCTGTAAGCCATCTTCAACCCCAGACCAAGAAAAGGAGTGATGATGAAGAAGATCAAGATCAGCATTTGGGAAAGCCTCTTTCCTTAGCAACAAGTCAACTTAGGGTTCCAAAGAGAGATGGCTACCTTGTTTCCTAGATTATGCCAAGTGGTGTCACTAAGGGTGTGTGGACTGCACCAGGTGACACCCTAAAGTGAGTTACACCCCTATTTCTCAAACATTTGCATTTGGGCAGAAATGGACTGTTGCATTCTTCTGCTTCCCTTTAAAATACTGTAAGAGATGAGGCGAGTGGGGTGAGGCTCAGTGAGAGGAGAAAGGAGAAGCCCCAGTTTTTTTTAAAAAAATAAACTAAAAAACTAAATGTAGTTTAAAAATATTTTAATTCTTTTTGAATTTTCTTTAAAAAATGTATTTTACCAAATTTTTACTTTAACCACACTAGACTATGTATATGTAAATACATTTAGGCTATGCATAGGATCCTGTAATTTAAAGGTACAATTTTAATTTTCTTAGCTGTTTATGTCACAACTATTACCATTACATTCAGTAATATATGGGAATTATTATTTATGAGTAACATTACTACAAAAAACATTACTTCTATATGGTGTGGTATGGGAGGAGGTCAATGTGGAGGATTGACACCACGATTGACCATACTGGGTGACAACAACCCTAGTTGATGCAACTGATCACATCTAGTAGCTTAATTGTTCCCTGCCTCATCATAACTCCTTAAATCTATACAACAAAATCAGTTGTGGTGAGAACAGAAACAATTGGGAAAGATCCCCCTGAAACAACATGAACTTGCCTAAACAGCTGAAAAGGTGATTGGGAGTGATGTGACATCACATCTCATTACTCAAAATGTACACTGAAGTGATGTGTTGAGGCTGTTTGGCGCTCTGAAGAAACTGCAGATTGGGTGGTGAAGCCCTCCAGGCTGTGGAATGCACCCACTGGTGCACTAGCAGAGATACTTTTTCAAGGAGGTACACAGTACCTCTCTGCACAACAGGTTTCCCCAGGCTACTCAATGGCTACTAAACAGCACAGCTCCACCTCTTGTGCAAATAGCCATTGATTGGTTGGGAATGGTGGCAGCAGGTGAGCTCCACTATGTCATGATCCCCTGGGCAACTATCACTCTCCCAGACTGTTGTGTAAAATGCTGGGAGAAATTAAATGGATCTTGGCCAGAGATTTCTAGAACATGAAATGTACCAATCTATATCTCAGAACTGAGCCTTCTGGTTTAGAAAATAGAACAACCTGAGAGTCTTTCACCACCAGTTAAACATGTAGAATATTTCAAATAAGAACATTAAGGTAAATGGGATGGAGGGAATAGGGGAGGAATCACTACATCTGGGGCCTTTAAAGGCAGTGAAATCCTTGGGGCATGCCCCATATTCAGGTACTGAATCCATCATTTCTGGAAGCCTAATTCGTCATTACCCCCTTTGTTATTGGGGTCACCAGTAACTTGTGTTGCCTTTGTAGTTGCGGGGAGGGAGTAACCCACATGGGAATGCAGGGCCATTACATAGTACACAAACACTGTTACAAGAGATAATATGTTGGGATATTAGGGCAGAGAGTAGCAGTACATTGTCTATGACAGGGGGTAGGCAACCTAAGGCCCGGGGGCCGAATGCGCCCCCCCGAGGCCTTTGGACCGGCCCCAGGCCAGTCCTGCCGCCGCTGCCCGCCATGATGATATAGATTGTTATTACTTGTTCTTGGGGTTTTCTTGGCAAAATCTCCACAGGGGTTTTGCCATGGCTTTTCTGGGGCTGAGAGAGTGTGCATGTATATATTTTTATTTTTTTTTAATTTATTTATTTATTTATTTATTTATTGTGCTTCGGCCCCCCAATTGTCTGAGGGACAGCAACCCGGCCCCTGACTCAAAAAGGTTGCCTACCCCTGTCATAAAGAATATAAAGTCACTAAAAGTCAGTGTTTTCCTATATATCAGGACTGAGGAGCTTGCTATTTAAATGATGCTAAGATGTACAAGACAGAGAACATCTTCCTCAGCCTCTATAATGCAGCAGTTGATGCTAATGGCTCCTACAGAATTGGTCAAATGCCACATATCCATACCAATGTTAAATGTGAATTGTTGACTCTAAAAGTACTTCTTTCTGAATACCGCTCATTTTCATGGCCTTAACTGTACTGGTATCAAATAAGGGATTGTGTCCCATTGGTGGCATATGCAGGTATAGGTCCACCTTATACCTGCATACATCTTTTTCATCATTGTGGAGGTTTATATTCAACCATCAGTACAGACCAAAATGGACAGATTGACATACACCATAGGCAAAAATCAAAAGAGCATCTTTGGACTAGTCTCTGTGCCCAAATATATATTTGTATAACTACTTGAAAGAACAAACCATACCTAGTTATTCCTTTTCCAAAAGCTATACTGTGTTGTAGAATGGACTGATACTAGGGAATAATAGTTAGTGAAAGAATTGTGATTCAAAACTGTTCTAAATAGGAAATCATGAGCATTTATTATTTTTCCAGGGATTACCAATGAAAACTCCATCAGGGGAAAATACAATTTTCCTTCAGCTTCCCCAAGTTCTCACATTACCCTAAGTTATCCCTCTTTTTCCTCTGGTCAAATATCTTTTGTCTGCTCCCATTGGGACAGTTTCACTACTGTTTACAAACAGTTCAGAACTTTAAGCTCATGATCACCACTTCTTTGGGCCCCTGAATTTATTTTAATAGGTGACATTTGAGCTCAGGGGGATTGTTTTAAATAACACTGCAGAGTCAGAATGGATCATTTTACTGTAAGGTGCCTCTGGATCAAGGGCAAGAGGCAAGATCCTCTCACATTTTCGTTAGCCACACATCCCATTGCCTTCCCTGGTCCATCCATCTGTGTGTGGGTTCCTCTATATCCCAGGTGCACTAGTAGCCATATGATTGATGTGGTGCCAAATCATCAGCCTATTTACCTCACCCCAACTCATTCCATTGTTTTTGTTTGCTTACATGTTCACACTGCACTTCAACTCGTAAATTAAACTTGGATTATTTTTTTTACAGACCCACTGAAAGTCTGAGCCAGTTTCCACTGTCATGAAAGACTCCAAATACTACACATCCTTTAACAGGTGGAAAATGTCTTAAGAGAATGCTGACTTGGAATGTTTTTCTTTCTTCAAGAGAAAGTAGTACTTATTTACGACATAATCTAATTCCAAAACAAAGTAATGGTTCTCTGCCTTGAATTATCTTCTTATAATCTTACCTTACAACCATATGGTTTAATGATTTAAAATGCAAATGGAATACTGAAACCATGTTTAGTTACTGCACTTATGTAATTAATTACAGTCAAACAATGTCCCTTAGAGGTTTTTGTTTTCAGAGGATCTCTTTGCATCCACTCCCCTTTCCCTAAGAGGACAGCCTGCCAAGTGTCTCTCACAACTCAAAAGATGTTAACATTTGGCTGAATAGCTGCTGAACTAATCCATCTTTCATGGTGCTTTCTGGTAGCACACAACTCAACTCTGATTTCATTTTTGTCATAATTAAGACATAAGCTTCAAACTACAAAGAATAGCTATGTGGAAATGTATGCAAAGATGACATTATCACATGTTGAATGATAGGCAAATGATCAAAGTCAACCTCATAATATAAAAAAGGCTAGCAAAGTTTATGATATAAATAAGTGCCACCTGGTTGATCATATTTTTGTAGATGGGCAATGTAGATGTAAATGGAACAATGATTAGTATATGCAATATATTTGAAATGGTTGGTATTGGAATGGTTTCCAATTGGAAAGGGCTCAGGCAAGGATGTATTCTCTATCACCCTATCTATTTCATTTGTATGCTAAGAGCATCATATGAAGAGCAGGATTGGACTCAGAGGAAGGAGACATGAAAATTGGAGGAAGAAACATCAACAGTCTAAGATAAGCAGATGATGACATAATAATAGCAGAAAATATCAGAGATATGGAAAGGTTATTGAAGAAGATCAAATCAAAAAGCATGAGGGCAGGTTTACAGCTAAACATTAAGAGAACAAAAAATATGACCACAGATGATCTACCTAATTTTAAAACAGACAATGAAGAGATTGAAACAGTTCAAGATTTTCCATACGTTCCACGTTTCAGATGGATAGACTCAATCACAGCTATGAATCTGCAGGAGCTAAACAAGGCAGCTGATGATAGGATGACTTGGAGGTCTCATTCATAGGGTTGCCATGGGTCAAAGCTGACATAAAGGCATTTAACAACAAACAACAAATATTTGAAACCTCACATGTTAAAAGGATGTGCACTCTTCTGTTTTATTCTGTTAAACTCCTTCCTTCCTGTCTGTCTGTCTGTCCCTGGCTTCCACTCCACCAAAAGCATGTGAAGAAACAGATTTAACTCTATGAAAGTTCATGCTGCCAACTTCTTTCTTTATTGCAGTTAATCTCAAAGGTGCTACAGGATTTCTCTACATACTGATTACAGACTAACATGGCTGTATCTTTGAATTCTGAAAAGTAGATATTGGGTTCAAATGTTTTTGAACATTATACCAGGGATGGGAGTTGTGTGACCCTGTAGATGTTTTACAACTGCAACTCCCAGCATTCCTCACCACTGGCTGTGCTTGCTAGGGCTGTTGGGAATTACAGCTCCACAGTAGCTGGAGGGCTGCACAATCCCTACCTTTATATTCTTAAGCTTTTCTTGGGCTAATAATTCTGCCAGCCCAAATAGAACTGAGTTATTGTCAGCATAGAATCTTGCTCTCCTTATTTTGAATTGTGCCCACTGCCATCCACCATCCAACACAAAGATAAATTGAGTAGGAGAATTATGACATCAGCCATGGCAGCACATAAGCTCCTTGACTTGTGTATAAGAATTACTTCCTGGGATCTTGTCCAAACTCCTTAAGTAAAGTGGATACTGTTTCCAGTTTTAAAATTAAGGTTTAATACTTGGAAAACCACCATAATCACAGGCCTGTAGTTTAGAATTTGGGTTCTGATCCTGTTTGTGATCAACTTGCTGGGAGTTTTACATATGCCAATTCCTTTCTCACACTCAGAGGTCAAATGTTTCAATCTTGAGCCATCCATGAAATAGTTCTGGACACTGCTGAGTGACATCCCATCTTCTTATAACCTTTATTCACCATCTATGAAAGAAAATTCAATGGAGGGAGCAGGGTAGAAGGAAAGCAGAATGGGAGGAGGAGGAGGAGGTTCTCTGCTCTGGCTGCTTTTGACCCTTCCTCCTTTCTGTCCAGGAAAGCAGCCAACAGAGTAGCTGATAAGAACAATGTCAGGCTCGAGCACAAAAGCAGTTGCAAAATACAGTACCAGTCCAAATGTTCCAAGAAGCCAAAACAGGGATTCAAGAGTCCACAAAGCAAATCAATGAATACAGTCCAAGGTCCAGGGCTCCAGCAAGCAGGTCATCCAATCCAATCCAATCCAAAGGTTACGAATTCCAAGTCAGTCAAGGAGTCAAGAGACCAAAGCTTCCACCGGCAAACTTAGATAAGTTCTGACAAAGAGCTCGGCTTCTCCTAGCTGTTTATATGGCCCAGCTCTCACTCACAGCTGTTTGGACTTAGCTCAGCATTTCTCATATAACCTGAGAGAATGCTGGAGGCACGCCCTTTCTGCCCTTCTCTGACTAAAGGTAGGTACCTCCATGTCCTGGTCCTCTATATCTCCCAGGCCTGGAACTTCTGCTGAGGGGAGGTTAGGCTGCTGAGGCAGGGGCTATGGTTCATTGGGTCCCACACACCTAGGTCCAGGTTCAGCTAAGTCCACTGGACCTGGCTCAGCATCTTCATCCTCTGAGTCCTCCATGTCCTCAGCCTGGCTGGCGCTGAGACTGAGCCTCTTATTTTATTTATATTTTGCTATAGCCTGAAGGCTTACTGTGGCTTATGATATTCAACCAACTCTCCTTAAAGATATGTAAATAACATGGTAACAGTGATTAAAATCCTTGAGTCCATGCTCTTAAGTATAACAACCTTAGAATTGTAATTAGAGGATGCTAAAGTAGTTTTCAAACTCCTTCCATAAATTCTCAGCAGTCAGCCTCAGAGTGGTAGAATGTCCTGTACCAAGAGTCTTTCTGAAGTTCAGAGGATTCTCCTGTACTCCATCTCTGAGGTCTGGGCAAAGGAGATCATAGAAAAGTACTCAGACTTGCAACAGTCATAGCCTAATCAGCCAAAGTACTTCAAATATATAGTCATAACCCCTTTGCAGACAGCATTTTGCACTGTTTTGGAGGCAAAGAAGGGGAGGGGCAGCTGGACTCTGGGCTCCCCATCCCCTTCCTGAGGATGTCATCAGAGCACCGGCCCTTCCACATGACAGGCACTCTGATGATGTCCTTCCGGCTCAGTGTCCAGACACGCCGAGCCGGAAGAGATGCCAAAGAACTGCCAATTCTCCCTTTTGCGGCTTGTGGAAGGAGCACTAGTTTAGTGCTCCTTTCCCAGGCAGTGAAAGGGAGGATTGGGGCCAAGGCATGGGACAGCCCCAGCCCTGAACCACTGCTTCCCAGGGTGGCCCATGGCCGCCCATCTGCATCCCCCCATAGGACTCAAAGTATGCACACCTAAGCATAGTTACAAGGTCAATTCATGTAGTCAAAAGGCCTTTACAGACTGCCAGAAATAGTGCAGATTGAGGCCACTTTAACTGTCCTGGCTCAGTGCTAAGGAATCATAGGGACTGTAATTTGTTGTGGCACCAGAGCTCTCTGGCAGAGAAGGCCCAGTGTCCCAGAAAAAAAATACAATTCCCATGATTCCCTAGCACTGAGCCAGGACAGTTAAAATGGCCTCAGGTTGCACTATTTCTGGCAGTCTGTAAAGGCTCAAAGATAACTTTTAGTTCTAAAAGACAAACATTCATTAAATGGCAAAGTAATGGAAGAACAGATTTGTTCTGTAAACAGTGTCCATCAACAGGAACCTACAATTGTTCCAAAAGGTCATATATGCTTGTCTAAAGCTGCATATAAATTGAAAAATGAAAGCAGAAAATAATTCAAATTCATTCAAAAAGATGTATGTCATTTTTGGACCACATTTCCTGTTTGTGGCTTATAGTTGTCATCACAGTCCATCTTAGCTTCTGTGGCTTAGCCAGTGGCTCGCTGAGATCCTCCCACAAAACTGTAGAGCTCAAAGCTCCTTTATGTTGGTTAATTACAGCTGATTTAATGAGTCAATGCTAAAAATTTCTCAGACTTCTTTTCTATTTATACTAATGCTACTCACAGAGACTATGGATTTTCATATCATTCAGTGGAACACACAGAAAGATTCCACTACTAAATTGGCAACTATTTCCTCTAGATTTTGTGCAATCATTCTATCATAAACCAAATTATGTCAAAGTAAGGTAATTAATGTCTGCAGGATCTCTTTCCAAAACTACATGCACATTTATTATAATCACAGCCCAAGTATTTTCCAAACATGAGCCATGCCTGCTAAAATTCTAATGGCACTTTTCAACAGCAGATACTTTGCTGCAGATATACAGGTAATGTTGTCTCTTTGAATTTAATTAAGAAAGATTTCTGTTTTCAGCAGAGATTCTCAGACATGAGGAAAAGTGATTCCCCCCCCCCCAGTTGATGAACTAAAAAGAAATAAGACCTCCCACTTAGTGCATCATTTACTGAAGACCCTGTGTAGGCAGAGTACAGAGAAATACATCAAGGTGATACAACCCATTCTTAAATGCTTATGACTCTGCAATGGTCACAATTTCATGGAAGGAGTAGGTATGCCAGACCTATAGAGAATTTCCTGCTATTGTGGAAAATGCAGATTGGGTAGGTTGGCTCCTGTCAGTTAGGTAGATAAAACTGATGATATGATGACACAAAAAGTCAGAAAGACCTCGTGCTTTCCTTTACTACTACTGTTAATTCTTCAGATGCAAAACAATTATTGCTAACATGATTCCATCTGTGAAACTGAAAAAGCAGATTCAAATTTATCCCATATCTAAGGCATGTTCTGGTACCGTTGGCCTAATGTGGTAAACATAAGCACATTTCCAAAGAAGATTGACTTTTAAAGCTGTCAGCACTGTAATCCTGCAGTTCACATTGTGATCCTGGGAAACCATAGTTATTGTTATCCTTATGAATCCCTTGTCTATCCACATGGAATTGTAGGTTGTACTCTGCCCAATGTGAACATGTACCTATCATGCTGTCTTGCCAGAGGTACTGCTCTTCCTTCCCATGCTTGTAATTGGGTGCTGCCAGCATACTGAACCAAGTGTGCAGGAATCTGCTGTGTTGACATGCACCTTGCTAATGCCCTCTGGCAGAGTTAATTTCAGAAGATTTGTACCCCTTTAGAACTTTCAGTTAACTTTCTTTTAATTTAGCTTAATCTTCTTTAATGGTACTGGTTTAATTAAATGTGCTTTACTGGCTGACTAAAATCAACTATATCAGAATCTCATCTCTGTGAACAAGTTTTCTCCTAATTTATTTAATCATTTAAAGCTGGATGTTTCCCAACTTTCATGTTAAGCTACACTCTAAGGGAGGCTGGGATTCAGGTATTATACTCTACAGTGGGACAGATTTCCATATGTGCCCCATGTTTTATGAAAACTGCATCCTTCCAACTAATTTTGCTATTTTCTCTGATCCTGTTTTATTTTGAACCCTGATCAAGAGAAAGACCTATTTCTTTTTGTTGCTGTGAGGGGACTCCCCTTTGATTATGTGCCTCATTTTACAATATCACTTCTCCACAATTGCTAAAATGTTATTCAGTACATTGTGGCCAAAAGAAGCTGCAGTGTATTTGGGTGTGTGTGTGTGAGAGAGAGAGAGAGAGAGAGAACTATGTAGAATTAGGGATATCAATATTCAACTACTTCATTCTTGCAAGTAAGGATAAATAATATCCCTCTGACATGGAGAAAACAAATATTTCTGTACCATTCTCATCTGATATTTACACATCCTGAAGTATTTTGGCAAATTATTCTGCACAGAACTACACATGCGGGTTGGAGGATTAAGACATTGCTGAATGGTTGGAAGGAGGGAATATTATTGAACATCAGAAAGGCTAACTGGTTCAACATGGCCCAACAGTGCTTTATGAGAAAAGCCAATAATAAATATAGACTTTTCAAAGTTGAATATGCTACCATAAAGGCAACTTTAAACATTACAAAGCTGGGATCTAGACTAGGACAATCCAGACCAGAAAATCCCAGATTTTGTTCCTGTTCTTACCAATTTTATTTTGGAGATCCATACACATTAATCCCAGAATATTTTCTGCCAGCTTCTGGTACAATTAGACACTTTTAAAACTAGCTCCCCAGAGAAGTTTATTTTATAATACAAAAACAGTATAAAATTGGAAAGAATAGGAGCAAAATCTATGACTTTTGAATCTGTCTGGATACAGCCTCAAACAGATTACTGCACTCAATTGGAGTTAAGTCACCACTAGCATTTGCTCCTCAAACTGAACCTAATAGGATCTGGGTGGAGGGGGGAATTGCTGTTATGGATCAGCTTTGCTGTTGATGTTGTGTGCCTTCAAGTCGTTTATGACTTACCATTAACCTAAGGTGGTTAGTATCTTATGGTGAACCTAAGGCAATTAGTACCAGTGTTCAATTCACCACTCAGACATGAAAACCGACTTTCAGGGGAAGCAGACGAGGGCGTCCAGGATGCTGCGGGACGGTGCGCCGCAGGACTGTGGCATCCGCACCGCGATGCACCATCGGCGCCTCTGAAAGGAGTGCCAAATCAGCGCTCCTTTCAGTAGTCAGTGAAAGTGTGCCCTAAAAGCGTAGGGCGCACTTTCACTGACTTATCTGCCGCAGCGTGTGCGGATGCTGCGGCGGGAGGTTGCCCTTGGAGCGCCAGCCGTGCGGAGGGCCAGCGGGCTCCGAGGGCAACCTCAGGAGGAGGAAGGGGTGCCGAGCGTGCAGCTGCCTCTCCTCTTCCTTGCCTCAAGGACGGCACAATTAGCTGTCTGCCGAGGCCTTAGGTGTCTCTGGGCAGGTCACACACTGTCAGCTCCAGAAAACCCTGTGATCCATGACAGGGTTTTCTGGGGCTGACAGTGTGTGACACACCCAAGATCACTCAGTTGGTTTCATAGCTGAGTGGTGAATTGAACCCTAGTTTCCAGAGTTGTTCAGTGCTCAAACCAATATACCACACTGGTTCTTTGGATCAGCTGCAGCTGGACAAATCATGGAATAACTCTGACAAAGTAGATGGAAATTCTTGCCACAAAGAACTGCAAGGGAAAAAAGATACCAACAGCCTTTTGATACTACACAGTTATAGCACTATCATTCCACTCTAATTACCATGGCTGAATTCTATGGAATCCTAGGATCAGTAGTTTGGCTAGATACTACAGTTCTCTGGCAGAGGATTCTAAGTATCCTTCTCCAAACTGCAAATCCCAGGATTCTATGGGATGTTGCCATAGCAGTTAAAGTGGAATCATTGTGTTATAACTGTGTAGTTTGAAAGGTCCCTAAATTAGGACAAACAATGAAATGCCAGCTAAATCAACATTAGGTCAGTTAAGGATGTGCTGAATCCAACTCCTTCTCAGCCTGTGGAAGTTGGGAATTACTTAAGACTATCCTTGTCTTGACCTAATTTTGTGCCAGTATTGCCTTGGGCAGGAGAAGGGTTGGCTCTTGTGCAATTCAGGTCTCTCTTGCTCCACTTCTCTAATGCCCCTCTCCCTCTAGTTATTCTGGTAGCAGATTTTTAGCCTATAGAACAGATCTTCTGGTTGTACGAGACAGTTCATCTCTTCATAGAACTATTGACCAATGCATCTTAGGACGTTATCACACGGGGGAAATCTGCTGCTTAATCCATACAAATCCCAAACAGAAACTGGATTTGTGCCTCACGATTTCACACGACGTCGCACAGAAACTGGACAGAAACTGGACAGAAACTGATGTTATCCGAGATCTTTTGAAATTCAGTAGTTTTGAGGAAATGCATTTGCGAAATTACAGTAATTTTCACATTTACCGTAATGTGAAAAGCAAATGCGCATTTGGGAGCATTTCCCTGCTTTTTCCCATGGTTCCACGGCGAGCATTACTCTATCTGCGCATGTGCAAGAAGATCATTTCTAGTACATTTACAGGCTTTTCTCACTTGTGTGTGAACATTAAATGCGCTTATTGTAATTTCACAATTAAGGTAATTACATGTGAAAGCCATTTGCGGAATCAAGGTTTATTTTCAGTTTATTTTCAGAATGCCTCATTTCCACTTTATTATCACTTTCTGGCCCATGTGTGATAATGTCCTAGACTTTTGCACTGTCAGAAAGGCAGAAGGGAGCAAAATGAACAACTGAAGATGGCTAGAAAGAATAGGGGGAAACATGGGGTATTCAAAAAGAGAGATTAGGACAATAGAGACAATGAATTTGCTATAGATGTAAAAGGGACAGTAGGGGGATGTAAAAGCTTGCACATATGTATGCATGTATGTATTTTCAGTAGCATAACATGTGATCTTAAGAGAAGGTAAAGAGAAAAAACTGGAAGATAAAGAACAAAGAGCTTGCAGTTTTGGTTATTTGATGTTTTGCTGAAAAGGAAATTTCCACACTGATTTTTAAAAATAAGTGTGATTGTCTCTGCTACAGTGTGAACAGCTCGATCACAAGCATGGGTTTAATTTGGCTAAAATAAATACCCATCAGATTAACTGCTAGATATTCAGCAGTCTTTCACATGACTGCAGTATTGCCCAAAATGCTGTGAATATAACTTAGAAAGTTATACACAACCTAAAATAGTGAATACATATTTATATGTTTCCTTACATATAGCAATAACTATATATTTACAATCTGACACATTCAGTAAATGTGTCAGATTGTAAATCTGGTGGTATAGTAGTTTGAATGTTGGATTTAGGAGTTTTTCGCACAGCTAAAAAACCCAGCTTACTTTTCCTGGTTTGAATCCTCTTCTGGGATGCAGCCAAGTATTATCATACCAATAGTTGCCATCAATTCCACTGGCTGAGTACAGTCCAGCTGCATCCTGAAAACCAGGAGCTGTTTTTTCAAAGTCAGAAAGCTCCTAGCTTGGAAAATTGGCTGCCAAAGTGCACCTGGCACCTGGGATGCAGCTGGGCTGCACTCGGCCAGTGGAAACAGTGGTGACTATTGGTATGATAATACCCAGCTGCATCCCAGAAGAGGATTCAAACCAGGAAAGGTAAACTGGGTTTTTTAGCTGTGCAAAAAACTTCTAAGACACAGGGAAACCAAGGTTCAAATCTCCTCTTGACCATGGAAACCCACTCAGTGACATTGGGCAAGTCATATTCTCTCAGCCTTAGAGGAAGTCAAGGCCTCGGCAGACGGCTAATTGCGCCATCTCCGAGGCCCGGAAGAGGAGGAGCCGCCGCACGTTCGGTGGCTCTTCCTCTTCCTGAGGGCGCACCCGGAAGCCCCGGCCGTCCGCACGGCCGGCGACTCCCGGTTGCCCTCACGCCGCGGCAGCCGAATGCGCCGCGGCGTTTAAGCTGCCGAAAGTGCGCCCGCCGCTGTTAGGGCGCACTTTCGGCAGAATCTAAAAGGATCGCCATTTTGGCGGTCCTTTTAGATGCGCCGGGGATGCGCCGCCGTCCGGAGGCTGAACTCCGGCGGCAGTCCAGACCAGGGCGTCTCCGACGCCCTCGTCTGCATCCCCCCAAAAAGTCCCCTCCTGAAACAAATTCTACCAAGATAACTTGTGATAGGGAAGGCTTAGGGTCTCCAGAAATCAGAAATTCCTTGAAGGCATACAACAACAACAAAATCCCTCAAACCACAACTTAATTTTATTAAGGTATATGCAAGCTGTTATCATCCCATAAATGACATCTTATTAACAACAGATCAGGCAAAAAAAAAAAAAAAAAA
>CM034701.1:228395090-228414765 GCA_020142125.1 Phrynosoma platyrhinos | reverse complement strand
AAAAAATGCAAGAAATATATCAAGAACTTAGAAATAAAGAATTAAAACTACAACAAAATCCCTCTTGTAAAAAAATTACAAATAGAAATAAAAATATTAAAAACAACAAATAAATCAAAGTTGGAATATAGAAATAGAACACAAAATAAAATATCTAAAACAAAAAGAATTCCAATATGGCAATAAAACAGAAAGATGGCTAGCCCATAGATTAAGAAAAGAAAACAAGAAAAAACTCAGATTAAACAGGGAAAAAATATATTGACAAACCAAAAAAGATATTTAAAAAACTTTTGAAAATTATTATAGGAATCTGTTTCAAAAAAAATAATAAAATAAAAAACCAAGATATAATACTTTCTAGAAAAAATAAAAATAACTTCAATTAATGATCAAATTAGAGAGATGCTAAGACAATTAATTTCAAAATCAGAACTTCAAGAGGCAATTAAAAAACTAAAAAAAGACAAAGCGCCTGGCCTGGATGGCTTTACGCCATTATATTACAAAGAGTTAGAAGAAATGCTTATAGAACCCTTACAGCAAACAATGAACAGTATATGTGAAGGTAACCTACCACATACTTGGGAAGAAGCCAATATAGTTTTAATTCTAAAAAAGGATCGAGATCCATCATATCCAGAAAATTATAGACCTATTTCACTTTTGAATATTGATTACAAACTGTTTACCTCAATACTATCAGAAAGGTCAAAGAAAATATTAAGTAAATGGATCCATAAAGATCAATGTGGCTTCTTGCCTAAAAGACAATTAAGAGAAAACATAAGACATGTTATTGATTTGATTGAATACCATGAAATGAATAATGATAATGATAATGATTAGCTTTAATCTTTGTAGATATAGAGAAAGCTTTCGATAATTTCCACTGGGACTTGATGTTTAAGATATTGAAAAAAATGGAAGTAGGACAAAGATTTTTTACTTGGATAAAAGCCATATATTACTTACAAAAAGCAAAAATTATAATAAATGGGGGGAAAACAGAAGCATTTGAGGTACAAAAGGGAACTCGCCAAGGTTGTCCCCTGTTCCCTCTGTTATTTATCTTAACTTTTGAGCTTTTACTCAAAAATATAAGAGAAAATAAAGATATAAAAGGAATTAAAGTTAAAGGGGCAGAATATAAGATCAGAGCTTTGGCAAATGATCTTCTGATATCTTTAAGTAATCCCAGAAATGACATCCCAAATCTACTAAAAACTAGAAAAAATTGAAAGAATCTCAGGCTTAAAAATCAATAAATCACAATCTATGATTATGAGAAAGAACATAAATAAACAAGAAGTAGAAAAAAATAAAAGAAATGTTGGGATTTGAAGTGAATAAAAAAGTTAAATATTTGGGAATAACACTGACCTCTAAAAACATAGATCTATTCAATAATAATTATAAAAAATGTTGGGAAAGAATAAAAAATGAATTCAAAAGATGGAAGGGAATAAAACTTTCCTTGTTGGGAAAAATCGCCACAATAAAGATGATAACTTTGCTAAGAATACTATTTTTGTTTCAAACAATCACTGTAATACATAATGTTTCTATTTTTAATAATTGGCAAAAAGATATAAATAAGTTCATTTGGGAGGGTAAAAAACCCAGGATTAGATTAAAATATTTGCAGGATGAAAAAAGTAGAGGAGGACTAGCTTTACTGAATTTAAGATTATATTACGAAGCATGTTGTCTAATTTGGTTTATAGAATGGTTTAAACTAGTAAATAAAAATCTGTTGAAATTAGAAAGTACTAACTTGAGGTTCGGATGGCATGCTTATTTGTTCTACGATAAAATCAAAGCAAATAGAGATTTCAATAACAATTTTATTAGAAAATCACTATTTAAAATTTGGAGTCTAATTAATATAAAAGTCTAATTAGTCCGAATATCCCATCTTGGGCATCTCCGCATGAGTCTCCAGCATTACTTTTGGACAGTCTAGTTTTCTTTTGCCTAGAACTTGATAGGGAGGAATGTCTGGTGAGGATGCCCTCTAGCTTGCATGCCAGCTAGAGCCCTCCTTTGGCTTGCCTTGCCGTGGAAGCCCCTGGATTTTTTGCAAGCACCTGAGCGCACCAGCCACCCAGAGCATTTTATAGTTAGCCTTTTATTTGTTCACTGCGGAGAGCCTAGTTTCCTGGTTCACATCCCGCTGGAGCCAGCTCTTCTGCTTGCCATGCAAAGTTGCAAGAAATCATTGGCAATCCCAGGGGCTCGTTGTAAGCATCTCAGTGCAGCAAACTCCCAGAGAAAGGGTCCAGCATTTTTCTTTGGCATAGTTTTCTTTTTCAGAGGACTCTGGAGGGTGGCATTGGCTTCTGGCTCATGTGCCCCCTAAAGTCCTCCCTTGCCTTGCCAAGCAAGGCTGCAAAATCATCATCATCATCTGCAATCTGACCCTGGCTCCCACTGAATAGTTCCCATTGAAATACTGGTAAGTTTGTTGATTTAACTTTACTTGTTCTTCATTTTAAATATTGTATTTGTTCCCATTTTTTTTACTTCAGAATAAAATATGTGCAGTGTGCATAGGAATTTGTTCATAGTTTTTTAAAAAAAACTATATTCCAGCCTTCCAATGGTTTGAGGAACAGTGAACTGGCCCCCTGTTTAAAAAGTTTGAGGACCCCTGGATTGAACAAAGACAGTGGGTTCCTTATTCACTACACACACTTCAATACTATCTGACCCCATCCTCATGGGGTGACCAACATTCATCTATTCCCCTCACCACAAGCTAGTCCCATGGCAAAACTGGATCTGACAGTTCATTTCCATGCACAAAGACCAGTTCCCTATGTTTTTGTGCACTAACGACCATAGTTAAGACTGGACCTTCCACTTCATTTCCATACAGAAAGAATTTTTAATTAGATTTGACATCCTCACATATATATGTCTGTGCCTAGCCTCCACTCCACCAAATTCATCTAATGAAGTAGACTGAAGTCTACAAAAGCTCACATTGCCAATTTCTTTCTTTCAGTTACTCTCAAAAGTGCTACAAAATCTCTCTATGTACTTCCCTTATACAAGTAGATGGACATTATTTTGTGATGTTGACTGGCTACATTTATCATAAGGCTATGGAAACAGACTTCTGGGTGTGATACTGTGCATGATCTATGTACTATGCTTGGTTGTGCATGGTTGTATGGCACATTCAGATGCACACTCACATAGAGTTGTTTTTTTTTTTTGGTTGCACAACACATCATCATCATCATCATCATCATATTAATTTGTATCCTGCTTTTCTCCTAGAATTGGGACCCAAAGTGGCTTACAGTCTAAAAACAGAGTACAATTAAAAACTTTAAAAAGTGACAATTAAAATGGAATTAAACTATGCAATATTAAAATAGATCATTTGTTTAAAATAGAATACAATTAAAAAGATAAAAGCATTTAAAACCATACACATTGAAACAATATATCACACCCAAGATGTACTTTAAAAACATTCTGTTTTAAACGCCTGTCTAAACAAAAAAATCTTGGCCAGCCGGTGGGAGAACAACAAAGAGGGGGCCATTTTCGTCTGGGTCTCCCTGGGAAAAAAGTTCCAGAGTCTAGCGGTTTTAAACACACATGCAGAAACACACAGGTTTGGTTTTTGGGGGGCAAATCTAGCTTCTACATCCAGCACAAAGTATAGTCAAGCACAAGCCAATCTCAGTTCCATAAAGACCAGCCTATGAAGCCAATGGCTAAGCAGCAAGCTACAACATTGTGAGTGGGGCAGACCAATTAAACTGGAAGAGAGTACAAAATATGCCACACAATAAGTATACCATGACACTCTTCTCCCTGCAGGAGTGGCTCTTAATCATTTAAGTCCCAAACCTCTGGTGAGCCAAAGGCTGAAAACTGCTTCCCCAAAGAGTCAACCACTAGAACTACAGAGCAACCCAATACAGAATCTGTTTGGTCTAAGGCATCTACAGGTGTTCAACATGTCCTTCCTGCTTTTAGCTCTGCAGTCCCTAACAGGCACTTATAGAGATCCAGAGAGGCTCCTTGAGGAAATCTACATTTCCAAATAATTAGTACTCACTTTAATAATGAGCATTGCTAAATCACTACTTAACTTCAGGAGCTTAAAGTTATGTTCTTTCTTCTTAATGTAGGATCTCAGCTAATGTTTAAAGCCATCTGATTCTCCGTGACCACACTAAAAACTTTGCAGCATCTCCCTCAACATCCACTTACGGCATAATTCGAAAGCATAAGGTGGTAAATGTATGGTAAACTAGTAAACTGATAAACATAAACTGATAAATGTTTAAAACTATTTTGACTTTTTTAATCTCACCTTTAACTGGCTCAATTACTTAATATGTTTTAGCCTTGTAAAGTTATTTTAATCATTCATACTGTTAAACTGACAGATTGGTTTTATTGTACAACACTCTGAGATCTCTAAATAGAGAGTGGGATATAAACATTTTAATAAATTAACTAACCAATATAAAAACTGATATAAAAAATAACTTAAAACTTTAAAAACTTTCAAAAGATGAGCTAGTAAGCACAAGTCTCTCTTAATGTTGCACTTCTGATATTGAGTAACTGCTGTGAAATAACTTTATTTTTCTTAAAGTGTATGTACCACATAGATAACTTCAAATGCTGGATCAGACCAGAATCTCAAATGGTATCTCACTCAAAGTTCCAGTGGCACATAGTATTTTTTCCATGTCTGACATCTTCTAACAAGGGCAGCAAATATATTTACATGATATAGGACAGCAAGGCAACCCTGTTTCCATCATGAAATGAATAGCAGAGATGTCAAAGAGAAAAACAAGAATTTTCCTTAAAACGTGATTCTAGACCCGTAATGGCGAACCTATAGCACACGTGCCATTGCTGAGGGCATGCATTGAGGGAGGCACAGGTCTGGAGCTGGATGTCCTGGGATCAGCTACAAAAGTTCAAGCAGGGCTGCAGTCAGAGTGTCCCCACTTGGAGAGAAGCCTTCCCCAGTCGGAAGGAAAAAGGGCTGGATGGACAGATACCTCACTCAATAAGGGCAAGCCAGGAAGTGCCTGATTGGCCAATATTGGAAAAGCCCCACCCAGTGATTGGATGTCCCACCCCCAAAAGTCCTGCCTCCAGTACCCAGTGACATCTGGTGTGCAAATGCCACTGAGTTTGGGCACTCAGTCGTTAAAAAGTTCGCTATCACTGGTCTATACTATTTCCAGATGAGCAAGCACCTTTGCTATCCATCCCAAATTTCAGCCCTTTGAGGGAGTTAGGTAATTACTTTGTCTTGCAATATTTTAAGAGCAGGATCTATTAACTGACCATCCTTAGAAAAGAAGCAACTTAAAATGAAGCAGCATTAAGATGTACCTTTCAAAGCAAGCATTCTTGAAATAAAATCCCTAAATATTTTAAAAGAAGGCTCTTTCACCAGAATTGCTTGTCCATATGTGTTTGGCTTTCCTATTGCCAAAGATCATATTTTTTTTGTTTTATCATAATTAATCACCAATTACTTCTTTCCATATTAGTCAGCCAATAAAGCCATCTCTTCTAAGTTCAGAATCAACATAGGATACAAGTGTCATGTTGTCAGCATACAACAATATTGAGACTTTCACAAAGGAGTAAAACAGTCTCTGACTCCATGTCCTAGACAACACAATTAACATAGAAATTAAATAGGAAAAGGGTGATCACACAGCCATGTTTAATACCTCTCTTTTGTCAAATAAGGCCTGAAAAAGAATGTACTTGTAAATAAGCCAGGGAGCCAGGGAGAGCATGTATTGTTCTAAAAAAAGCACTGCTTTTAATTAGAATTTTTTTCTTGTGGCAGTGTCACAGTGGCAAATTTGGTAATAGCACTGGCAAGTAAGTACCTTTGGAAAGCATAAAAATGGATGAGGAAGCCCTGAAAATAATTTGCAGATCTCATAGATTCATAGAACCATAAAATGATTGAATTGGAAGAGACCACAAGGGCCATCTAGTCCAACCCCCTGGCATACAAGAATTGTAAGTTATAAGTTGCTTACAACTGTGTTACAGTGTCCTTTTTAAGATTCAACCACCAGAAATGCACATAGAATTCACAGTATTATTATGCTTTACAGCTGTATAAAAGTGTTATGAAATGGTCAGTTTACTTTTAATCCCTTTCCAAATAATCCCTAACATGGGAACTCATTTTTAACAGCTGGCAAACAGTGGGTTTGCAGTTTTGTTGAATGTCTCTCACTACCACACTATAACTTCGGTGATTAGCTTTTTTGATCTCTTTATGATAACATAAATGCCTTACCTAAAGATCTTGATTAAGATCCTGTACCAAGGGCATCAAATAATACAGTAGGCCCCTGGTAGCCCCTGGATTCCTTATGCACAGATTCAACTATCCATGACTAGAAAATATTTTTAAAATATATACATTCCAAAAAGCAAACCGTGATTTTGCCATTTTATATAGAGGACAATTACTGTGCCATTCTATTTAATGAAACTTGAGCATCCATGGATTTTGTATCCAGAGGGGATCCTGGAACCAAACCCCAGCTGATACCAAGGGCCACTGTATGCATACAGCTCAGCACCTCTTTCCTGCCCTCCAGCAGTTGATAGATTTGGGGGAGCACTGCTACAGCAGGGAGGAGAGGAAAGCATAGATACTACCTCTCATTCCTGTTATAGTTCTCTGGTCATCTTTACTCTCATTCTTGCTACTGTCCTCTGGACAAAGAGGAAAGATGAATTCACCTCTATGCATGCAGGAGCACAGCAGTTTTTACTTCTTTGTTAAGTTTTCTCCTATTGGAGCCAGGCTTAGATACATATGAGGCCAGTCTCACTTTTAAGAGAATGTTGTAATAGAAGATAGCCCTACCATCCAGGAGTCTATTCTCTATATTGGTCAGAATACCCAAAGGGCAATGAAGCAAAGTGGGAATAGCAACCAAATGAAAAGATTAATTAGAAGCATTAGTGTCAGTGGGGGTGTGTGGGAAGTCAGGCGGTGTGGGCTGCACTGGATGTCACGTCTTGGGCTCATTCTCTGGGCCTTCCTGGGGCTTTGGGCTTGCTCTCCAGGCCACTGTGGGGCCTTGGGTCAATCTCCAGGACACCATGGGGCCTTGGGCCCACTCTCTAGGCAGCTGTGGGGCCTTCTGTGCCACTCTCCAGGCCACTGCAGGGCCATGGAACCATACATGTGATTCTCCTGTGCACGCACATGCATGTGTGCTCCCTTGTGGTGCACATGCCAGAAGTATTGCCCCCAGAAGCCCCACCCCCTGCAACGGTTGTCACCAAGTTGGGGGATGTTACTGACTAGAAGCATCCAGATACAAAGTCTTGTTGAGAGCTGATGTAGTGTAGCACTGTTTTGTCATAACTCCATGCAAAGGTGGAGAAATCCAAAGCATCCAAATTAAAGAGCTGAAGGGCAGAGCAATGTGACTGTGCATATCCAACAGCATCATGCACTGTTATACGTCCAGGAGAATACTTGTTTAAAGAGTTTTTGGAGACCTTACATAACTTGGTGAAAAGTCTAATCCAGGGGTAGGCAACCTTTCCCCTTTAAGGGCTGAGGGACTTCAGCTCCCAGAAGCCTCAGCCATGTTGGCCAATAGTCCCATGTTGGCCAATAGCTCCTGGGATTCTGGGAGCTGAAGTCCCTCAGCCCTTAAGGGTGAAAGGTTGCCTACCCCTGGTCTAATCCTTTATACAATTATCTAAACATAAATCGTCAACAGGATTCTGCCAAGTTCCTCATTTTTTAAAAAAGATGGAATCTATTTACTTTTCTAAGATCCATAAATTGTTTATTGATAAACTAGCAAACAGAATTGATTACGGAAAGTAAAATATAAAGATAGTCTAAGAGTAATTCCATCCCAATATATTTATGCATTAAAATGTAACTATACTATTTCCCATTATGACATGAAGGTCAAAGATTTTGTATTTTATTTGAGAAAATAACAGTCTAAAGCTGTGGAAGAAGATTGCCCTTTAAGGTATCAACCACAGATAGCCAACGTATGCTTGTATTTGACTTTTAAACAGGCCATGGGAGGATTAAGTGAAGCGAAGATGCATGGAAGTAATGTTTCTTCTAATGCTTCTTACTCAAAAGGTCAGCTTGGAATCCCAGTGCCAAAAAGATCTGAATTATGTTGAGATAGGATGATATAAATAAGATCATCACTATTTAGGTAACATGTATATTGCCTAAATTAGCACAATATGAGCTGAATCCAAGTACTGCACCTGTTTTGGTCAGGAGCCTGTTAGGTATGTTTGCTAAGGCTTCAAAACCACAGCATTTCTAGACCTAAAAGTTTTTGTGGTGTACATCTACTGTAGTCTATTTGAATACAAAGTTAGATATAAACTCTAGGTACTCCATCATGTCTTCATGTTTCATTTGCCAAGTACTTGCATGAAAAACCAAGATTCCATTCTGCCAAATTAAAACTAGATACTTTCCTCTCTATAAAAGCACTTCTACTGCCGCATGGGGAAAGTTTTGTAAATATGAGGATAAAACGCCACCCATTTACATCATAAGCCACAGTCCCACAAACCAGCTATCCACCAATCCCCACTACTGTAATTTCATGCCAACTTTGAACCCACAAAAAGCTACTAATATTGCATTTCCTTTATTCTATGAAAGGTGTTTTTCCTTCTAAAATAGAAGCTGTCTATTTTTTTTTATAAACACTCGTATCATGCACAGTTCTCTGACTGTGCAATTGAGATATGCAGTTCCACTCACATTTGTAGAATTAAAGTTGTGTTCATTTTTATCTCCTTTTCTTCTTTCCACGACATTTATCATTTAGCCATGGAAGATTTTCTATGTTGAAGTCAGATGTCCAAGCATTTTACCCAACTAGAACATTTGAAAGAATTTGGAAATAATTGGCTTGGTAGGAATCACCTGAAGATTAGTGAAAATAAATAATGGTTTAAAGGGCTATTTCATGTTTTGAAAGAACTACTTACTGTATTTTAAGTTTCTTCATTATTTCCCCATTATTTTATCTGAAATAATTTGTGGGCTTGTAATGACAAATGTCTCTCATTCTCTGTATGCACAACACAGTCTGTGAAGCACGTCTTCATTTGCCACAGATCAGCTTGGTGTCTGCTATGGTTTGGATCCAAAAAGATTACTTACATGAGGGGAAGGCACTTCTAGTCACACAAGGTGCCCCCTTTTTAATTTAATGCCTCTTCCACGGCAGCTAGGGATGCTATATTCCAGCCCCTCAAATCTGGGCATCTAATTTTCATCTTATACAAGTTGTTATAATTATGGTACCATTAATTTGCCCCCCAATTATTACAATTCAGTATATAAATACATTTTTTTCCTGCCACTATGTTTCAACCTTGGTACCATTTCTCATAAGAACTACTGATCTGAGAGAATGAGTATACAATAATGTTTAAAGTGCTGGAACTGGAACACAGTGAAACAAGTTCAAATCTCTGCTTGGTCATGGGATTGACAATGCAATGTTAGGCCATAACTATCTCTCAGCAAATCTATCTCAGAGGGTGATTGTGTGGTTTAATAAAAAGACAGGAACCAGGTAAAGTTTCCATGTGCATTTCTGGAATTGTAACAACAACATTTTATCATGCAGCCAACATAAGCACTTAAGAGAACATAACATGACATAAGAGAAAAGTCAGAACAAATTTACAAACAATGACTTCACACCCTGCCACACACTGAACCTACTTCTGCTCCTAGGAGAAGAATACAGAGGGTTTTTCTCCTATCACATTAGGAAGTGGAAAAAATCTTAATTCTTCTCAGAAAATAAGAAATAGAAACTGGAATGAAGAGAAGTTGCATCACAAATATCGTTCATAGGCATGACACTTCACACACTAGCTAAATACAACCAAAGGAAGAGGCAGGCTTTCTTCTTGCAAAAATTGACAGAAGAGTGATCACAGATGTTGTCCTACAAGATTCTGAGATCTGCTTTTGAAAATAAGAAAGCTTTGCATCTTAGCCAGATGATGGTTCAAATGGGCACTGAATGCTCTACTTAGGACCTGGGTGAAAACTGTAATAATTGGGTGGTACAGTAACCTAACTATGGCACATTCCATACCTTGAGGAGTAACCCATAACCATCAGAAGAAGCATTTTTAAATTTCATGCTATGTATATATCATTTTGTATAATAAAACTTTACATGACTTACACAGAAATGTATATAATATAATAGAAAAACACTGAATCTGTTTAAAAACAAATACTTAAAATAGATTAAAAACTAATATACAGATGGAGCAAGGAGAACAATCATTTTCATCTAGGGAAGCCTTTCACCAATAAATGCAGCCTCAATCTAATTATGCAGTGGCTCAAGTGGTTAAGACACTGACGCTCTTGATTGCAAGATTGGCAGGTTAGAAGTTTGAGGCCTGGGGGCTGCATGATGGGGTGAGCTCCTGTCACTAGTCCCAGTTTTTGCCAACCTAGCAGTTCAAAAGCATGAAAATGTAAGTAGATAAATAGGTACCACTTCGATGGGAAGGTCAACAGCGTTCTGTGCAATCATGCTAGTTCCTGACAACGCTTGCTCTTTGGCTTAGTAATGAAGATGAGCACTGCCCCTACAGTTGGAGACGACTTGACAACCTTGTCAGAGGGGAATACTTTTACCCTTACCTTTAAATCTAATTATAACTCAACCTAGAATAACCCATTGAATCAATGGATCTTACCCAAGGGTTGAAAATGCCCACATAGATGTTAGACTAATTTTTTTTTGGTTGCAGGACAATTAATAAAGCTTCTTTTGAAGACCACAGGGCTTGGCTTTATTGGCATAGGCCATGCATGAGGGACATGCAGCTCACAGGCTGCATGAAGGCATTCAAGGCCTTCAGTCCACCCACTGTACTCAACATTATTAATTAAAAAATAAAATAAAAAATCCACCAAATGCCCTAAAAAACCTCTTGAATTAAAATACTTTCTTGCAGGCTTTCACATGTCACCTTTCTCAAGGCCATGCAGCCCACAGGCTACATGAAGGCACCCAAGACTACATGTGGTCTTTCAATCCATCCATCATACTCAAACTGTTTTCCTGAATTTTTAAAAAGAATTCCCACCAAATGCCCTAGAAAACCTCTTGAATGGAAAAACTATCCTGCAGGCTTTTACATGTCACCTTTCTTAACGTCAAATGTATGTCCAGTAATTCTCTTGTGTACAGGCTGTACAGTTTGCCCTTTTAAGATGCATGTATTTTTGCAGAACTACAAACCATTAGCATTAGTAGTAATACATCATAATTCTTTGCTAATTTCACTCTTGAAGCAATGACTAGGTTTCACCATTCTCTTCCCATGGCAAGTTTAGGGTTTATTGTGTACAAAATTCACAGAAGGATTTTGCATGGAAAACAGCATTTTCTACACAGATATTAACATTTTTTCTGCACATGAAATGCTATTTGCTGTACACAAAATGGTGGCTTTGGGGACTTATTCTGCACAAAATCTGTATTATTATTATTATTATTATTATTATTATTATTATTATTATTATTTTGTAGAACATGCTGTTTTCTACATTCCAACCATTCCATGTGTAAATTTTGCACAGAATAAGTCCTGAATTGAGAAGATTCTTATCACTCTATGATTCTCTTCATCAGAGTTTCCAGACTTTTAAGAAACATTTTTTTTTACAAATTTTCTAATTTTTTGAATATTCTCTTTTCCTACTATATTACCATTATTAATACATTAAAATTACATTGCTAAAGAATAATAATTCAGAATTCATGTAACATTGATTGATGCTAAAACATCAACTGTAATTTTAAATGATTTTGTTATGGCAATCATTCATAAATAAAAAATAAACAAAAACTTAAAATAAAAAAAAGGTCTAGTAAAAACTACCTCTAAAGTAATGTATTTAAATGCTATGCAATCTTTATCATGATCTATACAAAACAATTGTTGTTGGCTTTTTAATTGTTTCAATAATGAATTTAAAATCTATTATTGGATGTCTAACAAATTGGGGCAACAAATTAATTTTATCAATTCAGTTCCAACCTTTGATGCTACAGCTGGTTGCAACAATTGTTAAGTCAACATAAACAGTGAGACATGGATGGTAGAATAAAACCAAAGGTGTACCTACACAGTAGAAGTAATGCAGTTTGATACCACTTTAATAACCATGACCTCCCATGGGGAGGTGGGGAGAGAAAATCAGTCCAAAGATGTTTTTCCACTTGGTGCATCAGATTGCACAAGAAATATAAAGGCTGTAGCTAAGTGATACAGCCCATTCTGTACATGTAGATAGTCTAATGTTGAATCTCTGGCTGGGGTAGGAAAGAGTCCATCTGAAACTATGGCAGGCTACTACCAATTATTATAGTGAGCTTAAAAGAATGATAGTCTCACTTGACATAAAGCAGCTCCCTATATTCTTAAAATGAATGCTACATAACCTAGCTGTCCCAACATGCATATGCCTTAACACTACCCTTTGTAGAAGCACTTGCTGAAGAGTGCTGATTATTTTTCCTTCCTCCCACAGTTATCTGGAGCCAATATAGTAGGCATTCATCTACTTCTAACTTATAGCAATAGCATGGACAAAGTTTTCAAATAAACAGGATTTTCTTTCACTGACTTCTGAAAATAATGAAATGTTTTTCCACAAAGGTAGATATTTTGATTGATTCAATTTATGGAACACATGCACTAGTGAAACAAGGTCCATAAGGAAAAGGTAAAGGTAAAGATATTCCCCATTGATAAGGTTGACAAGTCATATCCAGCCATAGGGGACAGTGCTCATCTCCATTACTAAGCCAAAGAGCCAGTGTTGTCAGAGACTACTTTGTGAAACTGGCTCTCAAAATTGTCAAGCCCATTTATGGGGAGAGAAAGAGATGTGGTGCTAGAGAAGAGTGCTGAGGGTTCCATGGACAGCCGAAATAACAAATAAATGGTTTATAGAGCAGATCAAGCCAGAGATATCCCTAGAAGCCAAGATGACAAGGGTTAGACTGTGGTACTTTGGACACATTATGAGAAGGTATGAATCATTGGAAAACACAATAATGTTAGGAAAGGTGGAGGGAAGTAGAAAGAGAGGAAGGCCACATACTAGATGGATGGACTTTATTAAAAAGACCGTGAATATGAGTTTGCAGGAGCTGGGCAGAGCAGTAGAGGACAAGGGACCTGGAGATGTCTCATCCAGAGGGTTGCCATGGGTCAAGATCTATGCAAAGGCAGTTAACAACAACAACAACATGAGAAGAGACCATTTCATCACATTTCTCCAATGGAAGGAGAATTTCTCAAATAGGATTGGGGTTCACTATTAGCAATGAAAACAGGGAAATGGCTTAATTCTCTTTTCCTACATCATGATGGGAGCAACTGAGCTGACAGTCTAGCCACTATTTTGAACCACAATGGACTAGGCTTAAAATTATTCTGGGACACTATGAAGGGATAATAACAACCACCATAAAAAAAATGAAGAATATCCAGGGGAAAGTATTTCCCAAGAGGCTTTCTTTTTTGTGTGTGGTTTAAAAATATCAGAATTTTTCTCAGAAAAAAATGATTTCTAAGAAATATAGGCTCACCACACTCTAGCTGAAACACAGCTGCTGGTGGTCAGGAGATTTAGGAAAAATAGCATTTTCTAACTGAGAAATCTTTACACCATCAATTAGAAGGCACTGCATAGTATTCCATCTTCTTACCTTTGATATCTTTTCTAAAGTTTGAAGAAAGATGGAAGAAACCATGGAAAACCATGTATCCAAAGGAGGGATACAGGTGAAGGACAATGTTGTATCAAACCACTGTAAAATTCAGTGAATGGGAGAGAGCAAAAGCATGATAAACATCTTTATTTTAACTTCCTCTGAGGAGCTAAGCTGAGCTGAAGCATTCACAGTAGGGTTGGAAAGAATATTCCAAAATATTTGAAAAATAGTCAAAACCCATATTTTTCAAATGTTAAGAAACCCTGATGAGGAACTGATGAAAATCTTTGCAGTGCAGCTTTTATTCTGCACAAAATTCACGTTGTTTTTTTTTTCCTGACCAGAAAAAGAGTATTTTATGTGCAGGAATCTGTAGCAAACTGCATTTTACTGCATTAAATAATAATACATGATTTTGCACAGTATAAATCCCAAATTGAGACTAGTCTTTGAAACAATGGAGCTTTGAAAGGCTTCCTTGCAGCAGGCAGAAAATTGCTATAATTTCTTGTTGCTTCATTAAAGAACAACATTAGCTAAGTATTACATCCCTAATTTACAGAAAATGTATATTTCATTTTCTTTTTTCATCTTGTAAAAAGAGAGAGTGATATGATGGGCTTAATAGGCCGTCCTCAGCGCAGGGAAGGGGAGGGGCAGCCACACGCTCGGCGCCCCCTCCCCCTCCTGAGGTCGTCCTCAGAGCAGCCGGCCCTCTGCACAGCCGGCGCTCCAAGGAGGACCTCCCACCGTAGCGTCCGGGCATGCTGCGCCACAACCTTTTGCGGCGCACTTTCAGCAACTTATGAAAGGAGCGCTATTTTAGCGCTCCTTTTCCAGGGGTGGCAGCGGTGCACCGCTGGATCGAGGCATGGGGATGCCTCAGTCCTGCGGCGCACCTTCCCAGGGCGGCCCACGGCCGCCCATCTGCTTAGGTCCAATATAGGTTTTGGTTCCAAGCATAAGGGCAGCAAAAGAAAATAGTGCAAAAACCAGAAAAAAACAGTGAGTGGCACTGGATTCAACAAGAACAGTGACAGAAATGACTACAATGAAAAACTCTGGTGCAGAGAAAAAGGAGCAGGTATATGTGGAGCTTTGTAAGGAAAGACAAGAAGCCTTTGCTAGTTATAGGAGTCTGTATGGAGAAGCTATTGAAAATATTTGAGGAGAGGAATCTGCTTTGAAGGAAAAGAGGTAAATTACTTCAGCAGCTGAATTCTGGACAGAGAATAGAGCTCTTGAGATGTGACAAAGAAGAAAGAGATGTGTGACATCCTCTCCAGCCCACTATCATTAAAGAACATGAGACAAAAGCCAGAAGGCACAAGCAGCAAGCAAACTAGATCTTGAAAACAATGAAATAGAAAGATCACTACCCTAATTTGTTAATTTTTTTAGCCCCAAGTGCAAAATTAATTATTTTGATTGTTAAAATGCCAAACAAGTCTACGTCAATGTTTCTGGTTATGTTGACCTACCATGATTATTTCCAGAAATTCTAGGTGACATTTTAATGATTTCAGTTCAGTTCATCTTTATTACAGTCATAGACCAGCACAGGTAAAAAAAGGATACAGAATAAATGAAGATAATGTTAAAAACAATGTTAAAATCAAGGTAAAAACTGGGTAAAAACCTGTTAAAAACACAGATTAAAAACAGTATAGCCTCAACAGGATTCCTGCCATTTGTTGTTGGGGATACAGAATAAAATAAGGTAATGGTAAAAGCAAGGGGGAGGGGTTTCTGGGGTTGGGTACTGTATATGTTTTTATGGTTGTAAGCCACCCTGATTGGGTTACCATAGGGCGGGATATAAATAAATTTTATTATTATTATTTTATTAAGGTAAAAACAAGATAAAAGCCAGGTAAAAACAGTATTTCCTTTTCAAATCTGGTGTGGTAGGGCAAGATTAATTCTAGTCTACTGCAGAGGTCATTGCCTGATGGATTTTAACTGCAGCTGCACAGAATCTGGCAACATTATATGTTGTATCTGGATTGGTGTCTGAAAGCATTAAGGAAGTGTAGAATTGATTAGTGTGTCCTTGATGTTTATACAGTAGAGGAGAGATAAGGCTGAGGAGCATGTCCCTTTAGTATGAGCACTGGAGTAATGCATGCTCTGTTATTTCTATTTGGCCAGAGTAACAGGGCCATAGGAGTTTATCACACAGGGAAAATTGGAAGTTGAAATGGATAAGAACCCATGATTATCCAGCATATTTGGTGTAAATGTGCAAACGTTGTGCACAACGTTGTGCACAAATTGCATAGAATCCAACAAGTAACATGAAACAGCAAATAAGCATTTTCAGAGAAATATCATTAATTCATTTCCATTTCATTCACGAATTTGCTTTTTTTGTGCAATTGCTGTAGTGTGAAAGCTACTTGCAGTTTATTCATGGGATTCTCCCTGTTTTTGTGTTTGTTGTTAGATTTCCCATGGTTCTTTGGGGCGAGTTTACTTCCAGTGCTGTGGGGCAATACAGGACAATACCGTAATGCTGCTTATCAAACTCCTAAAATAAGTTCCCACCCTTCTTGGTAGCCAGAGCTCTTAAAACAAACAGCTGATGCAAGGGCAGAGAGAGAGAGGGGAAAATGAATGAATGCTTGCCTCCCAGTCTGAGTCTCCATGCACTCCTCTCTCTCTGTCTCTCTCTCTCTATCCTGCTTCAGCCCTCCCTTCTAGCTGGAGCTGGGCAGTGATCCCAAACTGTCCCCTTTAAGGGATTTTGGACTTCAGCTTCCAGAATCCCAGACTATTGGCCAACATGGCTGAGGCTTCTGGGAGCTGAGGTCCAAAATCCCTTAAAGGGCACAATTTGGGGATCACTTCAGCCTTCCCTCCTAGCCAGAGCTCTTAAAGAAACAGCTACTGAGGCAAAGGCAGGGACAGATCAAGTGAGATAGAGAAAAGGCTGAGTTTCCCCCTCATTCTTTCCTGTGTCTGTTCATCTGTCTCCAGCTTCAGCCTTCCCCCATAGCCAGGCCTCTTAAAGGAACAGCTGCTGAGGGAAGGCAGGGATGCAGGGATGAGGGACACACACAGAGAGAGATTTGTCATGGTCTATGTGTGAAAATCATTTGTGCATTTGCTCGCTTTTAAAGGATGCACACACTTTAATCATTATCGGGATGGAGGCACATTTGAGCACGTCATGTGAAAACCATTTGTGCATTTGCACACAAGTGTGGGTTAATCTCAGATTCTACATGGGATAACAGCAGTTTGCATGTGGAAACCATTTGTGCAATTATGAGTTAATAATGGGTTCTTACCATTTTAAACTTCCAATTTTTCCCATTGTGACAAACTCCATAGTCTGGTTCAGAAGAGGATCTTCTTATGTCAAACTTCAAGAACAGCTGAGGGGAGAGCATGGCTTCGTGCTAAAGTAAAGACTCTCCAGTGTTTAGGTCCTTCGATTTTTGATAAATATGCAATAGGTGATGTCAAATATCTGTTGGAGCCACTGACAATAAAAGTTGGGGTGCTAGCTAGATCTAGCTGTTGCTTTATATTTATATCTATTACCCATTGTTTGATGGTTGCTTTAGCCTTTTCATATCCCATGCTGAGCAAAAGAATTTTAATGATTTAAAAATTAAAAAAATCATTCAATAAATTGACCAAAAAAGATCAATTTCGTTATGTTTTCTGTTCAGTGAATTAGATAACGGGAGAAAATGAGAGAGAGAAAAAGAGAGAGAGCATGAGAAAGCACATAAAGGAACAAAAATACCAAATTGTACTTTGTAGCCCTTAGCCCTAAGGATTTTGAAAAGTACCTTTAAAGCCCTGACCTATTTGATAGAATGTTTGAAATAGGGAGGCATCTATTGGCTTTGTTTCCTTAGCTATCTTGAACATGAGTTGATGACAAGGGAATAATTATTGACTGATTACCAAATGTGACCATACAATATTGTTATGTGTAATTATATTTATTTATTTATTTATTTAACTTCTTTGTTTGAGTGCTTTGAATTCCATTATCTTTTAAGCTTTTAAAAGGATCTTATAAACAAACACATAGGATAAACATGCCTTATGTTTATTAAATACTTACAATCCCCTTCTTCAACATTATGCTTCCAGTAAAACATTTTGTTATTGTGAAATGTGGAAACAGTATGGAAAAAATCACCCCTGTGCTGCCTTGGTCCTACCCTTTTCTTTACCAAAATACACATGATTTCTTTTTATAAAAAAAAAAATCAGTGTAGTTGAGTCAAAGCCATCATGTGTGAATCTAGCAAGATGTGCTATAAATGTTTCCCTAATATTCTCAAAGGAGCCCTTTCAACTTGGACTTCAGAGCAGGTAGACTTCCCAGAAAATATTGCAGTGAATGATTTTTTACATCATGGGGTCTCCACCTTCCTCCCCACTGCCTTCCTGTATTTTCTCCCCTTTTGAAGTAGAACAGTACTCTTTTTCAAAGCAGATTTGTAATGAAAATGAAAGTAGCTGTCAAATTCTGCCAAAAGGGATTTCTCTGCTTAAATTTCTGCTTACATTATTGACTTGAGTAAATTATCTTTTCATTAAATTCTTCCCTGTTTTTTTCCCTGGGACTGCTGCTGATAAATTATGCAACATCCCTAGGCTTCAGCCATTGACTGAACTTTTACAATTCCCTTTACAACAGCAGAGCTGTTGAGACATACAAGGAATAAAGACTTGAGTTTGCCTTCACCATGAAACAAATACTGTTTTTAATCACAGATGAAATAAATCTGCTTGCTACTTTGGAAAGCATTGATGTTACAGGAAAATGGCATCTGCCTGTCATCGTATGTAATGGCAAGGGAATTATGTGGCCTTTCAGATATTGTCAGACTACAAGTGACAGCATTCCTCATTGCTGGCTATATGCTAGCAGAGTCTGCCTGGATTGGCAGTGCAACATTATCTAGAAGGCCTTGTGATTCCCATTCATAAGGGTAATATCAAGAGTAGATCCCTATGGTGGTTCAGGGGTCTCTTTTCTACTCCAGGGCTCTTCAGGGCCCCATGAATTAACAAAAATGCCCCCAAAAATAAAGCCCATAGAAAGAAGGAAAAACATAAGTTTTCTGTGCAAGGAGTGTATTTTCAGCACATAAAATGTATATTCTGTGCAGACAAAGCCTGTATTAAGGGGCTTTACCAAATGTGAAGAACCTTGTGGTTGCCATTATTTTATTTGCTTTGCAAGCATCAAGAAAAGCCTGAGAGGAAAACAAAATAAAAACAAATGTTTCCATGCATTTTTGATTTTTTCCCCCTTATCTGTCATAGTGTTCATGAGTGGAAGACTATATCCAACTTGGCCCTTTATAGGCCAAGGAATATTTGCAAACATTTTATGTTGAGGTACATTGTTAAAAATGTTGTGAACTACCATGAGATTTTACATTCCTGAATAAGAGAGAAGAGATTTGCATGTTTTTGCTATCAAAAAATACAGTGGGCCCTTGGTATCCAATGGACATTGGTTCCAGGACCCTCTATTAAAATGAATTAATTCCAATTAAATACAATGGCATAGTATAAAGGTGTCCCTTATATAAAATAGAAAATCAAGGTTTGTTTATTGGAACATAGATATAGTGAGCTCTTATCAGCAGGCTTGCTTCTGCAGATGGCATTTCCCATTGCTTGTAAAGGAGATACGTGCATGCGGCCATACCAGAGGCTGTGTGCACGCCACACCACCAGAGGAAACAATGAGACTTGAGATCCCATATTTTTTGTTAACCATGTGAGCCTCTGGAACAGATCCCCCATAGATATGAAGGGATGACTTTTTGTGTGTGTGTTTGTGTACACACACACACCACACACACACACACACACACACACACACA
>CM034701.1:228374291-228385611 GCA_020142125.1 Phrynosoma platyrhinos | reverse complement strand
AAAAAAAAAAAAAAGCAGGGCACTTGGACCTTTATTTGTTTAGCAGAAGGGGAGATTTCAGCATGGGTTACTTGCATGACAAGATATAGCAGCATAAATATTTATAGATATAGAAATTCTATCCTCTTTTGCAACTAACCATGCTAGTGCACTGCTTAGAATCACCAGCCTCTTTGTATTGTACAGTTAAAACATGGGAGAAAAGGACTGCTCAGCTCAGTTGTTTGGGGTGATCAGCTCTTGGGCAGTTCTATGATATGGACTACATGTGTCTTTCTCACTTTCTGCTGTGGTTATATTCCCAGTGTAAAAATATACCCTTCTCTCTTGGCTTCTTGTCAAAGAATTTAGCCCCAAGTGACCCATCTCAACCTGCAGTTTTTATACAAACTGAAATGTTTGCTGAACTGACTTTTTTTCTCAAACGGTCCCTCCCAATATTATTCATCATCAGATAATGAACAAGTTCTCAAAGTCTGAGGTATCTTTTTATAGTATTGAGGACATTGGATTCCATTGTTTTTTTGCAATTGACTTTCCTGTTACTTAGAATCTTTCTTAGATTATATTTAAATATATCTTTGACTCCTCAGTACATAGCACAGTGCACGTGCAATTATAGAAGCTGTAATAAAGTCTTCAGTCTATTAGAAAATGCTGCTCTGACTAAAATGCCATTAAACTAATTCAAAATCGAACAAGTGTGTGCTTTTAAATTGCCTTTAATATTAAACATCCCCACCCTTTTGTTCTCATTAATTCTGTAGCGCCTTTCCGATGGCTACAGAATTTTTTATAATATTATTTTTTTCATGTCTCCTGTGTAACTGTAATGTAGTCTATATTCAAGAAATGATGTCCCCATCTTCTCTGGGTAGGGCTCTTTCTTGGCAGATAAGCAGGAAGGAGAGTGGGTTCTTTAATCTTCCCAGCACCACTTCACCCAGGTATCAGAAGGTTCAGTGCTACAGGCAAGAGACAGATGGCTGCCCCCCTCCAGTGTTATGATGACCATAGTGATAGCAGCTTTAAAAGCAGTGAGGAGGATATAGCTGGGAAGATGACAGGCTGGGAGAAGACATGTTAGACGCTAACAAGAACCATTTTCCAAGTCTGTAAATGATGACATTTGTTTGCATCTTTGGAACCAAGTAATATTTTGTTGCTTCTGCCCACTCCTACCTGAACATTCAGTCAAGGAAAAGCAAACAGTTAAGTATATACTGTGTGTGTATGTGTTTGCGCTCTCAAGACACCATGCATTTCATAGGATTTTCTTAGGCAAGGAATATTCAGAGGTGGTTTTCCTTCTCTGAAGTATAGCTTTCAGCACCTGGTATTCGTTGTTAGTCTCCCATCCTTGTATTAACCAGGACTTACCCTGTTCAGCATAGAAGATCAGATGAGATCTAATGCTTTTAAGTATTTAGGCCCTTGGTACTATGGAATTAAACCCATCTGAAGGTCACCATTATAGAAGCTTTATAGACATTTAAATGGACTGCAATAGAACTCAAATCCCAGCTTAACTCTAGTCACTTCAACGCATACTTAAGTATTTTCAGTCTCTATATAAATCTATACAATCTCTCAAGTATAATGAAATCAGCATGCAACAACAGCTACTTGAGATGACCAAGGTAGAGAAACTTTGTGGTTGGTCTCAGCCATAAAATTCTCCTGGACTAACTTTATCTCTGGTGGGTGCTGACCTAAGGTGGACTTTTGTAATTGAGAAGCAATTGAGAAACATAATAAGGAGGAAAGAATGGGGAGGGCAAAAGGAAAGGTGGCAGCACCTTTAAGACTAATTGGTTTTTATGGTTGCCTGAGCTTTTGTGGATATAACTTCTCTAAATGCTTACAGAGTTGAGAAACAGTAAGAGTAAAAAGGCCAGATAGTGTGCTGTCAAAGAGCTCCAGTAGGCTAGGAAATGCAAAAATAGAACCAATATATCCAGAAAAATGTTAGGCAGACTTTTAGTTTCTGTCTGTAGTTCTGAACAAGGATCATATTTTTCAGGAAAAGAGATGATTTGGTGTCACTGTTCTGAATCGCCAAAACCTCTGCCAGTTTTATTTTCTCAAAATGCATACATTTTGGGATGAATGGATACATCCCCATTATCTTCTTGAGGTGATCATTTATGCCCTGTAGCAAACATGTAAAATATGCACTAGGAACTCAGACTGCCAGTTATATACTAGGCATCAATTAGGAAAGGATTTGAAAAGAAACTACCCATATTGTTATGCCTTTATACCAATCCATGGTCCAATCTTTCTTGAAACAGTGTGTGCTTCATAGGGTTGCAAGGTGGGAGCAGGAATTTGCAACTTTTTTCTACCCCCTCTGCCCCCACCATCCATGGGGGAACTCTTGTACTATTCACGACCCTTGGCTCTTTCACTAAGAAGTTGCAATCATTTTTAGTTAAGGGTAATTGGCAGCAGAATACATTTTGTTCTGCACAGTGTTAAAAATGGGTACTTTGTTTTGCCAACCTTCTTGAACTTCCTTTCACTTCAGTAAAGGAGCACAACATTTGTTTAAGAAAGAAATATTGTCTTCAGTGGGAAATGTATTCCATGTGTGTTATGATTTATGTCATGACAGAGCTTTCCTAACATACAATCTTGTTATTCACAGCATGGAGAGAAAGAGAGAATTTTTAGTTGCATAATTTTTAGTTGCAGAAATGATAAATTTAATTTGTATCAACTCCCATAGGCATTTAATTTCCTTAATAAATCTGTAGATGTCAACTGACTAGCTTATACATATGAAACTTTAGAATAAATACAGTGTGTCTAATTGAAAAGTCTATCTTCATCTAACACCCTGAGCTGAGCTTTAAGAATGAAAGATGGAAGTTTTATTTAATGCAGATTGCCATTGCTGTCATGAATACTATTTTTCTGTCTCCTTCACCATCCTAACACTGTGTTCCCAAAGTGGTTTTAAAGGAAAATAAATAAATAAAAGATGACAGTTGGGGGAAAAAACCCTCAGTATCTGTGGAGTGGTTTAACCTACTTATGTTCCAAAGTGTTAATCCTACTGCACTTAGAGGATGGAGGATGGATTCCCAACTGTACTCACTGGCTGTGGTTCAAAATTTACAGCCAATGTAATAAGCTCTCTGTTGGAATATTTTTTAGGATGGAAGGGAGTGAGCAAGGGGTCAAGCCACAGGGTCATTCTTTGTATCACCAGAGGATGAAGCCACAACTGTCACAAGAGATAAAGATGAAAGGTGAAAGGGGAAGAGAGGAAGGTAATGGATTTTTTCAGACAAAAATCACCACCCTCAAAAATGCATGCATATTTTCACAGAGTCTGGTATTTCCCTAGCTGATCTAACACTTGGCAAACAAAAGCAAGAAAATCCCCTGCCAAACTCATTGGAGTTCCCTAGCCACACTAACTTTTCACATCATTTCATTATAGTTACTGAAGTATCTGGAGTATAAAGGAGGCACAAGGGTTACAAGCATCACCTCAATGGGAGTCAGTTCACTGTAATCAACAGCTCCCAGGATTTAGGAGGCCAGAATGCAGACATGAAAAGGAATGGAAAGTAGTAAATCAAAAACCTTGCAAGTACAGAAGATATTACAAAAATGAAGATGCACAACAGATGCTAATATTTTGAGAAACACTCTGCTATCTGCAGATGTTTGCCAGTAATGACTTCATCTCCTTTTCTTTTAGATGCCCCCCTCAAAGTTCTTATTCTCAAGTATTGTGATCCTCACATGCTACTCACATACTCCCACATGCTCCAGAGGATGTCCAAATGGTAAAAAAAAAATCGAAGGTGAGTAATATAGGATTTAACATTCTTTGGCTGAGAGTGAACAGGAGATATGTGACACCTTTACAATATTTACTCTGTTTACAAATCTACAAGAAATATATATGGAAACCAAGGCAGATTAAGCAGGCAGCAAATTCCCAGAAAGCAACATTTGTAGCCTGACTAGATGCGACGCCCTCACACTCATCTACCTCCATCAAAAAACTCTCTTTTCTCTCTATCTGACACACACTGGCACATTACTATCCATTTACATTGCTAAGCTTTTATTGCCCACTTTTCTAGAGAACACTCAACTGCAACTATGTCTGTCCAGGAAAAAAACAATTAGATCAGAGATGGGCAATTTCTGGCCCTCTAGATTTTGCCAGGCTGTAGTTCCCATCAGCCCCAGCCCACATAGTGTCAACCAGCATAACCAATGAAGCATGATAGGAGCTGCAGTTCCACAAAATCTGAAGGGTCACATGGTACCCACTCTGATTTATGACAGGAAACAGTTTGCTTTCATTTATCAGTTGCAACACATTGGGAGATTTTATCTGAAATACCTAGCATGCTTAGAAATTTCAGAGCTTGGCTCAGTGTCAAAAAATAGTGTTTCCCTAATTAAGATTTAATTTCATTTTCCCCTAGTGCCTTCATGAAGACAAATCTAAAATCAAAAGTATCATCTATGAGTTGGAGATCAAGATTCATGACAAATTGAAAATGATCTTTAAATAAATATTCTCGTTCACTTAAAAGAATGACAGATATAAGAGCTCAGCAAAGTCTAAAATAAGAGGGGAAATATAGAATTGATTGAACAGAGGAGAATAAATTTTATGACTTTTTCATCCTTTGTTCAGATACCTCTAGGGTGGTCCCTTGTACTCCTGAGAGCAAGAATAAAGAACATATTTAAGAAGGAGATGCATGAATACATATCTTTCTATACATTTATTCACTCATTTCAAAGCTTTTGGGGTTGCCAATCCAGGCTTCAATTGCTGCATGCTTCTAGCATCTAAAATGTGCATTAAACTGCAGAATTTGATAGGGCTTTCTTAGACAAGGAATATTCAAAGGTGGTTTGCCAGTTTCTTCCTTTGAAATGTAACCTACAGCACATGGTATTCCTTGGCAGTTCCCCATCCAAATACTAGCCAGGCTTGACCCTGCTTAACTTTCTAGATCAGATGGGAGTTGATACTTTCTGGATACCTATGGCTTAAGCCTGTATTGGGAGATTAATATCTTTGCAATGTATGTTGTAAAGCAGTCTCACATTCATTTGCAGAAGCAGATATAGAGTATCAGTTTGCTTGAGACTGGGCCTAAATTGCATAACTGAAATATCTTTCATTTAGTAGAAGATATTTCAATTACCAAACTGGATGAAACACACAACTACATTTGCATTTTTTAAAAAGTAGCCAGTGGCAAAGCTTCCCATTGGTGGGGGGGGGACAAAATGAGAGTAATGCCCACCCTCAATAAAAAGTCTGCCCCTCCCCATGACATTTTCCTTTGGTCTCCACATTTCTACCATTATGGTAACTTAAAACATCATTTAGAACTATAGCCATCCCAAAAAAGGGTGCAGCCAAAATTACCAAGGAAATGCAAACACAGAACATATAAGAGTTTCAGGTCTCTCTCTCTGCAATACTATAAATTTGGGGACTAAAGGAAAAAAATAATTGGGAGGGGCCAAATTCCTTATTTTGGGAATAATGTCCACATTTTCTCCCCCCCCCCCCAATATACCCCTGTAAACCATAGATATGAGCTCCCAGCCTAGATCAAGACTCAGTTGTGCAGATGTGGGAAAGGTAACATTTTTGTTTCCAGATGTGGTCCCAGTTATGTGAATAGGATTGAGGCAACAATTGAAGATATAGGATTGAAGCTCCTTCCTCAGCTCCCAAACTGGATTGGAGAGGAGGGGCTGCACCAACTATTTGCTAATTGTATAACTGGTGTCTTTTCTAATTTGGCCAGAAGCTGTTCATTTCTAGTACTTCAAAAACATGTGGCCAGACTCTACAACACACAGCTGGCTTCAGTACTAAAAACAGCATGCATATGAGGATAGACAAACTATAAAACCAAATTACAGTTTACACTCTTAATTGTAGAACCATGCTGCAGCTGTTAGAAAAAGGACCTCCTTCCTCCTTCCCACACACTCCCAAATAAAATTGATACCATGAACTTTCTTTTCCTTTCAATAGTGGTTTAGTAGTGAGGCATAATATTGCCATCATTATACACTTCAAGTATGTACCAATAACCAGGCACATCATGTGAGAGGTGTATAACTTGAGAATGCACCAGATATATAGACAAGGGAGAGGGAAAAGCAGTGAATTCTGCTCCAGAAGAGGCTGGTGGATCTTTCAAATAAAGCAAATTGTTCTGGACTGGTGAAATTAGAATGAATGATGCAATTCACCTTTTATGATGAATTCCAATGTGAAATGGGAATATCTCAGGAACATAATAAGTGTAACAACTGCATATTTTAGATTGTTGATGTTCCTTTTTCCAGTTTTCACACCTCCTTCCTCCAAATCTAATATTCCTTTACATATATGTTCAGCATATAACTTAAATAGGATAATAAAGTGCAATCTTGCCTGACCCCTTGACAATTGGAAACCATTCCATTTCTCTGTATTCTGACATGACAGTAACCTCTAGTCCTGAGTACAGGTTATGCATCAGAACAATTAAATGTTGTGGCACACCCATTTCTTTGAGAGTGATCCATCATTTTTCATGATATACACAATCAAAGGCTTAAGCACCATACAACTAGCAGAAAATAGCAAAGACTTGGAAAGTTTTCTGAAGGGAGCCAAGAAAGAAAGTGCAAAGAGAGGTTTACAGTTTAATATAAAGAAAAAAATAATGACCACAGATGATTTACATAACATTTAAGAAAATGATGAATACATAGAAATAGGTCAAGACTTTTTTTATCTTGATAGTCATCAATCAGAATGGAGACTACAGTCAAGAAATCAGAAGAAACCAGAAATTTGAGTTCTTCAGAGGAGGCGCTGATGCATTTCCCAATATCTTGTGAAATTAGGTTCATGGGTACATGTAACAGGACTTCTCTGTAGCAGCACCTCAGATTTGGAACTCCTCACCCAAGGAAATTAGGCTGGCCTCAACTCTTTTAAGGTTCCAGGTGGCAGCCAAAACAGTGTGGTTCTGCTAAAGTTTGCTTGTGGGAGAAGCTGGGAGTCTGGATGCCTTGGTCTGTGACCGAGATTCCCCTAGGTGAGGCAAGTGCCTCAGTCCCTTTGTCTCTCCTTGTTTCTCTCTTGTATGCCTCATGGCACTCCAAGGTTTTATATCCTTCACTGAGGAACCATCTGGAAGCTTTGACACTTCACCCCAAGTGGTCTTCTCATTGGTCAACTGTCTATCATAATCTCTGTGACTCTTCAGTGATGCTGACCCCAATAAATGTAACCTAACCAAACACATCAAAAACCCTTGTATACTTGGAGGGGAGACTATACCAATCAGCTGTGTTGCCCAGATAGTGGGAGAGTGCATTATCACACCATGGTGGTTTGTCACAGCTGAAGCAACTGGTTGTTCTGTGGCACCATAAAGACTAACAAATTTATTATACCTTCACTTTGGGGACCACAAAGTCAAAATAAGAAAGCAGGATGATAGTTATCTGAGTTTCTATAATATACGTGTTAAGAATGCTAAGAAGTGGGGTGTCAATCAAAGATATTCCATCTAAAAGGGAACTGAATTGCTTACTTGTGTAACTAAATAAGATTGCACATCTACTGAGTTAGATTACAATGCTCTACTTTCCTTCTTGAAGTAAGTATTCTCTGATCTGACTTCAAGAGAATTAATAACTCATTTGAGTGATAAATTAGAATAGAAAAGGCCTTTGGGACACCCATGACTAAGGCCTTTTGTTTAGGGAAGTGCTAGACAAGTCATTCACAAAGATTTACAGCTGTTCAACTGGCTTTCTACACAGATTAAAGATATACATCTTCTGATTTTTGTAAGGACACTTGTAATGTAGCAGACATATGTAAATTTAGAATACATACAATCTCAAGTGAGCTGGAGAGATTAACATCCTTAACTATATATAAGCTATTGTAGACAAAACCATTTGGTTCTTAACTTTAATAAATCAAAAATTCTTGTCTTTGCTAAGAGAGCCAGGCAGTATTCCTGGAAAGTAGAAGGGCATAAATTAGAACAGATTATTACATTCAAATATCTCAGAGTGGTTTTCCACTCTAAAGGTCATTGGAACACCCATAAGAATTATGCAACAAAGCAGCCCTCAGATCAATGAACACTATTAAGCATTTTTTCTGTATTGGTGGGGGTCAACTAGTACCTGCGGCTTTAAAACTTTTTGAGGCCAAAACATTGGCTCAAATCTTGTATGGGGCTTAAATAGGAATTTACAAAAAGAAGGCATTACAGGAAGTAGTCCAAACAAAATTCCTGCGGTCAGTTTTGGGTGCAGCCAGTGGTACATCAAATGCCCAGCTAAGGCTTGAGATAGAAATGCCATTAATTGAAGTGAAGGAAGCTGATGATAAACTACCAGTGGGTTTAACCCTATAGTCCTGATAGATAATTTTGTCTCACCATGGAAAAAAGCGGTAGAACTTGAACTGCCTTCTTATGGACTTTCTCCTTTATTCTTGTTATCACAAAGTAATGATCAAGCCAAACAAATGGTTGCTCAAGGATATGGAATTTCAGAATGAGCTTGGCAGACTCCCACAACATAATAGATTTTGGATAAATAAAGGAGTATGAGAACATGCAAGTTATCTACAAAATCTAACGTTTCCCAGATTGAGAACTGCTTTTTTTTCAAGGCCAGACTTAACATTCTCCCATCTGCACTACTCCAAGGCAGATTCATTAAAGTTCCTGTAACTGAGCGCACTTGTCCATGTGGAGAAGTAGAATCTATTTCACATGTACTGTTACTTTGTAAATTTTATGAGGATACCAAGTAAATTTATATTGCACCTTTAGTGGAAAAATGCCTGGGGCATCCAGATAATTTCTATGTGAAATAATAATAATAATAATAATAATAATAATAATAATAATAATAATAATAACAATAACATTTTATTTATATCCTGCCCCTCTGAGCACAATCAGGGCAGCTAACAACAATAAAAATACATAGTATAAAATCCTAGACCAATACCCACCCCCCTTTTAAAAAAGTATTAAACTAAACACAATTAAAACATTTGGATAACATAAAAATTAAAAAAAACCAAATTATCTAAACAAAAAAATGGCTACAGAAGAAATGACAAAACAGAAACAACACAGCAGAAAACCAAAGGTGGCAATAAATTTGTAGAGGGGAGGATAAAACAGAATAAGACAAAATAAAGGGGTTCTAGAGGCTGGGAATCTAATTTGGAAAGGCCTGCAAGAAGAGATCCGACTCAACAGCCTTTTTAAAGCTGTTTAGCAGCATGGTAATCTGACAGATCTCATCCAGCAGGCCATTCCATAATGTGGGAGTAACTACAAAAATGCCCTCTGGGAGGTTGCAGACAGCCTAGATTTTAATGGCTGTAGCAAGTTCCTCTCAGAGGACCGGAGTAAGCAGGGAAGATTGTATGGAAGGAGGTGGTCCCAAAGATAGGTTGGACCCAAGCCATTTAGGGCTTTAAAGGCAATAACCAACACTTTATACTGGGCCCGGAAACTAATAGGCAGCCAGTGGAGGGACCTTAGCACTGGAGTTATATGGTCCCTCCTGGATGTCCCAGAAATCACTCTGGCTTCCATGTTTTATATTAACTGGAGTTTCCGGACCAAACACAAGGGTAGCCCCATGTAGAGTGCATTGCAGAAATCCAGACATGAGGTTACCAGTGTGTGCACCACAGTCTCAAGTTCCCTTACTTCCAGAAAAGGGCACAACTGGCGTAACAGCCGAAGCTGATAACAGGCGCTCCTGACCGTCGCATTTACCTGATTTGCCATCAGGAGTGACAAATCAAGGAGCACCCCCAGACTGTGAATGTAGTCCTTTACAGAGAGGACCCCGTCCAGAACTGAAGGTTGCAACCCAACTCTTGGTTTCGGGACAGCTACAGTGAGCATCTCTGTTTTTTCTGGATTCAGTTTCAATCTGTTTTTCCTCATCCAGCCCATTACTGCCTTAAGACATTCATTGAGAGAGGAGACGCCATCAGAATTCAAGGCCAGAGATCAAGACATAGAGAAATAGATCTGGGCGTCATCAGCATACTGATAGCACCCAGCACCATAACTCCGAATGATCTCACTCAACGGCTTCATATAGATATTAAACAGCATCGGGGACAGAATAGAGCCTTGAGGGATGCCACAAGTAAGCTCCTTTTTACTGGAGCAACTATCCCCGAGCAGCACCCTCTGAGACCTGCCCAAGAAGAAGGAATGGAACCACTGCAAAGCAGTGCCTCCAATTCCCAACCCCCTCAGGTGATCCAAGAGGATGCCATGATCTATCATATCAAAAGCTGCTGAGAGGTCTAAAAGCACCAACAGGGTCACACTACCCATCGATGCTCAAACACAGGTCATCAGTCAAGGCAACCATGGCAGTCCCAACTCCAAATCCTGTCCTAAAGCCAGTTTGAAATGGGTTACTGATCAAATAAAATATGTTTATCTACACCATGCTGCTCTTCAGTCAGCATGTTGCACCTAGGCATCTTTGCAAAAGTACAAGGGATGTGGAGATAACACTTCAGAATGGGCATAGTAAAGCTGGCATCTCTAAAATACTGCTACTGCTTTTTTGCTATTTGTACAAAGGATGTTAGCATATTTTACTTTCATGGAACCATCAAATTTATAAAATCAAAGGAGAGTGTGTTTTTATATTATTTTATCTTATTGTGTGTCACATGAAGTTCATTGTTGCACTTATGTATCATGCTTTGTATTTACTTTTAAATCTCACTGGTAATTGACCCAATAAAACAATTATCTTATTTTATAACTATATATAAACTTTTGGGGTAAAATAAATACCTTTAAAATGGCCATAATTGATGACATATTTCTAGCAGTTTTTCTGGCCTCCTGAGAAGCCTGAAATTAAATATGTAACATTACAGTTCCTTTCCAAAAGCAAGTAAAGTTGGTTTTACAAACATGTTGATATAATAATGATGCCTTACATTCAATATTGAGAAGACTAATCCATTAGAGCTTGATTGCTCTAGTTCAGTCTTCCAATTCTTGAATTCTCATGAAATATATGAAGTCCCTGTACAAATTAGACAAGAGTCAAAAGTAGCATCTAATTAATTGTACATCTTCCCTGCCTCTAATTCGCTTTTCTAGCTTTGATACTTTGGAAAAACTTAGAAATTTTGTTTTGTCAATAAACATATTCTGTAGGTAGTGGAAAAGTCAGAGGGTAAGTTATAAAATCTATTATAGCTTATCAAAGGGGAATATATATATATATA
>CM034701.1:228347780-228374281 GCA_020142125.1 Phrynosoma platyrhinos | reverse complement strand
TATATATATATATACTTTGAATAATTGATTCCAAAAATTTGGACCATCAACTCCATGGCAATATATCAGCAACAGAGTTATGTGTGTGTGTGTGTCTGTGTGTAAACCACTATGGGAATATAACTGTAAGACAATGTAAAAATGTATAGAATGAATCTTTAACTCTAGATCCGCCAACAATGATTTTCTCCTAACACAGGGATGGATAAAGTGTAGTCTTTCAGATTTTGTTGGACTGTAACTATCATGAGCCAAAACCAACATAACCAGTGGTAGGAAGTGTTGGAAGTTAAATTTCAACAACATCTGGAGGTTTGCATTTTGCTTTGAAGAGAAAGGATGTCATTGAACTTACCATTCACCTCAACTATATGAAAAAAAAATTGATGTCCCCCAAGCCCAAAAAGTACAGGCATCCTGTTAAGTGGGCAGTCTCTCCTGATCTGGATACAGGAATATCATATGAGGATTCCTGCTAATTCATTTGGAAAACAAAACAAAAAAGCCAAGTCAATCAGTTACAATAGTGTTTCTATTTACTGTTCAATAATTCTCAGTATTATGAAACATTTCCCAACACATTTCAGTGCTGTCTTTGTCAGAAAAACTCACCCACAAAATATTTACCCAGTTGCACACATTATTGCCCATTCATCCTTTGGAAAGAAAGGTCAAGTGTCTCCAGGTGAAGGAAGCTAACACCTGCGAAGCAGACTTGAGTCGATTGACTTGGACTCAAATTGGATTCAAGTCATTTCAGTGACTCAATGTGGATTCAACTCAGAAATAAATGATGCAGTGACATGTCTCAACTTGAAGACTTGTATATTTTTAGTGACTAACTTGCTGGCTTAACTTCATCCAGAAACAGCAAATGTGTTACACAGTGAAGTGTGGGTTGAGGTCTACTCAGCAGCCTGTCCCCGCTGCACTCAGAGGGGCCTTCATTTTGAAAAGTTTCAGAAGGATCCTTCTGCCTCAAGCTCATTGTCTAATATATTTGCTGTTCCCCTCTGAGATTTTTTTAACTTAGGTTCTGTGCACATCTTCTTGATTTGAAACTCCACACACACACCACCATAATCATCACCTTCTCCTCCTCATTTCTGTTAAAGTTGGTTCCCATATTTGTGACTCAACTTGAGAACTGACTTCAAAGTATCTTTCAAGGACTTGAAACTCAATGTGAGACTTGAAGGTAGGGACTTGAGAGATAACTTCAGATTTGGAGTAACAGGCTTTGAATACATCACTGGTCAATACCAACATATGTTGAATACTATCTGATAATAAAGGGAACCACATAACAGTATCCAAACACATGTTTGTGTTCTCATTGGCTTGGCTTTTTCCTCCTGTTTTTATTCCACTTCTTCGTACTGTGATGGTTGACTCTTTCCTTCCATTTTCTCTTCATGCATGTGGAAATCCAAAAAATGGTGGTAGTTATGTAGGAACTAAATTGAAGGATTTGAGGTCTCAGGAGCAATCAGACCCCAGGAGTGCAAATGCATAGCTAAACTTTCCTCATTTCCTCCCTGAATGTTGAATAGAATTTCCTTTGTGTCATGATGTCACAAGTTTCTGCACAGTCTGATCACAGATAGCCAATGACAAGGTGAGGAGACACAGAGTATTGTGACATCAGGACACAAACTATTCTGCTGATCATCCCAAACAGGGTGGATGAAGACAAAAGAATTTAATGTGTAGCTGAAGTCTTGTCTACCATGGGCACTCAGGAAAACAGTCAGGAAAAATCAAGAGACAACCCAGAAGCAATATGAAGGTTTACAAATGAAGTATAATTTATACTTCATCAATGTTATGAGTGAGTGGATGCAGTATAAGATGTACTATAAGATAAAAGTACTATAAGATAAATGTTACTTATGCTGAAGTATGCTAGTATAGTTTTGAACTGGACTCTTCCTTAAACAGAAAGAGAGAGAAAGAGAGCAGTTTGAAGACTTGACTTAACAGCTTGTTGTTGCTGTTGTTGTTGTTGTTGCTGCTGTTGTTGTTGTGTGCCTGTAACTTATAGTGACCCTAAGACTAATCTATCTTGGGATTTTCTTGGCAAGGTTCTTCAGAAAGGGTTTCCCATTGACATCCTCTGCTGCTTAGAGAGTGTGACTTGCCCAAGGTCACCCAGTGGATTTTTATGCTCAAGTTGGGAATTGAAACCTGATCTCCAGAGTCACAGTCCAACACTCAAACCATTACACCACATTGCTACTTGCAGATAAGACCCATGCTACTAGAAGAAGGGATTTTCATACATTACATACATCCAAACTTCACTCAACTGTTATATCTGCCCACAGAAACTCTACCATCAGATTCCATTGCTCTTTCCACTTAGAAGTAAGAGTTTTCTTATATCACATTTGCTTAAGTTTCACCCAACTGCCAACTCAAACCACAGAATGTCAAGAACCACTAGTGTGCTCTGCCAGCCTTATCCCACCAAAGGCCCTTTCACAAGGCACTATTATAGCACTATGAAGCCACTTTAACTATCATTACTGCATCTGTTGGAATTCTGGAGCTCTTTGGCAGAGAATTATAAGTGCTGTGCTTTAAAAAGCCAATCCCAGGATTCCATATGATGTGGCTGAAACGGCTAATGTGGAATCAAGATACTATAACTGTGTAGTGTGAAAGGGGGCCCAGTCACATATACAGCACTAGAAAGAGCAATCTCATTCTCCCCAGCATTGGGAGTCACCATCAAGGCTAATGCCTTTGCAAAAGGATTAGTTTTGTTTTGTTTTGTTTTTTAAAAAGTGAACACAAGAGAGAAGTCCAAAGAGGAGATAAAAGGATGTAGTGGTATTTGATGAGGGCAGTGTTACAGCTGCACCATTTCAATTTGATACTGTAATTTACACTGTGACCTGTCTATTAACCCCAACCCCCTCTTGCTCATCAAGATGCACCTACTACAGCGATTCAGGTGCAGCTGAATAGCCTCTGTCATTGTCCTGGCCTGCCATGAGGTTTCTCAGCTCAATGCTACCCCTTGAATGACACTCTGTCATTATACTATATTTAGGTAATGAAAGGTGTAATTTAGCTTTGTTCTGTTGCAAGCCAATCCAGGCCTTGTATGCATTGGAATAGGTAATAAAATAGGCGTGTGGATATAAAAAGGCTGAATAAGCATATTATTCAGTGTAATTTCACAAGCCAAAACTGATGAAAGAACTGGGGGCACAAAAGCTTTTGCCACTTCAATGCCTGACAATGAGAACTGTCATTAGGGGGCTGTACAAAGGACCAGATTAAGGCTTGCCATGGTATCTATGTGGCTCATGATTAATCAATCCCCGTATGCTATGGAAGCTGTTCTATAATTGATGGCATTTGGTGATGATCGCATCTCTATTATGGGACTCTCTCCTATCGCTCATGGAGAATATTGTGTTGTAAAAGGCTTTGTATGGCTATCACCAGCATTTCCAGAAACAGCATTGTCTCAGGCCTGGCCTCTTTTTGTATGGCTGTCATCTTGTCATCATAATTGTTCCACCCAGACATTGTTTGAGAAGACTTCAGCCATCTGCTTTATCACACCCCACCCCATTCTCTACTGCAATGAATGTAGCTGATAAAGCAATCCCCCTGGCAGGAGAGATAATGAGACAGAAGCACCTGATGGCCAAATTAGTCATCACACGTTCCTTTAACCTGAGTAACTTTATCACAGAGAAAAGATCTCCAGAGTTTGTGCTAAATGGAACACGCTTGGTAATGGAGAGCAAAAGTCAGAGCCCCATGTGATGTAACCCATCACAATATTAACTAAAAAGCTATCTTAAATAAGAATAAAACATCACTCAAATATTTTGAAGTAAATGGTGCAAAGTTCATCACAATCTGAAGCATGTGAAAGAGATAAAAGACAAGAAAGTGACCTTTAAGATGAATGCTTACAGATGGCTTGACTAAAAATCCATGACTAAAAAAGCACTCTTCAAAAACAACCAGTCAAGGGTTATAGCATGATTCACCATTTAGCCTAACCTTAAGGGTTGCCATAAAATTGTGCCTAAAGCAAGGTGGGGGGGAAACTGCAGTTACTTAGCCAGGAGAAAATATCCAAAGAATAACTGGGGAAAACAAAAGAAGTTTCAATTAGACTGACATTATTTAGTAGATAAATTCCACACTTTCTAGACACATCAGTGCTACAGGTAGAAATTTCATCTTCCCCCTTCCTTTCCATCCTGCCCCCTTCTCTTCCCTATTGCATCTGCCTTACCAAAGGTTGATAAAATTAATCCAACTGTGGTTTTGTGTTTTAATATAGGAGATAAAACAGAACATAAGAATCTACAAATAATGAATAAGCATACTTAAATACCATAAATGCACCAGAACTCATTTCATCTCGGAAACTAAGCAGGGTCATCCCTAGTTAGTACTTGAATCAACACATACCAGGTGCTGTTGACTGGATTTTATCCAAGGAAGGAACTAGCACAACCACCTCTAAGTATTCCTTGCCCAAGAAAACCCTATGAAATATATGGTAAGGTAAAGGTAAAGGTAAAGGTAAAGGTAAAGGCAAAGGTATTCCCCATTGACAAGGTTGTCAAGTTATGTCCAATCAAAGGTAGCGGTGCTCATCTCTGTTACTAAACTGAAGAGCCAGTGTTGTCAAAGACTCATCTGTGGTCATGTGGCCAGCATGACTGCACAGAATGCTGTTTACCTTCCCACCAAAGTGGTACCTATTTATCTACTTGCATTTGCATGTTTTCAAACTATAAATCGGCAGGTGACATGAAGACATATGCATACGTACTGCACTCCTTTCAGGCAGTTGTATTTGATTCTATTTCTGTGTGATAAAGATCATTTCATGTGGTTCTGAATGATACAAATCCTTAATGTGTCATAGCTAGCATGCATTTATTGTCTTTTTCTGTCCAGGTAGGATTATTGGAATGCAGTCCTATCTAGATTCCTGTTAAATCAATGGGATTTACATAAGTGTTCACTCGTCATTCAACAAATGTTTCTATGGGTCTACTCTAGTGGGACTAACAAGAAGATTCAGGCCTTGTTCTACTTTCCATTTTTCCACCTTAAGCCTCTCTTCTGCTTTCAATTTTATTAATTGTAAGTGTAATATTTTATGTGGACTTTGAAGAAAGACAGTGGTGGCACTTCTGCAGTTCTTAGATAGGAATTCCATCCATAGAGGGCAGCAAAGTTGTTGTAGGCAGTAAATGGCCTTTGATAACAGATGGAGATTGAACTGGCGGAACAGAGATCATGTACCACAGGAAACAAGTACTAAATCATAGGACAGAGCAAGGATGGACCTAGATGTCATGCATAGGTGGATACAAAAGCAGTGGAAGTTTTTGATATGGAGCACAGATGTTCTGAGAACACTGGGGGTACATCTACACTGTAGAAATAATGCAGATTGACACCCATTTAAGTGAGTAGCTTCATTCTAAAGAACCCTGGGATTTTTGTTTTACAGGGTCTTTAGCTTTCTCTGCCAAAGATTGCTGGTGCTTCACCAAACTACAGATCCCAGGATTCTGTAGGATGGGGACTTGGCAGTTAAAGTGGTGTCAAACTGCTTTATTTCCAAAGTGCAGATATGCCCTCGAAGAGGTGAATGATCCTAGAAATATTGTTCAGGCGAAGAAACATTCTTGGCAACCATCTGAATGTGGTAATCAAATGAATGGGACCTGAAGGTAAAGCCATGTTTGCATGCCTAATACACAGGGTGAGATGTTGAGTGATGTTGCCATTAGATATAGAGAACAATTGAAAAGAGGAAAACATAGAAAGAATATATGTTAGATTTGTGTTTGAGCCAATCAATGGATTTACAGGGGTTTTCACTAGATAACCAGTTTTGAATTACTTCTAGAAAATTTAAAGTAAAATGAATAATACTTAAAATGTCTATGATTGTATACCAGAGTCATCTCTTGCCAATATTCCCAATACAACTGAAAAACAATCTGTTATCTAGGAGAAATGCATAAAAACACTAAGACTTCCTACAAAATAGAAGAGAGAGAGAGATCAGTTAGAAGGAGGGACAAAGGAAAGGGAAAGTTAATTTGTTTGCAGGCCTTTTTTTATATTAAGAAAACACAAAACAAACCCCATAAGCATCTGAAAAAAAGTGAAGAACAAAAGGGAGAAGAAATTTAGAGAAAGTAAATTTGTTTTGTCTTTGGTTTCTATTAGCTGTAAGCCTTGCCTAGCCTGCCTACCTAATTCCCATAGAAATGAGATGAAAAGATTCAGTGATCTTATCACCTCTTAGGCTTTGATCCATGCAGGATGTTCTTACCTTTAGGGATTTCTAGCCTGCGATAATTCTAGTTTATCATCCTTTATCATTTATGACCTATCAGCTTCAATAAGAACAGCAGGAAAGTACTTGGAATTCCAGGAATTTAAACAAATGGGGGTATTTGTGAGGTATTCAAAGTTAATTTTGTCCTTTTAAAAAGGAATTTTGCCCCAAGTGCTGAAACTTGTTGTTTTAGAGAAGTTGAGACAACATCTAACATCAGGAAAAAAAAACTTGTTCTGTGGATGTAAGTTAATTTCAATTGATGTAGCAGACCCCCAAGCATTCAGTTGATCCCAGATATATGAAAATGGAAGGAAGCAAAATTGATCAAAAGGTTATAATCAACATGAATGAATGAAATAGCCCTTCCCTGTTGCTGGGAAGAAAGTATCTGTTTCCCACAAAACATTATATTTAGGGAAAAGGTTGCCTTTTTAAACATCTGCATGGCACTGCATCTGCTTTTTCACTGCATGTGGACAATCTGGAAAACCAGCAGAAATATTAGAACCCTGATTGCCATATAGCACAATAAACATATCACCATCCATGCCATTACTGATTCATAATCTGACTTGATTTAAAAGTAAAATCAATGTGAAAGGGCCTTAGGTGTCAAATAATAATGGACAGGAGCAAGTACTGTTGTTGTTGTTGTTTGCCTTTAAGTTGTTTCTGACTTATGGTGACCTATCATGGGGTTTTCTGGGGCTGAGAATATGTCAGTTGCCCAAGGTCACCCAGTGGGCTTCCACATCAAAATAGCTGTGCCAAATTTGGATAGCTCTAATGGTGAATGATTTCCAGAAACCCATTTCAGATTCTCAGTGGTGCCTTCATAAAGATCAGACTTCTCCATACTATATGATTGAGAAAACTATGTTCACTGAGAAAGCTAAAGTTTTGCTATCACTTCAGAATATACAAGCTAGAATCATGTTAGAACTCAGTGCCAGAAAATTGTAGGTGGCTCCCTCCCTCCCATGTCCTAGAAAAAAAAATGCAGAGAGGTTGTTTTTGCCATTCCTGTAGCAAACAAAGAAGTAAAAATAAAAATAGAAAAGGGACAGAAAGAAACTGTCATTGCTGCCCAGGGTGAGCCATCTTTACTGCTTTGCGCTCTTAGAAAGCATGTAAGCCTTATTATTTCATTTTACTAAAAGGAAAATGTAGTGGCTTGCCCATAGTCATCAGATCTGGTGGTGACTTGAGTCATGCTGTGCCCCTCAAGTTATCAAAGTACTCCTGGGTCTCCCCAAAATTCAAACATAATGTTATCCTATGATAATTTTAGCCCAGACAGTCCAATAAACTAGTGGCCTGTATTAAATAATTCACAGGAACAATATGATGTATGTTTATAAAACAGTTCATAGACTCATGGGAGGCTTATACAGAGCGATAATGAGATTTTAAAGCGTTCCATGAATACTAATAAGCCAATTTGAGTATAATTTAAGGAGGAGCATTTTACCATACATTTTTGTTCAATGAAAATATTTTGAGGATTGCACCAAATATAGTAGAAAGCTAAACTTAACCCCAAGTATAAGACCCTGTTATACCATGGATTTGCCATGTAATTTTTGGACAAATCAGCATTTTTTTAATCACATTTCCCTACTTGTATAATTAAATCCAAATGTGCCCTTACTTACAAGTAATGTAATTGGGGTCCCATGTTGCTTTCCCATCTGATTTCAGTTGGATTAAAACAGGTGTATGTTATAGTAAAGAGATGAAACCAAGGCAGGCATACTACGCATTGCAGCTTGGATAGAGCCCTTGTGAGATTCAGCCTAGAATGTACTGTGCAACAGTAATAATACTGATGTGATCCTCTGTGCCTACATCACAAGGTCCAGTTAATGGTCTGGGAAGTAGAAAGCATAGTCTACTGACAGCCCTGCTATCATATGTACAGGAACACTACATGAATCACATAAGTCTGGAGTCTAGAAAGACTTACCACAGAGAATCGCACACTTTTTAAAATGAGATGGTGAAATATATGCCAACCTACCCCTGAACTTTCAGACCTTATATAAAAACAAAAGTTTTCCAAAAGATAGGGATATTAGTCACAGTATAAAAAAAGTGGAGGGTGTGTGCCTAGTAGTACCATTTCAGTATCAGTTTTTGTGGATTGATACCCACTTCTTCAGATGCACATGCTTCTGAATAAGAGTAATGACATCCATGGAAGTTCATGTTGAAACAAATAAGTCTTAAAGGTGATATTAAATTCCTTCTATCACCCCTCCCCATTTTCCTTTTTTACTAAAATAAAAGTGCCTGTTAGAAATGCAAGGTCAAAAATCTATAGATTTAAAACACTCTTGTAGATTTCCAAAGAGGTTATTAATTCCTGTCTCCTCACCTGCTTGCTCTGTGGGTAAACTTACAGTACAACCAAATCTCATGCTGATGTGAAGAATCTACCTCCCCTGCAAATGGTAGGAACTGATGCTCCTGCTTAACAGTTTTCACCAAGCTGTTAACAAGAACAGCAGCAAACATTCCCCCATGAAGTTTAGACAGGTTAATTATGTTTTTCCTCTCCATTTACACAGAGATGTGAAGTAGCAGTCAAAAGAATGAGCCAGCTATGTGCTTCTTGGCAAGAAAATCCTTTTAAGTACTTAAAGTCTTCTTTAAGTTTGAGTCATTAGGATTAGTTCTGCACTGTTTAATGTTAAAGGAAATAGGTAGATAATGAAACAACTTGGGAGACAAGCAGAACACCTACTGCTAATGGGACATAAAGTGCTTCATGTTCTCAAAATATTTAGAGAAAGAGTTAACATTGTTTCCATCCTTTCATCATCCTGTTCAAAGCAAAGCCGGCTTCCTTTATCTGATCAGAAATATTTAAATCATTACCAAAAAATAATGCCTATCTAAGGAGGATGGGGATCTGAGAAAGTCAGACCTACCTGTGAGTTTTGTACATTGCAGAGAACCATTTCCGCCCATTGTTTTACTGAATTCTTTTTGGAAAGTGAGGGAAGTTGCTGTTTTATTTCAGAATGGCAAAAATGTGTATAATCTGGAATTAGACATCTGGATTATTTCCTTTTGCCATACAGTTGCATTTTTTCAACAAGTATTCTGAACAGTCAAAATAAAGGTAGCCATTGTCAATACAATTTTCCTTCCTTCTAACTATTCTGTAATAACAGCCAAGCCAAGTCAATGTCGAAGAACAAAGCAAAGAAATACCATCCCCTTTCTTTTTGTTAAGATGCAGCCTTACACCCATACCAGAAAAAAAAGCACCTGAATGCCATATATATATATATATAACTAGTAGCTCCTCTTAAGATCTGGATGACCAACTGTCATTTGCAATCTCTGACTCTCATGTAAAACACACTTTTGCATGCTAGGATCTGTACTTCCATATTTGGTCAGGCTACTTGAACTAGTTTGCATTATTTGTTTCTTCTGTTGAATAGATAGTTTAATAGATAACACGTGTCAGGCAACCCAAGCCTTAGCTGATTTGAGCTGTATGGATGAATGATATGAAGGATATGTCAGATTTAAGTACACTTATATTGCAATCCTAATCATGTTCATGTAAATCTTACCACATTCAATAGACTTTACTCTCTGGTAAGAGTGTTTAGGATTGCACTCACAAGTAATTTTACACTGCTAGATATGTACTTGAAGGTTGCTTTGGTTCTGCCTATAAAACTTTTCCTGAGTCGAGACTCTGGAAAAATTGTATTTTCTTGGACTGCATCTCCCACAATCTCTCAAACTAGGGGCTTTGCTGACTGGAGGATTCTGGGAACTATAGTCCAAAAAGTAACTTTCTCAAGCTCTGCTATTAACTACAAGTGTGTAAATCCATAACACTGCTTGTTCTTAAGTTGCAATATATTTAAAAATGCCTTACCTAGTGTGTATAGATTTTCCATAAACCTACTGTAATATTTTACAGTCTTTCAAATAAACATTGTTTAAAACTATGCATTCTTGGCATGCCAGCAGCCATGCCCCAGTACAGGAAATGTCCCAAAGAAGAGAGATTTCCTAGCTTAGGGTTTTAGAGCAGTAGGTCTGGAGCTACAATTGCTGAGCTGCTTGTGTTGTTCCATTTGTTTGGTCCAGTAATGGTTATGGCACCCACATTGCTGCAATCTTCTCCGGCTCATGCCAGATGAATTCTATATAATTCTATACCACATATAAAAGACTACAATCACTAGGGAAAGTAGTTTTCTGTAATAATCCTAAACAGGCTTTGTAAAATGTTTGGTCAGATGAAAAAGACATCATTTATTTTTTCTTATTTAACACTTCAATAGAAAAAAAAATCCCAGTAGGAAATTTGGACAACAATTCAACAAAGCTGAGAAATTCTTGGCCTGAATTCACTTAGGAACATGTGCATATATAAGTCATGCAGGGCCAAAAAATAAATCATTGAGCAATGGATGCATTCTGCTGATAGCAACAGTAGTGGAGCTGCACAGACAGCATGTTCCTCTGTGCCTTGTCTCTGCAAGTTGCACATTGTGCATTATGGCTATGCATCCTACATTTTGCATTGTGATTACGTATTGTGGTTGTATATTCTATTTTTTGCATTGTTAATGCACACTGCAGCTGTGCATCTTATACTTTTCATTGTGCATCCTACATTTTGCATTGTGGTTGTACATTGTACATTGCAAAAGGACACCCTGTCATTGGCATGTGTTGTGCAATGTTGCTATTCTTCATGTGGGTTGCATAGTGCTGCTATGGTGCATGTCCACATATGGGTGTTTACACTATGCTAGGGGGCTGTTGGATTGAGGCTTCATGCCCCATTGTTTGAAATAACCATAAGTCTCTGGTATAAACTTAGAACTGAAGAACACCATCAGAAGCATTCTTTTATAGCCTCCTAGTGAAAGTGAATACATGCAAGATGCCAGAAATCACACCCAGAACAATCTATTGGTAAAATATATGTTAATAGGGATGGGAAGAAAGTTTTCTTGGACACAACAATCTTGACATAAACAGCATTTCTGCATTCTCAAGACTTGTTACAAGGAAGTATGCATCTCACCTCAAACATATGCACTTTGGCAAGGTTCACAGGCTGTATGTGAAAGATAAAGTGCTACCAATAACAAGTTCATATTTAAAACATGGACAATTAACATGCACACAATGGGGGGGGGGTTATACACAGAAACATGCTTTAGTTGGGGAAACCCTTCTGTAAAGTAGGTAAATTGTGCAGATAAATGCATACCTTAGAATAGACAATTTGGTAGTAGGTGGGAGCCAAAATTAAAATAGGTTAAACTTCTTCAGGCCACAGATAAGTTTTAATTAAACAATTAATTAATTAAGAGCCTTGCCTATCCTTCTCCTCCTCTGCTTGGACTTCTCCTCGAGCAAAGGCTGAGCGATGGAGGAAACTTGAGGGGTGAGTGTTTGCCCCTCTTCCTCCACTGCTGCCCAGCTGTCTGAGGAGAAAGCCAGGAGAACTTTGCACGGTGAGTGTATGCCCAGCCTCTTCCTCATCCACTCCCCATCCTTCTCATTGGGAGAAAACCAAGTAACAGAGGGGAGTGAAGGTGCCTTTCAGGGTGAGTGAAGGTGCCTTGCAAGTTCAGTGTTTGCCTGTCCTTTTCCTTAGGGGAAAGCCAGGTGGCACAGAAATCTTGCAGGGTCAGCATTCACCTTTTGTCCTCCTGCTCTGCATGGCATTCTCCTCAGGAGGAGGCCAAGTGGTAGAGAAGCCTTGAAGTTGTTCTAACTCCTCCTGGGCCACCCAAAATCCTTTGGCAGGCTGCATGTGGCCCCTGGGCCATATGTTGTGCAGGCCTGCTTTAGAAGAAAATTCATGAAAAAAATATGATGTTCAGTGCAGAAAGAAAACACAAAGGGCATTTACAAACAAGCACAAAGGGCTGGCATTGGGGTGAATTGAGGCTGTGGTGATCGCACACCGCATGCCCCGACTCCACCCTGGTGCTGGTGTCACACTGTCCACCTGCCCAGATGGCGGGTGGTGTCACACCATTTTTGAAGCACAGTGTTTAGATGTGCTGCACAGAAGAAACAGTGAAAAGCCACCACCATGGTGACAAGGGCAGCCTTTTGCCACTCCTTTTTGGGCCAGCAAATCATCAGATCGGGGCCGCAGTGTGTTTGCTGCAGCCCCAATCTGGCACTGAAAAGGGCAGTGGGAAGCACTCCTTTGGGGCTGTCTGTTGAGCCCCAAAGTCTCACAAACTGATGTGAAACAAGGGTAAGAAAAATCCAGGTTATATTGGATTCATTAAAACTAAACTAGAAAGATTTTTCTCATCTCTTATCATTAACCGATGTTAATGTAACCGATGTTAAAGCAAGTAAAATCTAGCATTGTGGTGACTTGTTTTCTGGTGATACAGAAAGAAAACCAGTAGTGGTCTCTTATTTTGCTGACTGTGGGCAACTGAAGCATGTCTGGGGGTCAATTTTCTGCATCTGGAGCCTCTGGCTGCCTGAATACAACCAAATAAAACTGGGAATGGAAATCAGTCCTCTTCTAATTTTTTTAAATTGGTATTTTTGATGCAAATGGTGTGTGTGTGTGTGTGTGTGTACACATGAGCATGTGCATGTGTATATGTGTACAACCTACTGAAAAAGTAACATGCCACTTTGTAGTGGAGGCACTTACAAAAGGCAATTCATCCATCTATTTCAGACAGAAAAAAGGCAGTCCAGGCAATCTGCAAGTGTCCAGGACCACATAAACAGCCCACAAATGGCCTTGGGGCCACACTTTGGCCACCCCCATGTTGGACCCATGGAGACATAGCTCATGGGTGTACAAAGATGTGTCAAGTCTGCCATTCACAGCCCCTTTACACTAGTTCTTGGAGAGCAGTATCATACACCACCTGGAAAATACATGGAGACCTGCAAACAAGTGTGCCTTGCTTTGGAAAGAAGCCAACATATAGATTGCTTTCCTAGCTGAACGAAGGTACTAGCTACAACATGGGCAACTTAGAGGTTCTGGGAGAGTTATTAACAGGCAGACTCACAAAGGTAACACATGAATCAGCCCCAATAGGGGAGAAAATGGATCAGATATGAATTTATAGAAAGTGGCAGGACTAATGATTCACTTGCCCTGCTCTTTTCAGGCTTTTCTTTTCACTGCCTCCAGCGCCACTCCTGGAAAGCACTGGTTCACATTTCATTGAGCATGGCCTATCTCCCCAGCCCACCAGAGAATTTCCACATGAACTCCTCCTTTGATGTGAGTTACAGGTGGAAGAGGAAACAGCTAACACACATATACACAGTACACAGAGAGAGGGTGAAGAAGACACCAGTACTGTCTGAATAATCTAGCAGAGAAAGAGACATTGAAAGGTATAAACACTTGGAGGCAGCTTAACGTCTCAAATGTTGTTGCATGCTTGAGATGACATCAACATCACGCTCCATCATGTTCCCTCTGAAAAAGCTACAATAATTTAAAGATGTCATAATGAATGCTAGCAGCCAAATAAGTTTTCTATTTGTTTTTGGGTTTTTTTATCTCTAAATTTTTATTGGCTCAGTTCCCATTTTAGTTTTTTAGAACTCATTCCCCAGGGAAACGCAAAAACACACAGAGATACACATTTCAGCCTACACGTGATACTTAAAATACATATGCCCACACACAAACACACACACACCCTACCCAGGGAGAAGACAGAAGAAGATTAAGGAGTTAGCAAAAATACTCCAAGTCTTGGGATAGTTATGTCCATCTTGTACAAAAGTTAAAATATGGAAGGACACAGGATATAGGACAGAAGAATATAAAATGCTGGAAATGCTAGAAACCAGTAATTATTTCGACATATGGTGCAAATGCAAAGAAGCTGAGAAATTTTGGAAAAGAATATATACCAGTACTTTAATTATTGAGATTCTACAAACAAATATTCCACTTGACACTCTGTTATTTTTGTTATTTTATGACAAGTTGTTCTAAAATTAGGATCAAAAAGAAACATTCACAAATCATTCTGTACATGGTCACAATTGTGAGAATATTATACACACAGTATTGGAAAAAAGATGAAACTCCAACAAATGAGGAATGGATTCAGAAACTTCTTGAAGCCAGGAACATGGATATGTTAACAGCATTAATGAGAAATAAATCAAAGGAAAAGAATGAAGAAGATTGAGAATGTTTTAAGATCTATGGTGAAAACAAAGACCTGGAATTGGTTTAAATGGATAATTACATCTCTGTTTTTGTTTGAAGGGTAAAATAGGAAAATTCTAAGTAAAATTCTGTTATATTAGATAGTAATTAACCAATCATAGAGACATAACTATTACTAGAAGAGTTATTGAGAAAGTTAAGTAATTCTCTGTTAAAGAAGGTGACTGTAATTGTCTAGGAAGTTCATTGGTATAGATGAATACTATAACTTGGAATGATATTTATATTTTAAACTAAATGTTTGTTTGTACAAGTATTTGTTTGTATGTATGTCAATCTTAGCTGTTTAGTGTTTGTTTATCATTTTGTTCTTAAATTTTTAACAAAAATATGGAAGGACATTATGTAAGATTTAATTAATGATATTGGTTAGACTATTGGTTGGGTTTAATTTGGTTTTGGAAATATGCAGGGTTTTTCAGACTTTGACATTCAATGCATAATTTGCTAAAAGGAAATTGGAATATGGAGATGATTTATGATGAGTCGAAGTATAAAGAGAAGAAGGCTAATAAATGTATGGGATCTTGACAAAAAATTAAATAAGTTAATTATTTAAATTAGAGAAAGGAATTGATTAATTGTATGAAAGATTAATCAGTAATTTTATTTTTGAGGGAACAAGAGGGGGAATTATAAATAGTGGGATGTGAATATTAGTAGGAGTAAATTACTAGTAGAAGTACAATAAAAGATGCCTTGTAATAGAGGTAAGATATTATATCATATACAGTGAGCCATTGGTAGCCACTGGGGTTTGGTTCCATGACCCCCTGTGGATATCAAAATCCCTGGATGCTCAAGTCCCATTAAATACAATGGATAATAAAATATAAAATAGCAAAATTAAGGTTTTCTTTTTGGGAATTCAAATATTTTTTGAATATTTTCAAACCATGGATGCTTGAATCCATGGATAAAAAAATCTGTGAATAAGGAGGGCCAACTGTACTACTATCAGAAGGAATGTTGGAAGTCATTGTCTTATTCTATCTCTATTTCTGTTCTTTCTTTGTGCATTTGTTTGTAATTTCTTTTTGACTTTTTGTTGTTCTGTGACTTTCTATTTTTTCTTTCTTTTTATATTCTTATTATATGTAGTTTTATCATGTGGAAAACCCATCTTAATAAAAATGAATTTTAAAAATAAATAAATAAAATGTTGGTGTTTTATGTGCATGTGCACATGCACATGCATATGTGTGCTAATTTTAATCCACATTCTGAGGGCAGTGTGCCCTGAAAGCTTAAAATGTTTTAAACAAATAAATACAAATACACCAGTCATAATTGCAATTGTAGAGAAAAAACAGGGGAGGGAGAAGTCTAGAATATGGCATAGGGTATGTCAAGCAGGAGAATAAAAGCAAATACAGTTCTCTCCTCTATGAAAAATAAAACAGGCCTTCATAAAATAAAGTAAGGCTTTAGCCTTTAACTGGCTGGGATAGAAGGATATTCAGTGAGTGTGCTGTTTCTTAATATATTAGCATGTTATAACTTTTAAATTAATGTTTCAGTTTAATTGTTTAATGCCTTTTAAACATTTATTTCAGTTCCACAAAGAATGTTAAACCAACACCAACACCACTTCCAACAACAAAAATGTTCAAATAGTCTTAGGATACAAGTTAACAGAAATATATATATATGAGATGCTTAACAATTCCACTAGGGTAGTTGTCCAGGTGGTGTTGTATGATTAGGATGAACACAAAAGTTCACTGCTGGTGCTTTTCACAGCAGGTTTGGGTTCAAGCAAAAAGTGTTCTTCCATATGTCAGCTGATGGTGATCAAGGCAAATGTGAGATAGCTGTAACATAGTTAATAAGAGTCCTCATAAAAGGAGTGTCCATTACAAGAGTTGATGGTGTAGGAAAGTTTTTCAGGTAACTATGTATTCCAAACTCTTGCCCACCATTTTTTCCAGAGTTAATCTTAAATGCTTCATAAAAATGTTCTACCACATATTGTTTTTGCTGTTTCTCCTCTTCTAATTACTTTATAAGCCATATTAGGCCACATATGGGGAGAAACATGGAATATAAATCAAATAAAAATAATGACAAAATCCTGTTGATGAGTTGCAAATGCATAAGCACTGTAGTTATGGTGCTACAAAGCCACTGCAATCAACTGAGGTCTACTCCCTTGCCCATGAAGAAGCAGCTGAATGAAAGTCCTCCCCTCCCTTCTAAGCTATCTACAGTATGATGCACTCATAACTACCTGAAAGGATTCCAACCAGTATTTAAAAGACAAATAAGAAGACAACACTTAAAATTGTTGAGGCTCTCTAAGAAGGTGGCCCTGGCTGCTTAGGTGTAACAGCAAAACCTGAAACTGGGGCTTGGCAATTGTTCTGGTTGTAGAGGCCAGTTTTCTGCCCTGGCATTTTCAGGCTGGCTACATGACTGTCAAAAACATAAAAAACATTAAAAAAAAAGCACAGATAGTTAGAAGTCTGTTTCTGGTTTGAGGTGGGGAAAGATTTTGTTTGTTTTTTTAAACTACAGGTTGAGTCTTCCTTATCAGAAATTGTGAAATCCAAAATATTCCAACATCCAAAATTGTCTACATGGGTGGCTGAGGTAGTGACACTTTTGCTTTCTAATTGTTCAGTGTACACAAACTTTGTTTCATTCACAACATTATTTAAAATATGGTATAAAATTGCTTTCAGGCTATGTGTATAAGGTGTATATTCATTTAACCCATAAATGAATGTCATGTTTAGACTTGGGCCCCATCTCCAAGATTCTCTCTCTCTCTCAGGAAATATTCAATCATCATTGTCATTATCATCATCTAAAATCCGAAATACTTCAGGTCCCAAAATTTTCAGATAAGGGAGACTCAACCTGTAGTACGTGGGGTGGGGGAAGCTATAACCTATTTTAAAAGACGAATTACCATTCCTGGAGGTTTCCAAGAAAGGCAATTCATCAAAAATTTTTCAAGAATGGAAGTCTTCAGGTATTAAGGGCTTCAAAACCACCTTGGGGAACTGCATGTGGCTCTAGGGCTGCACTTTAGAGATTGATTTAGAAATTGAGAGTGACTTGTAGGTTCACTTAGGTATACTGATGAATTACAGTCTAAGGAGAGCATTCTGCCATTTGGGGACCTGTCTCCACCCACTCCCCATGACACAGGAATGCTCTTCTGCTTATTTCACCAACACTACCCAGGTTAAACTGAAAACTGGTACAGTCCTAAAATTATATTCAAAAGGAAACAGGCAAAATGCAACAGTGCATCAGACTCTGGTACACTCAAGAGACCTGGCCTGGTTAATCTGGCCATGCCCTAATCTACTCCAGATCAATCTTGATCTGAACCAATTCATATTCTAGAGCTGGATCACAACTCATGAATCAAAATTGTCATTTCTCCCATTCACTTCTCTTGGGAACTCAGAATGCTTTCCAAACTCTCCTTCTGTATGAAATATGAAAGCAAGCAACTGAACAAGTTTCTGGTGGTATGTCTGTGTTCTCTGTCAAGTAGCAATGGTGTGTCGATGTCTTTCTTAACTGGCCCATTTGTTAAGGAATGTGAGAGATAGTAGTATACCTCAAAAGCAGAGTAATCTATATTTGTAAGGAGAAGCTGAGCAACAACCAGTCCTACTGCCCATCTCCACCTCTACATAGGGTCTAGCAGAGAAATAAAGCAGGCTTAATCTTCTTTGTAAAATCATATCAAGTAGTTCTACTTGGTTTCATAATTAAAGGTTTCATAAAACCTCATGGTCAGGAGGTGTTGTAACATGGGATTTTCAAATATGAAGGAGAAAGAGAAAAAACTGGATTACAGAATGGTAGGAAAGACTGACAAACTAGAAATTGCATGAGTACATGTTATGCCTAAACTCAGAGAGAGAAATGCAAACTAACTACTGAACACAAGCATATAAAGGTTACATTAAAACAGAGAAATACCAAACTATTATGTTACTAATTTTTTGAATGGATAGACCCCCAGACCTGGTGGTGGGAGCAAGAGCATATAATTATTGTAAAAATCTAGAAAGTCCCTAAATGGAAGTCCCTCCCAGTCAAAAACAGGTGGTTATTTCATCAAAATAGTTTAATAAATTTAAGTGCAAGAAGAATGAGGGGGGGAAACCATTTTCAGTGCTTTCATATATGCAGTTTGAGAAAAGTCAAACAAATATAAGCTAAGGGGAAGAAACCCTCTCCCATTTTAAGCTGCCTCTCAGAAATGTACACATGTAAGTTTTTTTTTTCAGAAAAGCACGATGACTTCTTAAATCTAAAAAGTATGATAAAGAAATACTTTGTTCTCTTATTTCTCCAAGCTAATAACATGCAAACACATACATATGCACAGCTCTCTAGTCTTCACAATTTGTAGCTAGACCCCAAGCACTCCATAAGCTAAGTCAGGGGTAGGCAACCTTTCCCCTTTAAGGGCTGAGGGATTTCAGCTCCCAGAAGCCTCAGCCATGTTGGCCAATAGTCCCATGTTGGCCAATAGCTCCTGGGATTCTGGGAGCTGAAGTCCCTTGGCCCTTAAAGGGGAAAGGTTGCCTACTCCTGAGCTAAGTAATAGGGGAAATCAGAAAACAGGAGAATGTATAACTCCAATGATATCACACAAAACTCTCATTGCAAATGCCCCATTATAAAGTTTCACAAAATTATAACATGACATGATTATAATTTGACATGGACTGCAAGCTTGGACTGTCACTCAGCTCCCTGCCAATTTCTTTCCATCACACCATGAAGAGACTACTGTAGTGCCTCAAGCTGGGGGAAAACTGCATTTCTCAGGCTGCCCCCACCATGCCAAAACATCATCTGTTCTGAAGCATTCTGAAAAGCACCAGATTGCTTTGGGACCATATGAGCTGCTCTGGCACCCATTCAGTCTAACATGATCTAGTCTGAACCCTTTCCAGATTGGACAGAATCAGGCTGATCCTCTTCAGAATGTGGGACTCATCTAAACCATGTGCACAGCCTGAGAATGCTGTTATCAATTTTGCCCTCACTTTACTAGGGTGCAGTATGTTCCTGATCTCTGCAGATTGTTCCCTGCCACTGCAGCCTGCCATCTTGTGTGCCATTTAGGAAAATCATCCATTAGGTGTTGCTGTTGGAGGGGTGGTGGTGGAGAGCATGATGTTTGGATCTGGGCTGTATTTTCCAAAATGAATGGTGAGTCCTTGCTATTAATAGAAATGGGAATTCTATATGCATTTTATTTTAACAAGATCATGTAAGCCAAATGTATTTTCAGAAGATAGCAACTGTGTGGGCATATTGAACTGGTATATATCTCTTGATTTTAAATTTTTGTGATATGATTGTGGAGTGTCTCCCTCAGAGCAAGTATACTGCTTGCAGTTACATACAATGTACCCATTGAGAACTATAGATATTTTTTATTATAAAATATAAATTCTACAGGAGGCTGCTGTCTTGTAGCGCTGAAATTTACTTCAGAGACCCTTTCACATCTGGATATATACAATAGCATAGGTTATACAGTGGCTCCTTGGTATCCGCTGGGGTTTTGTTCAAGGACTCCCCAGGAATACCAAAATCCAAGGATGCTTAAGGCCCATTATATACAATTGGGTAGCAAAATGATGTCCTTTATATAAGATGACACAATCAGGTTTTGCTCTTTGGAGTAAAAACTTTTTCAAGATTTAGATGCTTGAATCTGTGGATACGGCAGCCTGACTATAATTTTTCTGCTTTAAGATAGTGATAGATCCATTATTTTCTTTGAAAAGACTTTTATCTGTGTATTTTCTATATTTGTCCTAAAACAGCTTTTCCCAAATTAGTTCCCCCTTCTCTCCCATTATAATGAGACAATGAGTCCTGACCTCGCCAGCATATACGGTCAATGTTCATGATGACTCCAAACAATGGGAATTGTAGTCCAAAAAATTTGGAGTGCACCAGACAGGACTTCATAAAAAATACTATTCTGTTCATAGCGTATCTTAAAAGGAAGTGTTAATATTAACTTCTAAATATTATTAATATTAATTAATTAAGTTAACTTCTAAATTCTATCAAATTCTAAAAATGTGGAAACTGCAATAACAGAAATAGTGAAAAACAAATCACCAGGAACAGATGATATTCCAACTGAACTGCTGCAATCCACATTGACAGAGTCAACTCTAGTGCTAACCAACATATGTCAACAGATATAGAAAACAAAACAATGATCAACAGATTGGAAGTGATCAATATACATCCCCATCTACAAAAAGGGAGACACAAGAGACTGCAGCAACTTTAGAACCAAAGCACTGATCTCCCACGCAAGCAAAATCATGCTCAAAATTCTGCAACATAGACTCCAACCATACATGGAAAGACAGATCCCAGAGGTCCAAGCAGGGTTCAGGAAAGGAAGAGGCACTAGGGACCACATTACAAACATACAATAGCTAATGGAGCACACCAGAGAATTCAAAAAGAAAATCAGCATGTGCTTTATAGACTATAGCAAAATCTTTGATTGCATAGATCATGAAAGGCTATGGAATGCTTTTAAAGACATGGGAGTGCCAACACATCTGATAGTCCTGATGAGGAATCTTACTCAGGACAAGAGGCTACTGTCAGAACAGCACACAGAGAAACAGAATGGTTCTTAATTGGCAAAAGGGTCAGACAAGGCTGTATCCTTTCAGCCTATCTGTTCAACTTGTATGGAGAACATATTATAAGAAAAGCAGGCTTGAACACAGAAGAAGGAGGAGTGAAAATAGGAGGAAGGAATATCAACAATCTAAGATATGCAGATGATACCATAGTACTAGCAAAAAACCTCACAGACCTGGAACACCTACTAAAGAAGAACGTGCTAAGGCAGGCTTAATGTTGAACAAAGAAAACAAAAATAATGACCACCGAGGACCTTCACAAGTTCAACCTAAACAACGAAAAAATAGAAATAGTAGAAGAATTCCCATACCTGAGGTCAAGCATTGATAGAAATGGGGATTGCAGTCAGGAAATCATATGAAGATTAAGAATGGGGAGGATGGCTATGAAAGAACTAGAAAAGATTCTAAAATGCAAAGATATACAATTCAGAACAAAAGTTAGAATCATACAAACCATTGTATTCCCTATTACCATGTATGAATGTGAGAGCTGGACAGTTAAGAAAGATAGCAGGAAGAAAATCAAATTCCTTTGAGATGTCGTGCTGGAGAAGAGTGCTGAGGATCCCATGGACATCCAAAAGGACAAACAAATGGGTGCTAGAACAGATCAAGCTGGAAACCTCCCTGGAAGCCAAGATGACCCAACTGAGGCTGTTGTACTTTGAACACATCATGAGAAGGGAGGACTCGTTGGAAAAGACAATAATGCTGGGAAAGGTGAAGGGAGGGAGGGAAGAAGAGAGGAAGGCCACATGCCAAATGGATGGACTCAATTAAGGAGGTCAAAGGTATTAAGGGGTTGCAGGAATTAAGCAGAGCAGTGGAGGACAGAGGGTCTTCGAGATGTCTCATTCATAGGGTCGCCATGAGTCGAGATTGACTCGAGGGCAGTTAACAACAACAACAAATATTAACATTAAGAATTCTAGAGAAATCTAATTATATCTAATCATATTGAAAACACAAACCAATGTTGCACATAATGGATAAGCAAAATTCGTATTCAAACTTTTCCTTTAACTAAACTATTGATAGTTGGTTACTTATACATAACAACTATTGTTTTATGTTGAATTCGATAGGCTCTACTGGTTTTTCAGCCCATTCTTTGAAATTTGCTTATATATTGACAATATCAATACCAAAAATGGACAGTATGTTCACTTTGTTGTTGTTTTATGCCTTCAAATTAACTTCAGCTTATGGTAACCTTATCGCTGAGTTTTCTTGGCAGGATTTATTTAAAAGAAGCTTGCCCTTGTCTTTGGCTGAGAGAATGCCACTTGCCCAAGGCCACACAGTGGATATTTGAATTCTGGTCTGCCAGACTTCTAGTCCAACAGTCAAACCACTATGTCAGTAATTAACCTATATAGGCTGCATGTGTCAAATTTATTTATTGCATTTATATGCTACAGTTGCTCCAAGGAGCTCAAAGTGGCTCCAGAGGCTTCATGGAGACTTCAAAAGATTTTCTGGATCATATTAGCTATATATGTATGCTTCTTCCTATGGCCCAGCAACACTGGGTGTCATGCCAGTGTTGCCCCTTTGCTTCCACCAGCAATGAAAACTGGTGTTTGAATGCTGTGTTTGGTGGTCCCTAAATAGACTTTTCCACAGCTGCTCAGTATGCAGTAAACTCCTGAGGCAGTGAGAGGGTCTGGACAAGTCTACATTTGGACCACCAAATGCAGCTGAAATTCTGGACCAACAGGAAAGAAGAAACGCTGAATGTAAAGAAAGTTTGGCTACCAGTCCTGAAAAACACCAAAATCAAGACTCAATTCATGCAAATGAACACCACCCAGGGTCAAGGGGTTTCCCCACAGGCAATTGATTGCTAATTCAATAGACACATATCCTCTCACCCTGAGGCCTTTGAAGATGCCAGCCACAGTTGCAGTCAAAAGGTCAGGAATAAATTCTCACAAAATGCAGCCACATACCCAGGAAAATCCACAGAAAACTAAAGTAGCATCACTTTTCTTCTTCTGTATGATTTGTGACATCTTTGCCTGATGAAGAAGCTATTGAAGATTCTAGAGCAGATCATGAAACAGACAGCCTGTAAAGGAATGCCATAATTGCAAAAAGTCAATATGGGATTCTCAAAAACAAGTCATGCCAAAATTAATCTTCTCTCTTTCTCTCTCTGTCTTTCTTTGATAGAGTTATAAGCTTGGTAGATGAAGGACTGCTGTGGATGTAGAGTATCTTGAGCCAATGTGGTGTAGTGGTTGAACTTTGGACTATGATTCTGGAGACCAAGGTTCGAATCCCAACTTAGCCATGGCAACCCACTGGGTGACATTGGACAAGTCACACTCTGTCTCAGAGAGGACAATGGCAAACCCCCTCTGAAGAAACCTGCCAAGAAAGCCCCATGACAAGTTCACCTGAGGATCACCATAATGCAGAAATGATTTGAAAGGCACACAACAACAACAACAACAACAGGTTATCTTAATTTCGGTAAAGCCATTGACAAGGTCTCCCATTATATTCTTGCAATCAAGCTAATAAAATGTGGGCAAAACAATGCTCCTGTTAAGTGGATTTGTAATTGGCTGACTGGCCAAATCCAAAGGGTGTTCACCAGTGGCTCCCCTTCATCCTGGAGATAAGTGACTAGTGGGGTTCTGTGCTGGGCCTAGATTTAAATAACCTGGATGATAGAACAGAAGGCATTCATATCAAATCTGCAGATGAGATCAAATTAGGAGGGGTAGCTAATAACCCAGAAGATAGGATCAGAATTCAAAATGAGTTTAACAGGTTAGTGAGCTGGACCAGAACTAACAAAATGAATTTCAACAGGAAGAAATGCAAGATACTACACTCAGGTACAATTTTTTTAAAAAAGTGCAGATATAGGATGACCAACATGTGGCTTGAAAACAGTACATGTGAAAGGGATCTAGGAATCTTAGACCACAAGCAGAATGAGTCAACAGTGTGATGTGGCAGCTTAAACATTCAATGTGATTTTATCCTGCATCAATAGGAGTATACTATCTAGATCAAGGAAAGTAAGGGCCTTTACAGACTGACAGAAATAATGAAACTTGAGTCCACTTTAACTGCCCTGGTTCAGTTCTAGGGAATCATGGGAATTTAGGGCCTCGGCAGACGACTAATTGAGTCGTCTTCGAGGCAAGGAAGAGGAGGGGCAGCTGCACGCGCGGCGCCCCTTCCTCTTCCTGAGGTCGTCCTCGGAACCGCCGGCCCTCCGCACGGCTGGCGCTCCGGGGACAACCTCCCGCAGCAGTGTCCGCATGCGCTGCGGCGGAAAAGGCAGGGAAAGTGCGCCCTACGCTTTTCCTTCCAGGGATGCCGCTGGAGCGCCACGGTGTGGAGGCTGCACTCCCATGGCGCTCCGTCCGGCGGCATCTCCGGTGCCTCCGTCTGCTTCCCCCCTTAGTTTTTTTTGAGACATTGAGCCTTCTCTGTCAAAGAGTTCTGGTGCCACAATAAACTACAGTTCCCATGATTCCTTAGCACTGAGCCAGAGCAGTTAAAGTGGACTCAAGTTGCATTATTTCTGGCAGTCTGTAAAGGCCCTAAGAGTACTAAATTATTCTGGTTTGATCAGACCTCACCTAGAATGTTGTGTCCAGTTCTAGGCACCACAATTCAAGAAAGGTTTGTCAAGGTTTGTCAAGCTGGAGTGTGTCCAGAGGAGGGTGACCAAAATGGTAAAAGGTCCAGAAACCATTCTCTATGAGGAGCAGCTTAGGGAGCTGGGTATGTTTAGGCTGTAGAAGAAAAGATTAAGAGGTGCCATGACAGCCATCTTTAAATATTTGAAAGGATATCATACTGAAAATGGAACAAGCCTGTTTTCTGTTGTTCCAGAGACATTAGGACATGGAGCCTATCTGGTACTCTGTCCTCATACATACTTCTGTAAGAAAACCAAGTTAATAATGTTCCATTTAAATTTTATGGATTTAATTTCCACTGATGGTACACATTGTCATTTAATGCCTGTGAATATGATTAGAGTCAACAGAGCACCTTGTTTGACCACAAAAAGTGACCCAGAAATTCAGTTGAATTGTGTTACTGCAGAGGTTATGACAGGTGGTTAGAAATTTGAAAGGAACAAACTAAAATATATTCTATTTCAGATGTCCCTTTTTTTAAAAAAAAAGTCCTTTTCCTTAAACATTATAAATCTATAAAAGTGATTAGTGGAAGTATCCCTATGCTACGGAGGGGGGAAGGAAGAAAGATCACTTGCAAAAGCCCCATGTGGAGATCTGGCCAATACAGATGTTGCCATAATCTTAGAAGTTTTTATAGCCATAGCAACATGCAAAGGATGACTACTGTAATACTTTGTGGCAGTCATGTATAGCATGGTCTGCCCAAATATGGTGGTGCAATGTACACAAGAATGTCAGTCCAGAGTAGGAAACATATTCTTTATTTTTGCTAAGAAAACAAACTTTGAAAGGAATCAGCAGTTTACTCTCAAATGTAACAATGATAATGCCACCTAGTGGCTATAGTAGAGTTTTTATCACTTTGCACACAAGACCACTGCACATTCAAACAACACTTTTAAGAGCTACTACTTTATCTTATCATGTTTGCCTGTTTTGCCCAATAGATCAGATTCCATGGCAATCAAAACAGCTACAATGAACACATGTAGAGTACTTCTAAGTACACATTGGGCTTATAAGAGTCTTCATATTTACAGATGTTTCACTGATAACTGATGGGGAAAATCATTTTCAATATGAAATAAATGTTTTTATCTGAAAGAAATGTTCAGTATAGGTGGTAGACTGAAAAAGAGGTGTATCAGCAAGGGCAAAGGGATAATAAGCCTGCCTTTCTACCCTATAGTCTTCACATATTGTCTTCATGAAGTTGCTGATGTAACAAAAGAGTGAGGATCTGTACCTATCTGTCTACACACATATTTCCCAAGTAGTTTAATTCAATTCAATTTCTTTATTACAGCCTTGTGGCCAGCACAAAATTACAATAAAACACATCTTAGTTGTATACAATAGTTTATTGCAGAACATACCGGTAACTACAGACAAATCCTAGGACGTTATCACACTGGCCCTAAAGCAGAAAGAATCCTGCATCATTCCTGCACCATTCCGGTTCTTTTTTCCGTGTGTTCACACGACGTCGCACATAACCCCGTCCATCCCTGCATCATCCCTGCATCATCCTGGCATCATTCCAGTTCTTTTGAATTCCGGGTATCTTGAGGAATTAC
>CM034701.1:228329618-228344789 GCA_020142125.1 Phrynosoma platyrhinos | reverse complement strand
AATTCTTTCCAGTGATGAGGGAAGTTAAATCTTACAGTTCTACAATAATGGCACAGTTTAAGCAAACAAAATCCTCTCCAGTGGTTAGGAATACTGGGTCTTAAAATTCCAATTTAAAGACACAATAAAGGCAGACAAGGTCCTTTCCAATTATAGGGGATATTGGGTCTTAGAATTCCACCTTAGAGGCGCTGTGAAAGCCAAACAAAGTCCTTTCCAGTGATAAAGGATATTGGATCTTAAAGTTCCACCTTAAAGGCAGAGTAAAAGCAAGCAAAATCCTTTCCAGTAGTGGAGAATATTAAATCTTATAGTTCAACTTTAGAGACACAATAAAGACAGACAAAGTCTTTTCCAGTTGCAGGGGATGTTGGGTCATAAAGTTCCACTTTAAAGGCACAATGAAGACAAACAGAGTTCTTTTCAATAGTGGAAAAGGTTGGATCCCAAAAATTCCACCTTAAAGGCACAGTAAAGGCTAGGGATATTCCTTTCTAGTGGTGGGGAATATTAAGTCTCAGAGTTCCACCTTAAAGGCCCAGTAAGGGCAAAACCAAGTCTTTTCCAGTTATGGGGGATGTTAGGTCTTAGAATTAAGTGCACAGTAAAGGCAAACACAGTCCTTTCCTTGCTCAATTTCTTAAGATACCTTTATCTCTTTGTCCCTTCTAATTCACTTCCACTGTTTCCATTCTCCCTTTCCTTTCCGTTTCTGTAGCTCCGTTGTTATTGCCTCTCTCTCCTTCTCTCTTTCCCTCTTCTTCTCTCTACTGCCAAGTAACCTTCTCCTTTTCTTCCCCCTTGAAGTATCCTTCACCCTTTCTTTCTCCCACCACCGCTCCAAGCTTTCTTTCTCTCCCTGTCGTTTAGTTTCTTCTGTTCTTCTGTTCTCTTTTCTCTCTCTCCTCTCCGTTTAAAGTCTACTTACAGTCTTAAGAGCTCAATATTTAAGATGTCACTGCCCACGCTTCGATTGCAGCTGCAGGTCAAGCTGCTAATATCTGTTTTTAAAGGTACAGTACCTTTGAGCTGTGAAAGGTCCTGTAATTCTTTATTTTACTTCCTGTTTCTTACCAAGAGTCTCATATTTCAAGCTTTTTGTTGGAAACTCTTCTGATAGAGTGGCAACAGAACACTTTCAGTAAATCTTTCCCCAGCTTTATCTTTCTATTTAGTGAGGCATTAGGGCATCAGTTGTTCTCCCCGCATAGAGAGACAGGGGCGGGAGGCTTCAGCTCTTCGGTCCTTTGGGGCTTGGGTTTCCCTTGTCAGCCACGTGCCTGGCAAGTCCCCCTCTCTCCTCCTCAGGACCCACTTCAAGCTGTTTAGTTAGGTCTCGTTATCAGGAGAGCTATGGACGGGTCGGTATTGTCCCCGTTCCTCCAAGAACCACCCTGTTAGGAGACCAGGTTGCAGAGCTCAAACACCCACGTCTCCTCTCAGTGCCATCTTGACTGGAAGATCAGCCACATCCCACTTTCTGTGGTCTGCCTTTCAGGACAGGTAAATATTATCCTCTCTACAACCCTCAATCTCTGCTATCCAACTTCCATATCTCCATTTCAGTTAGTTCTGTGTGGTGTGTCTGTTTGAATCACTTTTGTGTGTATGTTTGATTTCAAAATAAAAGCTTCTTTATTTCATTAAACTGGGAGTTCTCTCACTTTAGTACTGGTATATACAGGTGAAAATGATCCTCAAGTTACCCAGCCTCTCACAAAGCATCCTTTGAGCTAAATAATTCCCCCAACATTAAAAGATGTTTACACAGTTGGAGGTAACCCCCCCATTCCTCCACCTTTTCGGGTAAGAAGGAAGGATCTCTCTGGTTCACTCTCACTCTTCTCACCACCACTGTGCTACTTCTCCCTGCTTTTCATCGGTCCAGTGACTTTTCCCTCCCTTCCCTCCTTCTGTCCAACCTCTTTTTCCAAGTTTCTTTCTCTCACTTCCCCTTTCCTACCTACTTTCCCTTCCTCCTGCTTTTTGTCATCCTCCCATCTGCCCTTTCCCCCAAACACCCTTTCCCTTTCTTTTTTGCTCTGCTCTTCCCTTTTGCATGCTGGGAAAACACACAATGAAAAGGATCTGCATTGAACCATCATAATAAATTTGGGACATTGCAGAAAGTTGAAAAAAGACTGTACAGGTCAGAAGTGTAGAACAGATAGATTAAATTGTCATGTGGATTCTAAATAAGAAAGCAGGAAGACATTTAAATTAACTTTCCATGATGGGCTTGAGTCCTCACAGAAGAAGGCAGACAGAATTTAAAAATAACAATCTACCTTTTGAGTTTGGATGTTGGGCAATATAAAACATACTAAAGTTTGCCAGAATAGGAGGAGGGGAAAGGGAAAAAAACCACCCCTACAAACACTTTCAAAGTGTTTTCATAGAATATGAATGGTTGACTGGTGTTAATTTTATAAACTGAGAAAAGTGTTTTTGACAATGTTCAATTTAGTCCAATTAAACTAGTGACACCTCATTTGTTCAACAGCATGAAAAAACACACCCTGAAACATTCCACCTCTGTAAAGTGCAATGAGAATCCATGAATTTTTGCACAACAATAGATCTTCATTACCCTATCGCATGGCCCTACTCTTATGCTCTACTTGGTGTTAGATGAGAAGGGGGCCTGAGGCAATCAAGCATTTGGGAGGCTGTGTCATTTTAGTTATGTGATACACTTTGGATCATTTCCCCCTCTTTCTCAGTATATACAAATGCTTTTACTTTTATTGGACAATAATAGTTTACAAAAGAACTGTGGAAGAGTATGATGCATTTGTGCCCTTGCTTTGAACAAGTTGCTTGCTGGGGAACAGCTCAAGGAATAGCTCATCTAAACTAGAAAGATATCTTTGTCAAATGGAAAGAGGGAAGGAAGAGGAAATAGAAGTCAATCCATCTTCAATTCACCATGTTGAGAATAGGATTTTTAAACTGAGGGGGGTTGCAGGCTGCCAGAAATAGTGCAAATTGAGTCCACTTTTAGGGTTAGGGTTAGTGCTAGGGAGTCATGGGAATTGTTTTTTTTTTTCCCTGAGACATTGAGCCTTCTCTGTCAGAGAGCTCTGGTGCCACAATAAAATACAGTTCCCATGATTCCCTAACCCTAACCCTAACCCTATAGGTGGACTCAATTTGCACTATTTCTGGCAGTCTGCAACCCCCTTCAGAAACTGATTATATTTGGGGGCAAGTAAACACAGAGCTGCCTAAATACTCTAAAGGCACCAGATACTGTCTGATCTTGGAAGCTAAGCAGGGTTAACCCTGATTGAATGGGAGACCACCAACAGAGGAAGAAACTGGCAAAATGACTTTGAGTATTCCTTGCCTAAGAAACCATATTCAAAGATATAGCCATGTTATTGTGTAAAATCAGTATGTAGAGAGATTTTGTAGCACCTTTGAGATAAAGGGCCTCAGCAGATGGTTAATTGGGCTGTCCTCGGGGCAAGGAAGAGGAGGGGAAGCCGCATGATGGGCGCCCCTTCCTCCTCCCGAGGTTGACCTCGGAGCAGCTGGCCCTCCACACGGCCGGCGCTCCGAGGGCAACCTCCCGCCACAGCGTCCGCACATGCTGCGGCAGATAAGTCAGTGAAAGTACGCCCTACGGTTTTAGGGCACACTTTCACTGACTTCTGAAAGGAGCGCTGATTTTGCGCTCCTTTCAGAGGCGCCAACAGTGCACCGCAGTGTGGATGCCGCGGTCCCGCGGCGCATCGTCCCGCGGCGTCCTGGAAGCTCTCGTCTGCTTCCCCCCTAACTAAAAGAGAGAAGTTGTCAGGATGAGCTTTCATAGACTTAAGTCTACTTCCTCAAATCTTACTTTCTCAAATCCTTAAAAGTCTAATTCCTCAAATGCATCTGAGGAAGTAGACTTAAGTCTATGAAAGCTCATCCTGGCAACTTCTCTCTTTCAGTTAGTCTCAAAGGTGCTTACAAAATACTAAGAAAACCTATGAGATTCTAAGGTTGCCATAAGTTGACAGGCAACTTGAAATCATCATCATCATCATCATCATCATCATCATCATCATCATTATTTTCAGGCACACACACATACACACATTTCATCATATCACATTAATACTTATCATGGTATGTCAGCCTTTACTAATGTAGTCCTGAGCACCTATTACATCTGCAATAATTATTGCAGATCATATAAAAAAGATCAAGCCAGAAATCTCCCTGGAAACTACAAAACTGAGGCTGTTGTACTTCAGACACATCATGAGAAGGCACAACTCACTGGGGAAAAAAACCCAATAATGCTAGGAAAGGTGGAGAGAAGCAGAAAGAGAGGAAGGTTGCATGCTAATGGATGGATTCTATTAAAGAGGTCAAGGTTATGAATTTGCAGGAACCAAGCAGTGCAGTGGAGGACAGAGAGTCTTGGAGTTGGAGATGTCTTCCACAGGGTCGCCATGAGCAGAGATCAACTTGAGGGCAGTTAACAACAACAACAACAAAAATACATGAAACCGTGAGAGGCATACCAGCCTTGCCTTCCTTCCTAGTTTCTTCATTAAAAGGCATATGAACATCCCACATTTCACGTGGAGAAATGTTTTTCAACACACTCACACACAAATTTTCTCTCCAACCCCTTTATCAGACACTTCTCCAAAAGAGTACATATATTCATCAATACTATTTATGATCTGTCTAATTTGACAGTGGTTGTTGTGGCTGACCTTCATAATCTTGATTGTTTTGCAGTGCCACACAGGACTTTTCCCTTGACTCACTTTTTAAAAGGGGTGCATTGAAACTACTGTGGAGTCTAGGTGGCCCTGCTGTTTAAATTCAAACAGCCATGGTCACAGTATTCAGTCCAGCTCTTCATAGCGCCCATTCCTACTAGGATTTAAAGTGAATTGCTGACCAGGTTATGTCTATTGTTCCCACTTGAAACCAGTTCCAGTCCTACTGTGCTCAGTTTCAATTGCAATGAAGCGAGGCAAATGCAAAAGAACTGCATTTTCCTGACACTTGTTTTTGGGCGGTTCTCTGGAAAAAACCCGAATCCAGACTGTGTTCAATAAGTGGGAATGATTCGCATTGGGGGGATGTGTCGGCTCTTACCAGCTTCTCTCAACCAACCCCAGTGCTTTGGTGCTGTTCTTATGGGTGCAGCTGCAGGGCATCATCTTGAGTGGCTCCTCTCCCACTGCGCTCCCACAGCCACTTCTCCCTGGGCTCTGATGGGCTCAGAGTCACCTCTGGAGGGGATGAGGAGGAGGAGGAGGAGGAGGAGGAGGAGAAGTGCCCAGGAGTACTCTGGCTGGGCTCCCCAGTTGAGGCAGCTGAGGGCGGGGCAGGGTCAGAGGCCTGGAGAGTCCCGGATTGAGGCCCAAGAGTGCTCTCACCTTCACGGAGGGGTGGCCAGGCTCCCTGGTTGAGGCAGCCGAGGGTGGGTCAAGGCAAGGAGGAGGATGAGAAGGAGATGGAGCACTGCTGCTGCCGCCGCCTCCACTAACATAGATGGAGAGGGGCCCTTGGAGGGTTCTGGTGAGCAGCGATAAGGTGAAGGGGCACACTGGAGGGCAGCCAATCTGGAGGAGGTGGAGGAGAAGCTGCCGGGGCCCAAGCCTTCCTGTTATGCCACCACCCCTCCTCTATTGTTGTTGTTGTGTGCCTTCAAGTCTGTCGTGGGGTTTTCTTGGCAAGATTTTTTTCAGAAGCAGTTTGCCTTTTCTTTCTTCTTCCTCCCCTTCCTCTCTTCATGACAGCCATTCTTCCTGTCTCCCCCTCAAATGTGAACAACAAAGGGGAGTAAACAGCCCTGGAGTGATTCAATCACAAAATAACCTGGTTTCCACACCAGGTTATTTTGTAGTGGGAACGAGTCCATAGACAGGAATATAGGAAAGAGACACCAAAGTGTAGGCACAAGTGAGACAAAATGTGGCAGAGTTGCTTAATTGTGTATCATGCTTTCTGTTTTCACTGTTATCTCTGCATTCAGGACAAGTGAACTGCGTTGAAGGTTCACTTCTTCTTTTACAACCAGTTGTACTTCTAGAGATTGATCTTGCATTGGGGAAACCTTTCTGTTTAGTAACTTACTCTCTGCACTTTGGCAGTACCGTCCAACACTAAACACACCAGCTAAAATACAGATTGCAATACCTTCTGGATTATATGAACACAGAGTAAATTTGTATCCAGACAACATTAATGTAAACATCTGGAACAAATTTCACAGTACATCTTTTGCAACTATGTTATATGAATTAGTAGCCATAGTATCCAACATTGATTGGGAGAATCATTAGCTGTCATTCAGCTATCCTTGAGAGAGCATGCTTTTCTCAATTATCCACCAAATACCATTCATGTATGAAAAATAATTTGGGTGCCCACCAATTAAATTGCATATACACTATGTAGCTTGTATGTTAAGTCAGACTATCCTAAACATTCCCTCCACATTTGAAAAAAAGTCTCATCTGGCCATTTACATGTGCTGTGGTAACAGAGAGAAAGTTAATTTTATTTATATAGATGTGTCTCAGTAAATATATCTATTTTCCTACATTATAATCAGTAACTGAATACTGGATTTCAAAGAACTGCATCTGAATGCTATTGTTATCAGTGTTAGCTGGGGGTGATTGGGCTGGGGATCTCACCTTCCTCTCAAGCCATTTATCCATCAGCTTCTTCCATAGGACAGCATCCCAGTCACTTGCTGAACTTCAAGAAATGGGCAGATGTAATCTGTCAAGATAGCCTCACAACTGGAACTGGAAAAAGAACTATTCTCCTCCCTGCCTCTCTCCCCCCCCCCACACACACACACACATACACAGTTCTATAGAGCAGGGTACAGGAATAAATCTTGGAACCAATTCTTGTTGGCTAGTTCTATTCTAAAAGATAGAAGTTATCCTAGTGCACACTGTGAACAAAACTGCACTCCAAAGGGACCTAATTTAGTCTCCTGTATGCTTGATGAATGAAGAATTTCCTCTCAGGACTAAATTACAGACCTTGTCAGGGTTACTTTTTCATGATCTCTTATTTAAGACATAATTTTCCAACAGAGCTGGAACACATAGCCATGAGCTAGAATGATATTTGCCCGTAACAGCTGCCACATAGCACCATCTTTCTTTCCACCCCTCAACACTCACAAGAGGGCCCTGCCAGGGATATAACAATACATTCATAGAGAATCTCAGGACACACCTTAAGTAGACTGCAAGAATGACATTCCCTCACCCTCTCATACACAAAAATATTGCAAAACAAGGACAGCATCATGTTAGAACTTGATAAAAAGAGAATGACAGAGAGAAAGAGATTAGAAGGCCGCTGTGTCCTTTCAGACACAGATGATTACAACCTTGTGCAAAATGCCTCCCCTTTTAACACAAGCTCTGTGATCCTTCTTTTGGTTTTTTGTTTTGTTTTGTTTTGTTTTTTGAAGTGTCAAAGGCTGTATAAACACAGGGCATTGGTGTTTAGCTAACCTAAGAGCAGAGGACTCATTAAGCACCACTGTCACCAGTTTTTTTAACATTATAATTAACTAGGCTCCTAAAAAGTGAAAGCAGGCTCATTTTAACTACTCATTAATGAAAAAAATTATTAAAGAAAAAATGACCAAGAGAGTGAGAATATGCCATGATTGTGAAATGATGTGCTTATTTTTAATTCATAGCAACCATACAGCCAGTTTCTCAATTTATTAGCATGCAGAAGAAAATAGTCAACAAGGGCTAAGTGGTGTTTTCCTTTTCAGCATATTAGGCTATTTGGAAAACACTCTTTGCTTTTTGCAGGCCCAACTATTGTCATCTAAAACAGGATCAACATAACATTGATAGCTAATTTCAGGGGTTCCTAGGACTTTGCTAATGGCATATCTGCATCTGCTTCCAGCACTGCCTTCACTCTTTCCATCATCACAACCAATGACCTCCACTTGATATTTCACACATGACAGCTATTTCTACTAGCCACAAAGATACAAAGACAGAATTAGTAAGGTCCCATGATGGTTGACATAGGCTTGAAACAGACAAGTGGGAAAAAGCAGCTTCCAGCCACTTTAGGGGTGGGGTGTCCTGATGACGCATGGCTCGTTAGTGGCTTGAAGCCACCCAGGGAGCATGTCCAGAATGCCACAATCTGGAAGAGCCAGCACATAAAAGAGCAGTAAAAAACGGTGACCTGGATTTGAACCGGCCCATGCAGTTGCTCCAGTCCTGTGCTGATTGGAGGCCAACCAGTGCTGGAACAGCCATCCACAGTATTTTCAGCACTCTTCTCCAGCATCACACTTCAAATGAATTGATTTTCTTTCTCTGTGCTTTCTGCACTGTCCAGCTCTCACATCCATACAAGGTGGTGGGGAACAATCCTAACTTTAGTGTTCAGTTTTATATCTTGCACTTTGAGATCTTGTCTAGTTCTTTCATAGCTTCCCTTCCCATTCCTAGCCTTCTTCTGATTTCCTAACTGCAGTCTTTGTACTGGTCAGTGTTTCATCCAAGATATGGAAAACCTTTGTCTATTTTGATGTCCTTGTCATCTAGGATGAATTCATGTAAATCATCCATGGTCATTATATTTTGTTGTCTTAATGTTCAACATTTCCTTGGCACTTTCTTAACTTTCTTTAGTAATTGTTCCAAGACAATGGGTCAGGTGGCAGAGAAAAGGAAATCCAATTGCTAATTCCAACTCGAACAGTTCTATTGAATCAATGGGAAATTGATGAGTCAATATTTTTGATGAGCTACATTCATTCAATGGGTTTACTCTAGAGATGTAGTTCTTCTCTAATTAAGGAAGCAATGAGTAATGTTAGCAATTTTCTTCTCACTGTGAGAAAATCTTTAAAAACTTCACAGTTATCAAAGGCTATTCACAATTGTGGTACTTTTACAGCAATTTCTGCTGTTTTCCATGAAAAATGCTGTTTTCTTCCCAAAATAATTATGTGCGAATTTGGCATAGAATAAACACCAAACTGAGAAAATTCTCACTAATCTTGTTATCAGGGCCTCTCAACATTTGAGAAAGACATTTCTGACATATAGTGACCCTAAGGGGTTTCTTGGCAGAATTTGTTTACAATGGGTTTGCCCTTGCCTTCCTCTGAATTTGAGAGAATGTGTCTTGCCCAAGGACACCTAGTAAGTTTCCAATGCCAAGCAGCCATTCAAACCCTGGTCTACCAGTGTCCTAGTACAACACACAAATCACCATACTATGCTGGTTTACAGCTTTTCTTGAATCCCAACTAGCTTACCCAAAGGAGCATTTAGCCAATCATATATAACAGAAATGGAGTTGAATAAAATCAGGCAGAACATAGGTTTGGGAGGATTACCCATGTTAAGAAGAACTATAGTATCCACAATTGAAAATTAAATATGGCAGATGACAGTAGCATACCATTTGTGGTGTAGCTACAAGGGATAGCAAAATTGCCCTTCTGAATTCTGAATTTTTGTTTCAGTTCAAAATTTATAGCACTGAAATAACTTAGAACTTCAGAAGAGCATTTAGAAACACAATTTATATATCCAATTAAAAGGTCCAGCAAAATGATCAAGGGATTATAGACATAGCAAATATAAGAGTTCTAGGTGTAAACAATTCTCAATGTCTCATTCTCTGTGGGGCTAGAATTTTGGAAACTGAACTCCTCATAGAGGAGACAGCATTCATACTTTGGTGGCAATGAGATCATTTTGCTCCCTGGACCAACACCCCTGGCATAACAAATATAACCCCTGGCATATGCAATCATTATATTCAAAAGAGATCAGCCCTACCCACCTCACACTCTCCCTGTTAATCCTGTTTCTTTTTGTTGTTGCATGCCTTCAAGTCATTTCTGACTTATGGTGATTCCAAGGTAAACCTATCACAAGGTTTTCTGGGCTGAGAGTATGTGACTCACCTAAGGTCACCCAGTGGGTGTCCATGGCTGAGAGGAGAAATGAACCCTGGTCTGCAGAGTTGTAGTCCAACACTCAAACCATTACACCTTCCATAACAAAGATGAAAGAGCAAAGAAGCAAGTGAATAGAGCAAGAATTAAGACAATTTACAGAACACACCTCCCCCCCCAAGACATCATTGCAACACAAGTATATCTGATTCCTCCACATTTCTTCTCAAAGGTAGGTACTGAAACTTGCTTCCTCACTTCCCAGCTTGGAAAAAAATGAAAATTAATATAGCTGAATAGGAAAATTATCTGGAGAAATTTCTTTTGTTATAATTAATAGGTACTTAAACATTTTAGAAGTGCATCACAATGGAGGAAAAAAGAGAAGGGAGATCTTATTTTCCTTTAATAAAAATGTTGCAGACCTATGCCAGCATAAAGTGGAGGAGCAAACCTGTCTATAAAGGGGAAGAACATGTTTCAAGATCAACAAAGGTTTCTTACTGCTAGACATGTGTCATCAATTCCAAGGACGTGCAAGCTTAAATCCCGGGGGCTTGTTTTGTCCATTTTGCACAGTTCCTCCATGCAAGCTAGGTCATGTGCTCACAAGGAGAAAGTTACACAGTTTACATAGCTGTAGGTGTAAAGCTGGGATAGATGGTGAGTAAGTGATGATGACCAAATAGTCTGAAATAGTTTTCAGACATAATGCTAGAAGCAAGACTGGAATCAACTGTATGGTTCCTAACAGTAAAACATATATGCTTAGAATATATACATAACAGAATAGCTTGAGGGAGGCTAAGGAAATGTAATAGGGGAACATTCCAAGTTATTCTGCATATATCAAAACTGTGTTAGGTCACACAGCATGACAAGTTTATGGCAACCCTATCCTAGGCCAAGATTTATTCAGAAGAGGTTTGCCATTACTTTTCTTTCCCAGAGAGAGATATGATGTGACTTGCCTTAGGTCACCTAGTGGTCTTCCTTAGCAAAACAGGAATTTAAACCTGTTTCCCAGAGTTACAGTCCAACACTGAAATCATTATATCACAATGGCTCTCAAAAGTCCATAATCAACTTGTGGTGGGCTGCATGTGTCAGCATATGATGGCATCTCTGTGTACTAAGAGAAAAGCACTATTAATACTGACATGCATCTTCCTTTTTATTTCTTTAATTTGTCATTTCTAAGTACTGTCAAGTCAACTTAGACTTATGGCAACTCTATGAATGGGAGGTCTGCTCAGGTCTTGTACACTAATGGTCATAAGGGCCCTTGACTGAGTGATGCCATCTATTATATTGTCTTTCTGTTTTCTTACTGCCTTCACATTTTTAAGAAGCAGAGAGTCAAACCTTCCCTATCTATGTTTTTCTAAACCAGAAGAGATCTTGAATAATTCCTTGGAAGTTACTATTTAATCTAAGCAGAACAAAACCTAAAAGGAAAAAACAAAATGGTGATTCACTACTGAAGAATAATAGCATGCCCAGAAAGGAGTGGGGAAGTAACACCATATAGTATGGTGGGACACTCATTGACCTCAGCCAGAATGAATCATGGGCACATAAATATAGCAGTATCCAGGTGGATTTTTTTATGAATTCTGGGATTTGCCCAGACCAATGTACAGTCTCAGTTGAGGAAAGGAAAGAACTTAGAAAAGTTATATTTTTGGATTATACCTCCCAGAAATGGTCAGTCAACATGGGCACTGGTCATAATGGCTGAGTGATTCTGGGAGCTGTGGGGCAAAAAAGTAAAATTGAAATTAAAAATTCTGGGAACTGATCAGGAATAAGGGAGACACATCTCATTAAGGTTGTAGTCTGCCTTATCAGACTCCCATAGCATATATGGGAAACATTATAGATAGATAGATAGATAGATAGATAGATAGATAGATGAATGCCCTCTTAAACCTGTAATGCTCATCCTGTGCTGATAGAAGATGTGGATGAGACCTCTCTCCAAGAAACATGCATGCTCATTTGTCCCTTATCATATGTGCTGCATCTGTGACCATTATGGCATTTGCAGGAACTGTAGAGTGCAGAAGAAGCCACTGAACCAAGTTTGAAGGGAGGTAGCTATAATTAGCCCTATAAAGTCAATAATACATAGAGTTGCCACATGAACTAACTGGTTCAATTGCACCAAAATGTTTATTGAATATGTAATTATTAGAACAAAATGAAGCCAAATGCAAACCCAATCACTTAACAGTTTTAATTTGCTAGCCACAAGTAGGGATAGGCAAGCTCCTAAGGTCTTGTCTGGGACAAGCAATTACAACTGATATTGAAAAATTGTGGGGTGCAATTTGGATTTCCCTGGGTGTTAACCCTTTTAAAGGGAAACAAAAAATATATGCAAATATGAAAGTTAAACTTATTAGAGTTCAGCTTTCATCAGTAGAAACAACAAAAATGTGGGTCAGACTATTTATTCTAAATCTGCCTTCCTAAAGAATAAAGACTTACTCAGAAAAACAAACAAACAAACATGTAGTTTGTGGTTTAAAAACAAATAATAGTCTTTAATAAATAAATACAAAACAAACTAAATCCTATCCCAACTTTTTGATAGTTTCTGTAAAGAGATGAAATCTCACAATCTTTAATATAGCAGGAAGAGGCTGTAACTACTAACTGCTTGAAGCAGTTTAGAATCTTGGGAGAGAACTGTTAAACTGTCTCCAAGAGTGTCAGGAGTCACATGATAGACTGAGAGAGGGAGGGAGTCCCTATCTAAAGCAAAACAGCTTCATTTATATACCGCTTCATATCGCGCTATGGAATGTCTAAGCCGTTTACAACTACAAGCTGATTTCCCCACAACAAGCTGGGTACTCATTTTAGCGACCTTGGAAGGATGCAGGCCTGAGTCAAGCCTCAGCCCTGGCTGGTATTGAACTTGCAACCTTGTGGTCTATGAGTGAGTGGCTGCAGTACAGGCATTTAACCACTGTGCCACTAGGGCTGATTCTATCTAAGAAGGGACAGGAGAATGCAAATATACATTTTTCCAACAATCCCCTTCTCATTCTCTTGGACCAACATCAAGGATCTTCCTTCACATAGACTGTGGAATTGATCTTTTGGTAGAGATTTAGTGAGGATGTCTGCAATCATTATTTCTGTGTTGCAGTATTCCAGCTGGACAAGTCCATTCTGACACATTTCTTGCAATTTATGAAATGCAATATCAAAGTTCTTCTTGAGTGGCTTTTCACTTTGATAAATCTTAATGCAGCTCTGATTGTCTGGTATCAAAATGCTTGGTTTGGATTCTGTTGCCTCAAATCCAGGAGTAAGTTGTGCAGCCATTTGATTTCATCACATGCTGCTTTTGCTGAAAAACACTCAGCAGCTGTAGAAAAATCTGTGATTGTAGATTGCTTCTTACTTGTCCAACTTAAAGCTTCCCCACCATAGAAGATCAGGTTTCCAATGGTTGACTTTCTGTCTGACAGATCTACAGCCCAGCCTGCATCCTTGTAAGTGATGAGTTCTGGTTGATTACAGGCTGGCAGCAGTAGTTTGTAATCTGCTGTTCCTTTTAAATATCTGGCAACTCTCTTCACTGCAATGAAAGCTCTTTCAGTGGGAGAGTTGACCATTCTGCATAAGATACCAACAGCATTTGCTATGTCAGGTCTGGTTAAGTTGGCAATGTATAGGAGTTTTCCAACTATAGTCCTATACTTTTCTACATTTTGCAAAGGTTCTGATTTCTTAATGTCCTTTATGAATCCTACTTTCATTGAATTGGCATAGCATTTGCATCTTTTATACCAAGACAGTCCAGAAGATCCAGTATCTTCTGTTTTTGATTCAGGAAGAAACTTCCATCACTGCCTCTTTGTATTTCACTCCAAGATAGTGTGAGATGTCTCCCAAATTCTTGATATCAATCTCTTTCTTGAGATTCTGGGTTATCTCATCACTATCTGCTTTGTCCTCACCACATAGGAGCAAACCATCAACATAACTTGTGATGTTTCTGAATCTCTTGTACACATACTTGTCATCAGTGCCTGGAGTTTGATAAGAAGCTGGTTCAGTTTCTCACTCCATTGTCTGGTGGCCTGTTTTAAACCATTAATACTCTTTTGCAATTTGCATACAAAATGTTCCTTACCAAATATTTGGAATCCTGGAGATTGTTCCATATAAAGTTGTTCAGTGAGATCGCCATACAGAAAAGCTGTGCAAACATCCAGATGTTGAACATTCATTTTCTTGTAAGCTGTGATAGCTAGGAGAGTTCTGATGATTTTTTGTATGTGACTACTCCAGCAAAAGTTTCATTGTAATCTTTACCATAGTTTTGAGTATAGCCTTTAGCAACAAATCTTGCTTTGTATCATTGAATCTCCCCTTCTGCATCTAACTTTGTTATAAAGACTCATCTACAGCCAATTGCCCCCTTTCCTTCTGGCAATCCTGATAAAGTCCATGTCTAGTTTTTATATAAAGATTGCATTTCCTCACTAGCAGCTTGCACCCACTTCTCAGAATCTGTCTTTGGCAGTCCCTTGATCTTTTTCCAGTCAGAGGGTTTTGGAATTCTTTCCTCTGTGGCTTGATAAGAGAATCTGTCAGGTGGCACACCTCTGCTGGAGCGTTCTGACCTTCTAATCTGAACTTGGATACCTGACTCTGCTTCTTGCATGCCGTCCAGTTCCTCATCATTAGACTGGTCCACTGCAAGTGTAGCCTGTTCTGGATGCAAGACCTTTGGAAGATGAAAGAACTCCATGTACTTTGGTTGCTGGTGGGAGTCTTCTTCTTCTGCAAATAAATCTTAATAAACATCTTGGTTTTGATTGGATTTGGGCTGTGGTCTTTCATCAATATAAACAGCACTTGTTAATTTTTGTGTATGTCCATCTGGATTTAGAATTCTGTAACCATTTGCACTGGCACAAAGGACACGAGATGCCTCTTTTTGGGTTTAAACAGACCACAACTTTTATTTAGATGTACAGGGTCTATTTATAAACCAATAAGATAAACAAATTTGTCACATGTGTAAGTGAAAGTGTATCCTCCTAATGGGTGGTCCTTCTCCACATGTGACAAAATAAGTAAACAATAATATCAACAAATTTACTAGCCCCTCCCCTCCGGAAATGACATCATATTACATCATATGACGTCATGCAATTAATGACGTCATGTATTCAACTGCATACATCATTTCCTTTAATTTGTCTTATGCC
>CM034701.1:228307862-228318154 GCA_020142125.1 Phrynosoma platyrhinos | reverse complement strand
TCACTGATGGATTTTTGTTTGAATTTGCTAAATGGCCAACACAGCAACTCCTAAATGTTTTCTCGACTGAACTGGGTTTCCCAAGTATCAGGATCATTTATTTTTCCTGAAAAACAAATAATGGTGGATTTTATTTCCATTACTAGACCAGATAGGATCTCATTGGCTCCTCAGATCACCTATTAGTGATTAGTTAGAAAATTGTTGTGCCACCATCCTGTGGCAACCTACAGCTTGCCTGTGATTTAAGAGGGTAGCCCAATCTGGCCTGCATTTCCACTTGCCTGAAAGCTGTCCTTGTGGGTCCAGGGACAAAGGCAGAAATTATGATAGTTGTAGATAAAAAAAACCCTAACTTTTCTGGTGGTATATGAGCAATATTGCTTAAATCTGATTCAAGATCCTTCATAATCCTGCTACCTGCCTTCATTCCTTCTTCCACGTAGGATTCAGGATAGTATATGTGAAATAGTGCCATTTTCTGGTGACAAACAATGCTTATATTTTCTGATGACATCTGCTGTTTTTATGTCAACAGAAGATAACTGCGTTCTGTGAATTATACCAATCTATATTCTAGCATTTGAAGACAGAAGTTTTCTCTCCATTTCTCTCTTTCCCTCTCTCTCCTCATGCTTCTAAGAATAAATACCACAGAATCAACAGCTGCAACCACACAGGACCACAGTGCCTATTCAGTAGTCACATGGCAATAAATTTTAAATGTTTTATCTAAATAATTGTTTAATTGTTTTTAAATAACACACATACATTTGATTCAATCATTTGTAAGATGCCTTGAATACCTTTGGGTGGAAAAGCAGAATGCATTGGCCCTCCATATTCACAGATTCTTCATCCATGGATTCAACCATCCATGGGTTGAAAATACCCCATAAGAATCCAAACAGCAAATCTTGAGTGATGTCAAAGGCTTTCATGGCTGACATCCATAGTTTTTTGTGGGTTTTTCAGGCTATGTGATGTCTTCTGGAAAAAATTGTTGGATGAGTGCCATAGTGTCCATTATAGGGGCTTTGGTGAACAAGGAGACCACATCACAGCTGATTAATATGTCTCCAATAATGGACACCATGATACTCATCCAACAATTTTTTTCCCAGAAGACATCACAGGCTTGTTCAAGCATTGCCTCACCACAAGCTACTTTCAGTGGGTCAATGGATTCTACAAGCAGAGAGATGGGGTAGCCATGGGAAGCCCTCTGAATCCCATAATAGCAAACTTTTACATGGAACACCTTGAAAAGCAAGCCCTGGAAACAGCACCAAAAAAGTCTACAGCATGGTTCTAATATGTGGATGACACTTTCACCATTTGGAGCCACAGAGAAGAAGATCTGACTGTGTTTCTGAACCATCTGACCAACATCCACTGGTTCACGGTGGAAAAAGAAAAGAAATGAACATTGCCATCCTTGGATGTCCTGATCATCCCCAAACTGAACCAACATTTGGGCCCCACAGTATAAAGAAAACCTACACACATGGACAGATACCTGTACAAGAACTCCAATCATCACCCAGGACAAAAAAGAAGCACAATAAAAACATTGGTAAACCAGGCAAAAAGAATCTGTGAACTCCACTTCCTGGAAGATGAACTGAAGCACCTAGACTAGGAACTTGAGACTAATGGTTACTCCAGCTCAAATATCAGAAGGGCTGTCAGACTCAGAAAAACCCATAGGAGTGAAGACAAACAACCACTCAAAGGGAAAGTTTTACCATACATCAAAGAAGTCACAGACAGAGTAGGGAAACTGGTGAGTACTGACCAAACCGACGAAGAATCTCCAGCAAATGCTTCACTCAGCAAAGGGCAGGAGAAATGTTCTCATGGTCTCAGGAGTTTACTGCATACAATGCAGCTGCGGACAAGTCTACATAAGGACCACTGAATGCAGTGTTCAAACACGAATCAAGGAACATGAGAGGCACTACAGACTGGGTCAGCCAGAAAAATCAGCAGTAGCAGAACACATTATAAACCATCCTTGGTATAAAATGCTATTTGAAAACACTGAAATTCTGGACCATGCCACAACTATCAGGTCAGAATACACCTGACAGTGGATTGAAATCCACAACACCTAGACAAACATCAACATGAAAGAAGAAACTCTTAAAGTAAACAAACTTTGGCTACTAGTCCTGCAAAACACCAAAATCAAGACCCAGTAAATATAAATGAAAACCAACCAGAGTCAAGGGTTTTCCCAGCAGACAATGGATCACTAATTAAATAGAAACAATGCCTCTTTGCATATCCTCCCACCCTGAGGACTTACTATTCAACAACAGAACACAGAGATTAACATGTAAATAATTCCTCCCAACCTAGGGTCACACAGTGTATATATATCCCACTCACTTCCATGCCAGCATTCTCTGAAGATGCCAGCCACAGATGCTGGTGAAACATCAGGAATGAACTCTTTCAGAACACAGCCACATAGCCCAAAAAACTCACAAAAAACTACAGCAAATCTTGACTATCAATTTAAATGTGGGGCACTATTTTACTACAGCATTGTACATAAGGGACCTTGAACATCCACAGGTTTTAGTATCCATAGGCAGTCCTGAAATCAAATCCCAGTGGATACCAAGGGCTCACTGTATAAAAGAGATGATGATGATGATGATGATGATGATGATGATGATGATGATGACAGTTCCAAGTTCTCTCCACCACTCACTCCCACACAATCTCATCAGGTTTAGGGTCATTTCTGGTTTGGAATCTCTCAATTGTTTTGTGGTAGGGGGATTTTTTTTAAAAAAAAATTGAAGCCACTTCTGGATTATTTCCTAGTTTAAAAAATGCCTCCCCTTGAATCTAAAATTTGGTGAACTTCCCTCTACATCCTTTTGAGGGATCAGGGGGACACTTTGAATAAACATTTTTTTAACAGTTAACATTTGAAAATTATTAAATTTGGAGTATGGTGTCCTGGGGAGCATGCACGCCTCAGAGGTCCAGTAAGTAGTATGTATGGCTCTCAGACCTCAGGTAGTTGTCTATAGAACAAAGCTGATAGCTCTGTATACATGAGGAGAGGCATGAGCTCACATATGCAAACTGCGTTGAATCTCATTTTGGGATAAAGGTGGGATATAAATTGATTGAATGGATAAATAAATAAATAGGCAAAGTATCTGAGGGCACATGTCTGTCGTGCATGCACAGATTTGCTTTTGGAGGAAACAGTACTAAGGTTTTCACAGTATCTTATTCTATTTTTGGGCTGGTGTGCTCTTTGTACACTCTTGTCTTTCATTTGTTTCTGTTTTTATTTTTATTTTTACTTCCTGTTCCTGAATTTTCCCCTCAGCTCCTCATGGTTCCTCAGAAGCCCCTCTGCTAACAGTTGGGAGAGATATTCACCACTGAGAGTTGGGATGGTAGCAACTCTGCTAATTGTGTCTGTTCTTTTCTCATTCTCTTAGGGCACGGTGGTTCCTCAGAAGCCCTCCTGGCAGCAGTTCATTGAAGTAACTTAGAGTCCAGTTCAATATACTAAGGTACTCTTCTATTTAGGATCCCCTTGAACCCATTCTCTCTAGCCAGATTGAGAAAAGGCTAGTAAAGACAACAAGACTGGAGCTCTGTCTGCACAGGCCAAATACAATGTTCTCCCCTCATCATCTCAGCAAAGATTCCGGACGATGAATGGCCCAAACCCCAAGTCTGGTGAGAACAGTCCAGATGACATATGACCACTTCAGACCTGGTGTATAGCCTCTTGAAATGTTTTTTTTAAATATACTATTTGCTCCAGATCAGAGCCCTCTGTTGCAATGCCATACTGCTGTTTGCTTGCATGTCCCACTGTACCACATGTCACAGTGAATCATTCATTCTTGAGGCCAGAATGAGGTACCCAGCTATCACAGCACAGCAGGATCATGACACAGCAGGAGGCACATGTGAACAGCTGCCTGAAGAACCCCAGGTAATAGAGGGAGGTTGGGACAACTCTTCCAGAGTATTCTGGGCAGTGTAGACACAACTTAGAAGAGAAAGGAACTTGAAAATTTGCTGTCACCTGTGGTTTATGATCTCCCTAAGGAGAACAAAGCCAGGAGGAAAAGGTGATACACCAGACTGAAACTCTTGCAGATCTCTCATCAGATACTTGAAGCTTCATTAGAACAGAGCCCTCAAAACACTCTCCTGCAAATCACTGGTGCCTTCTCATCTCCTTTTCAATCTGCCTCTGTAGGGAGCTTTTCATATTTTGACCTCTGAGCTGACTTCTAAATCACTCAGAATGGTTTCTACATGACTGACGTATAACACTTTCTGTAAAAACCTTTCCACTGATGTGCAAACAGATCAAGGTGGAAAAAGGGAAGAAAAAGGTAACCATGCAAGGTGGTAAATTGAAAGAAATCCTTTATGTGAAAGGGTGAATAGCTCATTTTCTTTCCATCTTTCCAGAAAAAAAGAAAACTTGTGCCAAAGCCAGGATGCTTGGTTTAGTAGAGATGAATAGTTCACAGTTCATATATAAGTATCTATCCACTAGGGCAAACCTTGACATTTCAATAAATGAAATTTGGGCACTGTATTTCTAGTATGCATTTTCAAGCCTCCAGTGTCTTTATATTTAAATTGCTAAGAATGATGAATATACTATTTGGGACATGACAGTATGGCTTCAGTCACCTCTGATGTATGATATAAATAGAGATGGAAAAGCCCTAACAATTCTACTTGGGTACATTAACAGCCTGAGTTAAGATATTTCCATATACACCACAGCTCCCAGGCACATAAAGAAATATTCTAATAAACATAATAAATAGTTTAATTAAACATAACACAGGCCCCTGATACATTTCAGTCGGAATAGTTTAGTTCAGCTATAACAGGGAGCTATAGTTTCTGCTATGATAATAAGTCATAGTGACTCTTGGTCAGACATGTTTCTGCATCTCTACCTTCAGTCTAGCACCAGTGAGGATATGGTTTCACTTTCAAATTAACCACAGTTTCCCATAATATCCAAATTTCTGTGACTATAGTTTGTTGAAACTATGGTTACTAAGTACAAGCCTGGAGCAAACTAAAGGTTCCCAAGACTGGCTAGATCTCACAAGTGACTTTGGACATCTCAGGACCTATATTTGGTTTAAAACTGAAAGCAAAGGTTTTCAATTTCCTCAAGTGTGTGAATGAGGAAAGAAAGTCACATTTTTGAGAGCATTGTGGGATCAAAGATGTTGTTGTTAGCTAGTGTCTACTGGAGAAATAAGAAAAGATTAAAGAGGACTTACAAAATGGCAACAGAGAACCTTCAGAGCAACCTTAGTTTTATCTAGTTTATATATTTTTTAAATTAACTCTTACTTTAATGTTCTGCCTGAATGCTTCCAGATTTTGTTGTACAACAACCTTCCTCCTGCACATAATGTTCAGAGGGGAGTATTTCTAGCCTTTCTGTTTTTCCACCTCTACTTTCATGTTTTTTCTCACCACAGAAAATCTGTCAAGGAGGGAAAGGTGGAACAGTTACACTACATTCTATAACTGGTGACAGCACTGGGTTTTTGGAAGCACTGCATCTCAGCCTGGTGGCATTCCTCTGTACCTTGATCCTCCTCATCACCTACTGCTTCCACTTTCTTATGCCTTTCCTTTCTGTTTTTAATGAGAGATTGTTTGAATGCTTGAACTGTGGATTTCTGCTCTGATAGGAGATTAAGCTAGTTGACTCCTGAAACCTTTTCCATTTGTATTAACAGTTATTCTTTGGATGCTGTCCCCTCTCCTGAAAGTCAGCTTTCTATTGATGGGATTCTTAAAATTGCCCAGTTTCTTGGGGTACCACATTTCTAAGTCCTGGTCAAGAATTTCTGTTCCTGCTCACATACCCTGTCCCCGTTCCCCTTCTCTTCTCCCAGTTCCTCCTGCAGCTAGCAAACATCATTAAAAACAAGTTAAATAATACAGTTATACAATTGCAACTATTAAAATTATCACTTAAAATGAATTAAATCCTGAACCCATCACAATCAGACAATCCCTGCCTCTATCTACTCCTGCATCTCAAAAGTTGCCACCTGCTCATTCTCTCTTCTCACATTCACCCCTGTAGGGCACACAGAGAAAAATAAAACACTACTGTTTCTGCCATGCCAACATCTGCTAGTCTTTATAAGTGTGCAGCCTGCATGCTTTTACTCTATCTGAGGAACTGATAATACTCTTGTACATGTTTCTGTAATTTGTACCCTCTTCTAGTGCTATGCTCCTCAGCGGCATGTAAATTAGAAGCCCCGTAATGACCATTGTACCTGTCACCAATTCTCCTCTTCCCTCTTATCTTATCTTATCTTATTTATTTTATTTATAGCCTACTGTTCAGAAATGCTCTCAGGGCAGCTTACAAATTGCTAATTTGACAGTTCCAGTCCTCAGGTTTACAATCTAAAAAAAATGGCACAAAAAGGAATGGCAGTGGGAAAGGGGACCAAGTCCAGCAGATACTGCCGGTTCTTCTCTTCTTTTGAGGCCAGGGCAGTGGCAACTGGAATGGCATCAGGGGGCTCCATTACTTTAATCTACCTCTGAGCTAGGCAAAGTAGAGCTGTGTCTGCCTCTTCTTCTCTTCCTTTGAGGCCAGGGAAATGGCAGGTTTGTCTGCTGCTTCTGCTACTGCTTAGTTCAATGAGAGAGACACTAGTAATGGACATTGTGCCCACTGGTGTCCCCAGAAGAAGAAAAAGAGGGACTGTTCACAGGATCCTCCATATGCCGACCCAAGTGGGAGACTTTGATCACATACAGCTGCTGCTCAATGGGAGAAGCTGAAAAACAGAGAGACAGAGAAATTGGCCATTGTGACTTCATACTGATGCTGTCTACTCGAAGGAAAGAGATTGCCCAACTCATGCTGATGCTGCCTCAGTGAACAAGAGGGACTGGCCATGTCAGAGTAAATTGCACTTCAGGTAGAAAATGTCATAGATGTGGCTGTGGCAAGAAACTGGAGCAAAGATAAAAAGGTAACCTGAATTCAGTTGGGAGACATAATGACTCATCATTTGAAGAGGCCTGAGTCACAGGAAGCTGATGACAGAAGGGCAGGAGATGAAGTCAGCAAACTTCAATTCTGCAGAGTCAGCTATCAGGTGACAGGAAACTGGGTGACATACCAGTAGTGGGCTGGACTCAAATCCCAGGAGAAGATATTGTATATAAGTGAGTGAGCTGAATACTCAGTGTGGTTGCACTGTAAATAGGAGCCTGGTGTTGCACTTATATAGCTGTACCCAAGATTAAAAGCCTCTTCATGAGAACTCATAAGTCCAGCAGTTTTTGCCCTGGTGTCAGCTTCTGTGTGGAAGGATTTTTTTTTCTCTCTGAACTTCACAGTAGAGACTCTTTTGTGGTGTCTTGTTCCTGGCATAAGTCTTCTGCATGTTGATCTCAGATCACACATGCCCCAACAGGTCATTGTCACCTCATGATAAAGCTACCTGCCTGAAGAAGAGAAGCTGGCTGTTGCACCTCTAAGTGGGTGATTTGAAAGAGAGAGACTGGCCATTGTGACCTCACAATGATGCTACCTGCAGCATCTCATGGTATTACTTAGCAGGAAAGGAGGAGACTTCCTAACATGCCCTCATACAGCTGTTGTCCATCTGAAGCAACAACTGTGCCCACACACTGTCAACTACTTGCACACAAAAGATATCCTTTTCACTTTGAAATAAAGAGGGTTTAAAAAAATAAAATTAGAGAGAAATAATTATATATAAAGACATAGATAAATTTATTCATGATAGATGCAATTTTCAGTTATTCATTTTTCCTTTGGGATATATATATATATATATATATATATATATATATATATATTCACATTAATACAAAGTATACATGAGAAACAGAGAGGTGTTTCTCAGTTTACTCTCCTATCTTCCCATCTCTCCTCAAGCTGGCTTGTCTTTTAATGCTTTTTGGGATATGGGATGGTTGCCTGCTGACTCTTGCTGGCTGCCAGTAAATGGTATCCCTGTGCCATGTTTGCCAATCATGTCTCTAATAAAGAGCCACTGAAGAGTTATCAACTGTTCTGAGAAGGAAATGCATAAAAAGCCAAATTGGAAACTACAAGATTTACAATTATAATATTGCTATTTAAATAAAAACTAAATTGCAAATGAAAAATAAATTTAAATAACAGAAAACTAATCAGAAGCGTAAATTAAAACTAAAACATTAGTTTCTGCATACCCCTAGAGCATAAACAGATTTAAACAGGCATTACCCATAGTCTTTAATAATAACTAGAAGTCACAAACTCACTTAAACTAGTCCAATCATTCTTTCCAGACTTTGCCTTCTCAGTTCTTATTTTCACCTTTAACACTGGTTATTTCTCAAGCTCCACCCATTCCCCCCAGCAATATCTCCCCCTATTTTAATTTACTAACAGACCCACACCCACCCACACGCACACAGGGCAGTTTAACCACACAGTAACTGGTCAGGACCAATTTAGGTTTCCACACACCCCTCCCAATTTTCATTGATTTATTTATTTATTTTGCCTTATTCACAGGACTGCAGGAGACAAATAGCTGTCATTTCTGCCAGTGAGTCATCATTAAAAAAAATAAATGAAATGAAATAACCAATCACTTATATCCTCGCTTTTCAGGACACCATTCTTTCAACAGTGACTTGCAAGTAACATCAAAATATACTCACAAAACCCATAAGAAACCATATTAGCATATAATATAAGGAGAAACCAGTCCAAATGGAATAGGAGCAGACATGGCCAGTGCATGACTCTGCCACCACTAACATCACCTTCTTGAAATCTCTCTTCCTACTCTTCTTGGTGCTCCAGCTGAAGGAATGAGATGCTCTGAGAAACTATGGAGTGTTATCTTCACAGAAAGAAAGACCTGGAAAAAAAATTGCTTCAGAAGCATACATTATTATTTGGTATGTGGGTATGGGTATTGAGTGCCCTCCAACCTGGGAGTCTCATATTCTGGCATTCTCTCTTGTCCCATTTGGAAAATCATAAGATTTTCATGCTAAAGGAGATTCAAAACGGGTTAACCATGCCTCCTTCTGCACAGTATTAACATGTTTCAGCAATGTTATCACTGCCGTTGTCTCTAAGAGAACATCTGTCAATGTCACTCTCCACTACTACTGCTGTCTGGTAGCTGTTTGGCACACTTGGTCCAAAATACACAACAGAAATAATGCAGTTTGAGACAGCTTTAACTGCCCTGGCATATTCTATCATTTTTTTAAAAAAAACAAACAAACACATTTTAAAAATCCTCCTCCTAAAGACAATCACACCATCGTCTTATCTCTTGACACACATTGGAGAAATGATCATGACCAGATTCATGATTCACTGACCAGGAATCGCTCAGTGTAGAAGTGAAAATTAAAGCCACCACACATGTGCAGGTAGACAAAAGGCAGTGCTCAAATAAAAATGATGGGTTTCAAGCCAACCACTTTGCCATTGTCCCTTCCCTCCAGTAAGATGTGATTCAAATCCAAATGTCATTCCCACTTGCTGAACACACTTCAAAATCGATTTTTTCCAAAAGAACCACCAAAAAACTGATGCCAGGAAGGACAGTTTTTTTGCATCTGCCTTACCTCATCACGACTGAAATCGAGTGCAATAGGATCAGAACCAGCTTCAAGTGGAAATGATGGACATATAATCCAATCAGCAATTTGCTTTAAATCATAGTGGGAACAAGCCCCTAGAGAGAGATGGATGGCTTGACAACTGCAAGGTATCATGACATGAGCTAGTTTCATCCCTACCAAGGACTGCTAGGATTCTTGTTGCAGCTAAATGTGGAAGTGAATAATTTCCTTAAATTCAAACATAAATAGAAGCAAATGGCAATAAAAGGAAAGAAAGCCTTGTTTCTGTACACTGATATTATGAGGAGGTATCATTTGGGTTTGAATATAGTTGCTTAACTTAAAATTAGGAGCTCTCAGAACTATTGACTGATTATTTTTGTATATATTTCACAGGTAGTTATTATAATTTCACTAACTATTATTGTCAGTATGTGTACTAAGGCTAATGTTGGCATGAAAAGAATACAGTGGGCCTTTGGTATCTACTGGGATTGGATTCCAAGATACTCACATACCTCCCCTGCCCAAGTCCCATTAAATCCATTAAATACAATGGTGTAGTAAAATGGTGAAGGTTTGCATTACACACACACACACACACACACACACACACACAC
>CM034701.1:228291541-228307762 GCA_020142125.1 Phrynosoma platyrhinos | reverse complement strand
TCCATGGATATGGAGAGCCAACTGTACTTGCAAATTTTCTCATCCAGCATGAGAAACGATGTCTTGACACAGAACCATGATAGTGAGAAAATGGCAAACAGCTGTGACATATTTTTCCCTATGACTTCTTGTGGGGAAAATATGTTTTTGCAAAAGCTTTTTTTTTTCCTGCTTAATAACAGTGCAGTTTGCATAAATGATTTTTTTTTAAAATGAGACATCCTCAAGTGAAAGTGTGCAAAACCACGTGTAATCTCAGCCAGCAGGGAGGTAACTTTCTTAATTATTTGGTCTCACATGGAAGGATACCAAAAAAAAAAAAAGTTGACTTCCCTATAAGGATGTATTAGTGAAAATATGTTTAGTATTGTTTCTTCTAATGTTTAAAGTGGAGGGAATTAAAACTGAGAATTATAGTGGTGGTGCTGAACTGAGAGTGATTTGCATGTCAAACTTTTATCTCTGTATAGAATTCACCCCTCTTTTCTGCCATTTTCATTTTATTTATTTATTAATTATTGCTAGGAGGCAACAGAGGGGGATAAAAATGTCCACCCCATGGGCATACAATTTCACACACCTCTGGTGGTCATACAACTTCAAGCATATAACCTAAGTGTACCCCATTGCTCTTGGATACTGCTCACCTCCTACGTATCTCCCTAAATCTGTCAGCAGTCTGCTGCTCCTTCTGCATCTTTTAAAAAAGCCTTCATTCTAAATACAGTGATCAGGGGTGTAATTAATCAGCAACTTTATTCCAAAAGGAAGCAATGAGTAATTTTAGGTATTTCTTCCTGCTGTGAGAAACATTTTGAAAATGATATAGTTTTTTATTGTTTCCAGTTCAGGATTGATTCTGTACAAAATCAACACAGTATATTTGTGTTCAGAAAGCAACATTTACTATAGCAGCATGTTCTGCACAGAAAATGATTTTCTTCACAGAAAGACCCCCCCCGACACGTCGAGAGGGGCCTTCTGTTGTGCCGGCCATTTTAAGATGGCTGATGCCGCGATTGGTTGGGAGGGCTGGGAGTCCCACCCTTCCTTCGGCTCCCAGCCAATCAGGAGGATCTCATGAGATCCCTCAGCAGCCCACAAAATGTTGTGAGACTTGATAGTCTTGCAAGATTTCGGGCGGGATTTGGGGGACCTATTTAATGGCCCTCAGCCTCGTGGAGGCAGCCATTTTGCAATCGGCAGCCAAGAGACCCAACTCACCCACCCTTGGCTGTGTATGTTGTTTGTCCTACTCTCAGGCTTTTGCTGGTTGCCTTTGGGGGCCAGGAGGGAATTTTCCCATAGTTATTGTAGCATGGGTTTTTTTGCCCTCCCTGAGGATGCTGCAGTTCTAGTTTGGAATGTAAGATATTTGGTATTGTCATTCATGTCATTCAAGCATAACTGTTTCAAGTTTTGATTCCTGATTTTATCACAACTTGGAACAGGGTCTTCTAGTCACTTATTGTATGATTAGCTTGGCTTGGCTTGGACAGGGCAGGGACCCCGCCCCCCCCCCCCCCCCCCCCCCCGGGATAATCTGATTTTTCAATATTTTGTCATTTACATTGTCAGCTTAAAACCTCTGACCTCATCAATCATAGAGGTGGTGTCAGAATGGGATGGGGGGGAGGATTTGATTACTTGTTTGGCAACTTATGTGTGACCCTTGTTGACATATGCTTGGTTGGGGTCATGATTATTCCTGATGGCTTGACATGATTATGGTGAGGATTACATCAGGAATTATGGCATGTGCACATTCACATGTGTCAAGAAGGAAGTTATAATAAAGTGAAGTTTTTTGGTTGTTTCAGACCCTGTACAGATGAATAAAGTTGTGGCCATTTTGTTACCCAAAAATGGCGTTCGGACTTCTTTGTACCGGTGCAAAATGCTGTAGTTGCAGACCTATTCTGTGCAAAATTTGTGTATGGTTCTTTTGCACAGAAAACAGTATTTTATGTGCATGAAACAGCATGATTCCTATGCAAAAAATTGTATGAAATTTGTGCAGAATATGTCCTGAACTATGAAGATTATTTTTAGTCCAGGATTCTCTTCATTGCGGTTTCCCAGCATTTGAGAAACAAATTTTTGACCATTTGATTTGAATATTTTTTTCAATCTCTAAAGGGCACAATAAAGCCAATCTGGTCCAGCACATAATGACATTGAGTGGAAATAATTTAAATAAAGGGCAATTCATGTGGTAACCTCTTCAGGTAATAATGTCATTCTACTGAAAGTTGCAACATTCATATTTCCAAAAGGACCCTGAGGGGGTTCCTATTAAGCACTTCCAAACCATGCATCTTTTGTTTTACTCTTTCTCAGGCTCTGCAAACCACACCATGCTCTCCTGTGGAAAAACCAGCAGCCAAGCTAAAATTAGTTCTCTGAAAATCCTTTCCATTCAGAGTTTCCAGGGAACCAGGAATTCAGAACAGAACATACACATACAAAGGAATGATATTACAATGCCAGTTCTTCAAGATTATGGTGGGTTTCATTACACTGCAAGAAAAGATCTGGAACCCAAAGTAAAATATTACAGTATAATAATTGATCCACAAGAGTAGAGATGCAGGCTTTGTGTATTCACAGTTTAAAACTGGGTTTCAGGTTTGGTGCAGAACAATAACATTATAGTGGTAATTTCCAGAGAGAAAGTCTGTTTCATTGTGAAAAGGAGGACAGACTCTTGTGTCACCTTTAAAACTAACCAAGCTTATGCAGGAAAAAATGGTTAGTCTGAAAGTTGACACTCAACTCTTTCCCTCTTTCCCAGAGTGGTGAACCCTGAATTCTGCATAGCTGATAATATTGCCAATCAATTAACATATTTTCATTTTCATATATGAAGTATAATTTGTTTCTCTGCTTCCTTTGCTTCCTCCTTTCTCTCCCTCCTCACTCCTAAATACTTTCTTTCAGGGAAGGGAAAGTTTACCCTGACTATTGTAGGTCAGGGTGGATAAAAATGTAGAAAAGGATGCCACAGACTGAACATAGTATGGAGTAGCTAGGACTTGCTGGTTTTAGTTTTATGATATTTTCCTACCAGAAAACATGTGAGCAGCCAAAGCCTACAATCAAGTGTTGGACCTAGAAACATCTGGCAAGCCTACTTGGGTGGTAAGAGCCTCCAAAGAGTCAATGCTATCCCTTTTCTTACTGCCTCTCTGCTGCTGATACCAGAAGGAGAAGAGTTCTCCAAAATATTTGTATAGCATAAGCCATTGCAAAAAACAATCCAAATAAAACACAAAAATCAGATACGTTATAAAAGTAGTATGTTATATCATATAGCTAAAACCATCTAGAGACAACTTTATAGGTTCAATTCAAGCTAGATAAATGCAGAAAACAGGTACACTAGAAAAATGTGACATTGTTTCATAAACCCAAGATCATCCAAAAGTAATAATAATTATTATTTTTATAGGTCCAAATCTATCCTGAAGCCTAACCGTCTTCTTTACAGAACTTCCTCCTTAAAATTGATGTTTTAAAAGCAAAGCAAACTACCTTTTAAGAAATGTATAGTACAGTGTCGCCTAATAAAAAATTGATCAAATTCGGATCAGAGCTGTTTGGTATTAATCCTAGCTCTTTGAATAAGGCACCTCTTATATCTTTATAAATTTGGCATACAAGTAAATAATGAGTTAGGTCTTCAGCTGCATTGGATCCACATAGGCAAACTCTTTTTTCACAAATGATCTGTTGATAGCACACATGAACCACAGCCAAGGTCATTGACTAGCATCAGCGGGCTGTAAAGGCATATCTCCATTTGAAGCTAGTTATACTGTTTAAGTATTGTGGGTAGGGTATCTGGGTGGGTAATTTGGCATACTAGGGAGTACATTTTGATAGGCCAGCAAAGGTACAGTCTATTTAGAAGTCATGTTTTAAGATATGAGATTTCAAATACTTTACAGTTCTGTCATAGTTTAAGGAGCACAATGAGTTTTTGAGAGCCCATACAAATCAATGAGTTGGTTCCAAGTTGGAAACATCTTGTTATCATAGTTCATCATTTCTTTGAAAGCAGTCAATACAAAGACTGATCCTATTCCTTTACTAAACTTCAGCTAGTATTTTATAGCTTGTTTTTGTGCTATAGCCTTCACAGTGCGAAGGGCACCTTCCTGCTGAAGGATAGAGGTCTCAGTTCTTTTGGGCAGTCCTAATGTTGCTTGTAAATAATTATTTTGGGCTGTTTCCAAGCATTTTTTTTTTTGCTTGTATCCACATATTTCAGCCCCATAATGTATCTGAGCAATAACTTTAGCCTCATAAATTTTAAGGGTAGATGGAAACTGTTTACCCCCTCTGCTCCAATGAAATCTTAGTAAGAAGTTAACAGTATTAGTAGCAATTAATTTTGTATTTTTGAAATGATATTTTCAAGATCCATTTGAGGAGAAATTTAGTCCTAAATATCTGAAGGACTTCACTTGTTCTATGGGATGCCCATCAATTTGCCATGTATGTTTTTTATACCTGTTGGCAAAAACTAGTGGTTTTTTTATAATTAATTTTCAAATTGTCCTGTGCTGCTAGTTGATTGAAAGCTTTTAATAATCTCTTTAAACCTTGCTGTTGTGACAATAAGATGGTGTTATCCACATATATAAGAACTGTTATTTTCCTGGAGCCTAATTTAGGGGGTACATAATAATCATTATTACTTAAATCAGTTATTAATGAGTTGACATTAATATTGAACAAAATGCTAGTGCTAGCAGGCATCCTTGACGGACACTTTGAGTAGTTGGTATCGAGTCTGATAGTGAGCCAGAAGGGTCCAGTGTGACTTGGATTTTACTATCAGAGTGGAGTTCTCACATCAGCAGTCTTTTATCTATGGATGTTTTACTGAATTTGTCCCAGAGATGTTCCCTACTGGTAGAGTCAAAAGCTGCTGAGAGATCAATATAGATGATTTAATCTGAGATATTTGTGTATCAAGTGGTCTAAAACAAAGCAGTTAATCGCTTTAAGTCATTGAGGCTCAGAGAAGATTGCTGACCACGAGCTCAAGACTACCCAGGTGCGATTGCTGGGGAGTAAAAATTTTCTCCCCAGTAAGGGGGGAATCAGAGGGGCTCATTGAAGACCATAAATATCTCTGTGACTAAGAGAAAGTGGGAGCAATTGTCCTGGGCCCAGTGCTATTCAATCTCTTTATTAATGACTTGGATGACGGTATTGGGGGCATAGTTATCAAATTTGCAGACGACACCAAATTAGGAGTGGCAGCTAATACCCCAGAGGACAGGATCAAAATTCAAAATGACTTGAACAGAATAGAAAGTTGGGCCAAAGCTAACAAAATGAAATTCAACATGGAGAAATGTAAGGTACTGCACTTAGGGCGGAAAAACAAAATGTACAGATATACGATGAGGGGACACCTGGCTGAATGAGACTATGTATGAAAGGGATCTAGGAACCCAGATGGACCACAAGCTGAACATGAGTCAACAGTGCGATGCAGCAGCTAAAAAGGCCAATGCAATTTTAGGCTGCATCAGTAGAAGTATAGTGTCTAGATCAAGAGAAGTAATAGTGCCACTCTATTCTGCTTTGGTCAGGCCTCACCTGGAATACTGTGTCCAGTTCTGGGCACCACAATTCAAAAAGGATGTGGAGAAACTGGAGCGTGTCCAAAGAAGGGCAACTAAAATGGTGAAGGGTCTGGAAACCAAGCCCTATGAGGAACGACTTAGGGAGCTGGGGATGTTTAGCCTGGAGAAGAGAAGGCTGAGAGGTGATATGATGGTGGTTGTGGATTGCCACATGAGGTACTACCTATGCCTTCACACAGAAGGAGAAGAATCAGGCAGCTCCCACATTTAGAGCCTGGGTGGAGATGGTCGAGAGGGAGTTCGACTACAAGGTGGGCTCCCTGGTGACAGTGACAGATTGTGGCGGTGAATTCTTTCTTCCAGTCTGGGGAACTGGTTGAAGCAAAAGGGTATCTGCCACAACACTACTAACCCTGCCACCCCTCAGGAGGATGGATTGGTGGAGAGGAAATAGGGATGCTGATACAGATAAAGAATTCTCTGATGCTGGATGCTAGGGCCCCAGAAGGTATTTGGGGGGAGGCAATCCTGACAGCATGCCACATTAGCAACAGACTATGGCATTCAGCTGTAAAACACACTCCATACTTCATGTTTTACAGGAGACCACTCAATTTGAGTTATCTGAGGGTGTTTGGGCAGTTTGCCAATGTGCTGGTTCCCCAAAACTTTCGGAAGAAGGGTGACCCCAAATGGCAACACCTAATGTTTGTGGGGTATGAGGGAAATTGGCACATCCTGTTGTCAAGAAGTCCTAACTTTGAGAAGCACTCTGGGTGGGAGAGGATTCACTCCAACCATGAAGTCTTGGTTAGACTGGGACAACAGGGTGGTGGTAGTACTGGGACTGGAGGGGTGGAAACTGTTCAGTTTTAGTGGAGTAGTGTGCTTGAAAATCCAGTATAACCAGGGACCAAAAATCCAAGCTTCTAAAAGTTGAGTTTTATTGTTATTGTTGAAAAAATAATAACAACATGCAAAGTAAAATACAGTCCACTATAGGATCACATCTTGCTGATTTAGCTAAACAAGAACAAAACTACAGATCCATGTTTCCAGATCTTAAGGCTACATTGTAAAGCAGTATAAACATATTATAGATCCATTGTGAGTAGTAAAGAGAAGAAAAAGTGCAATCCAAAGGAAGCAAATAATAATATCAATGCCAAACACAGAGTTTCTCGGTCCAGCCCCTCTCCACCTTTTTGGGTGTTACCCTTCAAGTTGATTGGATGATCTGTATGTGCTGTATGCTAACCCAGCCTCTTGTTGTTCATCCTCCACCATGTGATCTACTTTCCCATGCCAGCCTTTATTATTATTGTTTTCTTATGTAAGCAAAGATGATTTCCCACCTAGGCTTTTCTATTGTTTTCTCTCTCTCTGGCCATCTGGACTGAGTTGTTTGTGCTTGCCTAGAAGCTGTTCTCAAGTGGAAAATTACAGACACACATATCTCTACATTTCACCTTTGACTGCATAGCCCATCTATATTCTGACAATCCCCTCTTGAAATGTATAGATGTGTGTATGAAGCACACTAATATAAGTTGTGAAACTAACTTAGCACGGTGGCTAGGTTTACATACTTATGATGACATTCCAAGTAGACGTGACACCTGGTCATGTCTATCAATTGTCAATATCTTTGTCAAAATGTCTGCCAAATTTTGTTTTGATTCTATATACTGCAGATGCACAATTCCTTTCTGTACCAATTCTCTGACATTTTGATATTTAACTCCAATGTACTTTGTTCTGCACTTCAAATTTTCTGCCTCTGACATGGCAGTGCATGATTGTGAATCTTCATTGATCAAAACTGGTTCAGCACAATCCTGATTCAAATCCTGCAACAATTGTCTTATCCATTCAATCTCATTAACTAATTCTGATAACGCTGCAAACTCTGCTTTACTTGTACTTTGTGCTATATATCCCTGTTTTCTACTTCTCCAAACAATTGCACTCTCTCCAAACTTGATCAACAAACCTGTCACTGACCTTCTGTCATGTAGCTCTGAAGCAAACAAACTATCCACAAAGCATTCAAGTCCAACCTGACTGTTCTGTATCTTCAATTTTCTGTCCAAGCTACCTTTCAGGTATCTCACCAAATGTTTCACTGCAGTCCAATCTTCAACCTTCAGACAATTTTTCTTTTTGCTAAGCACATCAACAGCAAACAAAATGTCAGGCCACAAATTATTAGCTATAAATATCAAACTCCCAACAAGGCTCCGATACAACTCTGGATTTTCAAACTCTCTAGTACCTTCATCACTTACATATCCAACTGACATAGGACTTTTCACTATTTTTGCATCCTGCAATCCACACTTCTCTATCAAACTTTCAATCTTTTTCTGTTGACTCAATAAACAACTGCCATCCTCAGTCCATTGCACTTCAATTCCAAGATAGGCTCTGAGAGGACCTAGATCTTTCACAACAAACTTCTTTGACAACTCCTTCCTCACTGTCTGAATCTCCTGTTTTGACTTAGCTGCCACACACAAGTCATCAACATAAATCACCAATGTCACATCTCCCTTTGTGTAAACACATGCATCAGCAATGCTGCGTTTGTAACCAAGCTTTACAAGATCCTCATGAATGCAAAGATTCCAACTCCTAGCACTCTGTTTCAAACCATACAAAGCCTTTTTCCATTTATACACCTTTCTGTCACTGTCTTGCTGAAACCCCAAAGGTTGTTCCATAAACACAGTTTCCTCAAGACAAGCATTCAAGTATGCAGTCTCAAAGTCAAAATGCTGTACCAACTGACCCCTCCTTGCTGCTAAAGCCAAAACCAATCTCAGGCTCTCAGGCTTTGCTGTTGGAAAAAATGTTTTGTCAAAGTTTTCAAATCTCTTCTGTGCAAATCCCTTTGCTACCAACCTAGCTTTGTATCTCTAACTACCATCAGGTATCAACTTTCTTTTGTACACCCATTTGCAGCCAATCACCTTGTGATTTGTAGGCCTATCAACAATTTCAAACACCTCTTTATCTGTCAAAGCAGGGGTAGGCACCCTTTCCCCTTTAAGGGCCGAGGGACTTCAGGTCCCAGAATCCTAGGAGCTATTGGCCAACATGGGACTATTGGCCAACATGGCTGAGGCTTCTGGGAGCTGAAGTCCTTCGGCCCTTAAAGGGGAAAGGTTGCCTACCCCTGTGTCAAAGACTTGAACTCCTGCTCCATAGCAGACTCCCATTTCAACCTTTCCTCATCAGGAAAATTCTGCACCTCTTTGTAACTTTGAGGTTCATCAACCACAACTGTGCAAGCACTAGCTTCCTGCACTACAAAACAATCTTGTAACCAAACTCTTTGGGTGCAGCGTGGGATGAAGACATTTGTTCTACCTTCCTCATCCTCAGTATCAGAACTTGTGTGAGGTTCCCTATCTCTGTGTTTCTTGCTTTCAGTCATCCTGGGTGCCTGTGGCCGGGTTTGTGTTGTCTGAAGAAGCTGACTCCTGTTTCACCACCCCTCCATTTCTGGCAGGTGTTCCTGACTCCCCCAATCTCAGAAAAGCTTCTTTGTTGGAGTGCACATTTTACCAACCTGAATATTTCTCAAAATTTGCACTTCTTGAAAATAATATCTCCTTATCTCTAAGGAGAAACCTATTGCTATTCCCAGAATAACCCACAAACATCAATCTTCTCCACTTGGGCTGACTTTTCTTTCTGAAAGCAGCTGGCACACAGACATTTGCATATTGCCCAAACACTGTAAGGTATTTCAAATTAGGTGCTCTTTTGTAAAGCATGTGATAAGGAGTGTTCTTTACAGCTTAGTTCCAAGTGCGGTTTGCCAGAAAGTTAGCTGTAAGAATCACCTCCCCCCAGAGGTTCTCAGGAGCATTTGCATCTAGCATCATGCAATCTTTTATCTGTTTCAAGACGGCTATTCTTCTCTCTGCAATTCCATCCTCCTGCGGAGTCCAAGGGTTAGTTGTGTAGTGTCTAATCCCGTTCTTCCTTAGCCAATTTTCCAAATTGTGAGACAAGAATTTGCCTCCCCAGTCTGTGATCAAAGACCCCACTTGGTAGTTAAATTCCCTTTCAATCATGTTCACCCATTTTTAAATCTTTCTCCTGCTTCACCCTTCTCTTTCAGAAGCTTCACATAAGAAAACCTGGTGAAGTGATCCACAATCACCATGAAATATTTGCTGCCCCCTAGTGTCACAAACATGGGACCAGAAATATCACAATGCACAGCCTCAAATGGACGTTTGACTATAAATTTGCTTCGCTTTGCCACAGGATAAGCTTTCAACTTAAACCTGCTGCAAACAGAGTACTCCAGGTAACTTGAACAGGGTGACATCTTAAAATCTGGACAAATTTCCTCCAGCTTCACAAGACATTTAAAACCAACGTGACCCATTATTCTGTGAAAATAATGAATACAGTTTGAATGCAAAGGCTCATTTTGTACAACTGCACATTCTGCCTTATTTATCATGTAGTACATTTTGTCTTTATTTACAACTTTTGCACAAAGTTCCCCATCTTTGGAAATTAAGCATTCCTCCCCCACAAAATGCAGTGTATACCCTTCTGTGGTCAAAGCAGACACACTAACTTAACAGTTTTGTAATTTAGGCACACAAAAAACATTATCAAAAGTTTTACCAAACCCAGGAATGTAGACAGTTCCCATTTCATAGATTTCTCTTGCTGCCCCATCAGCTAGAGCAACAGGGTTCACTGTGGAGGGCATCTTGCTTCTGAGTAGCTCAGGATCATTTACCACATTTGCAGTGGCACCCGAATCAAGGATCCAAACTTGACTCACTGCATGTTGAGTCACACTGTCGCAGCCTTGAGTAACAAATGCAGTTCCCTTGTTTCTCCCAAAGGGATGTTGTTGTTGTTGATTCCACTTCTTGTTGCCTGCTGCAAGCTTCCTGCAGTCCTTCCTTAGATGATCTGCCTTCTTGTAGTAATAACAAATCTTTCCTCTGGAAACATCTGTTTTTTTCCAACTGCATTTCTCTGGATGCTCCCTCTGTAACATTTGAGGACTTTGAAGCTGCAGATGCCTGCTTGCATTGTTCAGCTTCAAACCTTCAGCGTTGACTTTCCTCCATGACTCTAGAAGCCATGAGCTCCAAAGTAAGTTGTGCTTCAGGCACACCTTGCAGACTATGCAAAATATTATCAAAATTAGCTGAGAGGGACCCCAAAAGAATGTAAGCTTTTTGAGTTTCAGGGATTTCCACGCCTCTCATATGCACTTGGGCAAATAAGTCCCTCATCACCTCCAGATGATGTTCAGGAGACTGGTGTTTCTCTATTTTCTGCCCATATAATTGCTTACACCACATCATTTTGGCTAGCACTGAAGCAGACTTGTGGATGTCCCTCAGGTTATTCCATATATCCTTAGCCACAGATTTGCCCCTTACATGATTTAATTGGGCTTCAGAAAGAATGAGGCTAAGGGTAGCAACAGCTTTCTGATTTCTCTCAGTTTCAGCTGGAGTAGGTGCCGGAGAAAGGCCTGGGTCAATAGCCTGCCAAAGATTCTCCCAAATTAATAATGCTTTGGAATACACACACCAAGAGACGTAATTTTCACTTGTCAGTTTTGGAAATTTAGTGACATCCATGATGAGGTTCACTTGTGACACAAAGAGTCTTTAAGTAGCTTGCCACACTCCAGCTATTTCAAAGAACACTGTCTCTTTAAATGCTCAGGCACGATCGACCATTCCTCAGAAAGCCTGGACATTCAGCCAGCCGGCAGACAGCTTCTTTCTTTCAAATCATGCAGATAAGCAAAGCATTGCTCACAGCTCAAGTTGCAAAACTCCAACCTTGGAATGTGTGGAGGATAGCTCATCTCCGCTCATCTTCCATGCTTCTGAAGACGTGTCTGCGAGGCCATAAATCCAGCTTTCACAGGAAAATTTCTCTCTGGGCTCCAGTCAGCCCACAGACAAACAAGCCCTCACTATCACTACACCTAAGGTTGAGGCATCAACACCTACATCCGTTGACATAGATGTGCAGATCAGTAGTGATAGTGAGGATGAGAGGGGCAGGACAAAGGTGATCATTCCCAGGAGGACCCAAAGAGTCAGAAGGGCCCCAGAGCGGTATGTAGTTCAGAAGTTATATCCTATTTCTTTTTCTTTTCTTCTTCTGCTGGTTATAAGTGGGTATTAACACTGAAGCAAACAATTGTCGGTTTAGTCAGAAAGACTGTTTAAGATTTGATTTGTATGTGTTTTCTCTTCTTTCTGTTTGCAACTTCAGTTATCTAGCTACTTAAAGGCTTAGAGCAGGGGTAGGCAACCTTTCCCCTTTAAGGGCCGAGGGACTTCAGCTCCCAGAATCCCAGGAGCTATTGGCCAACATGGGACTATTGGCCAACATGGCTGAGGCTTCTGGGAGCTGAAGTCCCTCGGCCCTTAAAGGGGAAAGGTTGCCTACCCCTGGCTTAGAGAGAGATTGTGATTAGTGGCATTGGGATTGGAAATTATATATAAAAATATTAATTAAACCTTTATATAAAACTTTGTAAAAATCTTGGTATAGAAGAATAACAATATTAAGATTTTTAATTTTTTTAAGTAAATAATTTCTGTTCAATTATATAAAGGTGCAATTAGAGATTGTGATTAGGGTTATATAGATTAACTCAAAAATGCAAACAAGAATAGAAAAAGAAAAGCAAGTACTGTCAGTAGCTACAACAGCCCAAAGCCAAAGAAGACCCTTGTTAGAAATGGCAGCAAAAAGCCAAGAGCAAAATGTCAACTTTTTGGATGAAATAAAAAGGATGCATTTGGAATTAAGGAAAGAAATTCGAGACTCAAGAGAAGAAACTAGTAAAGAAAATAGAGAATCAAGAGAGGAGACAAAGAAGGAATTAAAATTTGAAGCAAAACTTATAAGACAGGATTTGGACAAAATCTATAAAAATATAGAAAAATAACAATAAAGATGGAAAAATTAGAATTTAGAACAAAACTAGTCAAAAATAAAGTGGATAATTTGGTAAAATAACAACATGAGGATCAAGAAGTACAGTAATACTGAGGCTTGAAATCAAACAGAGAGAAAAATGTTTAAAACTTTGCGGCTTACCTGAGCAGCCAAATGAGAATCTTCAAGAATTCTTGATTCCTTACCTTGCAAAATATCTTAATAAATCTACTCAGCAAATGCAAGGAGAGATAGACCAACTGTATAGGATTAATTTGAAGGTGGCGAGAAACAAAACATTACCAAGAGACTTTGTGATTTACTGGTTGAGGAAGCAGATGAAGGATGAATTTATCCAGAAAAGCTACAAAACAAGATTTGTAATTTGAGGCAGCAAAATCCAGATTTTTAAAGATGTCCCATTTCAAATTTTGAGAAAACAAAAAGATTACAATTTTCTAACAGAACAACTAAGATTCTATAGGATCCCATTTAGATGGGAAGAAATAGAAGGTCTCTCTCTTAATTGGAACCAAAGAAGATATAAGTTAAATACAATTGAAAATGCTTCTAATTTCTGGAAGGACTATAGAAAAGAAATTGAGAAATATTCAAAAAGAAACAGCAGAAGAACACAGGGAGAAGATGAAGATGAACGATCAGAAGAGTCAATAAAAACAGCAGAAGAGACGAACAGTGAAGACAAACAAAGAGTGCATACTAAAGATTTGAAAGAAAACATAACAGATGAGGAAGAAGAGACCTCTACTAAAGAAGATGAGGGAAGTAGAGAAGAACTTCTGAAAATGAAAGGGACAGGAAGCTTAGAAAAGTTAGGGGGAACCATAGAATAGCTACAATTGAAAATTAAGGGTAACTAATTGTTTGAAAAGATTACTTAGAAAATTGAAAAAGTATTACAAGTCTCTTACCCATGAAAATCTTGAGTTTGAATATTAAAAGTTTAAATAATAAATGGAAAAGAAAAAGAGCCTTTCATTTATTAGAAAAACAAGGATGTAGCATAATTGGTCTTCAGGAGACTCATATAAAGAAAACAGAAAAAAGATTACTTATAAGTAAAAAATTATGAACAGTATTTATATCAGCAAATAAAAACAAGAAAAATGGAGTAGCCATATATACCGTATTTCAAAGGACTTCCAAGCTAAAGAAATGTTAAACAACACGAAACGGCAATATGTTGCTATGGAAATCAATTGGCAGGCGAAAATTTTTTTGATAGTGGGGGTTTATGGGTGCCAAACGAATAAAGGACCTTTCTATCAAAGATTACATAGAGAAACTGTAGATAGAGAATATGAGAAAGTCTTTTTGATAGGAGATTTCAATGGTGCAGTTGACTCAAATATAGATAGGAAAACTAAAAACACAGGTAAAGAAAACCAAGGAAAGCTTCCCAAATCTTTTTTTTGAATTAATTGAATACCTAGCAATATCTAATGTTTGGAGATATCTATACAAAAATGCAGATGGGTTTACATTCTACTCATATCGGCACTGTTCTTTATCTAGGATTGATATGTGTTGGCTACCAAAATCAATAATTGGTTTGACAAAATCACTAAAACATTTACCTAGAAACATTTCTGATCACAATGGGCTACTTTTGACATTTCAAGAATGTGAAAAACAATATTATTGGAAGTTAAAAGACGATTTAATTCACAATAAAGAAATAGTAAAGAAAACCAGAGAAATCATAAAACTTTATTTTAATGAAAACAAAATTGAAGACACTAAAATGACAACAATCTGGGATGCACGTAAATCAGTATTTATGGGCTTTTTTATTAATCAGGAAGCATATTTAACAAAATTGAGGAAACAGAAGGAAAATGAAATACAGGAACAGATTAAACAAAAAGAAAAAGAATTAGAGATGAAATTAGATGACAAAAATTCTTGATGAAATTAAGATATTTAAAAAAACAGGAAGCTAGTAAAAATACATTAGAAATTGGTAAAAAATTAAAAAGAATTAAACAAAAACAATTTGAATCTGCGGATAAAATAGGAAAATGGTTATCAACACAATTAAAGAAAGAGAAAGAAAAAAATATAGCTGAGATACATAAGGAAGGAATTAGATTAACTCAACAAGATGATATAAAAGAAGCCTTCCATAATTTCTTCTCAATGCTATACCAACAGAAACCAGTAGATATAGAGAAAATTAGAGAATATTTGGACAAACAAGATTTTCAGACGCCTGACCATGATCAGTTAGAAGAATTAAATAAACCTATCACATTAGTGGAAGTTAGAAACACAATAAAGAACTGCAAAGAAGGGAAAGCACCTGGACCTGATGGGTTCACTTCTGCTTTTTACAAAACATTTATAGAAGAATTATCTTTACCAAAAAAAAAAAAAAAACCCTATAAATTTCATACTCATAGAAGGACTACCTAAATCTTGGCAAAAGGCTGAAATAGTACTAATTCCAAAGGAAGGTAAAGCAAAACAAGAACTAGGAAATTATAGGCCCATATCATTGTTAAATATTGATTATAAAATATTTTCCAACATATTAGCTGATAGTTTCAAAAAAATATTTGTCAAATACAATAGATAAAAATCAGAGATGGTTTCTACCTAAGAGACAATTGAGAGATAATCTTAGAATAGTAACTAATATATTGGAGTACTATGAAAACCATAATGATAAAGCTTTAGGAATGTTATTTCTTGATCTGGAAAAGGCCTTTAACACTGTAAATTGGCAGACATTATTTGAAATTATCAATGAAATGAAATTAGGCCCCAAATTTTCTAAGTGGATATTAGAAATCTATAAAAGTGAAAGAGCCAGGTTAAGAATTAACGGTGAAAAAAAAATCAAAGATATCAATACTGAGAGAGGAACAAGACAGGGCTGTCCCCTCTCACTGCTGCTATTTTTGGTTGTAATTGAAAGATTAATAAAAGAAATTGGGAACCATGAGTAAATTTGAGGAACAAAAATTAAAAGCCATACATATAAAATTAGGGCTTTTGCCGATGATTTAGTTGTATTTTAGGAAAACCCTACTAAATCTGTAAATTATCTAAATGAAGTTTTAGATAATTTTGGAAGAATATCAGGCTGTAAGCTCAATAAAGAGAAATCAGCTATTATTACAAGAAATATGACAAAAGAAAAGGAGCTAGAGTTAGAGAAGAAAACAGGAATTCAAATCAAAGAAAAACAAAATATCTTGGTATACTAATAACAAAAAAACCCAGTTGATTTATTTGAGGAAAATTATACAACAAAATGGAAAGAAAATTAAAAAAGATCTAAATCGATGGAACAAAAAACAATTATCTCTGCTAGGTAGAATATCAACAATCAAAATGGTAATATTACCTAAAGTTCTCTTTTTATTCCAAACAATTCCAATTATAATTAAAGATAATGTGTTTAAAAGTTGGGACAAAGACTTAACTAAATTTATTTGGCAGAACAAAAGGTCCAGAATTAGATTAAAATTACTACAGGACTCAATAGAGGGGGGGGGACTAGGATTACCAAATCTTAAATTATATTTCAAGGCATGTTGTCTTAACTGGATTAGACATTGGATTAGACTGGAAAATGAAGATTTACTAGAATTAGAGGGCGAGGGTTTATGTTTTGGCTGGCATGCTTTCCTAGGTT
>CM034701.1:228277693-228289049 GCA_020142125.1 Phrynosoma platyrhinos | reverse complement strand
ATTATTATTATTATTATCATTATTATCATTATTATCAGAATTCTGACCCTCTTTCTGTCATCTTTTTGATTTTAATTCTTATCTGTTCTTAATGGATTTTCCCATTCTTGAAAAGATACAGGACAAGCCCAGGGCATCCCGGACTGCATACTGTTCAGCGATGATAAGATCTGCCTTAAGAAATTTATATCCTGGGTCTATTCTGGCAGCAAAGCTAACACAATAATCTCTTAAGATTGAGCTACAATCCTTCCTGATGATATCTAGCTGTCTGTGTGTTGAGGGATAATTTGTGTGTGTGTGTAAAAGAGACATGGAGGGAAGGAATTTAACCATTGATCATATGAACACTTAAGAACTTGCATTCTGAAGTAGAACAGTCCAGACAAGTTTACTATCTACCTGCACTGTTTCCCATATGCGACCTCACTTTGATAGCTGTTTTAAATCACAAGTGATAGGTCTACTAAGTATATCTGTATTGTACATCTGTTGTGTCCTTATTGAGCACTTAGCAAATTTTACAATTGTCATTTTGTTTTGTGTTTCAGTTGTATATCTTCATTCACTTTATCCTGTATCATTTTAGTTAACTGCCTTGTAAGTCACTTTGTGGCCCAATTTTGGGAGAAAATGTAGAATGTATATAAAATAACTAACTAACTAACTAACTAAATCAGGGGTAGGCAACCTTTCCCCTTTAAGGGCCGAGGGACTTCAGCTCCCAGAAGCCTCAGCCATGTTGGCCAATAGTCCCATGTTGGCCAATAGCTCCTGGGATTCTGGGAGCTGAAGTCTCTCAGCCCTTAAAGGAGAAAGGTTGCCTACCCCTGATCTAACCTGAAAACAAAGAAAACACAAAAATATACAGCAATTTTTGTTGTTTTGCCTGTGGCTATGTTCTTTTTTGAAATGGCCAAAAGGCTAATCAATAAAAAGATTGAACTGAACTATTTTGCCTGTGGTAATTTATTTTGAATTTTTTAACTAATGAGGAGAGAACAATTTCATTGTTCTTAATCTAACTTACATTCTTAAAAAGGGTATTTTTAGACCTACATATCAGACATAAATGCTGATTTCATTGTTGTTTATAATAGGTTGTTATGAAAAAGGAGGCATGACTTCAATTTGCCCTCATCAAAGCAATACCAATTAGTGTAAAATGGTTTAAATCTGTTTTCTTGGCTCTCAAAAAAGATGGAAAGTTCAGCTTCTAATGAAAATGACAGGCAAGTTGTTAAAATGAAGAAAGTCTGTGTCACCTCTTGAATTAACAACTAATATTCTGGCTCATTTCTGTTAGTTTTATGTATCCTTTCCACCATCACCACTTGTTCTCTGTCAGACTTGAGGATGTAAATTCCTCAGGGCAGGGATTTGTTTTGCTGTTGTTACTCTGGCATGGTGTGCTCTTTAAGATATTTTAAAACAAGAGTAGAGATTATGTGGCTCTCCAGATGTCATTGCACTGCATTTCCAAATAATCCTACCTACCATAGTTGATGGTGAGGAATGATGGAAGTTGCAGTTAAATACATCTGGAGATACACATGATTCCAATCCCCCAGGGCATTGCTCCTACATAAGAAGTCTGTCCATTCATGGAATTTCTCTTCAGTCTCAAAATTTTGAGCATTGCAGACAGCAAGACATTGAAAATTATTAATGCCTAGAAGTCTAATTTGCTGTGTTTGCATTCCCTTGCTGACTTTGCCTGCTCTGTTTCTTTGGATGCCTAAACTGTATTCCTGATTACTCAGAGGCAGTTTTATATCAGTGCAACTATAGAAATTTAGGGTCTGACAGAACGTTTTATTTGAGGGTAGAATTCTTATTAGGGAGGTAATGCCTTCATTTTGCCAGCCCCCCCCCCAAATTATCCACCCCACCCCTATTTAAAAACATACACTCATCTGCAATTGTAGTTCTTGAGTGCTCATCTGTGAACTCATACATATGAAATTTCCTGGACCTGCACAGAGCATGTTCAGGACTTTGCAGACCTGGACAATACCTTTTGGAATGAGCTCCACCCTCTCTGTTGTGCATGCCCTTGATAGTTACATCCAATTTCTCTCGGTTCCCTGTCCACCTCAGTGAAAAAATACACAGACTTTGGATATTCAATGAAGGGAGGAGGTTAAGTGGTGTAACTTCGTATGTGATGATTCAAAGAATCATAGTTATAACTAAGTTATCTGTAGGAAAAGTGGGAAAAGAGGAAGATCACATTCCAAATGTATAGATTCAATCAAGGAAGCCACGGCAATGGTTCTGCAAGAGCTGAGCAGTGTTGTTGAGGATAGGATGACTTGGAGGTCTCTCATTCATAGGACTACCATAGGTCAAAGTCAACTTGACAGTTAACACCACCACACCACTGTGTTGTTATTTTTTAAATAGCATATGACTGGTTATAGTGGTACTTTTTAATACAATGAGTAGTCCTAACTTGTTAACTCTAAAATCTTGTTGGGGGAACACTTTAGGAAAATTTTTGATATTCTGAATTTATTAATGTTTTTTTTTAAATCAAAAAGTAACTATGTGTTACTTTAGAGAGCAAGTATGAGCTTGTGAATTGAGCATTGGACTAGGACCCTGGGAGACCAGGGCTCAAATCTCTGCTCAGCCATAGAAATCCACTGGGTGAGCATAGGCAACTCATACTCTCTCAGCCTCAGAGGAAGGCAATGGAAAACTCTCTCTGAACAGATCTTGCCAAGAAAATCCCATGATTGGGTATCATTAGGTTCTCTATAAGTCAGAAACAATTTGAAGGTACGCAGCAGCAGTAGCAGCAGTGCATTACTAACAAGTTAATCTATAAGCAGCAATTACCACCAATGAGTTCTTTAAGAGAGAAGAATAATGACTTACTTAAAACATAACATTCCAAGTGGAATTCAAAGAATTGGATTTGTCTTTGCCTTGAATTTGACCTTCCCATTAAAAGCCTCTGGAAAATATCCTCTGGTGACACCAGCAATTCTTACCATGAACTACATTTCCCAGCAATTTGAATGTTTTGATATCTAGTCCAGCATTCTGACCGAAATCCAAGTGCTAGTCCCATGTACTAGAGAAGACTCATTGAATGGTAAATCTAAACTAATATTAATCCCATTGATTCAATGGGTCTAGCATAGTTGGGACCAGGCACTGAATTAAAGCCTTCTTGCACATAGTGGCCAGCGAGATGACCATAGGAGGCCTCCCAGCAGGACATGGGTGTAGTAGTCCCTTTCATCTTCGGTTCCTAGCCACAGATATGCACAGACTCTGATACTGGAACTGCTATGTAGACCTCTTGTCTAGTTGCCATTCATGTCCCCACACTCCCTGAATTTATCTGCTCTTCAAATCTGACCTCCTATGGCTATGTTATAAGCACTGAATTAATATAAAACTCCCTTTTGTGGGTCTCCTGTCATGGCCGTAAACTGGAAAAGCCCAACCACCATGGATCCAAAGCAAGGACCTCATGTAGGCACCTGGGTGGTCACGTCTGCTTCTACAATGAATTAGCAGATCAAAAGACCAGGGTTAGGAGCTGCAAAGCAGGACATTTGCACCTAGGAGATTTATGAGTACCAGCCAGGATGTGTCCAGCTAAGGATAAAATATCAACACCCATCTCTCCTCTTTGAAAATTGTCTACTTCAAAGAGTATCAATCCAGAATCCTTTGATGTACAATAGCAAATCTTTGCCTCAGGCTAGGTTTAAGGGTATAAAAGACCCCAAAAATCTCAGGCACATGGGGTCTGGTTAGATTTCATGATGATACTTCACCACTGTGAACTCTTTCCATTGCCCTTTCCCTTTCATAAACTGTTGAGTCTATCCATCTTCATTTATTGTTGGAGCAACCACCATCAGGTAATTATCACCATTAGAAAGCCTTCTGCTTCCTATCCAAGCTACCTACTTTATTCCTGAGATCTTGTGTGCTTGAATGTATGTTAGAATGTCTTTTGTACGTTTGGATCCCAAAATAAATCACAGACTCTTTGAGAAAACTTTGTCTCTATCAGTCTATTCCCCAGCCACCTACATAAATATAGGATAAAAGATCCCATTGGAGACTTGAACTTTTAGCAATTCCCCAGGTTCAAGTTCTTCTTACAGCTATTTCACATTCAGTGCTTGAGCTACTGTAGCTTCATATACCAAATTCCAGATCTTTTCATATGCTGAAAACATTATTTACTACTTCTTATTTTAATTGATTGTTTATTCCCCCACTCCTCAGAAAAATTGTGCTGTTCCTTTCATTTTCCCCTGATGGGGTTCATAATTAAAGACATGGGGTGACGTGCCCTGTACATCTAATTGCAGCATATGATCAAGGATTGCAAGCACTAAGCTGAATGCATTACTGTGGTATCTAATTATCACACTGATTGACAGTAGGATTTTCAGTCCCTTCTTTGCAGAGGTGAAGGCACATCTAACAGATTACAGTTTTGCTTTGAAGTTCAATGCATATATACAAAATCAAAGATTGAAGACTTCCCAAATGCATTTCAATCTGGCTTATCCTTGTCAGCTATTTCCCTTCTTTATTTACTACAGTTTGCTTTGAAGTGGCACCACATTATGTGTGCTGCTGGGGCATATTAGCAAGAGATATGCAATATGTATGTGGGTCATCTGAAAACTGGAGAGGAGAAGCTTTGTGCTACTCTTTTCATTTAACCCACCCTCTCCATGAAGATTTTGATACTAAATTTGTACAGGATATTTGGGTGAATGAAGGAGAACATTATTACATGAAAGAAGAAAATTCAGCCAATTCATATTTTTGTGTTCCTAAATAAGAGATCTGGAATCCCGGAGTTTATTACAATCTGCCTTGTAACTGTCGTACATTACATTATATTTTGGGAGTAACAAAAAGATGACTATGTAACACAATTCTGAGAAAAATAAAGGAGTTTGTCAAATATCTTAAGGCAGAGATGAAGTAACATACGGGATATAGAATTCTGTATAGATATTTCACCTTCTGAAACTTTTTTTTATTTTTTGAGAAAAATTGGTACATCACATACATATTGTACAGAGATAGTTTATTACAATGAACTAAGTAAGCTGCATGTAACATGTTAATTTCTACACTTCACTGCAAAGTAGCTATAAAGGCTGGCATATTCGATTACTCCCTAGGGTCAAGGTGGAAGGTTTGCCTTGGTTTTCAGTGTCAAGTTCCTGCTCTCCATAGCCACATGCATACATCTAACAGACTACCTGTTTAAGTTCATGTTTTAACTATCCTTTAGCCCCTGTCATACTCTAATTACATCCTTTGCTAGCCTCATTTTTTAAAAGCTCAACATGGAATTCTTTATGGAATTGTCAAGTGTAGATTAAGTGTGGTCCTCTTTTTGCATAAGAAGATCCTTTTTGACAGCCCTCCATTATCCTCCACTAAATACTTCACTTCTAAATACAATACATTCTCATTGTGGATTAATTTATAAGTCATAGTGTAATCAGTGTACTTGTGTTTCTGAGCTACAATTCATATTATCTTGTTTTTCCCTTGCCAAAAAGACTTGAGAAGCAACATTACAATAGCAACAACAACAAAAGGTAACAAAATAATCAACATCCCTTGGTACCACATCCCTTTACTTCAGGGTGACACAGCTATATAACAGTAAGAGAGAGACTTCTGGAAAAGGAGGTTTGTTTGGGGTGCAGGGGGGCAATCCCTAGCCCCTTTTTAGGTAATCTCCCCCACCAGCACCCCAGCAAATGTCCTCCTTTGGAATTATCTTGGTCAAAATAGCTTCCAGAAGCACGGCCCTTCTGGTGATAATTTCAGCTGGGAGTTAGGCAAAGAGGAAGGTATTTGGGAGGTGAAGGTTGTGAGGGGTGGGATCCATCATATATGCATGTTTTTGCATAAATGTCATGGTTTTGGCTTAGCTTTCAGGTGAAAATCAGCCCAAATAATCTCACCAAAAAATGAGGTCCATTTGGCTTTGGGAGATGGCAGTGGCTTTGGGGCCTCAAAAAAGGGGCAGAGGGGTTGCACATAGCCCACTGGCTATAATTTACCCATCCCTGTTTACTCAGAGGCATTTGCCAGTGACTAGTCAAGACCCCAATATGGAGCTAAGCTACTTCAGATGTCTGTGTGCTATAAATAATAATAATAATAATGTACCAGAGATTCTGGGCCAGGAAAACTGCCCTTGCTAAGGGACTTGCTTCTGGAAGCCATTTTGGCCAAGATACTTCCAAAGGTATCTTGGAAGTATCTTGGGTGTTGGTGGGGTGTTGGTGGGGAAGGTAACCTTACTATCCAGGTCTGTTGGTAGGCCTCTTCTCTTCCTCTCCTGTTCCAACCAATTATGTTCCTACAATATTTGTGTGTACATGCCTTCAAGCAGCCTGTCAACATATGACAACCTAATGCATTTTGCAAGGTTTTCTTAGGCAAGGGATCCTTAGAAGTGGTTTTGTCAGTTCCTTCTTCTGAATTACAGCCTATGGCACCTAGTATTCAGTAATGATCTCCCATCCAAGTACTAACCAGGGCTGACACTGCTCAGTTTCCAAGTTCAAATGGGATCTGGTGTCATTAGGGCATTTAGACCTCCCTCCCTACAATATCACACAGCTGAAAAAGGAAAATGGTCCAAGGAGGAGGAAAAACTATTCAAAGGCCTGCTGATATAAAGGGCATGTTTCCCTGTTCCTTACATAGAGGACTTTCCCCAGCAGAATAACTCATCAAAGCAGATGGGAAAACAACAGAATTTGCTTTACAGTCAGCCCTTCTTATCCATGGGGGTTCTATTCTAGACGGACACACATCCCGCAAATGCCAGAAACCACAGGACCAAGTCCCATTAGTTTTAGTGGTGGTGAAGCCACCTGCATGCATCACCATTCAGGAGAATGGGGATACTCCAATCCACAGATGCTCCAGTCTGTGGATGGCAAGCCTGCGGTTGGGGCACGTTGACTTCATTCATTCATTCATTCATTCTGTTCAAGCTGTACCTGGACACTTCAATGTTCAAACTACATTTCAAAAGATAAAAATAACATAATATTAAAAAATTAAAAATACAGCATTAGCACTTTTCATTTATACATAGAAATCTCTTTCATGGCAATGCTTTTCCTCTTTATTTTTATTTTTGGTGTTGATCTCTCCTTGCTCCACTTATCAGTTCTATTTTACAGAATCTGTAGGAGGCATGTGGGCCATGTTTGTACATTTTGACCTATATTTATTGTGGTATCTATTGACTAGTTTAAAAGGTTGTCCAGAGAAAGTGCCTCACTGATGAGCCTCACTATTATTGGCTTGCCCCTTGATTTTTATCTTTACACTTGACTTGATGTCTAAGAACTGTATGCAAATGCTGAAAAAAGCATTTAAATAAATAAATTTGGGAAAAATGGCAAAATATAACAGTAAATGGAAATTTTAAATGGAAAGTTTGAATATATGCAATAAGGAAGACTTAGGGAGAACATTAAAGAAAATTAAAAATGAAGGATACAGAGTTATAGATGACCTGCTTGATGAAGAGCCATGGGAGAATGGAGAGACTTACAAACTTAATTGGAAAGTCATATTGGGCCCAGGCAGCTGGAATAAATGTACTGATAAAGGATATAGTTAAAAATATGAAGGAAGATAATATAACACCATTGGAGGGGATTGCCAAAAAGATGTTAAATGAAGGCAAAGGTATCATTGGATTCATATATAGAGTAATATTGCATCATCAGTTTAAAATTGTAGACATTTTGAAAGGAGTTTGGGAAAGAGATTTAGATTTAACAAGGCAAGATATACAATTGTAGATACAAGAAGTTAAGAGGAACAAGTACACTAGAATAAGAGAGCAACATATGAAATTATTAGGGTGATGCTACAGGACTTCTTCTCAATTAGCACTTTTCAATAAAAACTTATCAGCAAAGTGTTGGCATTGTGGTGGATCCAAGGGTTTTTACATGCATATGTTATGGGATTGTCCTTTTGTTCAGAAATTTTGGGATGAAGTGATAAGAGAAATTAATAAAATTATAGGCAAGGATGTTCATTTGAGCAAAGAGAATTATATAACATTAAATATGAAGAATAAGGGAATTAATAATAATAAAGAAATACAAGTCATGATAATATCAGGATAGAAAGCAAAGCAAAGCAAAGCAGCTTCATTTATATACCACTTCATACCACACTATGCAGTGTCTATGCAGTTTATAACTATAAGTTCATTGCCCTCCAACAGTTGGGTACCCATTTTAGCAACCTCGGAAGGATGCAGGCCTGAGTCAAGCCTGAGCCCTGGCTAGTACTGAACTCACAACCTTGTGGTTTATGAGTGAGTGGCTGCAGTACAGGCATTTAACCACTGCGCCACCAGAAAGAAAGTAAAAATTGGAACTTGAACAAGGTAGAAAAGTATTTGACAGATAACTTGCTGTTTGATATTATTAAAGTTAGAAGATTAAAATATACTGGAGAAAGGAGGGAAGAAGCTTGGAATTTGGGTTGCGAAATTCTGCTTGAGAGGGTTAAAGAGAATATGGAGTACAATGAAGTCAATAATGCAATTAAATTCATATCCCACATATTGAATGTAAGTTTCTAACTGTAAATTGATTCTAAACTCTAACAAGCCATAGGGGAGGGGGCATGTGTAACACTGTTTGTATATATGTTAAAATAATTCAATACATTTTTTTTAAATCCTTTAAAAAAAAGCAAACTTGGCTTGAAGACTAAGAATTGTATGCAAATGCTGAAAAGAGCCCTGGGCAGAAAGTGACAAATCTTTCACCGCATCTTGAGTAAAGATGGCAGCTTTCTTTTGGAAAGACAATATTCTGAACACTGAAAATACAGTTGTAAGTAGTAAAAAAGATCACAGATGGAATTAACACACCTGCTTTTTGTGAGATGAAACTGCAACTTCAATGGGTTCTGCAAAAGCTTTCTAAATTGTAAAAAAAAAAAGTAAATAGTGGTTTTGTTTAGTTGCATGAGGATTTGGAGAAATATTGGTGAGTTTTTATTCTTGAATCTTAATGGAGAAAAACTAGTTTAAAAGAAAATAAAGTAACATCCAAAATTCACAAAACAGTGATACCTTCATTGGACCAGCCAAAAATGCATCTTGCCTTCTTCAAGCAAAGGTGTTAAGAATCACAGAAGAAGGGGGGAAATGACCATGTTAGAATTAGAGGCTGCTTTTGTCAAGATGTTGCTTTTGTTGTTGTTAAGATGATATGGAGGGATATCAATGCAGGTAGAAGCCATGCCATGAGGGCTCTGGGAGAGGAGTCATGAAATCCATGCAACTCCATTAACAATGGAAAAAGTTAACTTCCCTTGAGATGCAGGCTGTTCCTGTCCTGTGTAAGGTTGCCTGCCCTTTTCCTGTCTTTCTTAAGAAGCCTCTGTATTGTTGCAGCTGCAAAAACCTCTAGTTGCTACATAGGAGAAGCCCTCCAACTGCAGTCCCATTAAAAATGTTTACCCAAGTTGAAGGTAGATACATCAAAGAGTTAAGCCCCCATCCTTTGGCTCCCTCTTCTTTAGGATTCATGCTGTTTCCAAAATATGATATCCTCCAATCCAGACAACACATGTTCTAACTGTACATGGCTTCACCTGAAATGCCAAATACATTTGAATAAGGACCTACTTTATCTGAAATGAATTGTGTGGCATTTCAATTTAAGATGTACATGTTGGCCAGCTGGTATCTTTGAATATAATGATTTAGATCTAGATCTCTTGTGATGGGAATTCTGCTCATAAGACACTCTCTTAAAGAAGAGAGAGATTAAAAGATTTTTGCTTATTCATCCTGTCCCCTGCAGCCTTTTTGATCTCTGGAAAAATCTGCTCCAGAGGACTGGGGCAAATGAGGGAGAAGGGAGTGAAGGAAGTTTCAAAGAGAAATATACTTTCCCTTTTTTACTTCCCCAGGAGCATTCCCCTGAAAGTGGAAGGACCCCTTCCATTTGTGGAAGGTCAACTATGGATCCAACCCAATGTATAAATATAGACAGTAAAGGATTGGTGTTAGGAACATTGTTATTATTGTTGTATGCCTTCAGTCATTTCTGACTTATGATGACTCTAAAATGAACCTATCATAGGTTTTTCTGAGGCTGAGTGTGTGACTTGCCCAAGGTCACCCAGTGGGTTGCCATGGTCGAGGGGAGATTTTAACCTTGGTCTCCAGAGCCATAGTCTAATCCAGTACACCATGCTGGCTCCTAGCTGTGGTTATTCGATTTTTATACCACAGTATTAAACAGCACAACACAGACTGATTCCATAGAGATAAACCAGATATCCTAGTGTAAATGCTGTCATCCTCTCAGCTACAATCCTTCATTCACTGTCCTTGAAGTAAGCTTCACTGAATGTATAGTTGTGGAATAAAATGTGTGGTAATTGAAATAGTTATCGATATGGGCTTGCTATATTCAGTGATCTTCATTATCAGATTTAATTCTTTTCACAGACCCAAAAAGGTCCCTCTCTTTCTTTGTCTTTATTTCAAGTCAAGACAACCATAAGCAATGGACTGACCTGTCTCGGTCCTCAGCTTTGTCTTCAGATGAGGTCTCTCCTCTCAGTGACTATCTTAAGGCAGTAAAAGACTGGATGAAGAAAAACAGATTGAGACTGAATCCAGATAAAGACACTCCCCCCCGACTCGTTGGGAGGGGTCTTCTGTTGCGTCGGCCCCATAAATGGGCATTGACGCAGGATTGGTTGAGCAACCCGGAAGGCCCGCCCTTGCCGGGCTGCTCGGCCAATCAAAAGACAGTCTCGCTCCTGGTGACATGAGAGTTAAAATCTCGCATTAATAGGAGCGAGATTTTGGAGGGCTATTTAGCCCAAAGCTGCCTCGTGGCGGCAGCCATTTTGATTCTGCAAGCGAGCAGGTAGCTCGCTCATAGCTCGTCTATATTCAAGAGCCGTGAGGCCTGGAATAGGCCCAGAGCCTCATGGGACGGCGAGAGCAGCGTGGAGCGACCGCGCCTTAAAACTACAGCCGCAGATCTCCCCTTGCAGTAGGGACGGTGGGAATGCAGCCTTTAGATCAGGCTGTGGCTCCTATCAGGTGGTATTACACAGTAATACCGTAGCCTCAAGAGAGTTTGAGGACCGGGCTGATAACAAGCAGAGCGGAGCGCGGTTAAAAAAAAACAGCCGTGACTCCCCTGTTGGGACTTATTAGGCCTGGCTGAGGCCTTGGTTGGCCTGCAGGCCTGGAGCTTGGTGGCCTTTGAGGCCAGTGGTCTGGGATTTTAGAGCCCAGTGGTGTGGTGCTAATTAGCACATCATATAA
>CM034701.1:228255514-228267375 GCA_020142125.1 Phrynosoma platyrhinos | reverse complement strand
AGTGAGACATCTGCTGAGTCTCTCTCTGCTCTGTCTGGAGGGGGAAAGGAGTTTTCCTGTAGTTGACAACATTGACTGTTTCATCGAAGACAGTCTGGATCCTGGTGCTTCACGTTATGTGGTTCCCACGCGCTGCATCACCACGCTAACAGTTTATATAGTAGCCAATGTATTTTCTGTTCAAGACCCTTTATTTCCCCCATATTTTTCATTTCCACAATTCTGTTAGAACTGTTAAGTTTTAAGTCATGGTATCTTATCCAGTTGTTTGTCTTTATCCAACTACCAAAGAAGGCATCATGGGGTGAGACCCACCCTGGTATTTCTCGGTAGAAATCCATTTTAGTTTTCAATCAATATTTGATTGATTATTTATGTAGAAAGTGATGTTCAAAATCCTTGTGTACCTTGTACCCATTGTACCAAAGGTATGCATACCACCCAAATCTAAATTTGAAATCTTCCAAATTTAACAATGTTTTATTCTCCAATTTTATCCAATCAGCCATATTAAGGTGTTAGCTTGGTAGTATGTTTCCACCTGAGATCTTTCTAAATCATAAGGAATGCTGCAGAAATGATGGTGGAAGAGATGGGCTAAAGCAGTGGTTCATAACCTTTTCTTTACCATGGACCCTGTGGAGAGAAGGCAGGTTAGAGCCAGCCCTGGTGACAACCAATCAGGACTGAGCTGGTGACAGCCAATAGAATATTGGGCTGTAAGGGGAAAAATCTGTTAGGAACAGTTGGAAGTCAGTTAGGGCTTGGATTACAGAGAGTGTGGTGAAGGTTCCAGAGTGGAACAGGGTTAAGTTCCAAAAGACAGGGGCCTAATCCCCATACTAAACTCCAAGTGAAGGAGTTAATAAAGAGAATATCCTGAGAGGGTATTGATAGCCTTAGGGGCTGGCTAAGAAGTAGTGGTAAAGGTACCCAAAGAAGGGCTAAGAGTTTCCTGTGGGGGTAATTGAAAGTGTTCCAAGGAAAGGAGTGTTTTAGAGTATTATTATTTGTAACTGTAACCAATTATAACAAGTGCATCAAGACCAAGTGAAACATTGTTACTTGTACTGTAAATATCCACACTACTAAACCTTATACAAGATAGGTTACACCAAAGAGTTTTAGAAGAGAAGGTTGGTGAAGGAGTGCCTCTTTGCATAGGGTGGTGGCAGCTGTGGGATGAAAAGGATCTATGGTGTGGCCACAAATGAAAGAAAAGAAAATGTGTATGTGACAAAATATATTTTGTTGACACAGACTACCCCAAGACTTAACTCAGGATTTAAAATTTAACACCAACAATAGCTATAATGACATCATCATCATCACCACCACCACCTGAACACTGAACCATTAACAATTACACCATCTGTTAAACCTTCCCTTTAAAAGGTGCCGGAGGGTGGAGGAAGACTTTTCTCTTGCTTCTTTCCATCAGTTTGTGGCTGGAGTGAATTAAATAGCAATACACAGATCCAGCCTGTCAGTCTTTGCCTTGGCTTATATCACATGGTAACAGGGAGGAGGTGGGCTGAGTAGTCTTAAAGCCTTTGAGGATCCCTTGTAAGGGCACTGCAGTCCCTTGGGGGCCATAAATCACAGATCAAGAACCACTGAGCTAGTTCCAAAATACCTGAGTAGGGCCAACACTTCAAGATTCTTTAACACACCACATATTAATAATCTCTAATATGTGCATTACAAGTGAGGCAATGGGGAGTGGTGGCTTGAATTTAGGATTAGCTGTTTGGAGGCCAAAGTTCAAATTTCCATGCAACCATGGAAACCAAATTGGTGACCCTGAGCAAGTTACACCCTCTCAGTCTGAGGACCTCCTCCTCTGAATAAATATGTCATAGTTGTCATATTGACAGTTCATTTGCTCCTCGTACACAGGAGTACATAAGAGCTTATGGGAGAAAAACAGCACTATGATCTAAAGTCATAAACATCTGCTCCAAAGAAAACTATGAGTTAGCAGTTATTTAAAACATCATAAAATTCACTGTTGTTAAAGGTATTTCCAACCTACATTTTAATTATATTGTTCAAGATAATGGTGTTATTTTCAAGAATGTTTAAATGTTACTAATTCCAGCAAAACTATAACAATGTTACAAGTTTTAATGATACTTTTTAAATGTAATGTTGTCAGCCTGTTGGCAGCAGAAACAAGTAACATTATCACCAATGTATTATACAAAGCTCTTTCTCTAAAAAATGATGTAAAACAAGAACCTAGTTTACATGTGGCAACGTGGAATGAATGCAATGTATAATGTATAGCCAGGGTCTTAACTTACAAGAAATAATAACTTGATTCCTAGTAACTCAGGTTTGAAAGTAGCACTTTATGCATAGTGTACACTGTGACACTAAGTTTTGTAACAAGTTGTTTCAATCACCATACTTTCTTTAAAGGAGCATTTAGCTATACCACACATCTTGTGTAATGTGAGAAGCTGGCAGAATGATCCACCCTTTCTGTGCAGGTGTATTTATTTTCAACAGAAATTTAACTGCTATTTACTGAGAGTCTATCCCCCTACCCACCCACCCACACATAGTCAAGATGCTAGCTTTTATTTTTGAATAGTGTCAGCCAATTTGAATTTATAAAAAAGCACCTCAAGGTAAGACTTTCTGATGGCAAGGGAAGAGACAAAATAGTGACCACCCAAATTCCCTTACTTTCAAAAGTAATGTCTTCTACTGAATGAATAGACCCATTTGGACTGAACAGAACAGCTAAGAAATGGCCCTAGGGTTGTATATCTCAGTTATTTTTTTCTTCCACATGAGAGCAAACATTTTCTCCCTGATAGGTGAAATTCTGAGAGGTTCTATATATTTATCTTTTTTCTAATTTTGGGACCACACTTGTTTTGTTTCCATGATGTTCATTTTTTAAAAAAATTTCATTTGCACAAGAAATATTGCATTTTGTTCAAAATTCATGTTTTCCACAACCTATTAACCTATAGCATTGTGCAGAGATGTGTTATCTCTTATGGTATACAAGGTTTTTCTGCACAAATAAAGTTTTTACACACAAAAATCCAGACATGAAATGAAATGAAATGTAAATGTACAGATTCTCATACTCTGTTGAGACACCATGAGTTATCCTTTACTGTCTAGGATAACAAAATTTGTGAATATTCTTTGTATCCCTAATCCTCAAAATTTTCTACAGCCTAAATTTCTATGCATCTACTTAAAGGTACATCAGGTCAGTCTATTCTTGAATTTATCAACCTTAAATCAACATTAAAACAAAACATTTCCAGTTCTCTGTTATGAACTGATATGTTATGATTACAAAAATAATTTCTGCATCATGAAATTATATGGTTACTACTCATTTCAGTAATATGGGCTTTTAAATATTTGGTTATTACTAGTTCTTTATGCTTCCATATGAAACGTAGTCCATAATTTCATATTAACTGCTTTTAGCAAACCTCAAGTGTTTTCCTCCATTTGCAATCTGGCTAGATTTCAGCCCTGAAGCAAAAATTCAGGTGGCTGTGGTCTAACCATTCACTCTGGCCTAGAATGATTTGAGTTACAAACTAAACAGTCTGTAAATGGAATCTCTAAAAAAGTGCACTGACTGTACAGCATGGGAACTTGGCTTTGTTCTCTTCAACTGAGCTTGCAGACAGAGTCTTGAACGACTCTTTGGGCATTCCAAAATGAATCATTATTCACATACAGGAAATGCAGGTGCTACATTAAAGAACAGCAAAAAGGGCCAGCTGAACTGAACAACATATATTTATGGCTCATTCTAAAAAAATTAATGTAGAAATGTAGAACACATCTGACTTTCTGATCACCTCCTTGTATTATGCTTCCAGAAATTTGACAGATATTTAATTATAATGGTTTTAATCACTTATAATTCTTCTGAACTTAACCTATTAAAAACCTATCCATTTGTTAATCTTTTTAAGATGCAGGATGCTTTGTTATCAGCATAACCATACATCAGAAAGCTCCAGAGGGAGCTATGATGTGTACTTAAATCAATCATTCCTTTCTCTAATGCTGTTCTCATCTGTAAATACTAAACACTCAGCATATAACATGGCACTTAAAAAAACCAGGGTAAAGGCTAGCAGTATTAATGGATGGTCCAGACATCCTCTAAAACGTAAAGAAAAGAACAAATATATAATGTATAAAATCAATTGACCAATGGGCCAACTTGGTATGAGGCAGCTCCCTGTGTTCCTATAAATATTCCTACATATTTCAGGGTTTAGAGAAGATCTTGTTATGTGTCCAGTAGAGAAGGAAAGAATATTAAAACATTCTCTGGGGGCAGGGGGATGAGTAAGGGGATTCTAACCATCTGAAAATCCTGATAAAGAGAATCCTCCCTGCTTTGTTTTTACAGTTCTCAAATAGACTCAATTGACTACTTGAATCCACCTCCAGTTTGCACTCACCTATTTCCTTTCCCAACCCCAGGCACCCACAAGGTGAGGAGACCTGCTATGGGCTATGTTCCACCTTGAATCCCACTTTGGAAGAAAGGTGGGATATTAATCCCACAAATAAATAATAAAAATGTTCTGATAGCTGGCACACAAAAAATGATGTTTGCATCATCATGAACCAGTTAACAGAACACAGATGGAAAGAACCATCCTCTTCACTTGGCTGTTCCTCACATACCTGAAACATCAGGTGTGGGGAAGAGAAATGATTGTGAAAGCCTATAGCCTCCCCAATACTTTCTCAGCTCTCTCCCTCCACACACACACACACACACACACACCTGCAAAATGTCATAAATGTAGGGAAAGCTGACTGAAGACTGTGAAAGGCTGTGGCATCTCTGAGCTCCTGAAACCTCCACACACTCTCAATGCCTTTTTGAAAGTGAGATGGATGAGTATGAGAGCCAAAAGAGGAATGTGGAAAGTTATAGCAGTGGTTCCCAAATTTTGCTCCTCTGGGTGTTTTGGACTTCAACTCTCAGAAGCTCCAGTCAGCTTGGCCAACAGTCAGGAATTGTGGGAGCTAAAGTCCATCTGAAGGACCAAAGTTTGGGAACCACTAGGCTATAGCCTACCTAATCCAAATGCAGCTTCCTCACATCATCCTGCCATTGGATACTTTCTCCTTATTTAGAAAACTGCATAGTTTTGAAGACATCTGGCATCAAGGAAAAAATTGGCTGAAATATATGTTATCCCCTCAATGAACGAAAAATTTAACAGAGTGTCCACCCAACATCTAAGGTGGGATTGGTAATCATAGGCAACATGCTAAGCTTTCTTGGTATGTCCTACTCATTGTTTCACACAAGATTTGATTAGCAACATTTTAGAAGTTATTAGAATCTGGCTAAAAGGCAAGTTACACCAAATATGGAAGTTTTTTTATTATTATTAGTGTAATCTATGGTAGGTTGACATTGTTGTTTTGTTTCCTTTTCTTTTTTTTTTGTTTTGTTGTTCGGTTATTGTAACAAATTATAGTCAAAAACTATTTGTATGTATACTATATTTCGTTTTAATAATAAAATTTATAAAAATAAAAATAGATTTGATTAGCACCCTCTTTATTCAAACACCAATTAAATAAACTTTTTTTATTTAGACAAAGTTTTTGGTAATTTCCTCACAATTGGTGCAACCCAATCCAATTGCAGCTGGAAGAAAATGTCTCAGTGACCATTCAACTAACCAAATAGATCTTACTTAAAAGGTGAATTCCCCATTTAATGAACAAAACCTTAGGAGGTTTTTAAAAAGAGACTGGATGGTGACCTGCAAAGAGTGCTTTGGTTGTTCATTTTTGCATGGTAGGAGGTTGGACTGGATGGCACTTGTGGTCTTTTCCAACTCTTATGATTCTCTGATCCTATTCTCAGATGCCTGGCTGAGTAATAATGTGTAAGCAAAACAAATAAATAAGAGGGGGAGATAATCTAGATCAATAGATTTATTCAGAGTAACCAGAAGACTAAATTACAATGGCACGTTGCTTTAATTAAAAAGGATACTCAGCTGCATTTTCCAGCTGTAAACATGTGGGGAAGACAGAACTGTCAATAGGGCAACAGGTGTGTATAAGAAACATTTTTAAAATTTCAGTACAGTTTTTCTTTTAAAGTTTCACAACTCCCTGTGCCATACAGTTTATAGAAATAAGAAGTACCCTCTTAAATTTGTTCTATGATGCTTTCTGATTCCCATTGACTCTTTACTGGCTCATATACTTTAAACACATGATTGGACGATACACATGAGAAAGATGTTATAACACTGGCAGATGCCATCAGCCATAATCAGTAGTAATCAGAGACCAGTGATTGAGGCCTGGTGGCCACCCTACCTACCTTGCTGAGAAGAAGCAAATTTTGCATTTCAAAGGATGGAGGGATATAAAAGGTACTCTTATCTGGGTGCAAAGTGTACTTTTCTCATGGAAGCAACCAACCATCTGGAAGTAGAGGTAGCAATCTGCCTTTTTCTCTCTTTCTCTTCAAGTAGACAGCAGCTGTTGATGAACACATTTGCCAATTTCTCTCTTTTTAAGATCAAAAGCAACGTGAGGACAGATGGATCAGTCAGTCTTCTGATACATAGTATCATGCTATGGACATAATGGTTAGTTTCTTTCCTTCAGGCAGGCAACATGACCAGTACATTACACTGGCCAGTCTATCTCTTTCAAATTGGCAGCATCAGTATGGGACCACATTACCCAGTTTCTCTCCTTCAGGTGGAATGGATTACTGTGAGGTCATAGTGGCTATTCTCTCTCCTTTAAGTGAGCATCATCAACATGATGTCACAATGCTGGTCACTCTCCTTCAAGGAGAGGTCATCAACATCACTGGTCAGTCTTTGTCTCACTGAATCAAGTCAGCACTACTTGGGCAAAATGTCTCTCTGCCACTGATGTGAAGGGAAGGAAAGAGAAAAGCATGAATAAATGGTCATAACCTTTCTCACTGAGGTAAGCATAAACATGAGCAGAGAAAGCATGTGGACCGCAGTAGAAAAGTTCAGCCTGGATCTGGCAATGTGCCTCTCAGCCAGGTCACAGGGAAGTTTGGTGATCCAAGGGAAGGAAAGATTGAAATACAGGAACACCAAATGTAATGGGAAGGATTAGGAAGAACAGGAGACATAGAGTAGATCAAAATGAAAATCAAACCTTTTCCAGGTATGGACATACAGCAGTGAAGGCTAAGATTCAGAGGTGAGACACCCCACTGTGGAATCACAGCAAGGGCTGCCCAGTCATTCAATTAATCTAATACTACCATTTTACTGAGGCATTTGGTGATCTGGGCTGGCACTAAAAACCTCACTGTCATGCCTGCTTACTTTTCCCATTGTTATTGTTGTGTGCCTTCAACCTGTTTCTGACTTATGGTGACCCTAAGGTGAAACTATCACAGAGTTTTCTTGGCAAGTTTCTTGAGACAGGGATTGCCATTGTTATCCTCTAAGCTTGAGAGGGTGTGATTTGTCCAATGTCACTGTGTGGGTTTCATGGCTGACCTGAGATTTGAACCTTGTTGTGGAGAAAACAGGCAGTTTAGAATATTGGGAACAGCAATGGAAGTTAAGCTAGAGAAAGGTGGGGGCTGCTCTCAGGAGCAAGTATAAATAGAGAGGAGGAGCTGTGTTTGAGAGGAGTGTGTCATTTTACCCTGTTGGGTTAGCAGCAAAGAAGGCTGAGTGGGACAGCCATGAGGTGCAGTTTGAGGGATTTTAGGGATATTGCAGACTGGCCTAAAGGGCCATCCTGGGGTGGAGCTGGGGCAGGGCAGCTGCACACCAGCCACCTCAACCCCAGTACAATGCTGTCCTGACTCCACATGCCCGTATGCATGGCACGTGGTGTCAGGATGCCCTCCCAAATCAGTGTGTAGAAATGCTGTGCTGAAAGGACATTTAAGAGCTGTGGCACCAGCTCTTAGGGCGGCCTATTGCAGCCCCTAAAAGGAGCAGCATTTTGCTGCTCTTTTAGGGCTGAAAAAAGGGAGGATTGGGGCCACGGCCTGCAGTTGCTGCAGCCCTGATCCACCACTAGCAGGGCTTTGCCCATCTGCAAAGTCCATTTAGTTAGCCGATTTAGGGACAAGTGAAGCCCAGAATTAAAGTACCGGTAAGTCTTGATATCATGCAGGATTACAGCTAGGAACAATATGGAAAATATTAGGAGCCACCTGAGGAGCGGATGAAATTAAGAGTAATTAAGCTGTGAAAGTTCACCTAGAATTACTGTTAGGGTAACAGATAACTTGAAGATTCAGCAGCTAAAGAAGCTGGGTATAGGTTCTGTGTGAACCAAGAGTAAAAGGAAATGTACACCATGTCAAGTAAGAGAAAGTGATAAGATTTGTAACTAGTGAAGCAATTCAAACACTGCAACAAGCTTGAATAACACCCACTAAGGGGGGAAGCAGACAGTGCAAAACGTCATCTTCAGGGCAAGGAAGGGGAGGGGCAGCCACATGCTGGGCGCCCCAACCCCTTCCTGAAGACGCAGTCAGAGCGCCGGACCCTCCAGCAGCCTTTTGTGGTGCACCTTCAGCAATTTGCGGAAGGAGCGCTATTTTAGCTCTCCTGGGACGGCGAAGCTGCACCGCGGGGCCGAGGAATGTGGATACCTCGGCCCCAATCCGCAGCTTCCCGGGGCAGCCCTGTGCCGCCTGTCTGCTTAGGCCCTAAGAAAGATACAATAAGTTTTGTTTGTAAATAAAGTTATTTCCTTTGTTTTCAACAAGGAGTTGTCTGAAATGTTTTGAAAGATAATATCATACATGCTACCAAATATATTTAAAATGCTGCCAAGAAAGAAAATACCCTTTATTATTTAGGACATTTCATATAGTGGGTGTGTAGTTATAAAGTGCTGGCATTAGAAGAGAGTTCTAGTGTGGGAGTAACAAGTGAGAGATCCAAGTTCGAGGGTCTCCATACATATTGGTGGCAGTGGTGACACACACTGTAAAGAGGTTTAAGAGATTTGGCAGCATTACGTTGTCACCTCTGTCACAATTTGGTGGCGGCTGGTGAGATAGTTGTCATCACACCTGTTCTCTGGAGTTACAGTCCAATGCTCAAACAACTATACCACACTGGTTCTCACTTTTCCCATTACTGAATATACTCATGTATAAGTCTAGAAATTTTAGTGAAAAATGGACCCTAAAAAACTAGACTGATTAATCCACAGGTCAATGTAAGTACTGTACCTTAACTCATAGCAAAAAGGAACTAATCCCTTCTCTGAGAAGAGTGGTGAAAGCTTACTTCATCTCAAGAGTACCTAGAAGAAGCACTAACCACCACCCCCATCTAGCCAGCCTTTAAGGTAAGCACAAACAATTGTGTCTGCCAGAATTTTATACTTTATTTGGCATCATTTCCCTTTGCTTTATCCTTTACATCCTTTGTTATGGGCTTCTAGATTTTACCCTTGACATATCTTGATCATGCCAAAATCCAAAATTTTGGCCCCAACACCTACCCTTGACTTATTATGGGGTTGATGGTACATCTCATCTATCATTGTTTAACTGTGCTTCTTATGGACGATGTGGGGGCTGAGAACTATAGCCAAGGAGATTCTGCACTCTTTCCTCTTGCTTTATTAGTCCTTCTCCTGCTCTCTGGCTTCTGGGATATTTCTGGTTCTGTCCTCAACAAGACCATTTAGTTCTCCCTCTTAAGATTTAACCTTGCTCATTTCATCTTTCCAGTGAAGGTAGACAGCAATACCAGGAACCATTTTTCAATCAGAATTGTTTTTGTTTTTTGATGGCTCAAGACTACCTGCTTTTTTCTACATTAGAGTGGCCTCCTCCGTGGTGCTATTCATACTACTGCCTCCTGTCTGTCTCTGACCTTTGGGATCAAATAACTGTTTTCTCACATAGAGATAGAAAACAACATACTCAACAGCAACAGCAACAGCAAAAGGCAGGGAAACTGTTCTTGCTGTGCACCTTCAAGCTGTTTATGACTTATGATGACCCTAAGGCAGGGGTCGGCAACCTACGGTCCGTGAGCTGGGTGCAGCCCAAGGAAGCCTTGGGATCAGCCTGTGGCCACATGCGCATGATGCCAGTGCCATTGGGCATTCTAAAATGGTGCCCACCAGCATGTGCATGCGTGCACAAGCGCGAGTGCCATTTTGGTTGCCAAAATGGTGCCCGTGCTCTCGTGCGCATGTGCACGGTGGCGAACACCATTTTGGAAGGCCCAACGGTGCCAGCACCATTGGGTGTTCCAAAATGGTGCCCCCCACGCATGCACACATGCACATGGTGGTGGGCGTCATGCACATGTGCGCACGGGGGCAACCGCATGTGCGCACGGCCCATGGAGCCATTTCCCCCCCTCCCGGCCCCCGGCAAAAAAAAGTTGCTGACCTCTGCCCTAAGGAGACCCTATCATATTGTTTTCTTGGCATGTTTCTTCAGAGGGGTTTGCCATGGCCATCCTTTGAGGCTGAAAGTGTGTGACTTGTCCAAGCTGTGTGACATGTGTGACATGGCTGAGCTGGGATTCTAACTCTAATTTTCACTGCCTAAAAACACAAAAACCCTTCATGTAATAAGGAGGTTGCCCTTTAAATTAACAAGAAAGGCAGAGGATTAAGCAAGATTATTCATATGAAGAACCCAAAAGTCTGGGAAATGAAGGGCCTGAACAGACTGTCAGAAATAATCCAGCTTCAGACCACTTTATCTGTTTTAGCTCAATGCTGAGGAATTATGGGAATTGTAGTTCTTCTGAGACATTGAGCCTTCTTTGTCAGGGAGCTCTGGTGCCACAATAAACTACAGTTCCCATGATTTCCTAGCACTGAGCCAGGGCAGTTAAAGTGGTCTTAAACTGGATTTTTCTGGCTGGCTGTTCAGGCCGGAAGAGACAAAGGCAGCAGGCACCAATCAACAGCCACCAAAGAAGGGTTCAGTGCTTGAACAAAGGGGGAGGACATAAACTGTGTGCATATCAAAATTTTTTACACCTTTCAACAATTTGCCCTAACAATTTAATTTAACAAGTAAACAAAGAGAAAATGCAGGAATTCAGTGTGTTTGTTTTGGGGCCACAGATTGGGTTCAAAGCAGAATGGTCTTAATTTTGGCTTCATTAGATAACATAGCAAGTCTGGTGACTTTGTAATCAAGCATGTAGATTTGTGTAATTTAACAGAGTAAGAAGCATGCTAAAACTTAGTATTTTCCCATTCACATAAAATGTACCAAATGGGTAACAATAAATATTTTTAAATAATAAAACCAGAAAAAAATAGGCATCAAAAGAGAATGCAAAAACAATACAAACAACAAAAGGATGACATAAAATCCAATATTAAGTAAAACTGGTTAGACCAATCTAGCATCTTCTGGTTACAGTTCAGTAAAATTACATACTAAGCACACTTGAGCAAATAAAATGTCTGACATTAACAGCACAACAGTGAAGGTGACTCATGATATCCTCTGGCACCACCACTAAAAAGACCCTCTCCATTGCTGTCATCAATCTTTTCTCTAAAGCAGGGATGAGCAAAGTGTGGCCCAGCAGATGCTGATAGGCCGCAACTCTCAGCATTCCTCACCTTTCACCACACTGACTATGGCTCATGATAGGTGTGGGTTTTCGTGCACGTGTGTGTGCGTGTGTGTGCTTGTTTGCATAGCTCTAAGGCCCAAACCAATATTAGCAGATTATCTGCCTCACACATTTTTGCAAACTTTGGTGCAGATAGTTTCTAAAGCCCTATGGGGGAAAAATGGAATGCATTTATTTATATCTGTTTTATTTTTTGTAAGCTGTTTTGAGTCCCAGTTTGGACCTTATCCC
>CM034701.1:228231988-228247538 GCA_020142125.1 Phrynosoma platyrhinos | reverse complement strand
GGAGGGCAGCAGTACCAGAAGGCTGTTTAGTTTGGGCACTTGGCCCCTAAATGGTTTGCCATCACTGCTCTAGAATTTCTGTTATTTTGTAGAGATAGCAAAATCTTGAAGTGGACGTTTTTTTGTTTTTGTTTGTTTTTTGGACACAAAAAGACCAGGTATGTGTGGAAAAATGTGTTGTTCTTTACCTCCCTTTTGTAGAAGCAGAACAGACAATGGTGAGAAATGACAGGAGCTGCAATCCAACAAAAGCTAAAGAGCTGCATTTCTCCCTATTCTTGTGCTCATCATGCCCTTCAACTAGTAGGAATGTTGTTGTTGTTGTTGTTGTTGTTGTTGTTCCACCTTTTTTCCAATAAAGAAACTCAAGGTGGCTTACAACTTACTAAAATCAATACAGATTAAAAACTATACTAAATGTCAACAACTAATATAAATATAAAAGTGATTTTACTAACAATGAAGCAAATTATAAAGTTAAAACAAATAAAATTCATTAAATGACTATACACAAAAGACTACTTACATTAAAAGATTATCTTCTAGGATTAGTGTCATCTGAGCAGTCAGTCTGACAATGAGGAATGTTCTCCTAAAGAGATGTATTGAGCCCTGTTGTTGATTTAGTTTTTTAAAAACTCAGGCTGAACTTGGTCTCAAAAGTATTTTGACCCAAAGTAATGGTATTTTAGCTTTGTCAGTGTTTACTCTCTTCATCTAAATCTTTTCTCTGTTAAATACAGAAATTTTGTTGATCCTCAGATGCTTACAATGATGTGTTCTCTTCAATTAAATGCTAGCCCACTAAAATTTCACATCCATTGTACATGTGAGAAATTTAAATGCAGAGAAAACTTTGACAAGGCTGTTCCACAGACAGCCAAGAGTCAAGGCAGGTCTTGAATGCATGGCTTACAGGACCAGCATGTCTCATACCTTCACCCACTGGGCAACAAAAGAGATCTTTCAATCAGAGGGAATACATCTGCTTAAAAAGAAAGTGGAAAGAGGGGCCAGAATGAAATAGAAACATCTTGTGCCAAAGTAAATAATCAAACCCAGGCTATAAAATCTCTCTCCCAGGAGAAATTGAATATTCAAATGCTCCAACAATGTTTGCACTGCAGGACAGAGATGCTAGAACATTGAGCTCAAGGAATTAAATAAACACCACCTTGGCTTCTCATGCCCACAAAGCTGACTCCAAACAGCCCTCATTATTATAAACAGACATGAGCCATAGTCTGGTGTGTAATTTTAGCTTCCATACCCATACATGAAACATTATGTGAACCTGTGGACACTATTTCTTTGAATGTCTATAAATAAAACATGCTCAGCAGCACATCTGATTTAATCTCTTGTAGGTCTGTCCTGCTGCCCACCCCCCCCCCACCAGTCTGATTGCAATTTTTTTTCTGGGTTTCTTTTTAGCTACTCTTCTCCTTATTTGCATTTGCACATTTTTGCTGTTGTTTTTCATCCTGTTGTAGGGTTTAATGTTGAATATTACATTCAAAGTAAGTCATGTGGCAGGATACAAATATTTAAAGCCAATACAAGGAAATACATGAAAATTCAGTGGAAAGTCCTCTTCCTTTATCAGATCAATCAGTTTTCTCCCCAGAAAAACTGCTGAACTCTTGCTATTAATTACAGCAAGCCTGAATAAATCAACTACACAAAAAGGTAGAAGAACTGGAGTTTTGACATGGAAAAAAAAATTAAATTACTACAGGGATATAAGGTGGAACTCCTTCTCTCAATCCACAATTGTGAAAATGCCATGTGCTAGGTGACACATTTGTATGCACAATTTACTGGAAGCAGTACTGTAGAAATTAAGGGCATCTGTATCTGGATCTGATTTTCATCTGTAGTCCCTGTTAAAGCAAGTAATATCCTGCCCAATCCCCTTATGATGGCTAAATATGGAAAACTGTTAAATCACCAGCAGAAGCAGCCAGTGTTTCTTATTATTATTATTATTATTATTATTATTATTATTATGAAGTATTTATACCCCGCTCTTCAGCCAAAGGCTATCAGAGTGGCTTACAAGTGGATTAATGACGGTTCCCTGCCCTCAGGCCTACAATCTATAAAGACAAGACACAAAAGGAGAAGGGGAATAAGTCCATCAGATCTTCTCTCCCTCAAAAGCCTGGACCAAAGCAAATGGACTGGAGGGAGGGCCCTTCTTCTTCAGGCTAGGCCCAATGAGATGGCCTGCCTTCTCTTCCTCCAGATTTTCTTGGATTAGAAACACCTTAGTTTCTATCCTAGTGCACTTTCATTTCCACCCACATAGGTATGTCTCTCCTCTCATTCACCCACCACTAATCCAGACAGTCTTCACCTCTTCTCACCCAGCACAGAATGCTTTCTCTCCCTCCCTTACTCACCCAGTGCATTTTCTTTTCTCTTTGCCTTTGCTCTCTCCTTTTCTGTTTTACCTTCTTGTTGGTCTTTCTTCCCATCCACATTGGTACTCATTCCAGGGTGACTAAATGTCATAACAACAAAGGAAGACAAAGCACTGAAAAAGGACATTACCAAATAAAAGCTAAAAACACTCATATATCTGCAAATTCATGCTTCTTAGACATGCTCAAAATGGAGGCATATTTTGACATTCCTCCTGGACAGAAGGTTGAAATATGTCCTGGAAAAGGAGGACCTCTGGTCACCCTGACTCATTCAGCAGTTTCAACTCACTCTTCCACTCCCATGAGGCAGTAAGACTATTTCTCCCAAGATAAATCTCCCAGGAGATTTTAATGTGGTTCTGGGCACTACATTTCTGGAATGATATTGACAAACTGGAAAATGTCCAGAACAGGGCAACCAAGATGATTAAATGTTTGAAAACAAAACCTTATGACATGGTTAAGTGAACTGAGTATGTTCAGCCCAGAGAGAAAAAGAAAGAGGCAGGAAAAATCAGATGCCTGGATACGGGATGGGTGACACTGGGCTTGACAGGAATACATATGAAGGAGGGGGGTGTCTTAATAAACCATAGGCTGAACATGTGCCAATGATGTGACATGGAATCAATTCCAAGTTGTATTAATAGAAGTATAGGGTCCAGATCAATGGTAATAATAGAAATTTTCTACTCTGCTTTGGTCAAACCTGCCTACAATTCAAGAATGCTATTGGCAAACTATGCTTAGTGCAAAATCACCAAGATGATAAAAGGTCTGAAAACAAAACTCTATGAGAATGGTTGAGGGAAATGAGTATGTTCAACTTGGTGAAAAAAGGAAATGAAGAAGTGATGTGCAGGTTGAGTTCCCCTTATCCAAAGTGCTTAGGACAAAGGTTTTGGATTTTTTCAGATTTTGGAATATTTACATATACTTAATGAGATATCTTGGAGATGGCACCCATGTCTAAACACAAAATTCATTTATGTTTCATATACATCTTATCCACATAGCCTGAATAGAATTTTATAAAATATTTTAAATAATTTTGTGCATGAAACCAAATTTGTGTACAATGAACCATCAGAAAGGTGTCACTATCTTAGCCACCCATGAAAAAAGTTTGGGATTTTGGGATATTCCAGATTTCAGAATTCCAGATAAAAGAGACTCAACCTGTAATAGATGACTGAAGGGTTGTCAGGTTGGAGATGGAGCAAGCTTGTTTTCTGCTATTTCAGAGGATAAAAGCCAAAGCAGAGGTTTCAAATTAGTGTAAGGAGATTCTAGTCCGAATCGAGGAAGAATTCTAGGAATAATTTTCTGATGGTAAGAGCTGTTTGAAAGTGGGACAGACCCCTTTAGAAGAGAGTGGATTTTAACAAAAATTATTATTATTATTATTAATAATAATAATAATATTTTTAAAAAGAGGTTGCATGACCCTCAATCAAGAAAGCTTCCACAATGGATCCTGGCATTGACAGAGGTTTAAACACAGTGAGGATGGAAATCATGTGGCTTTCCAGATTTTGATGAACTGCAACTCCCAGTATTTCTTCCAATTCTATAATCCCCTCTCTTTAATTTTTGAAGAGTTTGGACCCTGGCAGCCATGTCTAGCATGTTACATTCCTTACCATGGAGATTATTGCTTGGCTTTTTAAACTGGTTTACCTCTATCCGGTTTAATCTTAATTTGGGCCACATCCTGATCTTGTCAAACATTTTTTGCTGCTGAATTTGCTGCCCAAATACAGCCTGGGTCTATCCCCACTTCCAGAGCCTCTCCTCATGGCCATTTTCTTAAGCTGGAAAACTCTTGGACCTGAAAAGATCCATTAGGAGTGCTCCGGGAACCAGGGATGCACCCCAGCTGTATTCCGGCAGCAAATTCAACAGAAAAAAAAAATGATAAGATCAGAATGCCACCCAAATTAGGAGTAAACAGGATAGAGATAAACCAGTTTAAAAAGCCAAGTGATAATCTCCCATGATTCTGACCTTGATATAGGACCTAAGCAGACTGCCAGAAATAGTGCACATTAAATTGAGGCACTGTCCTGGCTCAGTGCTAGGGAATCATGGGAATTGTATTTTTTTCTGAGACATTAGTCTCCTCTGTCAGAGAGCTCTAGTGCCACAATAAACTACAGTTTTCATGATTCCCTACGACTGAGTCAGGGCAGTTAAAGTGGACTGAATTTGCACTATTTCTCACAGTCTGCAAAGGCCCTATGTCAATCCTCATTGTTGCTTCCTTCCTTTTTTGAAAAGTCTACCATCAAATGACTGAACATGAGATATATTGAAAGTAATGGAAATTAAGTAATCCATTTTAGAGACAAAACCCCTCCAAAGGTGCAAACCCTATGGTCTACATAGCATATATATGTTTCCATTGTCAAGGTTTCACAGTTTTTTTATTTTTATTTATGACAATAAACAATAACAATAAACCAATACAACCAAAACAGGGATGGAAAAGGAAAGGAAAGGAAAGGGAAAAAGAAACAAACAAAGAGAAAAGAACAATAACACAGTGATTTCAGTTTCACAGTCTTATTGCAAAAGATAGACCTGGACCTGGATACCCTTTTCTCTCTTTTAATGGGATACAGCAAAAAAGAAAATAGAATTCTGTGTTCACCAGCAAAACCAATTAGCAGAAAGATGCGATATATATTTAAAAAACACATATGGTATTTTCTGGCGTATAAGAGTACTTTTTAAACCCAGGAAAATCTTCTCCAACATTGGGGGTCATCTTATACGCCGGGTGGCAGAGGGAGGAGGAAGGTGGTGTGGCATGGCGGGAGGTGGGAGGAGGAGGAAGAGAGGAAGTCCAGGTCAGAGGAGGAGGAGGAGGAGGGAGGAAGGGGTGGCGTGGTGTGAGGCAGGAGGAGGAAGCAGCAGTGGATAAGAGGTGAACCCCTATCCTGGGGTTTTCTTGGAAAGACTGGTTCAGAGAAGGTTTGCCATTGCCTTCCCCTGAGGCTGAGAGTGTGTGACTTTCAATGTTCATCCAGTGGGTTTCATGGCAAAGTGGGGAATCAAACCCAGTTCTCCAGAGTGGAAGTCCAACAGTCAAACCACTACACCATGCTGGCACCTATTCCCCATGTACTACTTATGAAACAATTGCAGACTTTTCTGTTGTTCTTGTGTGTCTTCAAGTCTTTTCCAATTTATGGCAACCCTAAGGCAATCTTATCATGGGATTTTCTTGGCATGTTTCTTCAAATGGGGGTTGCCATTACCATCCTCTGAGGCTGAGAGTGTGTGACATGCCCAGGGTCACTTACTTGGCCACAAATTGTACATACCCCAGAATGCATCACCTAGTATATTGGCAGTCCTTTCCCCCCAACACTTTCTCATTTTCTCCTGCCGTACTTATACGGTGAGTATATCCCAAACTCTATATTTTAACTGGAAAAGTTGGGGGTTGTCTTATGCACCAGAAAATACGGGTAGTAATCTTCCATTAATTTGAAGAATTCATGAACACAAAATAGATGGATATTTGCTTCACTTGGAAAACATGCAGAAAATCACAGAAAACTAATCTATTTAAGGCTGCTAGCTATCACAAATAAAGGACTTATCTGTATTCTGACAGTAAATATATCTGGATGCTGGAGACAAGAGAGATCTATCAGAGTTACTATCCCTGTGTTAGTGGACATTTAGAGACATCCAGCTGGCTGCTGTTAGAAACATAATGCTTGACAATATAAACTTTTGGCCTGATCCCTACAAGCAATGATGCCCCCAAATTTTATAGTTTTCCTCCCTAGGATCACTAATATAGTGCTAGCATGATGCAGGGATCTAAGTACTGTATGAGGGCTCCAGTAGATCAAGGCTTGAATCCCTGCTCAAACATGGAGACCCACTGGGTGACCTTGAGTAAATCACATTCTCTCCTTCTAAGAGAAAATTAATGAGAAACCTCCTCTGAATAAAACTTAAGAAAACCCAAGGATATAATCACCATAAGTCAGAATCAACTTGAAAGCACATAACAACAAATCACTAATATAGTGGCTATACTGTGCAAGAAAAGCTGGTTTCTATTATCTATACCAATTATGTAAATGAAGAAGATCCACAATATCATCTGCCACACTGCATAATTCATTACTCTGGTAATCATGGAAAGGGGCAATAGACAAGACAGATACATACATTCTTCATCTTATGATTTCTTACAAGATATGACAGTGACCTAAATACCCTGAAGATACCACATTCCATCAGATCTTGGATGCTAAGTAAGTTAAGGCCTGGTTGATACTTGCATAAGAGACCACCAAAGAACATTAAGTGCTGTAGGCTACATTTCAGAAGAAAACAATGGCAAGTCTCCTCTGAGTATTCTTTGCCTAAGAAATCCCTGTGAAATTCATGAGGCCACAGTAAATTAACAGGCAACTTGAAGGCATAATCACATCCACAATACTGTGCATGAGCACACATTAGGTATTACAGAATTCTCACTGTCACGAGAGAAACACACTCTGGTCTATGAGCCAGGGGACCAAGAGTCACAGAGAGCCATATACCTCCTGTCTCCCAAGAATAACACTGTGGCAAAGGACAAATACAAATACAATTAGTGCCATCCACCCATGAAAGAAGGAACAGCTACAGGAAGCTTCCTGCATTTCATTCTTCCTGCTAGAAAGATGACTTTGCTCTAACTTCATAAATTGACATGTCTTCCACTTCCCTCCCTATTCCTTTTTTCTTTTTGTGTTGTATCTATTAGATGTGAATATGTGGGCATATTTCCACTTCCCTCCCTATTCCTTTTTTCTTTTTGTGTTGTATCTATTAGATGTAAATAAAGCTGTTTGATTTCCCCCCTCTCCCAGCACTTTAGAAAACTTTACCCACCTTATGGGATTCCCCATAAGGAACAAAGGAACTTGCTGTTTCTTTCCTTCCTATTTTTTAAAATGTTTTATCTTGTGAGCTGCCTTGGGTCCCTTTATTGAAGAAAGGTGGCATAAAAATGAAAAATAAATAAATAAAATATTCCCCATGTCCAGACTCTGGTAAGCCCCACACACCATCCAATTTCAATTTGTTAGATCCCTCCTGATAACTGTTCAGGTGTATACAGAACTAACTTTTAACTAACTTTTGCAGCATAGATAAATGGTAAGTTAATGTTTTCCAACCAATCAACAAGATCAAAGCCAAGTAGTTTTATTTACTTAAGGTGAATAAGTAACATAGCTAAAACACTTATATGACAATGTTCCACCTGTCTGTAGATCTGCCTATCTGCTCTTGAACTGTGTCCCTAGTATAGGAAGAAGAGAAACCATTAAGGATTGAACTGAAGAGTTTTGCAGCATCTCCACAATCTGTAATAAATAAGTAAACAGTGCATTTCTGTGCATGCATGCAAACTTTTCCCTTGTGAAATAGACCTGCATTTTTAGAGATCTTTGGGAGGGAACGGACATTTTTTAAATTTGAAATGTATTTTGTATTTATTTGGTTGCTTGTTAGAGAGCAATAAGATGCCAAGAAATGGCAGGCAGATCTTGAAACTCTTGATATTCAGGCTAGGAATGCCAGAGAAATTGAAGTGGAATCCATTTGTATCAAATTTCCAGCATTCCAAAAAAGTCATGTAGGATGGAAAGAAAGAATACCCCCTAAAATCATTGACAGAAAGATGGAATTGCCAGTCATTGAAATAGTTGCAGAATAACTTATCTAAATGCTTCTGTAAAATGTTGCCATGTTTTTGAAATTTTATGTACTTTGGTGTAGAGGGAAAGAATTCCTGAATTAGTGAGATAAAAGTCTCCCATACATCTTATAGCTTTGGTATTTGATTAATTTATCTTCTGTCTTTTCTCCATCTCTTCTTCCTACCCACTGAGACCTCTTTCCTGGCCAGGTTTAAGAAGCCCCCTGCTGCCCCAATCCTGAACAAAGCATTGTGTCATATTTCTAGCACAACTTTATTATGAAGTCTTGCTGAATGCAATCAAATTTCCAAACCAGCCCAATGTCAGTACACTTCGCTTCTTTAGTCAGAGATACAGTGCAAGAGGTAGCAGGAAACTGTTTATTTCTCAAAAAATAAAATAAAATAAATTCTGGCATTTCCTCTGACAATTAAGTTTTATTCTCCTTTATAATCCAAACAAGCAAATTTCAAAGAACCATAAATTCCCTATTATGTATCGCTTTCAGTCTGCTGCCTTCCTTACCTGACACTTGGCTCCTCTTCTACCCTACAATGAATTCTACCAAAGTGCCAGCAGTTGGATACTTTACAAACAGTTTCTTATCAAGGTTGTCAGCAGATCTTTTAGGACAAATTGGGTTGTAATTCCAGCAGTAAATTTCTCTCACATCATCTCATCTCACCACCAAACATGTCCTTGGAATTGTACATACAAAAATATGGAGGGGATATCTATATAGAACCCATATATAGAAAAACAGTGTCTGGTAAGATTGCCTGGCAAACCATGAGCATACATCCATCAAAGACTCTGGAGTCATGGAGGAATGGACCTGCACATTCCTAATTCTGAAGGTGGTGTTCTACTTTGCTACATTTTTGAAAGACTCCTTCATTCTAACAGCTTAGCTTTCTCTACTGTTGTGCCTCCTCAGAAGACCTCCATTGTGACCTGTAAAGGAAGAAATGGGCTGCCTGGCTACACCCACAGAACCAGGCACCCCCATCCAATATCACAGGCCAAGGTGGGGCCCTTCTGAGAAGACATAATAGCGGAGGCAGGTAAGAGGTTCAAGGGGCCATGCAGTGTGCTGGCTGTCACTGCAGAGTTTCAAGGAAATTCTACAGCAGGGGTAGGCAACCTTTCCCCTTTAAGGGCTGAGGGACTTCAGCTTCCAGAAGCCTCAGCCATGTTGGCCAATAGCTCCTGGGATTCTGGGAGCTGAAGTCCCTTGGCCCTTAAAGGGGAAAGGTTGCCTACCCCTGTTCTACAGCAAACAGTGGGTCTTATGGTCTGGGTGAAAGCCCCTTTGGGCCAGAGTTGATCCATAACTGCTAGACTGGCCAATTGTGCCCTGGGGCTAATGATTTGCCATGAACTTTTGGCCCATGTATACAGGTCCTAGGTTACATTGTTATCATAAGGTCCTGAGGATTAGCCTAAAATTCTTTGTAGCATAACAGAAACTTGTAAATTACTTCCATGTTTATGGGATGGCCAAAGTAAATAATGGACAAAGAATATTTCATGGTTCAAGTGTCAGGTTTTGCTGTGAAACCACAGATCAGTGGTTTATAGCATTCAGATCATAGTAAAGGTAACCAAAGGTAATTATTTTAATTATGTTTGAAGTATAGGAAAGCAAAGAGTTACTTTAATAAAACTTCAATTATAAGAGCATATAGCTACTGGGGTATCTACAGATTATTATAATTGTAACAGTTGAGATTGGTGGCTCCCATGCAAGTAAGATGCTGAAACAATTCAGGGGTTTAGCCTGAACTTCAAAAGAGCCATCCAAGGTGCTAAATCCTATGCCAAAAATAGCTTCAGTAACTTGAGGGCTGTACACACTTGAGGGCTGTACACACCCCCCCAAGCCTGGCATTGTCTTGTTCAGACAATGCAACCCAACAGCTCTAGGCCACGAAAGGTAGTATCCAGTTTTGTATTCATGAATAATTCCCAAAAATGTACAAAAATCATATAAAGAGCATCTTAAATATAATAAATGATAGCAAGAATATTAAAAAAACTCTTCTCAACAGGGAAAGAAAAAATGTAAAAGAAGAATCACAACCTGTATTTTAGAAACCAATCTAAATATAACAGGCCACTTTTATTATTCCTCCATGTACCTATATAATGCCATTGGTATATATGCTCCCTTCCAAAATACAAAAGGACAAGTCCTTGCCCCAAGGAGTTGACGAGCCAAATATCAACACAACAAATAAAGAAGAGAGGAAAGTAGAATCAAGGAAAACTAGGGAAATAAATTCACTTGCTGTTGTGTGCCTTCAATTTGTTTCCAATTTGTGGTGACTCTAAGGCTAGCTGAGAGTCAGCATGTTGTAGTACTTTGAGTGCTGGACTATGACTCTGGAGGTTAGGGTTCAATTCCTCACTTGAGCATAAAAACCACCAGGTGACTTTGGGCAAGTCACACTCTTTCAGCCTCAGAAAGAAGATAGCAATGGTAAACCCCCTCTGATGAAATGTGCTAAGAAAACCCCATGATAGGTCTGCCCTAGGGTCGTCATAAGTAAAAAAATAACTTGGAGGCACACGACAATGACAATGACAATGACAACAACAACAATAATGTAAACCTATCATGGGGTTTTCTGGGGCTGGGAGAATGTGACCTGTCAAAGATCATCCAGTTTCCTTTGCCAAGCAGAGATTCAAACCCTGATCTCCAAGTCTTTGTCCAATGCTTGAAGTACAGTGTTGGAGCCTGGAAGACCGCTCTGAGAAAGACATTCTACAGAGTTGGAGTACATAGCAAGTAGGCCCTGCTCCAGCTGGACATTTATCAAACTTTGTTATTGTCTGTAATACAAGTACTGTGGGCATCACTTCTTGGTCTTTTGGCTAAGATCAAGTGTAAATACTGTAAACACACAGCTCAGTTCAATTCCATGTGTACAGTTAGTATTTCATAACAAATGTATAGCTGCCAAATTTCAAATTGTGAAACTGTTCCCTGGGTTTGGATTGTTTTATTAAAAGAAGTGTTACACAGACTGGAAACGGTGTTTCCAATAACTTTGAACAGAACCTGACACATTAAAATCCTCCAATTAATAATCCAAGAAATGAAATCCAAATTGGTTCTCCAGCTCTTGGATTATGCAGTCAGGAAAACATTTCCAGTCACCTGCTGTGGTGTAGAGGAAGGCTGTGCACCAATTTTTCTTTTGCCAGCCACAGGGAAGAGGAAGGGCAGGAAGAGCCAAACCAAAAAGACATCCTGCTTTTGGTTTATGCCACAGATTTCCTGAAGGATATCCTCCTCCTTCAAAGATATGCACACTGTCTTCCATGGGATGTTCCTACATATATGCGGTGTTACACATCATCTGCAGTGGAGCAGACAACTATGGTTACAAGTCATCCAGAAAGTTCTCACTTTTACCTATATTTCAGGTTGCTCCAGAAAATACTTACTGACCCTTTAAAACCTTGACACATTAACCACCACTGGGGTGGAGGGGGAAGACCCATATTTAAATAGTGTTTCAAAACTGCCTATGTTCACATCAAGAATGGCACTATTTAGGTCACAGTAAATATCCTAATAATCATTTCCTCTCCTAGTTATGGGTCGGGGGGGGGCAAACTAACAGGGAGCTAAACCTCAGGGCAATATTTCTCTCTCTCTTTTTGTAGAATTAATTCATACAAGTTTTTTAAAATACAGTTGCTCTTTTTTTTTAATAGCAACAGAGCTAAAATGTAAACACTGGCTACCTGTTGCTGAAAATAGTACACGAGCACAAAACCCCAATGTTTTAAACTTCTGCCCTAACCAGGAAAATTAGTATGTGCCACTAGTGCTGGTTTTAGCAAGAAACCCAAGTGAAAGTTCTAAAAATATCCTTGGATTTTAATTCCAAAATAGGCTGTTTGTTGAATACATACAATTTAGTTTTTCCAGCCAATATATTATAATAGTGGTCCACACACATCCATCGGGATACTGTGGGGGAAAGGGGACTCACCATGAAACACTTGAGAAGCTGTGGGTGGTTCCCCAAACATGAGGCATGTATATAAGTATGCATAACAAGGGAAACTCTTCTTTCCTCAAGCATGAGTTTTGCTTGGGAATTTTTCCTTAGAGGCCGAGAAAACCTTTGGTTCATTCCAAATTCAACTCTGTTGATTCATGGCCGCTGGTTTTATATATTGGTCTGTGTTGTTTTATTGAATTGAATTGCTTGTTTTAATCTCTATTGATTTAATACTGTTTTAAGGGGGGAGGGGTTTCTTGGGTTGGGTACTGTATATGTTTTTATGGTTGTAAGCCACCCTGATTGGGTTACCATAGGGCGGGATATAAATACATTTTATTATTATTATTATTATTATTATTATTATTATTATTATTATTATTATGTTCTTTCTTTATCTGTTAACAAATTCACTTTCAGAAGTCAACAAAATTTCCCTACAAGCCACAGAGAGTTAATATCAAAAGGTTACATTTTACCTACTTTCTAAAAATAAGAAGAGTTTAAATTTTGTCTGACATCTTTGTCTCAGTGGCCAAACCTCCCATTCTACTATGCTGCAATGCAACTGATAAGGATCTCCCCCTTCAGACAAGAATCACAGAAGTAAATAGCTGGGAGGCACTGTGAAGGTCATCAAGTCCAGTTCTCCAGACTGAAACATATTTCCTTTTGAGCCCCTGTGCTTGTCTGATTTGTTTTCTTTTGCTGCTCTCAAATATAAAGAGTTACAGAACTAGGCATTTCTTTCCTGCTCCATCACAACACAGAGAATGTGACAGGGAGTACTACAGAGCTCCTGCTGCACCCACCCCTGTATTTACTGTGGAAGAACACATCTGCTCCATTTTTGTATGGTAGACTGAGAAATTTCTTGAGGGTTTTCAAATAATACATTATTAACATGGTACCTTGGTTTTTCTCTTTCAAGGGTCATTTTCTTATGAGTTATAATGCTGAATTCTGATGATCTCCCATATAACAATAGAAATGACAACTAAGATAGTTATTATCTTAATTAAAGAATAAGGATAGATAACATGAAACATATTGACACTGTGCTACCATGAGAGGAGACAATTGTGTTGACTCCCCTCTCTCAACAAATTAAATTATGCTAATCGGCTTTTTGCAATCCTATTGGGTCTCCCACACAAAGGGCAATATCAGTCCACATTACATTTTTAAGCATAAAAATGGCAGTATTATGTGTGCACTGTTAATATTTTTTATGAAATATATTATGAATTATATTATTATGAATTATGAATTATATTTATGAAATATATTATTTTATTTTTTTGAGGAAAGAGGGGTGGGAGAGAAGAATGTCAAGGACTATTGCTCAACAATACACTAATGTGCACTGCATATTTACTTGATAAGAAATTCTATTGTTTTCAAAGGACTACTTCCTTCTCTGTATGTTTAGGATTATAACCTACATCCACAAGGTTGAAGATTAACTTCAAGTGAAGTATGAAATAATAAATGAACATAAAAATTAGGGGAAAGTGGAATATTATTATTAAAGCAAAAAACTTTCTCATACATAGTTGAGACATCTAACAACCAAATATTTGCATAATCAGTCAGTTAAAACAATTGATGTGGGGAGGAGCCTTACTGAAGACTACATTAACTTCTATAATGAGTTGCTAAGCTCTGCAGTTTGATAATTCTGCAGTCTTTACTTACTCAGACATTCCCAGTCCTGACTAACAGCATCAATTAATAAATAAGCAAGTGCTCAATCAGAATTATTAAAAAAAACAAACCCTTTCAGATGATGATCAGTGATGCTCACAGGAACCAGATGAATTATTTATGTTTCCATATTTTGGAAGTATATATATGCCCCACTGAGATCATAAGCAGTTCTTCAACAGAATACATATATTGACTTATGCTAGCAGTTCTTGCCATCTATTGAACTATGGCTTATAAGTAATTTCACATTTAACTAGAGTCATCAAACTTAAGGTGACATATGAGAATAATGTAATTGATTGTGAAGGAGTCACCTAGAATGGTGGAAATGCCAAAAGGTGGAATAACAAGTCCCTGTAGGGTTGTCTTTGACAACAGAATGAGTCAGCAGTTCTCCAACACTAAAGAAGACTTCCTCTAATTTGCCTAAAGTCCATTCAAATATTTTTGGTAAAGCAAACATTACTAGGTCAGATCTAGAAACATCTGACCTTGTAATGCATCCCATCTGTTTGGTTTAATACAATACATCAGTCACAATTATTGAGCTGATTTCCCCCCCTTAAGTACATATAGTTCTAGAAGTATGTACACTGATATTGTGTATTTTCCTGATAAACTTTTCTCTTCCAAGGTTATTTTCATGGAAGGGCTTCTATTAGGGGACAGGACAAAGGCAATCCTTTTGCCAGCCTTGAATTTCCCCAAATGCTGTCAAAGTCTCTTCCAGGCACATAGGAAGTTTTTAAAACTGATTTTGAGGGGCCTGGAAAGCTGCAGAGGGTAGGTATGGAAGGCCCTATTACATGAGCAGATCTGCTCACACAAAGTTAGATTCAGAGCATGGAAAATGTATTTCTGCAGACAACAATTTTCAAAATCGCCCTATTTAACAAGACCACTGGCCAAACTGGCTGGGAGATTTGGGGAATTTGAGTTCAAGGAAATACCACTTCCAGGCTCTGTTTGGATAATTCCAAAATTGGAAAAATTCGAAAATCCAAAATTGTCTGCATGGGTGGATGAAATAGTGACACCATTGCTTTCTGATTATTTAGTGTACACAAATTTTATTTCATGCACAAAATTTTAAAAAATATATTGTGTATAAAATTACACAAAATCTACAGCTGAAAGGAGAGGTGGGAAAAGACTATCCAATCCCCTCTTACCATCTGAAGCTGCAAGGAGAGGTGGGAAAGACTCTATCCAATCCCCTCCCAGCCAGGAGAGGAGAAACAGCTGGGAGAAAGAGCAAGGGAAAAGCCAGGCACATGAGTCCATCTCAGTCCAAGACAGACCATCTCAGCCCCAGAGAAAACAGAGAGGACAGGCAAGGAAAATCAAACAATGGCCAGAAGGCAGATGAGAGTCTAAAATAAAGAAGAACATGAGGGGGGAAGGGAAAAGGAGTGAGGAAGAGGGGGAAGGATAGGGAAATGGTCAATTCAACAATAATGGGGGGGGAGGAAAATGACACAGGGAAACAACTACTGGGCAGCAGCACTGGTGGGTGTCACTATAGTAATGTCACAAAGGTGAAGAACAGCAGTGAGATCATAGCTAACATTTGTTAGCACTGCACACAGGGAGGTGTAGGTGGTCCTCCTTATGTAACCCCCCTCCTAGAAAACTCTATGAGGTGACATCGAAAGTGTCACACAGGCAGGAC
>CM034701.1:228183037-228208372 GCA_020142125.1 Phrynosoma platyrhinos | reverse complement strand
CCTGACAGTGAGAGCTGTTCGACAATGGAACACATTCCCTCAGAGTGTAATGAAGTCTCCCTCCTTGGTGGTCTTTAAGCAGAGGCTGGATGACCATCTGTCGGGGATGCTTTAATTGGGAGTTCCTGCATGGCAGGGGGGTTCAACTGGATGACCCTTGTGATCTCTTCCAACTCTATGATTCTATGATTCCATGTTCCTCTAACACTTTAACTGCCCTGGCTCAGTGCTAGGGAATCATGGGAATTGTACTTTTTTCTGAGACATTGAGCCTTCTCTGTAAGAGGGCTCTGGTGCCACAATAAATTACAGTTCCCATGATTCCCTAGCACTGAGCCAAGGCAATTAAAGTGGTCTCAAGCTGGATATTGGTAAACACTAAAGTTGACTCTGTCAATGTGGATTGCAGCAGTTCGATTGGAATATCATCTGTTCCTGCTCATTTGTTTTTCGCTATTTCTCTTATTGTAGTTTCCACCTCTTTTTTTAGAATTTGGGGCTCATCTTCATATGGCTCTTTGCTCCATGTGTCCTTCATTTTGTCATCTCTTTTGTATAGTTCTTCAATCTGTAGTATCCAACATCTTTTTATTCCTTCTTGGTCTTGAATTATGTTATTTTTATTGTCGTAAAGTGTCCCAATCCTTGGTTAGAACTTTCCCTTGATTTCTCTGGGAATAGGTCTCTAACATAATAATAATAATAATAATAATAATAATAATAATAATAATAATAATAATGTATATCCCGCCCCCTCTGTCACACGGCTCACAACAATTTAAAAACATCATACAATATTAAAATACCATCCAAATCCCACAGCCCCCCACCCCTTAAAAAAGAATTAACTTCTTCCTTAACAGCTTACTATAGTTTTATAGCTATAGCTTCTAAAAGGTTTGTCATCACTGTCCTAGAAGATACATGACTGAGGAGGGTTCAGCAGACTTTTAGAAATTTAAGATATTCAACAGCTAGATTTTGAATGGGTACCTGGTATGAATTACTCAACTTAATATACTTTCAACATGCTTCTGTGTGTACACTGGTGCACTGTACAGCAATAACCTTCAAGCAAAATATCTAGTATAAGGTACAGTACATTTGTAGGTGGTAAACCAAGAATAGCAATTAAATAAATAAATAAATAAATTCAAATCCATATTAATAGTCTCAAACATGAAGTACATGACTACTTTATGCATCCCTAACATAATCTCAACATTCCAAAAACATTTTCTTTATAAAATTTCTATATTTGCCAAGACATGAAACCTGTTTTTCAAATTAATTAAGGGGGGGGGGACTTACATTTCAGTTCTTTATAGGTTTTGCTTTTTTTTTCCCCTCCCCTACTCATTTCCCATAGAATTTATGGCCTGGAATGCCAAAATAAAATAAAAATTCATTTAATGTTGAAATGAACACAGATTTAATAGCCTATAAAGTGATTTACCTTTAACAACATCTTTTACTTCTAAAAGTCATTAGCTAAGCATGTCTGGCTTTGCTGAGCACTGAATGAATTGGATTAGTTATCTAGGCTAATACGTACATGCTAACAAATTATATCCCAGAAGGGCCAATGTAGAAATGAATTGTGGGATTCTTGTCAAATTCACATTGTTTCCTGGCACTGTGGCAAGTCACTCAATTAGACACCTTCCAAGGTCTTTGCTGGCCCCAACATAGCTAATTGCTTCTGTTCTGTGGATCATGATTCATCACACAGATGTCTAAGAACTTCCAGCAACTATGCTGTAATAAAATCAATACATGAGCCACTCAGACAAAATATTCTTTCCAACAGGATATCATTTACTCATTCCCTACTCCCATCCCTCTTATATGATTAATCCAGAGTAAGAAAGATCTCCTGAATTACCCTTGACATGGCAGCCACTGTTACTTGGCTTCTCATACAAGAGCGAGTTTGTATGAATGCGAGTTTTTATCCTTCACTTCCAGGTGCAGTGGTGTTCACACTTGAACCAAACAGAAAAAAGGCTTTCTTCTTTTCTTTTCTTTTTTTAATTTTCCACTCTTTGGAGTATTGTAATCTATTCACCAGCTCTTGAATTTGTCTGTGTTCTAATGGCAAACAAAACTGAAAGTCAAATACAAGGAAGCACAAGCTTTTTTCAACAGGCAATTTCTGTGGAAATACAACGTGCAATTTCACTTTAACACAAGCCAACCAAATTGGGGGTGGGGTCCACTGTGTTCTCGGAGTGAGAAAATGCTGTTGACACCAATAGAGCATTAAAACAAGAACATTAAGACCACTACTGGTAGATTATAGCTGTAGAACAGTGGTGAATATTGTGCAGCCTTCCAGCTGTTCCTAGACTGCAACTCCAATTATCCTTCACTTTGGCTACACTGGCTAGGAATGCTGGGAACTGTTGTCCAACACCTTCTGGAAAGCCACATGTTTCCCATTTCTGTTGTAAATCATATGCTTTAGTAGTTATGAGGCACTGGTGAAAGAACTGAGTTTGTGGGTCCAGTAAAGCTTGAACCTCAAAACCTCCAGATCAAACAAACATCGGCATTAGTAAAATGAACAGGTAACTGCACATATTTTGTGCAGTATTTACATGTGCATTGGTGCCTTGGCATAAAGTCATCCATTTATCTAACATTTTGCCTACATTAGAAAATAGTCAAAGGAGCAACATATGAAGGGTTTGTCTCTCCCAGAGCTACTCAAGGAAGCAGTCTCCTGCTCATCATGAAGAGAAAAGATATATACCTCCTGGTTAGAAGCAAGGAGGCTATATTAGCTGTGCCTTATTGCAGCTCCACAAGTATGTGAGAAGAAATAATCCTTTCATCTCTCCATGAATTGGAATACATCTTTAGCTAAGATTTCTGTCTTCATTTCTAAACAGGAAAATATCTTCTCTGTGTGTATTTGAATGAAAAGCTGTGAGCAGCTGTGATTGGTACTTAATGAATAACGCATCAAGGCCCATCCCTATGTCTCAGATTTTGGCCCAGAAACTTCAGTGCCTGAGATGATCCTGAACTGGCACCTCTAGCCCTAACAATGGGAATTAATACATATTTGTCAATGGGGGTAGGACCTAAATATCCTAAAGGCACCAAAAAGCCCTGATTAGTAATTGGATGGGACGCCACCAACAAAAGCAGTGGCTGTACGCTATATTTCAGAGGAAGGAACTGGCAAAACCACCTCTGAGTATTCCTTGCCTAAGAAACCCCTATGAAATTCATGGGGTCACCTCAAGTCAACAGGTGTGTGAAGCCACATGCACACACACAAACATGGAGGTTCCATTACTTCTCAGTGCTTTTGAGAAAGCATGCCTACTGCATAGCTAAAACTCTGCTGAATTAATATTTCATCTGAGTGTTAAGTGGGATTAATTGTATGAACTGCAGCTTTAGGAACATGTAGCCTAATTTTCTAATATGGCTTCCATCAGCTCAGCATCTCGCCAGAACAACAAATATGCAAAAGTCATTCTATAGGTTAATGCTTATTCCAATAGCATTGATTAGGGGAACTTCACAGCCACTTTGGCCTGGAAGTTACAGCTTTTCTAAGAGATTTATCTTGTTTCAGCCAGCAAACTGACTGCTTTTCCCTAGTGAACTACTTTTCAAGTTACCAGGAACAGCTTCTGGATTTACTATACCTCTGTAGTACAGGTGCAGAAGAACAAAAAAGAAAGAGAGAAAATGTGGTATAGTTATAAAGCCAGTATTTGCAATTTCAGCATGTCTACTATAAAACCAATGAACAATGAGATTAGCAGGAACAAAAGGTGGACTCTCTCTGATTCTGTTTGTTGTAATAGTATGGAAGATTGTCTAAACCCATATCATTTGTTGATAACCCTTAGAAGTGGAACATAATACTCCTGCTTAGTGAACTGTGCAATAGAAAAGTCCTATGCTAAAGAAATCAGAAGACTAGGACTTGGAAGGGCAGCTATGAAGGGACTAAACACGATCCTAAAGTGTTAAGATATATCATTGAATACTAAAGTTAGGATTGTCCATGTCATTTTATTTCCCATATCTATGTATGGTTGTGAAAGATAGACAGTAGAGAAAGTGGGTAAGAGAATCGGCTCATTTGAGATATGGTGCTAGAGAAGAGTTCTATGGATATGGTGGACTACCAAAAAGGATAAATAAATATGTCCTAGAGCAAATCAAGCCTGAATTCTCCCTAGAAGCGAAAATGACTAAACTGAGTCTCAATCAACGAAGCCACAGCCCTGAATCTGCAGGACTTGAGCAGGGCTGTTGATGACAGCACAACTTATAGGTCTCTCATTCATAGGGTCACCATAAATGAAAGAAGACTTCATGGCAGTTAACAGCAACAAATGCTAAAGAGAGAGAGATCCTAAATAAAGCAGTTTAGACTTGGGAAGTACAAGCATGAAGTCTTCATTATCTTTTTAAAACACACAAATACACACCCAAATGTCTCCCACCTATCACCTACTCCTTGTCTGAAATGTGTTGAATAAACTAAACCACAGGCAAAATAATCTTAAAGCTTACTTTCCAAATAGCTTTAAAGTGTCCCACTACATCACAACAATCTGCAGTACCCTTCTATGCATCTACTTTTGTTGAACATGGATTTTTCATTATCTCACAGCTTAAATATGGTTCATAAGAAAACAATGCAGCACCCTCTCCAGGCAGTTCCATCTAGACTCATTATCTATGTCACATGACCTGCTGTCAGGAGCAGGTTTATCTATCAAAGCCTCTGAATTTATATTTTAAAGGGGGGGGGGAGTAAGGAAGCAGACTAATGTAACCATGTCAGATCACACATTTTACCAACAACCTTTTATGGATCAAATATATGATTCATGTATCTTAGCCGGCCTCCCACCTCTAGGAACATTTGGTATATATGTTAAACAGAGGAGAACAGACTAGTACAATTGAACTTCCAGTAGTAATAGGAGTAATTGCTTTGGATGCTCTAGTAAGGTAACAGGAAAGTGTATATTATTACCCAAAATCCATGCAAAGGTTTTTAAAAGGAAATAAAAAGAGTTAAGTTTCATTTTAATATTACTGAGGTTATTTTTATCTCAAATATCCTCTTTTGAGACAAGGTGTGTATGGTGGCATCCAAGCTCCAGGGGGCCTTGTATGAAATGGATTATCTAGATCCATTTCAGCCTGACTTCAAGCCTGGCTATGGGACAGAGACAGCTTTGGTCACCTTGGTGGATGACCTACACAGGGAACTGGACAAGGTGAGTATGTCCCTATTGATTCTGCTGGACCTCTCAGCAGCTTTCGATACCATCACATATAGTATCCTTCTGGGTCACCTCTCTAGGATGGTGTTTGGGGGTACTGTCTTACAGTGGCTCCTTCTTGGAGGAGCTGACCCAGAATGTTGTGCTGAGAGATGCCTGATCAACACCATGGCCACTAGCCTGTGGTGTCCCTCACAGCTCAGTTCTGTCCCTCATGGTGTTCAATATCTACATAAAACCACTGGGAAAGGTCATCTGGAGTTTTGGGGTTCAGTGTTACAAGTATTCAGATAACACCTAACTCTATCTCTCCATTCTATCTTACTCGAAGGAAGCTGTCTCTGTATTAAAACAGTGTCTGCTGTCAGTCATGGACTGAAACAGGGTGAACAAATTGAAACAATCCAGACAAGACAGAGGTGCTCCTGATCAGTCGGAAGCTAGATCAGGAAATAGGGATTCACTCTGTGTTGGATGGGGTTGCACTCCCTCTGAAATCTCAGGTTCACAGTTTGGATGTACTCCTGGATTTGGATCTGAGCCTGGATGCCCAGGATTTGGCTGTGGCCAGGAGTGCATTTACAGTGTGCCAGCAGTGCCCATTCCTTGGGAAGTCTGATTTGGCTATGGTAACACATGCCTTGAGTACATTCCATTTGGGATTACATGGGACTGCCATTGGAAACTATTCAGAAACTTCAGTGGGTCCAAAATGCTGCTGCAACATAATCTCACTCACACATTCCTGCTTTGTCATTCACACTATTGTTATCGGAATTACATCTACACACATCTCTGCAAGTTCTGTTGCTCACATGTGTCAGCACTAGAATAAAGATGGAGTTGATGATGCATTTATATTCAAAACATGTTCAAGGCATGCAGAGTTTTATCCCGGTTTATCCTGAATATATTCACATTGGTTATTCACACAGCTTACAATGCAATTTTTTTAGGAAAAGTTGGGGGGGGGGACCCTGAGATCAATTATTCTAAGTTACATGGGGTTTTTGGCAGCCCCCCTCAAAAAAAACTTACTTGGGTGCATTTGAAATGCACATGAACAACAAAGATTGGCTCACATTCTACTGGAATTATTTTACCATCTAAATAACCCCTAAGATTATTAAACCTGAGTTTTAAATTGGTTCACCAAGTATAAAGAGAAGTGATTAAGGATCTCAGCCCCAGGGGCAAAGCACCATGTAAGAGGCAGTGAAGCATGTATGTGAGATAAGTGAGTTTAGCTACACTCAGCCCTTCCTTCCCTTGTGCAAGTAAAGAGCTTAGTTTTCAGGTAAACAAAATAATAATTATTAAAAAACAATTTAAAATAATAAAATGCAATTAAAACAATAGCAATGCAGTTAGAAAACTAGTAAGTTTGTGAAAGTGGTCCAATTTATTGCACTGAATGTCCCGTATATGACTGTCTGCTGGCTAATGGGATGTGCTTGTGTGCACTCAGTGTAATAATCTCCTAGACCAAGATTTTTGACATTTGGAAGTAGAGAGAGAGGAGAGATTTGTGGTGTCTAGAAAGGATACTTTCTCAGTTTGGGTGTGGTAATAAAGGCATAGTAAATTGAAGGCAGTGGCTGGTTGGATGACACATTGTTGATCCAGGTGTCAGCACTGAATCTGTGCAATCTGTTCCTGAAATAAACATATACCTCATCATTTATAGCAGTTTTCAAAAAAACCTACCAACAATAACATGTAACATATAGCAAATCTAGAAGAATATTGCAGATATAGCAGCTAGCCATAAACCAAAGTTATTAAGCCAAAATGGAAAATTACCAAGCAAGATCTAAGTAAACACTCTTCTTGTTTCCATTATATTTAAGATTGTTATTAGTAGAAAGCAGCAGTTAGGTGATGACAGATAACCACAATGCTCTGGTAATTTTTTTCTGCTTTTCTTTGACATTTCTAAGAGCCTAACTACTCTGCAAAATCTAAATTTTTCCTTCATTCAGATTACTCCTTCTTTAGCATGGCTCTACCTCACTATAGTGTCTGCCCTTTTCCATCATGTTCCAGTCTCAAGGTGATAGTTCTTCTGAAGTTATGGTACTGAGGAAACTGAAATGAACTCAGGGGGGAGAGAAGGTGTTGTTGTTGTTTTAGGAGGGCCTTATCCCTTGATGGAGAAATAGATATCTTCTCACATTGAAGATATGCCCTCTGTGGAGTCTGTGGCATTGAGCCATTTGTTCATTCAAGACATTGTCAGCTAGACTTGTGATAGATATATAGTCATAGAACCACAGAATCATAGCATTGGAAGTCCAGCACTGTGCCATGCAGGAATACACAATCAAATTGCTCCCAACCACCAATTACAAATCCACCTAGCAGTAGTGTTCTGCACTGGATCTGCCCACCTGATGCACAGGTTGTGCATATCATGTGTCATCAAAAAGCTTGATAGCATTAAGGTGAAATTAATGATGTTGGCAACAGTGATGTGTAGAAATATAATCATGAGATCTTGGGAGAGAACTTTAAGCTGCTAAGTAAGAGGTTAAAAGCTGAGACTTTCAAGATAGCTTTCTCCAAAATGTCACATTTCACACATGGAGTTAGGTAGAAAAGCAAAACAAAAGAATGCACATGGATGAAACAAGCAGGTTTAGATTGTTAGGAGTTGGGGGACATAAATGGTTTATTGTCGACTCCTGCTTGTGGATTGTTTGACAGAGGGGCAGGATACAAATAAAATTTATTATTATTATTATTATTATTATTATTATTATTATTATTATTATTATTATTATTATTATTATTATTATTATTCCCAGGCAACTAGTTAATTATTGTTAAGAAAATGTAGAGCTAGATGGATCTTTGGTCTGATCCACCATGGATGTCTTTCATTGTTATGCGTACACAAATTAACTACACTATAACAAATACAGTTTACTAGACCCAAATCTTCTTTCAAAGCAAATTAAAGTTATTTTAAGCATAAGACAACAAGTGTGTTCACATCCCCAAGTAAAGCAATGGAAAAAAACATGTCAAAGTAAAATTCCTTCTATCTTTATATGAAACACTTCTGAGATTTTGTGGTGGGGGGGAGATGATCTTGGTTAATATTTTCACATTAAAATCACATTTTCTTCCTTAATTTAATTACTTTTCCACAAACGTCATGTCTACAGAAAGAACCTGCCAGACCGCTATTAGAATATTTCATGTCTTCTTGTGCCAGACACAATATGTAAAAAGTGTCTAAACATATCTTCTGTCTCAGCCCAATTTACCTCTGACCTAAACAACAATAAATGTGCACGGACACACTCTGCTGACTGATAAAAAGGATGATTAGGAAAGACTCACCTTGATTGTTCATAAAATCTTTGAAAGTCTAAATATTTACCCCAAAGCAGTTTACTTAGTTTTAGAGCAAACTTCATAAACCCCAAACTACATGAGTTATATCCCATGGAATAAAAGTGACTTCCAGCCATCCCTGAATTCCTCTCTCACAAATTTGGCAGTCTGTTCTGATTTTCATAGTACCATATTTTTACTCTCTTTAACCACCTGCCATACCAAACTAGCTAACAGAAGTCAAAGTGTTAGGGTGGTCTGTCATAAAGTAAATGTTATTCTTCAATAATTTTCTAAAAATTCATCCTTATAAATCAAAAAGGTGTCTGCTAATGAGTCCTGGTGTGTTAGTTAGTCTAATAACGTTTCCCCCCCTCTTTAGCTTACACAGATTTTAAAAACTGAATTACACTCAACATCATGTTCAGTTGCCTCTGCACATTTCAGAGGCAAATGAAAGCCAAAATCAAGTTAACCTAGTAGAATTTTCCTCAAGGACTCTTGTGATGGTAGAATTCAGTGGTGGAATTAACCACTGAACATATGAAGTGGCCTAATATGAGGCAGACCATTGGTCCATCTATTTGTGCTGTCTCCTCTGGTTGGCCGCTGCTTTCTAGGACATTAGCAGGGATCTTTTCCCAAAAATTGCTATGATAGCTCCTTGTAAATGGAAATAATGGGAAATGGGACACCTTTCCTTGCAGTGAGCCATTACTTTCATGCTAGAGTGAAAATGCTAGGAATAGCATCCAACCCCTTATGTTTGGCACACTAAACTAAGACGTTTCACAATATTGTAAAGATTCCATAGAAAACTCCCACTCATTGTTTAACATACTTGGCATGCTATTATACAGGGAGCACTTGGACATCTAAGCCAGAGTGCTAGTATATAATGTCCAGTTGCTTTTGCTATAGATGGGAGTGGCCAACAAGCCTGTATAGTTTTGTTTTGTTTTGCCTTGCTTTTACTCTGGCTTGTTTCTTCCCCTGAAAATAGGAACAAGAACTTAAAACTAAACCATGGTTTATTTGCCCATCCCCACCCAAACTTATTGGTAGAGAGAAAAAGACAGAATCACATTAAACAAACCACAAAGAGAATGTCCATAGTTTTTTTGTGGTTTTATTTTTAGCCACATCTCTTTACTTAGGAACAATCAGACAGTGTGCACAGGTATGCTGATTGTTAATTATACACCAAGGTTCCCCCAGAATCATGGCTAAATTATGTTGTGAAAGCTAAGGAGATTATTACACAGCTTAAAAAAGCGATTTACCTCTCCTGGGTTTAAATCTCGTTCAGGCTGCAGCTGAGGTCTATCACATGGATTTTGCCACTGAATCTGCCAGCCGAGTGCAGCCAGGCTGTAGCCTTGGTCCCAGAAGTGCACAGCAAGCTACTTTTCAAAGTCAGGAGCTCTCTGACTTTGAAAAGCAGCTTTCTGAGCATGCCTGGGACCCAGGCTGCAGTCTGGCTGCACTCAGTTGGCAGATTTAGCAGCAAAATCCATGCAATAGAACACAACTGCAGCCAAAATGAGACTTCATTTTGGGAGAGGTAAATCACTTTTTTAAGCTGTTTTATAATCTCCTAAATCTTACCGTGCACCTTGATACTTTCAAAGGGTGATGCAAAAAATACAAATTTCCAAATAAATCACATCTAGGAAAGAGCCATACACTGGGCACTCTAGCCTGCTTGAATGTTTGCCTTCAATCTAGTCTTCCAGTAATACCAGTCAAAATCATGTATATGGCTGATAGCATGGTTAATAAGTGTCCCTTGCCCTTAAGATTCTCTTGTCCCAACTTCTAATGACTATCAAATTACCAATTGTGTTTTAAAGGAAGAGTCTCCACCTGGTTTAAAATATTGAAATCTACAGTATTTTGCATCCTCTTAAACAATGCGGTTACTTTTTTTTAATGTTCAAGTAGGAGAGGGAGAATAGAAAGCTACTATAGTTATCCATCACCATCCACTCTTAAGTAGTTCACACTCTCTTGTTCTAGTTTCACAATCCATGCCAAATATTAGGGGAAGAAATAAGAAAAAAACACCTTGAGCATTACAGAATAAAAGAAAACATTCACAGTGCTTCTTACAATGTATGATCATCTTTGAAACACCATTTGTTACAGCTCTTAAGTTCTTCCTGGTCCTCTTAAATAAAGTCCGCTCAGTTTTGGTTCAGGACTAAAAGGCCTTGACATATAGTGAAAACAAATGCCAGCCCTCTAACAGGCCTGGCTGTACAAACTTAGCACCCATTTGCTGAGAAGCTCCATTGATGCTGTGAACTGTTCCATGAAATATCCCTTTGGAGCAGTGGAAGCCACCCTGAAAGAGAACAACTACTGTGAAAGATACAGAACGTTCTTTGTGTTGCAAGAGCTGGGTTTCCTCATCAGCCCTCCTTTTCAAGTGGAGGTTTCTCAACCCAGAACAAACAAAGCATGATCAAAAGCTGCTGCTGTGGCTTTTCTGTGCAAAGTGTTAGCAGACAAGGCAATGAATCTTGCAAATCTCTTGATCTGCACAGGAAGAGAATATCAACACTGGCCAAAGGAGACAACAGCAAGAATATATAGAGAGAGGCAGAGAGAGACACACACAGAGAGAAATTTAAATGGAGTTTTCAGAGCAAGATAAGTTTCTAGTTCTTATGCATGAGCATGGCATCCATGTGGGTGAGCATCTGCTAAAAGAACATAATTCTTCATCCTTTTCCATGTGTAAAGACTAAAGGTTTCTAAATTCAGAGAACACAAACTGCATGGGGACAAAGTAAACATTTCTGAAATCAGTCGTGTAATACCAGTATGCAAAGGGATCCTGCTGCATCTTTGAGACTAATTGAAAGAGAGAAGTTGGTAGTGTACTTCCTCAGATGCTTTGGTGGAGTGGAAAGCCTGGGACAGATTTATACAGCAGTCTCTGTGTGAGAATGTCCATAGGAATGCACATTGTTGTGGGTGTGGGGATGAGTTGATGGGTTCATTTTTAACTATCGTCCTTGGACAACCTTGCCTTGTCCCCCATGACCATTGCCTTGTCACCCACAACCATTGTTAAAACTGAACTTGTCACCTCATCCTCATACCCACAAAGTTTTGCATGCCTATGGACGTTCTCTCACACAGACTTTTGGCCTTGGAAGCCAAGTCATTAGACTTGGGACCAAGATACCTGAAATTACCATACTTCAATAGAAGGATACACTTGCCATGAGAAAGGTGACACAGAAGAAAAGTCTACTTAGCAGTGGCACTCCAGCTGTGCACTGCTCTCCCCAGAGGCTTGCCTGATGCTACTGTGTACACAAATTCTTTCTTCCTTCTTTAGTCTCTGTATCAATGTGGTAAACATGAATAGCGGTACCTATTGCCATATGGTCTGTTGCTTTAATTTGAGCTTTTATTAACCATTGCCTTATTCTAGGACTGTGACCACATTTGGATGCCCTATTTTTCCAAAGTAAACTCTGCTAACATGGTTAGAAACGTTTTTAAAACTGCCACTGACCTGCTGCAGACCACAGGTTGACAGATTTGCTATTGATAATGGACACTGGTCTCATCCAAGTTGCACTGCAGCAAAGATGGGATATAAGAACATTAAAAATCTCAGCTCAGACAGCTATGGTTTGCTGAACCCTAAATAGAGTAGCAGCAGCTTATCTAAGGCTTTGCTTGAATCCCAGAGGCTACCAGGATGTAAAGCAAAACATAGCACAGTGAAGCCTTTGGAAACAGAGAGTTATTCAGCTTTACCTTTAGCACAGCAATATTGCTGAACTGACTAGTAAAAAAGGTTTCAGTATAAACTGCTACATCAAAAAATTGTGGCCTCCAATGGAATTAAACTGGCAAAATAAAAGAGGTAATGTCAGAGCTGCTTAACGCAGCTACCGGGCTTCACCCACTCAGTTGCTCATATGACATCATTGACAACCAATGAGAAGTCTCTGCTAGTCTTCTGCATTCCACAGCCATTTAATAATCCAAGCACTCCACACAGTTCCCCAAAGCAAACATTGACCTTAGGTAGAGTTGCTTGAAAGTGTGTTAGAAAAACAGTTGAAGTTCGTGACTGTCCATCAGGATCTCAACCTGGCATTTTTGCCAGAAACTTCATTTGGAAAAGCTTGACTTGGATTAACATGGCAATGCTTTTAGACATCATAAGTGACCCATCCAAATTCAATTTTGGACATTCATTACAGCTGCTAAAATGATGCAGGCTTATTTATATTTCTGTTGCAATGGGGAAAACTATCACAAAAATAAAGCAATGCCAGTTGCCCTTGTAAGAAGGTGGACGTTTTCACACGGGGCTTTAGGAGGACGCTAGCCGGCCTCCCTCCGGCCCCACTCTGGCTCCACTGTCAAATTTTTCACACGACGTCGCAGGAAGCCACGCCCCATCCAGCGCCATCCCTGGCGCTATCCGGCGTCCCTCCGGGGTCTTGCTGCGTGTGTTCATACGACGTCGCAGCAAGCCCCGCCCCATCCAGCGCCATCCCTGGCTCTAGCCGGCGTCCCTCTGGGGTCTTGCTGCGCATGTTCATACGACGTCGCAGCAAGCCCCGCCCTATCCAGTGCCATCCCTGTGCCATCCCCGGCACTGGCCGGCTTTAGCCCCGTTTTTCTAATTCCTTTTTAAAAAAGGAATTACGGGGCTGCTGCTGGAAGCAATCAGGAGCCACTCCGGCGGCTGCTGTTTTCACTGCTGGAATGGCTCTTCTTTGCTTCCAGGCAGCTTCCAGCCAGCTTTAGAGCCGTGCGTATGAAAACGTCTGGTGAGAAAGCACAATGCTTACTACTTTCATATTAAAGAAAAGAAAGGGCATCATTGGCAAGTCCTCCTATGTGGATCAGAAATTTGTATGCATGGTCATCATTGTGTCCACTGAGCTGAAAATTTCTGCAAAATAGCATCTATTTTCTCTTCCTTCTCCATTGTTTATTCCCTCCTTGAGTTTTTACCAAAGTCTATCAAAACCTGGTGATTGGTGGCTATACATGGCCGTTTGGGAAGCAAGGGAGGTGATAAAAATCAAACTATTGAAAGAGGACATCATAAATGTGAACAATAGAAATGACTGATGTTTCATTCTTAGTAGAAAAGAGTATTCAGAAGGAACTTCAACATACAATATTGTACACTGGTTTACTGGACTGTGGGTCCATTCATTTTTCATATTCCATCAGTCTCTGTACTTTTTTTAAAAGGCTCTGCAGAGGCTAATGTAAAAGTTTCATCATATGCTCAAAATGACAATTTATAAGAAACATTACTGAAAGGAAAATGTAACATTAGATATTTCCATTTTGTATTCTTTGTTGATGTACAGTCACATACCAGTAGAGGGCATTATTTTGGTGTAAGTCACAGATTTCACAGCATATGTACTATCCTGCATTATACTGCAGTGACACTGGCACACAACCTATCAAGAAACCATACTGAAAAACTCTAACAGATAGAGGTTCAGGGGAGGTATTCATGCAGCATTGGGATGCCCATTTAGTCATCCAATCCACTCTCATCCCAGCTGCTTGTTTTTATGTCACAGAGAAAAGCAACTAATAGAGCATAATAATATGTGTTTGCTTAAGTATACAGCAAACATTCAAGTGAGGAGCAATTTGTCATAGTTACCTCTTGGAACAATAACAGGTTTGAAGATACAAATAGTCAGCACTTCTGCCCAATCATGAGAGCCTTCTGAAATGGTGGATTGAATGCAAAAGATGCAGCCTTCAAATTGTGCAAAGCAAAATCAATAGCCTGGATACCAATACTACCAGAACTAGACTTGTTATTAATGACAATAGGAATGTAATGGAGGGAAGGAAAAATGAGGGCACTGTTCCCCAAATAATTCTGCTCCCATTAAACTTTCCTTCAGTCTCCAAATTTCTAGCATTTAAGTAACTTAAAACTTCAGATGAGAATTTGGCAATGCAGTTTAGGCAAACAAAGAAAAGGGGAAGGCAAAGTTACCAAGGATATGAGAACCCAGCATACAGAAGAGTTTTAGATGTAATCAATTTTCAGTGTCTCATTCTCTGTAATGTTAGAACTTTGGGTACTGAAGGAAAATTTAATTGTGATGACAGAACTCTTATGCAGGGAGACAACACCCACATATTTTCTTCCCATAGCTACCCTGCCCACCTTGGGAAATAGTCAGGCATTATACCAGAACCCCCCCCCCCCAAAAAAAAGGAGGGTCGGTGGCAATGTGTGGAGGGACAAGGAGAATGATACTCAAAAATAAAAATAAACATGAATATATATAAATTTTCCAGAATGTTTCAGTAAACAGAGTTCTCTCTGAAGAATATTACATCTTTTATTATCACCCTGTAAGGGGGGGGGGGAGCCAGCATGGTGCAGTGGGTTGAACTCTGTCTCTGGAGACCAAGGTTTGAATCCATTGGCCGTGAAAACCCACTTAGTGACCTTTGGCAAGTTGTTAGCATACCTTATACCTTTCTCATTGAATATGGGATTTCATACTTTCAGATTTGATATCTAGAATCAGGTATGTTTTTAAGAGGTCACCATGACCTTTGACACAAAGGCATGCTGGCCTAAAGATGCACGAAGACCTAGATAGCACTAAATAAAGGTTAAATGGGTTTGCTGATTACTCCATCCATTCCACATTCCACATTCCACATATCCTTTCACAATAGGGACTGAGTGAATCCCATTGCAACACATTTAAGGACCATTTTTTTCCCCTCTCATCCTAGGCTGTGTCCCTATTCACCCCTTCCTCTCCAACTATCCAGGAGTTGTCTCAAATCCAATAAATGTTTTGTCACTCCAAAGTTAAAACCATCAGTCATTCCAGAATCCTATTCTCCATTCCATGGGAAAACCATCAGGTCTTCGTTACACTGTGTGGGAATGTCAAGTACCCCTTGAGATACAAAATAGGATATAAATATCTGCCCCACACATGGCCACTCTGTTGCTACAGATCAAGGCTAACCTGCAAACCAGAGCTCCATTGTATATATCATTCTTAGATGCCATTTGAGCCACTTTCTATCTTCTGTGAACCCCTCGCTTCTGGACTCCTTCTAATTTGTAATTTCTTGATATCTAGCCTTTCACACCTTTCTTTCTGTACACATTGTATAGTTCTTGAAGTCACATTAGTTTTGTGTGTCTGCATACACCTTTGCATATTTCTAAATAAAACCCTTATTCACTGAAACCAAAGTCTCTCTGCAGTTAGTGCTGACATACATAGGTGGAAAGTTCCTCTTAACTTACTCAACCTCTTCCAGACCTCTTGTTTACCTAACAATTTCTCAAGATACCAAGAAATTGCTGTTACTGTTGGTGGAGACCCCAGCACCCCCCCCATCTTTTTGGGTAACAAAGTCAAACTCTCAGCTTCAGAGTAAAGCAAAGACAAACCCTTTCTGAACAAATTTTGCCAAGAAAAACCATGATAGGGTCACCTTAGGGTGGCCATGTGTCAGAAACAGCTTGAAGGCACACAGCAACACTGTTTATAAAATGTTCAAAATATATGTCTGTGTTTGTGCATTTATAAATTAATTGTATTTTATTTTTGAGTAATATTGACAAGTATTTAAGGATTTGTGTTGTGGTTGTTTTTACAAAATGGCTGATGTAACATAATGCACTTAAATATTTGCCATTATAGAAATACAAGAAAGACATTTATATAAGGAATTAATTCTTGAGAATACACAAGCACCTGTTCATATGAAAGATATATAGATACTTGTGACAAAATATTTTGGTAGTTGCATAGATGGACAGCTGTCATGGTTGTCACTTTTCCTCTCCCATACACATACATACAACTTTCAGTTACATATTTTTGCCAAAAAGGCTTCTCTTAGGCTAAAACAGCTCAGATTGGTGAAGAAAGCCATGTCAAAAAATGGGGAGGAGGAGATGTAATTCTTTAAAAGTATCCATGGATGAGGATGCAGCAGGAAGAGTGCAGCTCTCCAAGATCCATAGAGGGCCAATGTAACCACCCCAGCCCCTGGCAATTGCCCTCCCCCACGATCCATTCTCATTACTCAATCATAGCACTATAATTCTGCTTGAACTGCCATACCTGCATCCCATAGAATCCTGGGATTTGTTCTTTGGGGAGGCACTGAAGGGGTTCCCTGGCTGAGAATTCTAAGAGCCCCTCCCTAAACATCTATTTCCTTGATTTCATAGGACAAAACCATGGATTCCACTTAAAGTGGAATAATAGTGTTATAACTGCAAGTTATGAATGGTCTAGATGTCTTCAAATTTGATCCAATTCAAAATAGCTTTGCCCTTGCTCTCAAGTCCTATCTGTCCTCCTCTCTCCAGGTACCTGCTTTCCCCCCTAAATAATGAAGAGTTTATTGGACCAAAAAGAGGACAGCAAGAAAAGTTCTTTAAAAAAATAGAGACCCCCCAAGTTTGTTTTGTATCCATGCATATGTGGATTTTGTTGTTGTTGTTGTTGTTGTTGCTGTTGTTATTAACTGCCTTCCAGTTGACTCCAACTCATGGAGACACTGTCAATGAGATATCTCTAATTCCCCCATCCTCCACTGCTCTGCTTAGGTCCTGCAGATATAGGCCTGTAAAGTCCTTGATTGAGTCTATCCATCTTAACTTGCTTTCTGCTGCCTTCTACCTTACCTAGAATTACTGTCTTTTCTAGTGAGTCATGCCTTTTCATGATGTGGTTAAAATATGACAGCCTCATCATCTTGGCTTCCAGGGAGAGTTCAGGCTTGATCCATTCTAGAACCCTTTGTTTGCCTTTTTAGCTGTTCACTGTATCCTAGCATCTTCTCCAACCCCACATCTCATATGAGTTGATTCTTTTCCTATCCACTTTCAGCATTCATATCCATACATGATAATGGAGAATACAATGCCTTGGATGATTCTAACTTTAGTGCTCAGTGGTATATCTTTACACTTTAGGATCTTGTCCAGTTCTTTCATAGCTTCCCTTCCCATTACTAGTCTTCTTATTTCTTGACTCAATGTTTGATCAAAGGTATGGGAAATTTTAACTATTTAACTAGATAATTTCCTCATTATCTATGCTGAATGTATATAGATCCTTCATGGTCATTATTTTTTGTTATCTGCTTTATGTTAAGCAATAAACCTTAGAACTTTCTTCTTTGACCTTGGAAATTGTTTCAAGTCTGTGATGTTTTCCACTAAAAATATGGTATCATCTCCAGATAGTTGATGATTTTTTTCCTCCTATCTTCACTCCTCTGTCTTCTGGATCTAAAACTTTTCTTTGTATGATAGAATACAGCCTTTCCTGACTTCTTTAATGTTCTAAGAGTAACCTCTTCTCCTTAGTACAAATTTCACATCAGAACTATCAAATGGAGTGAGACTCCCATGTCTCTGAGAACATTCCATAGCTGTTCATGATCAATTCAGTCACAGGCTTTGCTATAATCTCTAAAGTACATGCTGATTTTTCTTGTGGAATCCATTTGTGTACTCCATTGACCATTGCATGTTTTCAATGTAGTCCCTAATTGCCTCTTCCTCTTCTGAACCCTGCTTGCACCTCTGTGATTTCTCTCTTCATTTATAGCTGGAGTCTATGTTGTAGAATTTTGAGCATAATTTTGCTTCTGTGTGAAATTAATGCTATGGTCCTACAGTTGCTGCAGTCTTTTGTGTCTCCTTTTTTGTGGATGAGAATGTATATTGATCATTTCCAGTCTGTTGGCCACCATTTTGTTTTCCATATTTGTTGGCATATTTTGGTTAACACTAGAGTTGATTCTGTCTGTGTGGACTGTAGCAATTCAATTAGAATAACATCTGTTTCTGGTGATTTGGGGCCTTTGCAAACTGCCAGAAATTGTGCAAATTGAGTCCACTTTAACTGCCCTGGCTCAGTGCTAGGGAATCATGGGAATTGTATTTTTTTTCTGAGACATTGAGACTTCTATGTCAGAGAGTTCTGGTGCCATAATAAACTACAGTTCCCATGATTCCCTAGCACTGAGTCAGGGCACTTAAAGTGGACTCAATTTGCACTATTTCTGGCAGTCTGCAAAGGCCCTTATTCTTTCCAATTTCTCTCAGTGCAGCTTCCACCTCACTTTCTAGGGTTTGGGCTTCATCTTCATATGGATATACCAGCTTTCAATGCTAAAAGAAATGGCATCACTTCAACCATTAAGAATTGGAGGCAGCTGGTGTGCCTTGAAAACAATGCTGTGCATTGTGCAGTCAGACCCATCTGGACCCAGAACATTCTCCACAAAGTACAAAAAAAGTTACAAAAATTCACATCAACTGACAGGGTTCTTTCATTTGAAGATATTATAGCCTTTAGTATATATGTATGTGATTAGCCTTAGGGTCCTTGTTGTGGTCCTTGTTGTGGAGAAAAGAGATGTCACAGTGTGAAGATATCAAAATGGTTAGGGTGCATAGATTGCTTAGTATCAAGGGACAGCTGCTTTGGGGAAGAATTTGGCTGAAACTCAGCTCTGTCTGCCAAATAACTCTTAAATGGCTCAAGATAAAGTCATTGCACATAGACACAATGTGTCAAAAATCCATCATATCCTTCACAGAGACAAGAATGTTATTTTGGAAGTAACTCTGTGAGCCTTAATTGTTACCTCTCCCACCCACCCCAGCTTGATGCTCATTACTTTACAAGGATTGAATTAAGATGTATCTCAAATTTGTTTTTACTTCATTTAAAAAAATAGAAAAAAAATGGCCAGCATCCATTCCAAAATATTCAAATTTTGGAAGTAATAAGTAAACATCATTAATTCTGTTGGGAAACCTAACAACACGCTCCTCTAAACAGAGTAAATTTTGCTGTTGGCGGCTGTATTTGAGTTTGCTTTTTTTTTTTAAAAAAAAAATAGCTTAATAACATTTCTGTTGTCCCAGACTGCTCAGTGATAATTTCCAACACCAGCAGCAACATTTTATTCCCCACAGAGTGTTTTCCTCTTAAATCTGAGGTGTATATATATATATATATATATATATATTTAACAAAATATATACCAGAGGTTCATATTGGATTCCTTCTCCCCACTGCCTAGGGGATGGATGGGGTGAAAGAGATTCCTTACCATTTACATTAATATTTTTAGAACATGTTTTTTTTTAGAAAAAGAAGGCATGCTCATATTGGGGCTCACCATTCTGAGCCCATATGGACAAAAGTGCTGAAAGGGTCTACATGATGATTGGTGAAGTTACTTGCAAGGTCATACAGCTTTTCTCATCCTCCTGTGTTTCCTTTACAGGAACATTTAAAAGGCTGGAAATGCTGTTTGTGATTCTGAAGGCAATATGAAGAGACACAAATTGACAATATGCTAGGGAGCTCTGTTGTGAGAGCTCTCATGTTTGTATTAAGTTAACATGATAACATTGGTATGAGGGGAGACTACTCATGTCCTTGTTTTCCCCTAAATGCAAACATGTGACTTCTGCTCTCTGGTCAGCCAACCAGCTAGCCAGCCAGCCAGTCCACCAATAAAGACAGGTTGGCAAAGTCTGAAGCCAATGTGTGTATCATTCTTGTGCCCATTGGGAAACCACAGGGGATCTACAGCTTGCTTTTGGTCAAGAGAAGCAGCAATATAACTTTACTAACAAACTTCGCATGAGAGCTCATAAGCATGATTTACTGATTAGTTGTTGTTAGCTACCTTCAAGTCAACTTCAGCTTATGGTGATCCCATGAATGAGAGACTTTCAAGTCACTCTATTATCAACATCTCTGCTCAGCTCTTGCAAACTTGGGGCCATGATTTCCTTGATTAAGTCAAGACAACAATTATGTGGTCTTCCTCTTTTTCATCTGCCTTCTTCCCTACTAAGCATTATTGTATTTTCTAGTGGATCCTATCTTCTCATGACATGACCAAAGTAGTACAGTCTCATTTTAGTAATCTTGGCTTCCAGGGAGATTTCAGCCCTGATTTGCTGAATAAATACCCATTTATTTGTCTTTTAAAAAAAAAAAAGCAGTCCATAGAACTCTCCTCCACAACCACATATCAGTGCTTATAAATGTAAACATTTAATAACCTACCATGGAATAATGAGACCAAATACAGAGAATTGGGTTAAATACGGGACACTTTAAACAGGGGGCAATTATTTATATTGTGATGATCCAGGAAGAAGTAAGAGTGAGTTCAGTTGAGGCCTCATACAGGTTCAGCTGAGACCAGGTGTCACCCCTTCTCTTGGGCAAAACACCTGACCCCAGTGTGGGGGCAATCCAATAACTGGGTTGCTTCCCAGCTGGCTTTTTACTGGTAGGAAAACCGAGGGACCTCTCACCCAAGCTGAAGGACTTTACAGCTATGAGCAAAACCCAGACGTATGCCTCAAGGCTAGACTCCTTCTCTACCCTCAGGTCAAAGGACCCCAGAGAGGCAGTTCCAGAGACCAAACCTCCACCAAAAGAGTGCCAAGGTATACCCAAAAAATCTTATAATCTTCCCCTGCTACTGATCAGGTGGAACCACCCATAGACCCCCAGATACAGTGTGGGGGAGGGAAAAACCCCAGGGAAAGGGGATAAAATTCCTACTCAGCCCCAAAGTGACCAACGAGGCTCATAATGCATTGTGGGCAGAAGGATGAGCCACATAGCCATGCATGGAAAAAGGTATATGGAGAGTCAGCCAGCCCTTTTTTCACTTCTAACTTCATACTTTCTCGCAGCATCCTGGGCGAGTTATGTCTGATGTAAAGGCCTCTGGTTTCCATCCTTGGAGGCCATCAAAGGTGGCTCTATCTCCACAGCAGCCTGCACCATGCAGACGTTCCTTTTAATTATATCAGAGTAGGGAATAGAGTAGGGTGGCTCAGCGGTTAAAATACTGAGTCTAATTGCAAGATCGGCAGGTTGGCAGTCCAAGGCCCTAGCACCACATGACAGACTCACCTACTGTCACTAGTCACAGCTTCTATCAACTTAGCATTTTGATAGTATGGAAAAGTGGAAGTAGATAAACAGGTTCCACTCTGGTAGGAAGGTAACAGTGTTCTGTGCAGTCATGCTGGCTACATGACCACCGGAGTTGTCTCTGGACAATGCAGGCTCTTCAGTTTAGTAACCAAGATGAGCACCACTTCCTACATGACTAGACAATCTTGTCAAGGGAAAACTTTTACCTTTACCTTTTTGGGGAACCATGAGACCCCCTAGATGCTGTTGGAGTGAACTATTATCAGCCTAGCCAGCATGGCCAATAGAAAGGAATGCAACACTTGCAGTTCAATAAAATTTAGAGGGTCACAGAACTCAACCCTGATGAATAGAAATACTGAAAAGTCACAGAAGCTGACACAGTTCCAAAATGGGTTTTTGTGCCTTGCCCAGAAGCCTTCTTATCTGGTAAGTTAGGTTTTCCAAAATTTTATAGTGATAAGAAATAGTCGGCAAACACCTTTACAGGTCAGAATATTATTCTGTTCCAACATATTCAAACCCATAATCCCATAAACCTATAAAGAAGATCAGATAAACTGATCAAACAAATTACATGAAGAAAGGATGTGTTTGCAACATTCATCTATCCACAAGTAAATTCAAAAGGCAATATCCACATATTTAAAAAGTACATGAACTTTTAGATTCAGTACCTGGTGTCAGTCCTTTCAGCAATAATGACTTCAGGTCTGTGTTTCCGTAACTATAGGCTATTTTTTCACATTGCTTTCAAAAACTTTTGCTCTTTTTCTCCTTATAAAATCACTTTAATCCAGTAACACCTGAAGGCTTCCTCAGATGAACGGCTCCTTTCTGGCTTGCTACAACATTTCAGTGGGGTTTGAGTTTAGGCTCTCAGTAAGCCATTCTAAAACACACTATTTTTTTTTTCTTTTGCAGTCATAGGACCTTTGCAGTCAGCCAGAAATAGTGCAAATTGAGTCCACTTTAAATTGAGGCACTGCCCTGGCTCAGTGCTAGGGAATTATGGGAATTGTATTTTTTTTCTGAGACATTGAGCCTTCTCTGTCAGAGAGCTCTGGTGCCACAATAAATTACAGTTCCCATGATTCCCTAGCACTGAGCCAGGGCAGTGCCTCAATTTAAAGTGGACTCAATTTGCACTATTTCTGGCAGTCTGCAAAGGCCCATAGTTTGGTAGATCAGCTTTTTGTTCAGCTTCAGCTTTCAATGTATGACATCCTGCTCAAGAATCTTATAATACACTGCCAAGTCCATGGTTTTGTCAATGATATCAAGGCATCCAGGTCTTGAGGCAGCAAAGTAAGCCTAAACCATCACATTCCCACCACATGACATGTGGGATGAGGTTATTCTATTCAGACTCAGTACAGGTAGTTTATTTGTTTCCCACCAAATAGAATGTTCTTGATTGACACCAAAGTTCTATCTTTGAGTTTCTGTCTAGAGAAAATTCTTCCAGAAGACTTAGGGAAAATCTCTGCAATTATCAGTGAACTTCAGAAGACTAATAATGTCTTTTTTGTTTTTTTTAAAAAAAATTACTTTTACAGCAGTGGCTTCCTCCTGGCTATCCTCCCATGAATACCACTATTCTTCATTTTTTTGCCCTCATTGGTGAATCATGAACATTCATATTTAGTTAGAGCAAGAGTGGTTTGCATATTCTTGGAGGTTATTATTGGGCTCACTATGACAGCAGCAGTTTATTCTTGGAGATGTTTTGGTAGAATGAATACTCCTAGATAGAATGATATTTTCTTCAGCCTTCTCCTATTTGTAGACTGACTGGCAGTAGCTTGGTGAAGTCCTTGGTCTTTAGAAATAGTTTTGTAACCCTTTTTAGACTGATGAGTAGCAACATCTATCTTTCTGAGTTATTCAAGAGATTTCTTTGGATCATGCCACGAAATGTCTCCACACAACTTTATGGTGAAGGCCAAACTCACAAGTTTTTGATCCTTTTACAGGGTGGGAACTGTCAACTTTAAATATTTTAACACCTGGTCCTAATTAGTCCCTTTATCTGGGTCATTACAACCAGAGGTACACTTATTTATGGACCCCTCCTGACTCTTACATGCTCACTGTATGTATAACCTATGTCATAATACATGGAACCGGTCCATACACACCTCGCTGGATATTCAAGAGGATAAATCCAGCATACTGTGTAGTACTACTTCCCAATCCTGGCACATGGATCCCCTTTGCACTGTTCCCGGTTTACTTTCAAAGCTTCTAAAACTAAGAGGCATGTTCTTCCTTTAAAATGAGAATGCTGGGACTCATCAAAAATAACCGTTCATCTCTCATGGCTGAGAAGCATGTCTTGACAAGAAAACATTTACTTTGCTCTGTTTTTTTACCACTTACATAAAAAAAAGTCAAAGACAACTTCTCTCATCTTGGTGCAACACAGAAAGATTTATAGGATAGATGTACTAAATTTGAGGGTTTTACAAATTTAATGAGAAGGGGGGGTTGCTGAAAGGTGCAATATCTTTTGGTGTGTGTGTTTCTACTCAACAAAAAGTAGTACTCTGGAAGAAAAGCAACATTCGCAATGGAAGATCATTGGAGGCAGAGCAATGATTTGATCTGAATGCAGAAAAAACTACCAATGTGTGTCTAGAAGAAGAGGGGGGCTTTCTTCACTTTTGCAAGGAGAAGGACTGTATTAAGACAAATGTTCTAACATTTCTAACAAAGAATGGTTGTTTCAGTTGAGGCTACTTCAGTATAGAATTGCACCATTTTGCCAGAGAAGCTCACCAGAAAGCCAGAAAAAGTTGTTCTTATGCTCAAAGAACCACCACAAAACCTAAACTTAGATTTTGTTGGCTTCATTGCTATGAAATGATTGTCACTTAAAATTGTAACTAAAGCTGTACCACATGAAAAAAACAGTATTTTCTGCAATATCATACCACACCTCTGCAAACAACTCTCTTCTTCTCCTTACCAGCACAGACAGGATTATGGTCTTTGGAATGATGAGACAGAGAAAGCCACACTTCCTGTATGGAGAACACATTACCTTTTTAATTGGGAAATGGCCCTCAAATTAATCTCCCCACCTTAAAACAGTATGTGAGAATAGATTTTTTTTCTGCATTTCAGAGAGCTGTCAAAGTCTTTGTGACTTTGTGATTGTTACTTAATCATTCCCTCCCTCCATCCCCCAGCTCTCTGCACCTCACAGTAAGAAAAGGGAAAGAATCTGTCATATTTGATATACCTGAAAACTAAACATGAAGATTTAATGAGGGCAATGGCAAGTATGGTCACTACCTAGAAATATAGTTTCTTCTTTTGCAAGCTGTTCTGTGTTAATACCAGGATCTTGCTAACAACCTTTTGCCTACTTTGATACCAGGCCATCTTAGGGCATTCACAGCAAGTAGAGACTCTGCAACAGGTGTAATACCTGTCTCAAAACACTTCTATTCTCCTTCTTTCTGGTTCTGTACCCACACACAGATGCCTGCAGGTAGTCATCATGATCACATACTGCCTTGGTCCACCTCAGTGAGAGAAACTGTGTCTACCTGCTCCTGCATCTCCTGTGCTGACACACATACAGTTTGCCAACATGCTAATGCTACCTGCTTGAATGGACTTGCCACTGTGACCTTACACTTATGCTTCCTATCTGAAGGACAAAGAAACTACATAACAGCCCGTCCTAATCTTGCTATCCATCTGAAGAAGAG
>CM034701.1:228160718-228174790 GCA_020142125.1 Phrynosoma platyrhinos | reverse complement strand
GACAGCAACCCAGCCCCCGGCTCAAAAAGGTTGCTTACCCCTGTCCTACACTAACACAATTATGGCATCATAGTAGCCTGGTGTGATAAAAGTTCTTTCTCTCCATCAAATATGGAAATGAAATAAAAGAGATGCTGGACTACACCAAAGGTCTATCTAGTACAACATTCTGTTTCCACAGCAGCTATGTTGATGCCTATGGGAAGCCCACAAGCAGGTCATGAGACTAAAAGCATCCTCAGCAATTAGCATTCAGATACTTGCTTCTGATACCAGAGGTGGCACATAGGCATCATGACCAGTAGGCATGGAGAGCCTTGTTCCTCCAGAGAGAACTTCACATATATATACACACTGAATTATTCTAATGCAGTTTTAGCAAGCTTGCCCACCCATTCTGTGAGTTTGGTTAATTGTTGCAGAAAGGAACCCCCACACTGCTATATACAGTTGCATTTGTGGGGCTGGGGATCTCAGTGGAAAATTCTAGGACTTATCAGGCCCTATTGGCAGCCATGTCTCCCTCCAAGACCTTCTGTTTACTCAGCTGTGGCTTCCATAGTTCCAAAATGATGACTTCCATCCTCCATGTTCTTCTGTCTAATTGTTATAACTCTAATCTCCTGACATTCATATGGATCTTTCCCACAAATATTGCTGTCCATCCTTGTGTGTCTTGTGTTGGAATATAAGCCATGGGGTAGAGAGACAATGAAATATAGTGGTTTTCCTGCTGGGCTACAACTCTTGAGAAACCAGGATTCAAATTCTTGTTCAACCATGGCAAACCCACTGGGTAACCTTGGACAAGTCACACACCCTCAGGCTAAGAGGAAGGCAATGGCAAACCTCACATGAATAAATCTTGCTAACTGGCCCCCATAGGAATATCAGATGTGCATCACAGCTTTAGCTTGCATTGTCCCTCATGCTACATTGCAGCTTATGGGTTTGTTAATAACAGTCAATGAGAAAATAGAGGCCATAGCTTAGCAGAAGAGCAGATGTTTCATGTGAAGGAAGTCTCAGATTCAACCTCTTTCATCTCTACTTAAAAGTTGCACATGCAGAGTTGCACACAGACTGCAGAGTTCTGAGAACCTCAATTTAGTTTTCTCTACTGTCCAGCTGATCCACTGTTGCTGGAGCAACAGGTAACAGGTTGTTGTTCCACTGCTTCTATTAGCAGCAGAAAAAGAACCATTTTTATGAGAGTCATTGGAGAGGTACAGGCTTTTATCCAACCCCCAGCTAGCAGAGTGTACTATATGGAAAGGGCCAATATATGTTGCTGTCTGTCCTGGTTCTATCAACCACCAATTGTGCCCACATGCATGGCCCCTGAATAACTTACCAGCTGTCAATGCAGCCCTCCAATCCACACAAAAAATGTCCACTTCTAAGGAATAGGTGAGACACCTTCCTGATTGAGACCCGAGAAAACTACTACTAATCAGAGTACAGCAGTAGATGGACAAATAGTCTAACCCAGCTTAAAGCAGCCATGCTTAAAGAGATGTCTGAGAATGATCCAGCTCCTAAAATTCATAATACAGTACAACACTTTCTGTTCTAGTAACCACACATATCTTAGGATTGATGCCCTGGACTTGAGCAAAAGTTTCTACCATGCTCAGACCTTCAAAAACAAAAGCATTCCACCTGCAATGCTGGCAGATGGCTTATAGCTGTCACACAACTTCAGACCAACCTCTAGCTCCTTCAAGTAGTATAAAATAGAGGTCTGAACATCTGCTGGTAAACATGCAGCAAACAAAAAATGCAACCTTGAGCCAAACATCTGCTGAGTATAAGCCACTTTGCTGCTCATAACCTAAGCAACATTTTCTGTTAATCATTAGTGGACTTATTGATTTTAGATGTGTATCACAGCACTATAATTTTGTCAGGGAGTAGACCACATAAGTTGTTCTTTTTCTGGTTGTTTCATTTTGTCTTATTCCAAAAGTCCATAAATTGATGACCAGGACAAAAAGTATAATTGACATCATCTGTGGGAAATATTTCATAAAACAACAGGCCCAGATGTAGGATTAAAGCCATGTGGTACTAAAATACCACACTGGAAAAAAAAGGAAAAGAATTCAGGTTCCATGGTTTTGTATTTTGGGGGATGTGTGTGTGTGTTACAAAAACAGATGTGCTATTCCACCAGTCTGCTTGTTTTTCAATATATATTTTTTTAAAAAAACCAAATAATGCCCTTTTCCCCACTGCATTGGAAGAGATCATAAATTGGTTGCAGGTGGTGACTTACACTTCACAATCTTAAGTCTCACAGTCTTTGAAATGAAAATAAATGAAAGATTTGGGAGAAAGTATATGGGACTTTTTTAAAAGGTAGGGAAGATTATACAAACATGTCTGCTTGTTATTTATATAACACCTTCAGGCATATTACCACGTCTATAAGGCACTGCTTCCCCTTCCTCAGAAGTTCTTCTTCCTCTATGAACGAGGGCTGGAATGGTTATTAACCATGTTTTTCACAGAAGCACACACAGTCTATTCCTTTCCAACCATAGGTGCTCAAGCCTTTCAAGCTTTTGAAGCAGAAAATTATGCACAGAAGCACTTCTTTGCTGAGATGAGCTGCTCTCAAACTGAGCTAATAATGACAGCAACTCTTCTCATTACATAGAACTGCTACAGCTTATGCTGAGGAAGCAGCTAAACTCTGGCTCATCCTAAAAAGGTGTTTAGCTACTACAGTGGAGGTAGAAACACTGAGCTTCCATCCCAACCAGCTGAAGTGGCACTCTTGATTCAACAAAAGGTGCTGATTGACAGGGCAGAGTGCAGAAAAGTAAGCCTAGAAGGGCTTTCCTATATTGGTATGGCAATCAGTGAACCCCTCCCACCCAAAATTGCTGCTGATCTGCAATGTTCAACATTCTCTCTCATTGGGTGTAATGGCTAGGGCTACACAGGGTTTAGTTCACTAATATCTAGACAGCTATATGATTTCTAACTTCTTTGCTTTATTCTTGCTAGGTCAGGACTACCCCAGGACTAGGTCAGGTGTGTTTTACTTTGATCCTAAGCTCACCACTTGATGTTTGTTTGAGCCATAATTTGCCTTGCATTCCAAGCTGCCACTGCTGCTTCTTTTTAAATAAGTCTCTAATCTTTATAGAAGCTAAGACATGGGACAAACTATGGCAGAGCTGTTCTGTCAAATTTTTCTGCAAGAAAGAAATTGTGCCCAGGAATTTCATGAATCAGGAAGTGAGTGTCGGCATACAAGAAGCCAGTGAAGGGTTCAGCACAAGGGTATGAGTTGATGGAAGGGAAAGCATACGATCAACATAGTGAGTGTCATGAGAAATGTTGCACAAGAGGCACATGAGGGGTGCACTTTTAAGGTGCAATGTGATGTAAGTGAGGGAATAGGAGAGATGGGAGATCAAGTGGTGTGAGTGTGGAAGTGTATAAGCAAGTGAGGGCTGCACTCCTAGAATATAAGATGAGGCAAGATCATGAGTGTGAAGCAAGGGAGGGAGGGTACAAAGAGCAAGAGAGGTAGGCATGATGAGGGGCAGATGCAAGAGAGGGGAGCACAGCAACAACATGAAGTGAGCCCAGAGGTTGGTTTCCCTTTCCTCATTAATCCTCACAGCAAACCTCTACTGAGAGACAGTGATGCCCAATAGTCATGTAATTAATTCCATGACTAAGCAGAGACTTGAACATGGATTTCCCTGTTCAAAGACCAGCACTTTAAACATTTTATTTATTTATTTATTTGACTTATATCCCACCTTTTTCCTTGCACAGGATCCAAGGTGGGATGTCTCTAATTACTTGTAATTGTTAAAAAAAATGGTATGGAGTTTGAAGCATAGTGAGATAATGTTTTTTAAAATCCAATATGCCTAGTTGGAATAATTAGAAGGCAAATTAGAGCAATTAGTATAATGAGAATAATTAGCATTAAAACAAATTAGATTCTCAGATTTGAGAAACTGGAATATGATATCCCTATATACAGATAATGTTAAAGGAAGCAGCTGCTGGTAATGTCATTAAGCATTACACAGAACATGCCATTCAAACAAAAAGCAGCAAGTCTAACAAATGGAGAAAAATGGATGTACATAAACTTTTCAAGTCAATGTTCATACTCTGAGATTCCTCACATTTACTCCCACCATCTAAGGACTTGAAAAGGGGGGCAGGCACTGAGATCTGAGAACCCTACTTGGCCTACATGTTTGATGCCATAACTCCTTGACAATCCTACTTTTCATCTTTGGCAGGTGAGAACAGAAATTCAAAAAAGGCAGAATATATGGATAAATTGCCCTCATAAGCAACTCCAGAGGTTTCCCCCTACCCTGTAACCTACAGTCCATTAGGTTTCCTCCTTTCCAACTAAAAGCCCTCAGACAAACCATACACTCCACCCCACCCCCACCACATGCTGTCAGAGTCTATAACCATTTAAAAAGAGCAGTGTCTTTTACCAAAGATATTTTGTTCACTGAAACCAAAGTTAACTACTTAGATCAGGCTACAGACCATGTTTTATGGTGCAATCAGGGTTTGCTTGCTGTAAAAGCAACATTTAAGCATACTCCACAGACTGTTAAAATATGCAAAATTTTAAATCTTTTTTTTTTTTTTTTTTTTTTTTTTTGCCTGCAAGTAAGCATGTACAGACTTTATCCAAATAAGACAAAAGGCATGGACCTGGGGAAGATCCAGGGATATAATTGTGAAAAGGATAAGGGCAAACAGAGGACACTGCCCACTCAAATGAGAATCCTTCACCTCCCCATGAAATTTTACTTTATTATTTCTCCCTTGAATAACCTGGAATCATCCCATAACTTCCCATTATGGGGAAACCACATGAATAGTTTGCCAATAGTGCTGCATTCATGCTACTGCAGAGGTGTGGAAGCTAATAATAATGCATTCACACTATCATGGAGCAGTATCGAGAAGGTTTTCCCAGACTGCACTTTAGTATGGGCAATTCACTCTCATTGCAAGGATTATTGTTGGAGTAGATTTCAGTCTTATTTTCAGGTATAGGGATCTGTTTTATTTGAACTGTGTATTTATCATGTTGTTAAATACAGAAATTTTATTTTGTTCTGTTTTGGATGGAACCATATTTTTCAGACATGAGCAGTAGGATGCATGCGTGAAACAGCCAATCATAATATACTAAAGATACAACAATGTGATCAAGTTTTCTATGCGGAATGTCACTGTTTTTATTTTGTTGTCAGCACAATTGCACAACTATGCATAACTATAGATTGCTATAGCACTATGTTTATATCATCTTTCAATACCACGATTGTTGTTGAACTGGCTCTAGAGTGATAATCTCCGATGTTAAAAATTCACAAAAAGTTTAAAAGTGATTAAACTATGTATCAATAGCTTTGCTATTTGCATAAAAATCATTCTTGCAAATGCAAAAACCCTCTCAAGACCCACAGAAAATACCTAGCTTATGTTGTAGGCAAGCCAGAGTGTTTTGCCCTTCCCCATTCTTTCAAGAATTGATACTCTGGTTTTGCCATAACCCAAACTTCTGCTGAGTTGTCTCCAACTGACTTCATGAGACCAAAGACTTGCAAAAGGTGTTTCCTCTTTGGCTCTTTTCCCATTGGAGTGCTAAATTGAGGGTCAAGGAAAAATTAGTATGGGGAAAGTACCACTAACCACCAAAGGCTGTGTACATACAACAGTTGCTCTTTCAAGGCTCTATCATTCACTACCTGCACTGTTTCTACTGGCCTCTGATCCCTATTTGACCTAACAGAGCCCAGTACAGGGATTTGCAGAGGCTCAATGTAGCCTATAAAAGTCTGATCCAGGATCTCTCAGGCTGTCCTTCTAGAAAGGCCTTTAAATGCCCAACACCACTCTCCAGGAGTTAGAGCACAGCGCTCCATCAGCTCGGGACCTAACTATATGTTCTGATAATTGTAAGATTAGCAATCCCTTTTTGGAATGTTTACCATTAAACATTAGGGATGGGTTTGTCTAAAAATGAGACAGACAGACAGAGAATATGACTGTGAACTGGAACATGAAAGGGGAGAAGTATAAGCCTTTCCTCCCCAGCCACAATCTCTGTAAAAAATATTCCCCTACCCAATGTATTAGTTAGTGACATCTACTGATAGCACACATACTCAGTAGGTAAATACAAGGGAGTGGACATAGTTGCCATTTCTAAACACATATTTGTATATAAACTAAGCCTATTACATTTAAATCAGGGAATTACAACAGTGATATTTATAGAATATATACCAAGTGCTTAGATGTGGTGGTGACAGAAAAAAGAGTTGTATAATTTAATAGGAGGAGGATGGAGAAAGAGGATGGATAGGAGTCATGCAGCCCTCCAGATGCTGATGGATTGCAAGTCCCAGAATTCTTTACCATTGGCTACCTAAAACAGCTGGAATGTACAGTCCAACAACATCTGGAGAACTATAGGTTCCTTCTCCTCTGCTACTTTATGGTAGTATGGAGGTAGTCTGGGGCTCTTAAAAGCTATGCCAGTGAAGCACAAGCATTGGCAAGTTTTGCCAACCTAGTAAAGCTTTGTATACTGTTAGGCTGGTGCAGTGGTTTGAGTGTTCATTAAGACTCTGGCAGACCAGTGTTTGAATTGCTGCACAGCCATAGAAACCCACTGGGTGATCTTGGACAAATCACACTTTCTCAGCCTAAAAGGAAGGCAATGGCAATGCTCCCCTGAATAAATCCAGCCAAGAAAAGCCTAGGACAGGATTGTTGTTTTAGCTGCAGCAGCAGCAGTATTTTATCTGTATTGTGAGAACCAACATGGTGTAATAGAGTGTCAAACTGCAACTCTAGAAATCAGGTGGCTGTTCAGTCATGGAAACCTAATGGGTGACCTTGACACACACTCAGATTCAGAGGGAGGCAAAGGCATACTCATACACACTGCCTGAACAAATATTTTCAACAAAATCATGTGATAGGGTTGCCTTAGGGCAGGGGTAGGCAACCTTTCCCCTTTAAGGGCCAAAGGACTTCAGCTCCCAGAAGGCTCAGCCATGTTGGCCAATAGTCCCATGTTGGCCAATAGCTCCTGGGATTCTGGGAGCTGAAGTCCCTCGGTCCTTAAAGAGGAAAGGTTGCCTACCCCTGCCTTAGGGTGATCATAAGTCAGAAACTACTTGAAGGCACACAACAACAAAAGCAATAGGCTGTATTCTGCCATTTATCCCCACCCCCCAAAAAACCAAGGACTACTGTATACATTGTATCTCACCCCCTTCTCCTATTTAATTGAAGTCTAGAGTAATTCAATTTGACTGACACACCAAATATGAGGTGCTTTGGATATCCTTTTTCATAACAAGTTGACCTGAGACATTTTGCTGCCTGAAGCAAAGCATCATAGTACTCATACAAAATCAAAGTAGATAGTCTCCAAGTCAGCCATCATTTTGGCAGATGAGGCAGAAAACTCTACAAGCACTTCTGTTTCCCACCAGCAGAACAGCATCTAAAATAATTGAAGTCTGCTACCTGCTCTATATAATGGTGGGATGAGCCCTAGTTTGTACCTTATGTTGCCTTTGTTTTTGTGACTTGTGTTATGGATAAATCATTTATACATTCATAACATTAACACACAAACAACTATTCCATAAATCAGCATCCATGCAGGGTACTAATGTGTTTGGCTAAATCAACAAAAAAGGCTGAGAGTGAAGAGGCATTTCTGCCAAAGTGTTTCACCATTGAGTAAATTATGTGGCAGCTTTATCCACACTTACCTGTAAATAAATTCTACTGAATACAGTAGGGCCTCCTTTGGAATAAATTAGCGTGGGTTGAATTTCCTAATGCCTTTTAATTTCACCATCATCTTGATTATATTCATTGGAAATAATTTCTAGGGCATGGTTCGCAGATTATAGGAACCCTCCCCCTCCAGCCTTATATGGGTGTGCTGTCTGATTAATCATTTGAAGATATTTGTAGCCGTCTGTAATTTTTAAAAACCTTCATAAATGGTAATTTGCACTGAACAAGTACAGCAGGGCTGCAGCAGCAAAGAGTAAACATCTGTGGTACAGTACAAATACTTTTGAATGGCGTGTATTCTAAATTTAGGAAGTACCACACTAAAATCAACACCACAATATAGTGTGTTTGCTTTTTCATGGGGCCCACTATATTAAATGTCAAATAGGCAAAATATGATACAACGCAGAATGCATATGCTTTTGTTGTATACATGTTTTCAGAAGCCAAGCTTCCTCCTCCCCCTTTCCACCTCCAAGAGTTAAAAGTAACATTTGTTTCAGAAAATTTTCCATTCTCCAGGGCAAGAAAACAACTGAGACTATCACAAAGCAAGGCCCTAATATTACAATAAATTTCCAAATGGAAGCTGGACCAAAATGGTACATTATGTGACCTCCTTGTGTTTCCATATCTTAGGCAAGGTATTAAAAGGGAGAGATTTGTGGCCAGAGGGTGGAAAGAGGCAAGAATGAAAGATGTGCTTAAGTTTTCCTTCCTTCCCACCTGCCCAGCTCCAATAACACCCCCATTTGGTGTCCAAATCCAGTACACATCTGGAACCCCAGCCCAATCATTAGGCAAAATGAAGTTGCCTCCTCAGGCAGCACAGCTGGAGGTATTATAGCATGGCAACAAATTGCTAATTCTTTAAGTTACTGTTTTTCTTTTCCTGCAAGGTAGGGGGAAGAGATGCTTGTCAGATTTTCTTCTTCATATGTCAAAATAACTTGGCTGGCTATATGCACCCCAGCCAAAGTGAAGAGGAGGCTGCCATTTGCTGCTTTGTCTCAGCCAATAAACTGTCTTGGGCTAGCAGCCTGCCTGGGGACCATGTGGCAAGAAGGCTGGGAAAGCAGTAGCTAATGGAAGGGTTGAGTCTTCTTTAATCATCTTCTCTATCATATCTATAGGAGTAGATGTGGCCACAACCTACTAAGATAGCACCTATACCTCAGCACTAGAGAGACAGAAGAACAGACTGTGGGTTTTAGGGTACTGGTCAGAAGTGACAGAAGCCCTATATGGCTTGAGTCCAGGCTATTTGAAGAATTCTATCTCCCTAAATGCATCTAAGGAATTAGACTTAAGCCTACGAAAGCTCATGCTGCCAACTTGTTTCTTTCAGTTAGTCTCAAAGGTGCTACAAGATCTCTCTACATACTGATTTCACAGTTTAAGGAGATTATCACACTGCAAATAATGTGTCTTATAACCTATAGAATAAAGTCTCGTATGCATATTTTATTGCACTTGCCAGCATCCAGGCAAGTGCAAGCCGTATGCATCCCGGACCTCAGCCATGGTTGTCCAGCAGATTTTCAAAAACAGAAGACTCCATTTTTGCAGGGCAATCATCTCCTAAAATGGCTATATCTTTGAATCCTATCTTCCTTTATAAGCCCATTAGAACTCCAAGATCTTAGAGAAAAGCCCTTCTCTCTGTCCTAGCACATTCTCAGGCTTGTTTGGTGGGAACAAGGGGAGGACCTTCTTAGTGGCTGTTCCCTGATTTTGGAACTCCCTGGCTAGGGAGGGTAGGATGGCCCCATCCTTGTTCTGCCCCCATTAGCAAGTTAAAATATTTTTATACCACCAGGCTTTTAGAAACTAACTAGGGTGGACATTTAATGTTGTGCAGTGCTGTTTTCAACATCTGTATACTGACTAGGGTTTGAATCCCAGCTCAGCCAGGAAACCCACTGTGTTTCCTAATAATACATTCCTAATAACATGTATTAGCATTTAGGATACTTCAAGATTCTTTGTTATTTTGCTGCCATGCACAAAATGCTGATCCTCCCCCCCCCACACACACACATACATGTATAAGAGAACATGAATTAAAATTTTCACAACCTGTTACAATAAAAACATGATTTGTACATGACAAATTAAGGCCTATCACTTGAAAATGGACACTTTCATCAATGATTGCTTTCCCCCGATTGCACCATCAAACTTTCCCCTGATTGCTTTCCCCTGATTGCACCATCAAACTTTCTCAGCCTCAGGGGAAAGTAATGGCAAACCTATGAACAAATTTTGCAAGAACACCACATGATAGGGTCACCTTAGGGTCGCTATAAGTTGGAAATGACTTGAAGTCACACAACAACAAATGTTGTCCTTTAATGAATTTTAATATGTAATGTTTTAACTTTATCAATTGTTTATATTTTTTTATTTATAAAGCTTTTGTGTAATTTTAATCTATATTGTTCTTGAATACACTGTTAGTCACCTTGAATCTCAAGCGGGAATTGAGAGGGAAAGCATGATGTAAATGAATATAATAATAATAAATAAGAAGTCTGAATGGAATAGAATGTGACAGGAAAAATACTAATATCAGAAGTAATCGGACATTGCAGATGCATTTGAGAATAACATTTTAAATAGAAAGCCTACAAATATTATACTTTTCTTAACCCCATAATGCTTACAAGCCATCCACCAGAAAACTGCAGAAATATAAGCAAACTAATCTACCACTAACACAGTGATGGTGAACCTTTTAGAGACTGAGTGCCCAAACTGCAACCTAAAACCCACTTATTTATTGCAAAGTGCTACATCCCTCTGGCTTTCTAGTAACAAACTCTGGAGAACTCTGTGGTGGGGCAATGGCACACTTGTCCACAGAGAGAGTTCTGAGTGCCCCCCCGGCACCTGTGCAATAGGTTCGCCACCACTGCACTAACATATGACCAGATATGACTAATACAACAAACCAAAAAACAGCTACAGAGACCTCCTGACTCTATCTATCACAAAGCAAAGGAAAACAAAAGCCCTCATACCAGAAAACAGCCAAGCAACATGCATGATACATATTTTAAAAGTGCACAGGGATCCTTTGTTCTGTTCCATTAACTATAAACTGACAAGTCTACTTCCAAGATAGTATCAACTAAAATTAAGTCTTTCAGAAACCAAACAAGATTTTCATACAAATACAAAAACTGGCATGTTAAAGAAAAAAAATGTATATTAGAAAAAAAATTCTTTAGCTTGGATACTTACTGCTGCTGCCACAAATCTGCAACAGCATACTGCTATACTTCTTCCTTTGCTGTGCATATACAGCCCTCAAATTGATACAAGATAGATGTGGAAAGATAATGCCAATTCTTAAAGGGAAAGCAGCTGCTCCTTATTATTTTTGCTACCTCAGAACCGGAGAAGACAGGCAAGAAAAAGTGGCTCGATCCTGCTTTTTCCCAAAGCAGGTCAAAAACAGCCCACTCTCGAGGCGGTCCAAATGTGCATGGCCCGAGCAGAGGCACAACTCTACCTGAAGCTCCAGATATCCAGAGGCAGCGCAGCAGCAACACAAGCAGTGGAGGGCGGGGCTCCATCCTCCATAAATCCACCAAGCCCCTGGTTTCCAGAGCAGCAGAGGCACAACTCTACCTGAAGCTCCAGACTCCCAGAGGCAGCGCAGCAGCAACACAAGCAGTGGAGGGCAGGGCTCTGTCCTCCATAAATCCACCAAGTCTTTAGAAACCCTAGCATCAGAGCGGGCAAGCCTCAAGCAGGAGCCCAGAGCAGGAGGAAGGCGGCGGAGTAGCAGGAAAGGTGGAGGCGGCGTTAAAAACCATCTCGCCTCATTCCAAGCCACCAGGCAAACCCAAAGCGAAGAAGGTAGTGATACAATAGGAAAGACTTGGCCCAACTCTTTTAAATCCTGTATTATAAATAGTAAAGGATAATAATCAGTGGTAGATCTATAATACAGTGGATAATTGAAGGAAGATTGTAACATCTGGAATTGGGTGGTGATAAAAGGAAATTAAATATAAGAAGGGGGAAATGGCCAATACGAATAAAAAAGAGGAATTAAAGGAAGCTTTCGAGATACAAGAAGATCAGAGTAAGCAGGAGGAAATGCAAATTAGTCGTTATTTGGCAGAGGAAATTAGGAAAATTGGAATGGAAATAAAAACAGAAATAACAACAAAAATAAAAGAAGAATTAAAGGGATTAGGGGAGGAGATAAAATTAGATTTGCAAAAAGAGCTAAAAGGATTCAAAGAGATGATTAAGAAAATAACTGAGGATGCAAAGGAATTGGATAACTAAATGACAGAAATCAAAGACCGGACAGGAGAAGTAGAAAAAAGAGCAAGTAAGAAAGAATATAAACAACAACAGGAGGAATATTATAAAGCAAATATAGAATTATGGCTACAAAAGAAAACATTAAAGTTAAGAGGTCTGAGTGAACAAATAAATGAAAATTTAGTCACAAGAATAATCCCTCCTCTTGCTGATTATATTGAATGGAGAGGAGAACAACTGGACTTAGAAATAGGCAGTATATATAGAGTAGATACATGGATAGCAAGAAATCGTAAATTACCAAGAGATATTACAATCTCTTTTATTAGAGAGAGAGTAAGAGATCTCATAATTGAAACGAGCTTTAATAAGAAACTAGAAATAGACGGCAAAGAGATTAAAATCTACAAAGCAATTCCTCAACAGATCTTGAAGAAAAGAAGGGAATATTCAATATTAACAGAATATTTAAGGGGAAAAGAGATAAAATACAAATGGGAAAGAATAGAAGGAATCTCCTTTACAATGCAAAAAGAGAGAATCATAATTAACTCAATGGAGAAAATGAAGACTTTTCTAGACAAACAGAAAGAAATGCAGGAAGAACGAGAAGAACAGAATAAAGGAATGGGGAAAGATAAAAGGGAAGAAGGAAATAAGGAGACAATAACAAAAATGGAGACAAGATCAAAAAAAGAATTTAGCAGAAGGAAGACAAAGGAAGGAAAAGGAAGCTCAGAAGAAGATATTGACAAACAAGCATCAGAAGAAGAAAGAGAAACAGAATCAGAGCAGGAGGAAGAGACAAAGTCAGCATTATCACAAGAAAAAGGACTTGAAACTAAAATGAAAATAAAAAGTATACAGAAGGAAAGAAGAAAGGGGGAAAAGACTAAAAAAATAAGGACAAGGTAGATAAAAGCAATTAGCTTTGTAATTGATGACAATACAACTAATTTCTTGGAATATAAATGGTTTAAATTCTAGAAATAAAAGGAGGAAAAATTTTATTATTTGAATAAATTGAAATTAGATTTTATTTGTTTACAAGAGAACCACATTAGAGAAAAAGATAAATTTGTATTGGAATGTAATTATTTGGGGGGAGTATTTGTAGCATGTAACAAAGAGAAAAAGAAGAAAGGAGTTGTGATTTATGTAAAAGCCAAAGGCCAAGCTAAGGAGATATTTGCTGATACAGAAGGGCATTATATTGCAATCGAAATACCACATGCAGAAGGGAAAATATTGTTAGTTAATATATATGCCCCTCAAGAAAATAAAGAGCAATTCTATATGAAATTACATCGAGAAATGATAGATTTGGATTATGAAAAAATAATAACAGGGGATTGGAACGGGGTGTGGGATCCAGAAATGGACAGGACTAATGAGAATTTTTAAAAAAAGAATAGAGGCAAACTGCCACAAAGAGCAGTTAAAATGATGGAAGACCTAAATTTAATTGAAATATGGAGAGCAATACATAACAAAGAAAGGGATTATACTTATTACTCAAATAGATTTAAGTCATAGTCTCGTATAGATTTAATATGTATTTCAAAACAGCTAATTAAAGAAACTTCTAAAATTGAGATATTACCTCAAATACTATCCGACCATAATGCAATTATAATGGAAATGAGAAGCTTAAAGAAAGAATTTAATTGGAAATTAAAAGATTATCTATTAAGTGATGAAGAATTAGCAAAGAAAATAAAACAAGAATTAAAATTATACTTTAAGGAGAACACAAATCATGAGACAGCATCTCATATAATTTGGGATGCTAGTAAAGCAGTTATTAGGGGTCACTTTATACAACAAGAGGCTAGGAAAAAAAGATTAGAACAACAAAAAGAGAATGAAATAATAGAACAAATAAAAAAAGAATTAGAATTAAAAAATATCCCAAAAATAAGAAAGTAGAGCAAGAACTTAGAATATTAAGA
>CM034701.1:228140142-228151553 GCA_020142125.1 Phrynosoma platyrhinos | reverse complement strand
ACCTATGGATGCCGGCCATGAAAGCCTACGACTTCACAATAATAATAAATAATAATAAAATTTATTTGTACCCCACCCCTCTGAGAACAAGCAGGTGGATATGTACAAAGATTGCAGAGATTTGCTTCTTTCTTCATGCTGCAGCTCTTAATGCTTATGCTTGGCCATTGGGACACACTAAATACTGTTCAGCATTTCAAATAAGTAACCTACAGTTCCAGCCAAATTTCTTTTGGTATCCACCAAGGAGAGTAAAGCAGCTGAGGAACAAATTTGAAGAGTTCTGGACAGTGACCACAAGGAGAGCAAAAGAGATTTAGGAAGCCCAGTGGCTCAAGTGGTTAAGATGCTGACTCTGTTGGTGGCAAGATTGGCACGTTGGCAGTTCGAGGCCTGGGTGCTGCATGATGGGGTAAGCTCCTGTCACTAGTCCCAGCTTCTGCCAACCTAGCAGTTCGAAAGCATGTAAATGCAAGTATATAAATAGGTACCACTTTGGTGGGAAGATAAACAGCATTCTGTGCACAACTTGCATGGGTCTTAACTGTGTAAATATTTTCCTGATCACAGCCAAGACCTGAGCTTCCAGACTCAGAGTTGAATCCAGAAGGACATGGAAATTACAAACCTGAGATTTAAGAGGAAGTGTAGTTCTATCCAGTGCAGGCTGAATCACTGTTCTCTAATCTGATTTTGGGGTGATCAGAAGCACCTCTGTCTTGTTTGGATTAAGTTTTAATTTGTTCTTCCTCACAGAACCCATTACTTATGGCAGACATGTTCAGAGCCAAAGCAGCATCCTTAGATTGAGGTGAACAGGAATATTAGAATTGGGTATCGTCTACATAGGGGATGCAGTGGCTCAAGTGGTTAAGATGCTGACTCTGTTGATTGCAAGATTGGCAAGTTGGCAGTTTGAAGCCCAGGTACTGCATGATGGGGTGAGCTCCTGTCACTGGTTCCAGCTTCTGTCAATCTAGCAGTACAAAAGCATGCAAATGCAAGTAGATAAATAGGTACCACTTTGGTGGGAAGGTAAACAGCATTCTATGCAAACATGCTGGCCACATGATCACAGAGTAGTCTCTGACAACGTTTGCTCTTCAGCTTAGTAATGGAGATGAGCACTGCCTATGGTCAGAAACAACTTGACAACCTTGTCAATGGGGAATACCTTTACCTTTAACCTTTAACCTCCCTAGGCACAAAAAACCTCCATGATACATTGGTCCTGGTGTGAGATTCTCCAGTTTGAGTCTCCTGAGGGATTCTATAGGAAAATGTTTTGTGATGTGATGTTGGAAAATGTAACTTGTGTGAAAATGTCTAGATGTGGGAAAATGACAATAGGTCACTTCTATAACTAGCTGAGAAAGTTGCCTGGAGCTGGAATACAAAATAATAATGTAGGAGGTAGTCAAGTTCAGGATGTGTCTGGGAAAACAAAGACAAGATGTAAACATATTAGATCATCATGTTTGCTGGGAACTACTGATCATGTGACACAGGACACAGGAAGGATTCACGAGAAGAGGCTGGGTTTTGAGACTGCATGGAAAATGTCTATAAATAATCTTAGGACACAGCATGTGTGTTCTGTTCTCTCTCTCTTTGTTCTTTGTTTTCTGTATTCTACAACTACACGAGAGTGTAAATAGTTTTCTTTGTTAATACTGCCACTGAAGAATTAAAGCCTCTTTGGAGTTAGTTGCTGTCTACAGCTTGTTTCTAGGAGCTGCGTGATCACATTCTACAGCAAGAAACAGCTTCAAGACAGTCAGCTTGCAGATTCTCCTGCAGAGCAGAGGAGCAAGCTTCCAGGTGTTTGATCTGCGTACTCAGTCTGCAATAACAAAGGTTTATGGACCCAGGCTGCTTCATCTGTGCTGCAGAAGTCAGAAGTTCAACAGGTTGTGAGTAAGAGGCACTAATTCTGTTACTGGGCAGGTTTTTTTTTTAAGATCCTCCCTAAGCTGTCTGTGCTGGAAAGGCAACAGTGTTAAAATTAATGGATAATGCTTTGTTTCTTAACACAACAGACAGTGGAGGTTGGGAAAGCAGCCAGGACTCTTGAGTGTTAAGTGTGAATTTTCCCAAATTGGATGAAATGAACTATAATACCTGGAGCATATATGCTGAGCCTTTGTTAGTGAGAGAGAACTTGTGGAGCATGGTTCAGACTGGTGTTCCTGCTGGGGCTGCAGCAGCAATTCAGGACAATGATAAAAATCAAAAGTTTCTATCTTGTTGACTATTTCTCCATCTCAAATAACTTATGTCACAGACAAAACAACTGCAAAGGAGGTCTGGGATACTCTTAAAGACATTCATCAATCCAGCACAGCTTTGTCAAAGATGATTTGGTGCAGGCAACTTTATGCATGCAAGATGCATCATGGTCAGTCTCCTGAGAAGCATCTGGAAATCATCCAAGACTTGTTTAATCAAGTCCAGATGAGAGGTGTTCAACTCACAAGGGAACAAAAAGCATATATTTTGCTGGGGAGTCTCTCAAGGGACTATGAACATGTGCTGTATGGTCTTCAGGGAGTTCTTGAGGCACAAATTAAAATGGAACTGGTAGCTTTCAGAGTTTTGGAAGAAAGCCAGCATCGTTGGTTCAAGGCAGGACTTCAAAGTTGTGCCTAGGTCCACGCATACACCAGAGGGAGCTTCCGGGGAGCTGCAACCAGAGAAAGCAGCTGTGTCCAGGTAGAGAAAGTGTTTTTATTGTGGGAAACCTGGTCATCTGAAGAAGGACTGCAGAAAATTTGAAGTAGCCAAGCACAAACAACAGCCCAAAGACTCTGAGATTAGGGGGGTGTTGTGACTGTGGCAAAAGGCAGTGACTGTGTGACTGACCAAGAAGACAAGCCCAATTCAGACTGGATTCTTGATTCAGGATCCACAGGAAATATGGTAAACACTCCAAAGCTCCTGAAAAGTAAGAAACCTCCCAATGTGGCTTCAGTATCTTTTCCTGTAACAAAATGCAGCAAACACACAACAAAACAACCTTTTGAATATATCCATGCAGATTTATTGGGGCCTTTCTAAAAAAGCCTGGAAAACAACAAATATTTTATGGTAATTGTGGATCATTTTATCAGGTACTCTTATGTGATGCTCTTGAAAGAAAAGAGTGAAGCAGCAGAATGTTTCAAAGACTGGGTTAACATGATTGAAAGGAAGTTTGAATATAAAGTGGGGTCTTTGGTCACAGACAGGGGTGGAGAATTCTTGTCAAATTGTTTGAAAAATTGGTTGAGAAAGAAGGGAATTCGTCATAACACCACAAACCCTGAAGTTCCACAGGAGGATGGTTTGGCAGAAAGACAAATAAGTGTCTTAAAGCAAATAAAAGACTGCATGATGTTAGATGCAGAAGCATCTGAGCAGTTGAGGGGGAGGCCATTCTGACAGCAAATCACCTTGCAAATCATGTTTGGAATTCTGCTGTAAAGAAAAACCCATTTCATATTCTTTATGGCAGACCACCTAACTTGAAATATTTGGGCAATATTCAAATGTGTATGTACCTGCCAGTTTCAGAAAGAAGGGTGAGCCTAAATGACACAGGTTGGTGTTTGTGGGATATTCTGGAAATAGCGATAATTTCATCTTGGTCATGGGGAGCTCTTGCTATCCAGAAGTGCCAACTTTGAAAAGCATTCAGGTTGGGAAAAGCTGCATTCCAACAAAGAAGTTTTTCTTAGATTGGGACAAAAGGACATGAGTACTAGAAATGGAGGGGTGGTAAAACAAGAAACAACATCATTAGACAGTGTGCCTAGTACTTCAGAACAGCCTATCACAGACACAACCAACACTTCAGTTACCAAACACAACTAGAAAGTTTGAGACAAAGAGAAAAAGAGATACAGAGGTTCAGACGAGTTCTGACACTGAGGATGAAAGAGGTAGAACAAAGGTAATCCTACCAAGGAGGACTCAGAGAGTAAGAAAGTCTTCAGAACATTTTGTAGTGCAGAGTGCAAGAGCCTGTACGGTGGTGGCTGATGAGCCTGAGAGTTTTAAGGATTTGCAGAGTTATCCTGAGGAGGAGAAGGAGAAGTGGTTTTCTGCTTTGGATCAAGAGTACATGTCATTGGTAGATAAGGAAGTTTTTGAGATTGTTGAGAGACCTAAGGATCACAAGGTTATAAGTTGTAGATGGGTTATCAAAGGAAAGAGATGTCTGATGATACCCATAGATATAAGGCCAGGTTGGTGGCAAAAGGTTTTGCACAGAAAAAGTTTGAGAATTTTGACAGCCTGAGGTTGGTTTTGGCATTAGCAGCAAGGAAGGGTCAAGTGGTAAAACATTTTGATTTTGAAACTGCTTATTTGAATGCTAATCTTGAGGAAGAAGTGTTCATGGAACAACCTTTGAGTTTGGAACAAGATGGTGATAAGAGAGTGTACAAGTTGAGAAAGGCTTTGTATGGTTTAAAACAGAGTGCCTGAAGTTGGAATCTTTGCATTCAGGAGGAACTGGTGAAACTAGGGTACAAACACAGCATTGCTGATGCGTGTGTTTACACCAAGGGAGATGTGATGTTGGTGATTCATGTTGATGACTTGTGTGTCAAAGCAAAGCCAGAATAGGACACTCAGGCAGTACAGAGAGAATTGGCCAAAAAAATTGTGATTAAGGATTTAGGATGTTTGAAGAATTACCTAGGAAATGAGGTAGAGTGGACTGAGGATGGAAGACGTTTGCTGAGTCAACAGAAGATGATAGAAAGGTTGATTGAGAAATGTGGACTGCAAAGTGCCACAGTAGTGAAAAGTCCTATGACCCCTGGTTATGCCAGTAGTGAGTCAACAAAGGAGTTTGACAATCCAGAATTGTTTAGAAGCATTGTTGGAAGCTTGATGTTTATTGCAAACAACACAAGGCCAGATATTTCATTTGCAGTGGGAGTGCTTAGCTGGAAGGTGAGCAATCCAAAAGTTGAGTACTGGACTGCAGTGAAACATGTGTTAAGGTATCTGAAAGGTAGCAAAGACAGAAAGCTTGTGATACAAGGCAGCATGGTTCAGCTTGATTGTTATGTGGACAGTTTGTTTGCTTCAGAGCTACATGACAGCAAATCAGTGAGTGGTTTATTGATAAAGTTTGGAGAAAGTCCAATACTTTGGTGCAGCAGGAAGCAAAACTGCGTAGCTTTGAGTACAACTCAGCCTGAGTTTGCAGTACTGTCAGAAATTGTTGCAGAAGTACAATGGATAAAATAATTACTTGAGAATTTAGATGAAAAATGCACTGAGACTACTGTGGTTCATGAGGATTCACAATCATGCATTGCAATGTCAGAAGCTGATAATTTGAAGTGCAAAACGAAATACATAGGTGTGAGGTATCAGGATGATGGAGAAATGATCCAGAACAAGATTGTGCATCTGGAATACAAGGGACAATATAGCTGATGTTTTTCCAAAAGCATTGTCATTTGGAAAACTTGAACAGCTATCACAACTGGTGGGAATGGCACCTTAAATGCACAATTCTAGCTGAAGTGCAGAATCAAGGGAATGACAAAAATACGTAATACCAACAAACAATATAACACACATCTATACATTTGGAGAGGAATGTTGGAAAATGTAACTTGTGTGAAAATGTTTAGATGTGGGAAAATGACAATAGGTCACATTATTATTATTATTATTATTATTATTATTATTATTATTAATCATCTAGCCCCTTTGGGATCAATCGGGGTGGCTATCAACAATAAAATACACATACAACAATAAAATCATATTCTATAGCTAGCTGTGAATTCTATAGCTAGCTGAGAAAGTTGCCTGGAGCTGGAATACAAAATAACAATGTAGGTGTTCCAGGTGTTTGATCTGCATACTCAATCTGCAATAATATGTGATTCATCATGTCAGCAGCAGTTTACACAATCACTTTTCCTCAGTTGTGTGCAAACATGAGAGCAAAATTGAAGTTTGTTATTGGAGAGATTGAGAGCATATCTATTCAAGCTTTTATACAACTGAAATGAATTCTTCTAGATTACAGCTTCATCATGCTGTGCTGTTGAATATTGCAAGGGAGAGGGACACAAGGCAAATATCTGTGGCACCTACTACCAGAATTGACAAAAAATAGACAAAGCTTACCAAAGGGCCTCTACAGATGTTTTTAACTTGTGTATTTTAATTGATGTAACCCGCCCCGATTGCTCCGCAGAGGGGCGGGCTATAAATAAAAATTATTATTATTATTATTATTATTATTATTATTATTATTATTATAGGGATGGGGAAGGGCAGCTGCATGCCAGCCACCTCAACCCCTCCCTGAAAACGTCCTGATGCCACACAGCCTTTTGACATCAGGACATCCTTCTGGTGCAACTTTTTGATGTGCTGTGCTGGAAGGGGCGCTAAAGAGCTGTGCGCCAGCTCTTAGGGCACCCTTTTTGCAGGCTCTGAAAGGAATGGCATTTTGCTGCTCCTTTCCGAAGTGACAAAAGGGGGGATCAGGGCCAGGCGTCTGACAGCTTTGGCCTCGATCCTCCACTTCCTGGGGTGGCCCAGGGCTGCCCATCTGCATCCCCCCTAAATCACCCTTACAATATGGTTTCATCATATTTATTAGGAAGATAATTTTCATCCTTTGTGGAATAAAGACCTTTCTACAGTCAAGCATGGGACAACCAGGCTCAATCACATGGCTGTTCTACATGGACATAAAGAGATCAGATTTGAGATGGATATGAACATTATAGCTAATGAGTTCATCTAGGCAGCACCAATGAGAAGAAATACATTCAATGTGGAAGAATCCTAGAAGTACATATCCTGAATGTATTTCTTCTGCTTTGTGCTTTGTTGCTCTCTCTGGGTAGTTATAATAAATTGATTTAAATTCATAAACAGGGTTTGTTGCTTTTCATCTTGGGCTTCAACTTGGGCATGGGCCTTTGGCTGGTGGGGTTGTCAAGACCATGTAGCACCTTGGTCTGGAAAATAACATGGATGTGGCCACTGAAAGGAACTGGAGCAACGGTAACAGGGTTACTACATTTCGGGTGGTAAGTGTATGAGGTGGCATTTGGAGAGCTGTGCATCGTGGGAGGCCTGGTGCCACATGCACAGTGGATGGGCTGAGCCAGGTGTCCATCATGGGAGGTCTGATGCAATGGGCACTGGGAATGGAACCAGCCAGGTTTAATTGGTGCTTGAGTGTCACATGTTACCTGGAGGACCACATAGAGGGTTAGTCTCTGTTGTTGGATAGTTGTGGTTGGTGGTTGGCAAAGCACTTTGTTAGTTTGTATAGCTGTGAGTATTCAAGATGGACATCTGGTACTCTGTGTGTCTTTGTAAATATTTGCAACAAAGATTAAAGCCCTTACTGAGTGAAGTCTCACTGTCCAGCTATTCCTTTCAAGAAGCTGAAAGCAGCAGCTGTATGTAGGAGGATATTTTGGGTGCCGTCTGGAGGAAGATTCTTCACAGAACACTATCTTATGGGTGTTCCTGCCTACATGCTTCAACTCTGTATGTGTGTATGCTAGATTTTACCTGTCTGCATACCCCAACAGGGGTAGTATATAAAGAGTCACAATATTAAAATTAAAATGTAATGTTTTTGTTGAGTATTATTTTAATGTGGCTTTGAGCACTATGATCTATTGATGAAAGATGGTTTCTAGAACTAGAAATAGAAATATATGCATACATAAATGAAAACAAATAAGCATAGCTCCCTTACACTGGTTTAGCCCTCCCTGAGAAAATCTATGCCCCTGGGACTTGATGGGCACAAAACAGTTCTGGAGGTGCATGGCATTTGCAGGCAACACTTTGCCTACCCTTGATCTACCCTTTGGATGGTGGGGTTGTCAAGACCATGTAGTGTAGCCTGCAAACGCCATGCACCCCAGAACTGTTTTGTGTCCACTGGGTCTCCCAGGGGTCAAAAAATTGTCCCCAAATGCCCTCTAGTGTGCATGAAACACTTTTGCTGTATGTGGGGCATTTAAAGCTCAGGGGAAGCCCTTTTTTAAAAGTAAACAGGGAGAGATTTAAAGCTCAGGAGAAGCCCTTTTAAAAAAGTAAACAGGAAGAGATTTCCAATTACTTCCTGTTGGTAAAAAAAAAAGACCTTTTTTTAAAATGCCTAGAGGAAGTGAGAAACAGGGTCATTTTGTTTAATTTTTTTGTGGGAGTGGTAGGGAAGTGCAACCCCCCGCCCTCTAGATTTCCATAGTTACCCACCTCTACTATAGACAAACAACCAACAGAAGGTCTGTTTTCCTGCTTCTACTTGGGAGAGCTTGGGCAGCATATACCAGCATTCTACATTATTCCCAAGCATTCATATTAGATACTGGTTTCAATCCTATTAATAGTCCCAACTAGAAGACATCTGTGGAATCAGCTGTTGAATAGTTGAACACTTATAAATCCCATTGATTTAACAGGTCTATTCTAATTGGGGCTACCAAAAGGATTCAAGCCTATGATTACAATATCGATGGCTGCTGGCATAAGAATGTAGAATGGCATCTTCACCTTGCTCCTCTCCTACTGGGAGGTTAGTCATCATCATGGCTATTCTGTCTCTGGCTGTGGCAACTCTAAATGATGATCTTGTATGGCATCCAACCATTCTAAGGGATTTTTCAGCCAAAATACTCTTCTCACTTGTTTTCTCATTTATTTTGTTTGGAACAATCATCTGTAACAGTCTGTATTTTTCATTTCTCGTTATATGACAAAAATATTCTAGCTTCTTGCATTTTGTGTTGTAGGACTTCTTAAGCTATTCTTTCTCCTTAATACATCCTCATTGTTTGGTTTTCTCCATAACTATAAATACTGTATAGTTGTTTACAGCTGCTTGAAATGAACAACACAAGAGGAAAGGTAAGATTAACCTAGCCTTTCCCAATGTTATTATTTTTATTTGATTTTATTTATACCACAACTTTTTCCCAATATCCAGCCCAATGTAGTTTATGACAGAGATTAAAGCAAAGTACAGCTTTAAAAGACCCCTTTATAATAAAAAGTTTAAAGCAATTGAGTAAACTATTGCAATAAAAATGTTAACAATTTAAAAGCATTTCAAACATAATAGTAAGAAGTACAGTGTTCACATTTTAAAAGAGCCTTCTACAACAATCAGTTAAAAGCCAAATATCTTAATTAAAGTCACCTTTTAATTAAAGGTGACTTTAATTAAGATTTGTTCTAATATATATATATATATAATAAGGGTATTCATTTGGTTACAAATTAATGTCAAAATTAGGTAAACAATCATACAGGAAGCTATGTTAAAATTTAAGTGAAAGTATGAAGAAGAATTAGAAGAAAGGAAGATGTGTTAGTAGTTGTTTTTGTAATTGATTTTGTTTGTTGGAGTATGTATGTATGTATAAATGCAATTTTATATATGTTTTGTGTAACAAATAAATTTATTTTTTTTAAAAAAAGCCAAATATCTGTCTAAATAGGAAAGATTTTGTCTTCCAGTGGATGGTGAGCAAAGAAAGGGTCAGCCTGCCTCTCCATGGAAGCAAACTTCACAGCTTGGGAACAGCTACCAAGAAGGGCCCTCTCACATGTCCTCATCAAATATACCTATGATAAAGATGGGAGCCAGAGAATACCCTCCTTTAAGGATCTTAAAACTTGATGAGGCTTGTATAAGGCCACATTTGGCAACAAGTCTGATCTGCTCATTAGAAAACAGTACCAGATTCTGGTTCTTAACTTGACCAAGCCTGATTGCAGAAATCCCCTTAAGTGACTGTAGCACAGTTCTTGTCTCCAAAGAGTAAACCTGTTCTCAGATAAGATCAAAATATATTTAGACATTTATATCCTGAAAGAAATTACAAGTATAAATGAACATTTCTTGAGTGTACCCAGAGGGACTGAATTTGATTGATGGATTTTCAGGAAATAAATAAATAAATAAACAAGAGGAAATCTAACAAGAATTGGACACACAGAGAAGTACATTGGATGCTGACTAATTTGTCCATCCATAATATCAGCTGCTTCCCCTCTGTTATTCAAATTATCAACAAAGACTTCATGTATCATATGTACAGGAATTAAATTTATCATTAAAGTTGTGAGTACCTCACCAATAGAGCTATATATGGTGGCCCAACTCCACTGTTGCATACTTACTCTGGCCATGGTGTCGAATGCTATTGAAGAGACAAATTAAAATAGCCTATGCATTTATTTATTTATTTGTTTTAGTATGAAACCTGTTTTGGGGAGAGGGTGTTTTGTTTTTGTTTGTTTGTTGCTATTGCTGCTGACAAATAAAAGGTTGTTTGTTTGTTTTTTTACTCTTGTGCAGAAGGAGTGGTGATGGGGTTTTCTTGGGGAACCTTATTTAAAGGAAGTTTGCCTTACCTTCCTCTGAAGCTGATAGTGTGTGTCTTGACCAAGGGCACCCAATAGATTCCATCACTGAGTGGGAATTCGAACCCTACTCTTCCAGAGTCCCAGTCCAACACTCAAACTCCTACACAAGCTGGCTGGACTTCAACAGGTAAGTGGTGGGTGTGAATGTAGCATCAACAGGGTGATGGGACTGCCTCAGTTTAGTGGCAGATGCTAGGTAGTGGGATGGAACAACTATGTCATAATTATTTTTAATTATTTTAATTTTAATTGTAAAGTTTTAAGAGTTTTTATCTTGTAAGCCACACTGAGTCCCTTTCTGGTGAAAGGCAGCATAAAAATGAAATTAATTAATTAATTAATAAAAATCAGTATGACCTGTCCTAAACTTCCAGAGAGCCAGCATGGCATAGTTGTCTGAACATTGGACTGTGACTCTGGAGATCAGAGTTTGATTCTCACTTGGCCATGAAACCCATTGGGTGGCCTTGGGCAAGTCACATTCTCTCAGTCTCAGGGGAAGGCAGCAACAAACCTCCTCTGAACAATACAAACTCCCTAAGCTAGCCTGCTGCTTCTCCATCACTGATGTTGGTTTAAAATCCAACTTCCAATCTAGTTTTTCATGCTTCTATACATGAAATGGATGAGAGGGCATCACCTTCTCCACCTCAAGTAGCAAAATGTTTTGGAAGAACCCTTGTAAGCAGTTCAAAATCATATGAGGAGTCCCACTTTGTCCAAAGCTTCAGAGGTTAAAGCTAGGAATCTGGATTCAGCCCTGGAGAAAATTGGCTATTACTTTAGCAGGGGAAGAGCAGAATGAAACTTTTGAACATCAGCTGACTCTCCTGAAGCATATTTCAAAGGCAGATCTATATAGAGTAAACTGCAATATTCATCTCTGGAAGTTACAGAAGTAACCTAATAATACTAGTGTCCTGTCTAGAAGAAGGAAATGCCTTTGAGTTAGATCAGGGGTAGGCAACCTTTCCCCTTTAAGGGCCGAGGGA
>CM034701.1:228112201-228140042 GCA_020142125.1 Phrynosoma platyrhinos | reverse complement strand
TTTTTTTTTTTGGTAGACCAAACCAGATGCCAAAAAATAAACTTGTATTTTTCTCATAGACCTTTCATAAAAACAGAAATTATCACACTGGGAATGAGATGTGAATGTGATTTTCATTATCTCAGCCAGACCTTGAGATACCTTGAAGAAATCAGGAAGTGGAAGCAGACTGCTCATGGTGAAGATATTTATTTACAAGTGATAAGGAGATGCTATTTATAGAAGCAGGAACAGAACAGAGTTCCAGGATGGAAGGACACACTCTCTTCCTCCTCAGTAGTTCACAGCCGCACAGAGCTAAACTGGAACTCACTGAATACTCACTGACAAACTGCAGCTGCATTCTCCACAACTCTTGTCAATAACCTACTCTTCAGTCATCCACAATTAGTCACAGGTGTATATACATGGCTGATGAAACTCTCCAGTACATGGCATAATACATTACATCATATTGCTGAGTTATACATAGTCATAGATGCAGTGCTCACTACACATTTAAGTGTCTGGCCACCTCAATGACATTTATCACCAGATGTCCTGACCTTGTCACACATAGCACACAAACATCATGACTGTGCAGTTCTTCAGATCTTAATTTTACCTTACAAAATGCTGACAGAAAGGTATGCATCATATAATATATGAATGTGCACAGGATGTTAATTTTACACAGAAACACATGGCTAAGTTAACTGAAATCAATGTTTTCATTTTGTATTTAGGTAAAGCACAAACTTATTCATAGTTCATTCCTGATTGTCAACCCTGCATTTCTACCTGTTCCTTAATGGTAATATGAAAACTTGGCAACATTATGATGATGCCATGTACTCTTTTATACATGTGAATGGAGCTACTATCCAAAAGAAGTCACAATACAAGCCCTTACTTGTGTAACTTACTTGTAAACTTGGGTCAGGAAAGAGATTAAGGCAAAGACAAGGAATCGTAATGGGCAAGATCACAGGGGTCTGATGCCAATGATATCAGTTCAGCAAGCATTCACACCTCCCTTCATCGGAGACCTTTATCAGAGAATGGTTCAATCTGTGGACACATCATCAACCAACCTAGACTTGAAAGTTGTGAAAATGGTCTCTTGATGGATTGCAGAGCAGCATTACAATTTACAGCTTTCATTATAATCCACAAGTGTGGAAAGAGGGAATGACATTAATATTGAACCTAAAAGCAAAACATTAATGGATGATCCCATTGATGGTCCCATTAATTGATGGTCCTATTGCAAAGAGAGAAAGACATTTCCCATGTCGAATAGTGAGATGTGAGAACTATCAGCATGTACATTTGACCCCACCAACTGGAAGAATAAGTCACCAAGAGGGCAGACATATACTGAAAATGTACACATTCAATTCATGTGCAAGTTATTAAAATCAGATCAAGCAAAATGTTTGATGAATGAAGTAGATAGAACTACTCCTGAACATACAGACAGGTATTTATTTTGGAGATATCATTAGATTCTCTCAGTTTAAGAATTCATATAGATTACTTAACTGTAAAACAGATTTACTACACAAATGTAGATGCAGACCAGATGCAGATAAAAGGAGTGGTCTAGGGAGGTCATCATTTCCACCAACAGTCATCTACGTGAAACTTACTGTAGAAATGTTGTGGGTATAAAATGGGTTTTCATCCCTGTATCACAATAAAAATTTCCAGTAGGTGGAAGATTCCAGGGCAAAAAACACCCCAAAACAAAGATTGCTATGACATCTTAAAGGCAAACACATTTACTGTAGCTAAATGTTTGTGAGCCAGAGGCCACTTCCTCAAATATATGAATGTGTGGCAGTAAAAGTGCATGCTTATTTTTGACTCATTTGTTACCATCAGTCTGATGAGGTGGCAGCCTTGGTTTGTAATTCGACCAGTAGCTAGAAATCTGTTCAAAGATGAGACACACACAACATGCAGTCACACCCACTTGGAACAAGGTTTTTTATCATCTCCTATTTGGGTTTTGGCTTTGACTTTCATTGCACTAAAACTACTAAGCCTAGAACAATGGGTGTGCCTTGTTGACCACTTGTCCACATAACATTAATCAGTGTTGATCTTGTCTTTCCATAGGAATTTGAGCCACTCTCATGGCAAATTTTTAGCTGGAAACTTTTACTAAAATTTGGATTCAACTTACAAACCAGAACAAGTTTAGTGGCTTACAGTGCAATCCTACATTCCAAAGGCATGGGTTTCTACACTTTAGGATTCAGTTGAAAGTCCTTGTACCTTGGATATGTGCTGTTACCAGAGTCTTAATACTGACATTTCACCAGGGATATGATCACTTAGAATCTTTGCATTACTGTCAGAACTGATCAACAGAAAACCAAGCACACATGTAGTGCATCTTAGACTGGTATTGTATTGTAAACCACTCACCTCCTACTCCCAGTGGTAAGCACTGGTTCTTTGTTGTCCCCACATTTAGAGGACTTTTAGTAAGACAGGCTAAGTTAAAGAGAGCACTATTATCCATTCCTTTAGGAAAGAGGTTTATTTTATGAAGCTGGCAAATAGCTTGATGAAAAAGTAACAGCCCATTTTCCCCAAATTAATACCTAATTATTTATTTTCCATTTCCTTCAGTACAGTCATGCTTCATTAGGATGAAAACTTTGCTTTTATCACTCTCTTCCAAATTATAGCCTCAGCAAAGCCTCAGCAAGGGAACCTTGCCACTTGCCATTGTAGTAGGTAATTTGCTTGAAGTTTTCTACCTCTGAATATCATGATAGTCCACAAATATCACATACTAATTCCTTTAAATAATATTTGTTGCAAAGTGACAACAGGTAGGGTAAAAATACTTTGAGTTTTACCTTCACAGATTCAGCCTTTGAAGAGTCAAGAAAGTAGCTGGAATTCTATCTTTGGAAGGCTGACATTCTTCATTATTGTGATTGATGTAGTCCTTGCATGTATACAGTTTGCTAACTGACATGAAAAACATTTAAAACCAAGGCTGGAAAGAATATATGTCTGCCAAGAGGGCATGCTGACACTTCTTCCACTAACTGCAAATCCTTTAAGATTTCAGTAGTGGCCAACATATTACAGGCATAATGAGGATCATCCACTCAAAGGTCTTGGTTGCCTATCATATAGTTTGGGTTTTTTTTACAACCAATATCCCAACCCAACATTTCAGCAAGTATGAGATCAGGCAAATAGAAACCATCAAGCCTTATGTATTCAAGAACCTGCTTTGATGCAATACACTGTACAATTATTATTATTATTTTAAAAAAAGAAGGCATTTCACACTGAGTCTACATATGACACATAAGACAAGCAGCACCTAAGTCTAAATCAGGGGTAGGCAACCTAAGGCCTGGGGGCTGGATGCGCCCCCCTGAGGCCTTTGGACCGGCCCCAGGCCAGTCCTGCCGCCGCTGCCACCCCCCGCCACCTCTGCTGCCCGCCATGATGATATTGATTATTGTTGTTATTACTTGTTCTTGAGGTTTTCTTGGCAAAATCTCCACAGGGATTTTGCCATGGCTTTTCTGGGGCTGAGAGAGTGTGCATGCATATTTTTTAAAATTTTTTAATTTTAAAAAAATATTTATTTATTTATTTATTTATGGTGCTTCGGCCCCCCAATTGTCTGAGGGACAGCAACCTGGCCCCCGGCTCAAAATGGTTGCCTACCCCAGTCTAAATGAACAATGATGGAGACACCATGTTGTAAGCAGTCCAATTTGACACGCACATGTGTATATGTGTGTGGGTTGTTTGTTTGTTTGTTTGTTTGTTTGTTTCAAAAATGGTATTGGATATATGGGCAGGGAAAGACCTGCCCGAGTGAGATCACATAATCCTAGATGGACCAATGGTCTAACTCAGTCAGTACAAGACAGCTTAATCATACCCTATTATTAGGCAGAGTGAGGCAACTACCACAACTAGTAGGTGCCAGAGGTGTCCACTGAGTAACCTGGGCATTATATTTATTTATATCCTACTTTTCCCCAAAAATTGGGAATCAAAATGGCTTACAATTTAAAAGCTCAATACAATTAAAAATGTGCAAAAGTGCCCATTAAAACAGAATTAAACTATTACAGTGTTAAAACTGACCACTTGTTTTAAAAAAGTAGAATACAATTTGAAAAGATAAAATCACTTAACAACTATACACTTTAAAACAGTGCAACATCACCAGGATGTTCTTTTGAAACTTTCTGTTGTAGATAGGACTCAAGTCTAAACACAAAATTTGTGTTTTTCATATGCACCTTATACACATAACCTGAAGGTAATTTTATACCTAATACATTTTAATAATTTTGTTCATGAAACAAAATGTGTGGACAGAAAGCAAAGGTATCCATCCACCCATGAAAAAAGATTTGGATTTTGGAGTATTTCAGATTTTGGAATTCCAGATAAGGGAGACTCAACCTGTACAATGAAAACAATACAGTCTTGTGTTAAAAGTCATTTCTTTACAAAACTTCAGTTCTAAAAGCCTGCTGGAATAAGAAAGTCTTTGCCTGTAAATGGAAGGACACAGGGGAGGTCAACTTTCTGGTCTCCCTAAGAATAGATTTCAAGAACCTGAGGGCAACCATGGAGAAGATCTTGTATTGTATCCCTACCAGCCATCATTGTGAAAGTGATGGAAGTTAGACCAGGGCCTCACCTGAGGATCTTAGAGACCTGACAATTGTGTGATACAATAACAGATAAGTAGAATTATAAGGAACTACAGAGGACTGCAGGAGGTAAAATGAAATGACAAAGATTATACTGATGGAAATCTCTAGTGGCTCAAAGATACTGGCAGCACAGGTACACCTCTGGATACCAACCAGGATTGCCAAGTCAGGACTCTCCCAGGCCTTGAGATTTCAGCACAAAAATCTGTGATCTTGAAATGACCTCTTGTGATCTTACAAGGGATTGGGTTCTGATGATGTTACAAAGGGCATCTCCTGATACATGATACATTAAGCATCATTTACACCTACATAGAATATGCCTTTCAGTTTAAACAAACAAACAAACAAACAAACAAACATCAGGTCTAACAAATGAGGAAAAATATATACTCACTTTTCAAGGTAATGCTCTCATCCTGAGATTCATTCTCTTGAGAATTTTTTTAAAAAGGTCTAGGCTCTGAGAGTTAGGAACACTTGCACCAACCAACCATTAACACCACCATGATATCACCAATGCATTTGGGTTCCAAATTATAAGCAATTCTGTATATTTTCCCTATCTCTGAATACATCCATGACACTAATTTATATGCTCACAAACACTTCACCTATCTTAGATTACATACAGCTGTGTGCAAAGACTTTAGTTTGAATATGTTAGGTTTGGACTAGCTCTCTCATTTATTTTGAAAGTGGGGAATGTGAAATAATACTAGACTCTAGTTTTATTGTACAGTACATTAGACTTGTACATTTCCCTCAGCTCTAAATAACCAAGGACATTCCCAACTTTCTTGGACTAGGTAGCAAGACTTTTAGGCAGGCCTGAGCACCAGTATCTCTTATTTTACTACTGAGAAAGTTTTATCTGAAACAGGAACTCTGATTTTTAAGACTAGGAAAGTTTTTGTACTTGAAAACTGTTACCCTGGGGGAAGTCAGTAAGATTTACAACTAACCACAACAAGTTTGATTTCTCAAAAATCTGATTTGATTTCTCAAAAACAAAGCTGAAATTCAGTAAATTCAAAAATCAATATCAATTGAAGAGATTATCTCAGCTACAGATTATGGTAGGTAACCCTTTTTGCTCCATGAGCTGAATTTCAATTTAGTACTGATGTTAACAGTCTGCATTCCAGCAGTAGGCAGGTGTGGCCAAGTGTAAATCTGATTGACTTGCCCCAGGACAACAGCTTTCAGGTATGGACATGAATATTCAGGCTTTTCTGCATTTTAGCATGTTTATTTGCTTACAGCCAGAAGCAGAATTAGGGTATTTTTGTTTTGGTTTTGTTCTCTGTAGCAGATTACATCCCACTTGGCCTGTACCATTTTGAAGGACCATCTGATCTTTTGAGCCATGCACAAAGGAAACACTTGAGAACAATGAGCTTCTAGCACTGATCTGTGATGCTGAAGAGAGAGTAGGACAAGCATAGAGACAGCTACTTTGGTTAGGGCAACCTCCAAGGAAGTTATTATAGAATGACCAGAAACAGAACAAGTCTGTAAGGACGTTATCACACGGGGGCAAATCTGCTGGTTAATCCACACAAAATCCAGACCAAAACTGGATTACTGCCCCGTGTTTTCACATGACATTGCACAGAAACTGGACAGAAAGTGGACAGAAATGTGATCTTTTGTAATCCACTTGTCTGGAGGAAATACAAATACGTAATTATGGTAATTACGCATTTACCGTAATGTGATCGCCAAATGCGCATTGGGGAGCATTTCCCAGCTGTTGCCATGGTTCCAGTGAGCATTCCTCTATCTGCACATGTGCAAGAGGCTCATTTCTACTACATTTACAGGTTTTTTTCTCTTGTGTGTGGACGTTCAATGCAGTTACTGTAAATTCACAATTAAGGTAATGATGTTTGTGGAAACAAGGTTTATTTCCCGTTTATTTTCGGGATGCCTCATTTCCACTTTATTTTCAGTTTCTGAGCCACGTGTGATAATTTCCTAAGTTGCAAATGGGTATGTAAGACTAAAGAAGAAAAGACTAAAGAAGAAGAAGAAGAAAAAAGAAGAAAAATCTTTGTTTCTTTGTCGCTTTCTTTTTTTATTCTTTTTTCTTTTTTCCTTTCTCTTTCATGATCTATAAGACTGATGTTTATAAGTTTGTTGTGTAATGTATTGTATTTGTTTATTTCATTGTTTTCTTTTTAATCAATAAAATATTTTTAAAAATGGGTATGTAAGAATATGAAATCCATATGAAATGCTTTTCGATACACCCAAATGATCATTATTATAAGGTGATAAAAATCTAAACAGAAACTGTAAGATAACTTGCATTTGTTTCAAAGGTCAATGGATACTTTCCAGATGTATCCTCAGTGTGCTCCTGGTGTGTAGCTATGATAAGAAATTAAACTGAATGAAAGAAGGATCCATTTCTCTCCAACAATGAGTAGCAAGCATTATTTATTCAGACTCATATCATGTCATGTTTCCTTCAGACATTCTTTCTCAAAAATTAAAAATTCTATTGAGATTTTATTTAAGCAATATGTTTTTTTAAAAAAAATGAGATGTTTAGTTGTTGTGAAGACAAATATTTGGTAGTTGTTATAGTCAAGGTGGGAAATCTTTGTATGAGGTCAAATCTTATTGGACCTGACCTCCATGTGGTTTTCTTGTCTTGATTTTGTCAATGAGTAAAGGAGACTTTGGCTCTCCAGTTGTTTTTGACTATAAGACCCCCATGCCACATGCTGGGTGGGGCTTTTGGCAGTTGTAGGCACAAACATCTGAAAGAATGGAAAAAACAAAGGGGCTGAGATCCATAACACCCATCCCAATACTGTGACCTACTGCTTGCAACATGTGGAAACTGTAACTTGATTCCAGAACCAAATACGATAAACACTTCTCAATTTTTCAGTGGCTCCTTCCTACAACAGGGGTTTTAATACAGCTCAAGCCTATCTGTAAGATGGTATGCTAGCAAAGTGATGTGACATAATTGTTATGTCCTGTCAGCTCACTGCATTATGTTTTTAGTCTGGAAGTAGCTTCTGACCACTTGGAGAATATACAAGCCAGTTTCCACTTCATATCTATGTCTGTCACACTTGCCTTTCAAACCACCCCACCCTCTTTTTTAAAAAGACCTGTGCATCATCACTAGTAGGTAGCAATCTTTCCATAGCCCTTAGGATACACTAATTCATTTGACACCACCACCACTTCTTACATTAGTGAAATGTCTCAGCAGTTATTCTGTACCACAACATTACTATTTTCCTGAGATCAGTGTTGGAGAGTGAGTGTGGTCTGCTGCATCTCACAGCAAAAGCAAAGGCAGAAGAGGGCTAACAGAGTGGCCCACTGCTCTGTAAATGAAGAACTCTGTGCCCAATCCTATGCTTTACTGCCACTGTGTGGCAAAACAGGAGATTAGACTATGAACATCATGATATTTTCATACAGAAACAACAGAAGAATGATGCCACAACTAAATGTGAATGCAACCATACTTTCTGGTATAGTTGGTGCTACATTCTGCAATAATCTGAGTGGGCTCCTCTATTCCTTACACCCACATTGTTACCAAGCTAGGAGATTATCACATTTACGAATAATCCAACTGTTCCCCATTGGGATACAGTCACATTGTGGGTTGCTACTGGGTATTATCAGATGTAATTTGCTGCCACTGCCACTAAGCAATTCAAACCCAGCAGCATCCTGGGTCCCAAGTGCACTACCCTCAAGTTGACCTTGATTCACCATTAATAGTATGATTGTGTGCATCTACACTTGGGAAATGTAGACAATTCAGGAAGCAGAAAATAAACTATTATTTGCCATCATGAAGCTAGAAATGTGTACTAATTCAGCTAGCAAAACAAGAAAGAGAGAGAATAAATTCTGTCCTGTTTGGCATTTCTGTCTGGTTGATGCAGTGAATTTTAGTTTATATATTCATTTCCTAGGCAATCCCATGGTATGGAGTCTCATCCAATGTTTCACCAATTGACTTCTGCTAAGACACTCCCCATCCTCTCCTCCACCCTGAAACTGCCTCTGTAGCCCAAAAAAAATCTGTTCAAAAGAATCTTCCAAAACAGATTTGGAGTAGGGAGCTGTACAGGAAAGGGGTACCATTTTCTATATTGATGGCAATAATTAGATTCCAGTTATATATTGCACTGGGCTCTACCATCTTGAAAATAAACTAATACCACATGGGAAATGTTGCTCTTCTTAAGCTTTCCATGCTCTTTAGCTGTGGACAAAAACTAGTACTAAATGTCAATCAATTATGTTGTACTAATTTTACAGATTAAATCAACTGAAAGCTGCTAAGCAACAATTCTTGAGGAAAAGAGAACGTTACAGTGACTACACACCAAATCATAATCTTATTTTTTTTAAAAAAATGTCCATAAGATAACAGAAAGACTTCCATGATTGTGGTCACAGAAGCTTTTAATTCCATTTGCCCAGCAGCTCTTCCCAGATGGTTTGGCTATTTTGGTTTCCCATGCTCTAGCATCTCTATTTTTGATCTCCTGCCTCAAATCTTTTGTGGTTCAACCACATTTTCCTTCTCTCTTGATTTTTTGTTTTTAATGTTTTTGAATAAACTTATTCTGATCAACACATGAACATCACTTAAGCCAAGGAAAGAGACCTGCTGTAATAACACATCACAACAACAAACACACATGGATAAGAAGATGTGGTTTAACTAGTCAGGAAGAAGCTTGGGGTTGGAATGTTTAACAGATGGAAGGAATGGAGCCCAACCCAGGAATGAGCAAATGCTCCTCAAGCTGCACAAAGTGAAGTAGGAACACTAGGAGCCTGGTGATTTGCTTGATTAAAATAACCATCTGAATATAATTTCATGCTAAGCTTGGAAATGTTATTTTTTGGACCTCAGGTTCACCAAATCTCCAGACAGCATGGCCATGCTAGCTGGAGGATTCTGGGAGCTGCACTCCTAAGTAAATACATGTTTCAAGCTCTAATTTAATGAAGGATTTTAATAATGCATCAACAATTGTCATATTAATGCATCCATCATATCCTGCTGAGGTCCCACATTCTCACACCATTTCCATTCAATTCAGCTTATATTTCTTATGCTCATGGGCAGCTCATGTTTGAAATGTAGCAGAGTGGAACACAGGAGTAAGGAAGGAAGAAAATGATGAGAGTTTTTTTGTTGTTGTTAACTGCCTTCAAGTTACGGTAACCTCAACCTATGAGTGAGAGACTTCCAAGCTACCCTATTCTTAACCACCCTGCTCAAGTCTTATGTCTTCATGGCATTTCATATTTAATCTATCCATCCAGAATGTGGTCTTCCTCTTTTCTTATTGACCTTCACTTTACCAAGCATTATTGTCTTTTCTAATGTATCCTTTTTTCTCATGGCCAAAGTATGAGAAAAGTACAAGAAAAGTAGTCATTTTTGTTTCTGAAGTTTCTTCATGATTTATTTGCTCTAGGACCTATCAATTTGCCTTTTTAGCAGTCTACAGGATTTGTTGAACTCTTCTCCAGCATCTTATTTCAAGGTGATTTGATTTTCTTCCTATCAGTTTTTTCACAGCCCAGCTTTCACAACATACATAGAGATGGATAATACTGTTGCATGGACCATCCTCACTTTGGTGTTATTTTTACATTTCAGGATCTTGTCTAGTTCCATCATAGCTGCCATTCCAAGTCCAAATCTTCTTTTGATTTCTTGACTGCAATCTCCTCTCTGATTGATGACTGAGCTCAAGCATGGAAAATTTTGAACTATTTAAATCATCTACACTCATCCCTCCCCATCTTCGCAGGTCAAAGTGTGACCAGTTTGCCAAAGCTTTTGCAGGGTTTTTTCGATTTAAAACCCCATTTCTGCATGGGATTTCCCTCATGTAATAAAGTCCACAGAAAAGCTATGGGCAGATCTCCTGGGGATTTCCATGGGTCCATTGTTTGTGTCTGGAGTCTTTCTGGTAACATTTTAGATTACTTCTTCTAGTAGCAGGAGACCAGTAGTATAGATTATTCTTGACAAATATCTGCAAAACAAAATTAGCATAAAGGAAAACATCCAGTGATGAGATAAGAGGAAGCAATAAAGGGAATGGAAACTGGAGTGAACACATTTTTACATTATGTGCAACAGGGCATATATGTGGTCACTGAGAGGCCTTGAATACATGTTGTGCTTGTACACCTGCCAGAAAAGGCTTCATTTTTGCAAAGAAAATAGACAATGATTGTCAAATATTTCTAGTCTTATTTGTATTGCTATTGTTGCCCTTTGAATGCTGCCAAGAGCTGGTCATCTGCCTCCATTTTACTGTTCCCTATAAGTAAGGTGATAAACCAGGAATGGGCAACATGAGCCTATACGTTCCCCAACTTTGATGGGCTGGCACATTGCTGAATTTGTGTAGTGTATTGAAAATTGAACAGCAATTTTTGCAAAAATTGCAGTGAAAAAGACAGAAAACAAATTTTCATTTGAAAACAAGAGGTATGCATAAAATACCTTGTTTTAAAGAAGGATTGTACACTCAAAAGCATGCATGTATGATTGGGCTCTCCATTTCTTGTGACATGGTGGCATGTGGACGACCTCTGGAATGGCCAGGATGACCTCTGGAATGGCCTGCCGGATGAGATCCGTCATATTACTACTCTTGCTGCTTTCAAGAAAGCAGTAAAGACGGATCTCTTTCGGCAGGCCTTCCCGGAACCGCCATAGGAAATGGGTTTCTTACTTTGTCTGAGGTGTACAATCATTCAGCTGGTTTTTAACATAATGTTTCAATGGTCTGTTTGTTTGTTTTAACTTAACTCTTGGTTTAATCTTGTTTTAAGGGGTGGGTGGGCATATTTGGAGGGAGGGAATTGTGTTTTTAAATGTACTATTTTAAATTGCTGTAACCCGCCTCGATTGCCTAGCAGAGAGGCGGGCTAAAAATAAAATTTATTATTATTATTATTATTATTATTATTATTATTATTATTATTATGTGGACATAAATGGTGGGGAGAGAAAAAGAGAGATCTACAAAGAGCATGCAGAAGGGATTAACAGGAGGAGATGCAGGACAGAGGGGGGAAGCAGATGGAGGCGCTGGAGACGCCACCGGACGGAGCGCCGCCGGAGCGCAGCCTCCGCACCGCTGCGCTCTGGCGGCATCCCTGGAAGGAGCTCTAAATCAGCGCTCCTTCCACAAGACAGGGAAAGTGCGCCCTAAAAGCGTAGGGCACACTTTCCCTGACTTATCTGCCGCAGCGCATGCGGTCGCTGCAGCGGGAGGTTGTCCCCGGAGCGCCGGCCGTGCAGAGGGCCGGCGGCTCCGAGGACGACCTCAGGAAGAGGAAGGGGCGCCGCACGTGCAGCTGCCCCTCCTCTTCCTTGCCTCGAGGCCCAGAGTCTCCTGCATTCTTCTGGTTAGGTAGCCTAAATGATAAGGTTGGAAGGCGGGTGGGGTGGAATACATTGGAGTTCACCAGACAAAACACAGACGTTGAGCCTCTAATATAATTTCAATAGTTTTTGTGAGCCTGAAATCCTTGGAGGAGAAGTGAAAGCAAACATATAATTGACATCATATGCCATAGGTAAACATGATACTTAGAAAGCCTTGCCACCACTTTACAATGTGGTATTCACAAATATCGACACATCCTCAATGTGTTTGTTGTGCATCCCCTTCCAATTCCACTATGAAATAGTGAATAAAGCTGCCAAAATGTTAAAGAGATATTTACATTAGGCCTCAGAAGCCCACAATACTGGGCTATAGCAATGTCAGCACAAAAATGATATTCAAGCCAGAAAGAATGACCAAAGACAAATCTGTTCCAATTCCACAATGGACCACAGAAAGTGCTATTTACACAAAAAAGATATCATGCCAACAAGTACACTTTAAGATATCACATCCAGGAATCCTTCTGTGGGTAGAGATGATCCAGCAGCAAGCCACTATGAGTATAACAATCATGTCATCAACTAACACAAATATATGGGTGGACACATCAAACACTGTTCTTCTCGCCACCATTTTCCATAAACTAAATTAAATGTGTAAAAGAATTATTCTGTTCTGATTATATTTTAGGATTACAAAAAAAAATGTTGAGTATGTTTGAGCGCATACAGTGATAGCAGCTAAACTTTCAAGTTACATCAAAACAGAAAATGGAAACCAAAATAGACACATATCATAAACAGTAGATTTCTATAATTATAAATACAAAATGCATGGAGCAAAATGTTTGTCTTTTAATGTACCTCATTGATGAAATAATGACAACCTGGTTCCCTTCCTTTTGAAAAGGACAAGAACAAGAAGAAATGCATCACACGCAACACAAAAAGAGGATATAGATTCACAGAGTATCCATTTATATGCAATATATGTAAATTTAGGTATAATTACATCATTAAAACAGAAATAAAATATTTCACCAGACTAGAAAAATGGAAGACCAGTAAGATGCGAGGAATAAATTATAGTCACCTTCTATTTTTCCCCCCTAGAGCTATGATATTTTCCAGAGAATGTTGGATCCACAGGTTTTTGGTATGGATACTGTTGTCCATTTGTGTTCTAGAGCATATTCTTTTTGAGAATTTAGAAGTAAATCCAATAAAAGAGCACAACTTTAAGAAGGCCATCATAAACCAACTGATGTGAGATCCAATAGCTCCTCCAGATGACCAATAAGCACACTAAATAATCAGTTATTATCTTCCTGGGTTGCATACCTTCACAGTGATTGTTCCTGCCCCCACATCCAATCATACTTTAGATATACCAGGGTCGCATGTCCTTCTGGAGGTTTGGTGAATAGTGGTGTGAGTGTGGTTTCCTACCCTCTTTGTCATCCTTGATGCAACACATCATTAGTAGGACTCCCAAAAATAGGGGAGAAATGAAAAAAAATGGAGGGGGGTCTCATATGGAAAGTTAACCAACCCATATCATGAGCTCCCTGGATTTTTTAAAAAAAATATACCTCCTCATCTGGATTTCAAAAGCCCTGGCTAGTCCTGGAAAGGCACAGGGAATAAAGTGGGATAGGAAGTGCATTCTTTGGATACATATTGAGTCTTCCTTATTCAAAATACTTGAGACCAGAAGTATTTTGGATTTCAGATTTTTTCCCCCAGAATTTGGAATATTTGCATATGCATAATGAGAAATTTTGGAGACAGGACTCAAATTTAAAGATGAAATTCATTTATGTTTCAGATACACATAGCCTAAAAGTAATTTTATACAACATCTTTAATAATTTTGTGCAAGAAACAAAGTTTGTGTACACTGAACCATCAGAAAGCAAAGATGCATTTTGGATTGCAGAATCCTGGATAAGGGAGACTCAACTAGTATTTTAAAAAAACTGATCCATGTTGGTACAACTCCAAAGAATTTTTACCAGTCTGAATAAGCATTAAGAAGGAATTTGAATACCTAATGAAAATGTTCACCAAATTCTGAAACGTAGTTACAATATGAAGGGTCAACCAATAAAGTTACGCAATGGTGCAGAGATCTGACATGGGCCTCCGAGTCTCTTAATCAATACAAACACAAAAAACTGCCTTATACCAAGCCAGGCTTGGTCTCTAAAAGTTCTAGCTGCTTCTTCCTCATGCAGGAAAGTGGTGGGAGGAGCAAAGCTATTTTTCAGTTGCAGAACTGCCCCAGGCAGGGAAGAAGCTCCAGTTGATGCCATAGCCAAGGATCCAGTGATCAGTGGGCTCATGAAGGGTTGACCCGACCATGAAACTCAGCTCTCTACAACCTTTCTTGGAGGTGATATAGTAAAAATGTCTTGCCAGACACACTACTACACTGCAAATAAATCTCAAGATTTACAGAGATATTGGAATGGCATAGCTCTGTAAATTTTCAAATGATACATGAAAATCAAACTACTCTTCTCTAGTTCAACCTTGTATTAATTTATTTTTGAACAGAATGACTAGAAACCAAATCTAGAGATAAAAATCATTGTGGTTGTAATATGTGGCATTATAAGCAGTATGAATTTAGGCTCATCATTGGTCAAAATCCAATTATTAGTTCCAGCTAGAATAGAACTACTGAATCAATGAGACATATGTAAGTTCTATTTCCTATCCACTCAATACATCTAACTCTAGGAAATGCAATAAAGAAGTAGGATCATTTTTCTATATATGGTGGAATTGTAAAAAAGCGGGGGGGGGAGTTGCATTAAATCACAAATGCAGAACATATTGAAATTAAAATTATCATAGAATCTGGAATTCTTTCTGTTAGGAATTTTTGATGAAAACTCAAAAATAGAAAAAGGACATGGAAATATTGTCTGGTATATGGTATTGGTAACTAGATTAGTCTATGAAAAATATTGGAAGAGTCCTAAAATTCTAAAAAATAAAGAATTTTGGGGGGAATTATGGATATTGCAGAAACACATCTGATTAGAAGAAAATACATTAATGGTTTCTTGAAAGAATGGATATTATTTATAGAATATGTACAACAGAGAGTGGGGGATAGAATGGCAATAGGTTTCAATAGCTGATGTTAAAGGTAAGAATTGTTAGTTGAAAGCTAAGATCACATTTAGTGGATTCGATAAATTTGGGTAGATTTTATCTAAATACTTAGCCTTATATGATACAAGGAAATGGAGAAGGCTCAGTTAACAACTGTAGCAGGAGAAAGTTGGAAGTCTTTTATTGTGTTTATTATAAGTGCATTTATTATGTGCACATTAGTTTGTGTTTATTAATGTTTGTAGGTACAAGTACTAATTAGAGTTTTGTTTATTTTTTTAACAATAAAGTTCCAGTAAAAAAATAATAATGTCTAATTCTAGGTGGAGCTAACAACTGGATTTGGCCCATTCATTTGAAAATCATATTAGCTGTGGAGGGGAAGATGTTGCAAGGAATAATCACAAGACACCCCATTATGGAAGGAAAATGGCCACAAGTTAATTGAATACAGCTGACAGATAAGGTTGACCCAAAACACATTGGGTCTGGATCTGGCATCCATGCATCGACCAAACCCTATTGGTCAATGAGCCAAGTTGCCTGGTCACGGCCAAGCTTCAGAATGATAGGAGGGGTAACTGGCTGATCAAACGTTCACATCTCTACTCCTTGTCACTAGGGGATGCTGATCCAGTGTTGCCCCCATAATGACAATGCTGCAATGTCCCCTGTGGATTCCCAATCCAGTGCTCCGCAGCACTAGAAACCATGCCCACCAGATCCCAGACCCATGCTACTGCCACAAAAGGCCAGGCCCATCACAAGAGCCCGCCTTCCACCAACCCCTGAAAGTTGCATCCTTTCCAACTGGGTGCCACCCCTTTGAAGCCCTCAAGGCAGTCCCACACAAGAGTCCAAGTCCAGGCAAATGTAGCCAACAAATGCCCCGGACTTCCCCTCCCCATCACCTTAATAGAGTCCACCAACAAACCACATTCCACCACAGTTGTGGCAGCCCCAATGTGGAAAGAGGGACCCCCAAAGTCTTTACCTGTTAGCCCAGCATACTGCAAAGCCAAACAAAGTACTGACACAACCTGGAACCATGTCAGGGGCTGCCATCATAGTGGGTGAAGAGGGGGCCTTCCATCTGTGGGTGAAGAGGGGGCCTTCCATAGTGGGTGAAGAGGGGGCCTTCCATCTGCCAGGAATCTGTGAAAGATCTGAACACAGCACATGGTGCATCTGTGCAGCCTCCTTAGGACCATGAAGGACCCTTTGGCAAACTGGTCACACTTTGACCTGTGAAGAACTAAGCAAACAGTGTTTATCACAAAGGACACATCTTCCCTCTGAACCACCCGTTTTGAGCTTTCCTTCTTGGAGGAAAGAACCAGCTCACCCACCCTCAATGCCCCAAAGAAGGCAGTTACAAAGGTGGCCCTGAAGAGGCAGGCTTCAGCACTTGAATTGCAGACCTGATAAAGCTATGTTGAGAGCCTGCAAAGTATCTTGAAGTAAATGGGCTTCCTGCCATCTGCTCCACCCACAGTCCTCCTCCTCTAGTCTTCCAAAACCCTCCTAACTAGGAAGGAAGAAATGGGTCTTGGAAACCCAACCCCCCACCCCTGGCTTTGGAGAAAAAGGAAATACCAGTAAAGTGGACCAACATGGTCAGAGGTGCAATCCTAGCCTCCTGTAGATAGACTAAAAACTGTAAGATGATACAAGACCATATTGGCCAGTGGGCCCAAAGGCAGGTCATCCCAAAGAAGGCATACACCTTGGAGACAGCTCTCCTGTAGGCTCTGAGGGTAACTGGGACTAGAGAAAACAGAACGCCCTGCATCACAACAGATTTCCAGCTTCCCACAGCTCCTCTGGGAAGGGCGTGGGCTCCTGGCACAAATTGGTGAAACCTGGCCTCCTGAAAATGAGAAAGAGAGTCTGCAATGTTATTTTTGAGGCCAGACACAAAATGAGCCCTGTTCTAGTGGAGGCACAGCAAAACAAAATGGTGAACCAGGAGCATGACCTGCTCAGACTTGGAAGTCTGGTGGTTCAGGACCCTCACCTCTGATGCACCAAAATCAGTCAGACTTGTTGGCAAACTCACTGCCCCAGATGTGGACAGCCATCATAATTGGGAAAAAACTTAGGAAAGTGAGGTCCCAGAGGAACCCTCCCTCTGCCTAGTGGGCAGGCCAGTATTGGACACATCAGTGTCCCTGGAAGAAGACACCAAATCCCAGGCTTCCAGCAACATCTGAATAAACCTGAAAGCCCTGACCCAAGTCCCAAGGATGCTGCCAAAGGGATACCCCTTGTAATCCCTAAGGAACCCCTCCCACAAGCTGAGATCCTGTTTGATGCCTTTTGTGAGGTGGATATGGTGATGCACCACTGAAATCCCTGCCGTGATCCTGGCCAGCCAGGTGCAGAAAGCTATGCCCAGGGTAACCACCCTGCAAGTAAAATTGAGATGTCCCAGGAAGGCCTGGATTTCTTTGAGGATAACTTTGTGGACTGGGAGTATGGTCTGAATCATGGAGTGTAAGGTGTGAAGTTTGTCCTCCGGTAGGCATGAGATACTTGCCATTGAATCCAGCTGGATTCCTAGGTATGTGAAGGCAATGGAGGGGCCCTCAGTCTTTTCTGCTGCCAGGGTAATGCCCAGCTCAGCAGCCAGGGCCAATGGCATCACCTACACTCCCAGTGCACTCTGGGAGTTGTTGTCTTAGCCCCCTGAGCTGGGAGCACCACCTTCCCTGGCTTGGGCAGCCAATTGGGGCCTCTCTATCCTAGTCCAGCATCTGCCAGGGAATCGCTGGGGCCAGAGGACCACACGGTACAATGGCTTCCTTTCCCACAGCAACCAGGCTGGCCCAGTGAGTCAGGCCACCTCATTTAGAAGACAGGTATATCCCAGTTAACAAAGACTGAGAAAGAATTCCTGTTTCTAAAATATTTTTTTTTCACCTGACCGCCCCTTTACCTCTTCATCCTATCTAGTGGGGAATTTTTTTTATATCACTCACATTGGGAGAAATGTGTATGAGGGCTGAAGAAACAAGACATTTGGTTTTTGGTTGCAGCACCATGTCTGAAGTAAACAGCAACAAAACATCAGCTGGGAAAGAGTAGGATTCAAATCTAGCCTATCCCAACTTAACTATGTGTGCCTACCTACAACAGGCAAAGTAAACAGAAGGTGCCTCCAGAAGAGCAACACAGAGAGAAAGAGGGAAAGCAGAAAAGCCTGCCTCCCCTGGCATGTTACAAAAAAGAAAAAGAAAAGATCTATAAGTCAGGCCACCAAAATAGAAATCATAAGGAGAGGAAGGGGATTCATTCCTGGATGCAATTTGAAGACACATTTTAAGTTGTCTCTAGAAGGTTCCAAATGTTTGTTTTTTTATTATTATTATTGTGCAAGGCTAATCTGACCTGGTTGTTTCATTTCAAATGTGCACATTAATAGTTTGGAATACAAGGTTTCCTGAAATATGTTAAAAAGCTCCCTTTTGTGTGTGATGTAGGGACCTAACCCTAGTTTTACATGTCTTTCTGTCCCAGAGACCAAATTTTCTGTTAAAGAAGTAATGCCCAGGGACACATCTACTTTGTTAAGTGACTAATTAACTGTATTAGTAGTAGCTTTGTCTTTGATTAAGCAGGGCTGTTAAAGACATGAAGGAGAACCTTTCAGGTCAGTTTCCTAATACATTCGTGCATTATCATTTCATCATTTTAAAGCACCTTTATATATTTCCAGTATGTATTAGCTATACAAATAATTTTGATCACTTCTTTGGGTTGTGAACAATATCCTGATGTATGCATGCTGAGTGAATCCAAAGTGAAGGCAGACATTATTCATATTTTGCAATTTGAAGATTTCACAAACCAACTTCTCATCACTCTTGAGGGAGAGATCTGTTAAGGAGGGCAGTCTATCCTCACTTCCTTTCTTCCGAAAGCAGAGCAAAGCTTGGAAAAATTACATTTGACTCTAGAACCAAGAATCCCCAACAGCCATATGTTGTTGTAAGAGAAACAGAATGGTTCCCATTAGGCAAAGAGGTCAGGCAAGGCCTATATGCTATCACCTATATGAAGAAAATACTGTATATACAGCGGGCTTAAGTCCAAAACACACTGCAGAAATAATCCAGTTTGAAGCCACTTTCACTGCCCTGGCTCAGGGCTAGGAAATCCTGGGAATTCTAGTTTATTGTGGTACCAGAGCTCTTTGACAGAAAAAGCTAAATGTCTCACAAAACTACAGTTCCCAGAATTCCCTAGCATTGAGCAGGGGTAGTGAAAGTGGTCTCAAACTGGGTTGTTTCTATAGTGTGCTTTGGACCTTAGACTCAGAGGCAAGAGGAGTGAACATTGTAGAAAGGAACATTAACAACCTAAGATATGCAGACAACACAATACTACTAGCAGAAACCAGACCAACAAAGACTTGGAACAATTATTGAAGGTCAAGAATGAAAGTGCCATAGTTGGATTAATGGATTAAAAAAGCAAAAATGATCACAGAAGAGCTACAAGAAAACTCAAAAATTGAAATAATCAAAGAGTTCCCATACCTTGGATCCAAATGGAGACTTCAGTCAAGAAGTAAGAAAAAGGCTAGGATTGGGAAGGGCACCTATGAAAAGACTAGATAAGGTCCTAAAATGTAAAGTTATAACTCTGGGTACTAAACTGAGAATCGTTATTTCCCATCACCATGATGTAAAAGTAGGACAGTGAAGAAAACCAACAGAAAGAAAATACTCATTTGAGATGTGATGCTGGAGAAGAGTGCTGAGGATACCATGGATGGCCAAGACAAACAAATGAGTTCTAGAACAGACCAAGCTGGAACTCCCTCTGGAAGCTAGGATGACTTTGCAGACTGCCAGAAATAGTGCAAATTGAGTCCACTTTAACTGCCCTGACTCAGTGCTAGGGAATTATGGGAACTGTAGTTTATTGTGGCATCAGAGCTCTCTGACAGAGAAGGCTCAATGTCTCAGAAAAAAATACAGTTCCCATGATTCCCTAGCACTGAGCCAGGGCAGTTAAAGTGAACTCAATTTGCACTATTTCTAGCAGTCTGCAAAGGCCCTTATGAGGCTGTCATACTTTGGCCACATCATGAGAAGGCATGAATCATTAGAAAAGACAATGCTGCTAGGAAAGGTAGAGGGCAGAAGAAAGAGAGGGAGGTCACATGCCAGGTGGTTAAACTTAATCAGAGAGGCCATGGGCCTGAGCCTATAGGACCTGAGCAGAGCAGTAGAGGACAGGGGCTCTTGGAAATGTCTCATCCATAGGGTCACCATGAGGCCGACTCAAGGGCAGTTACCAACAAAAAGTCCAAACAGGAAATTTTCCAAACTTTGTTCTAGAGTTATTATTTGGGGAAGACATGTACCAAACCCAACATTTACTACAAACATTCAGGGAAATGTCAACAGCTCTCTTCCCAAGCCAAATACAACCTTTAACAAGGGAGCTGACTATTTAGATTTCTTTGTGTTCTTTTGTTATGCAAGTGTAACTGTCCTTTCCATCAAAATATTAGTAATGCCATTAACACAGTGATTACAATGTTGTCACCTGATGCACGTGGTTTTCATGGTTTCCCTCTAGATGTGAACTGATCAGGAGTAGTTTTTATGCCTCTACAGTGTCATGTGCTATTCACATTAAAATTCATACTGCCCAGACATTTAGGGGGAAATCTGTTAATCAAATGAACATTTTGTAAGCTACCATAATCACTCCATCAAAACTACCAGTTCAAGAGTTGATGTGGTAGATGCAAAATAATATGGGACAAACAACATCTTGTTTCCTTTCCTCTCCTGTTTATCTCCACTTTTAAAAAAATATTGTCCACATTAAATGACCTGAATCATCAGGAGATGCTTGTGGTTATACAACAGCTGAAGCCACCACTGAATTTCCTTGTAGGCATCTGGCTATGGAAGCAGAATTCCAGAAAAAGACCTATGGGAAAAAGACCACCAACATTTTGCAATATAAAAAATGCTGGAGGATACTCCACCTGCTTTTCTTTCTTTCTTTCTTTCTTTCTTTCTTTCTTTCTTTCTTTCTTTCTTTCTTTTTTTTTATTTCTTAATCTAACAAGAGGGAGAATTCTACTCCAGAGATGAAACTTTAACACACTTGCTTTAGTCCTCCTTCTTAAAAGGGGGCAAAGATGGACTTGCACAAAATGCCAGCCAGTAACCTTCAACCTTTGCAGTTCAAGGATTCCAACCCTGTGTGCTGGTTATTTTCAGCAGATGTATCGACATGTGAGATGAAGAGACCATCCTCTGTCTCTTCAGGGTTTTACCCTCCTAGGTATGGAGGATGCTGAGGATGCTGAATGTGAAATGGATCCTCTGCTGTATCTGCATGATTCAAAACCAAGTTTCCAGAATTCCAAACAGCATAGAGTGTCTCTATAGATAGTGAATAGGCTCTCCTTCTATCTGTTGCCCTCTACCTGCTGAGGATAATGGAACTGACAATGGAGGAGTTGAGGCTAGTTCACTCCCCCTTCTCACATGCCAAATACACTTATATTTTTAATGCTAGAATATGAGTTCAGTTTTAATGTTAAGTTTGCATATACAGTCAATTGGGCCCAACAGTAGGCTTGCTGTCTGTGGGTTTGAGCATCCACAGATAGCCCCTCTCCATTCACCCAAATGGCAATGCACTGTCATGCCACTGCAGCTGTACACTCAGTACACCACCATTAAAACCAATGGGCTTTGAGGTTCATGTTTTTTGACATCAGCAAGGGGATCCAGAATGTAACCCCTGCAGATATGAAGTACTGACTATATTCTCCATCTTTCTGTCAGCAGTTGTCCCATTCTCTTCTCTGTTCTTTTAAAAAAAGAGTTGGAGAATTGCTGGAGTAAAGTAGTTAGCTTGGATAGGAAACACAAGCCTTTCTAATGGTGATAATTATCTGATGGTGGCTGCTCCAACGATGTATGAAGATGAATAGACTCAATTGTTATGAAAGGGAAAGGACAACAGATAGAGTCGGGACTCTAGTCAGAGTTCACAGTGGCGCAGTGTAACCATGAAATCTAGCCAGGCCCCAATGTGCCTGAGATTTGAGAAGCATTTATACCCTTAATCCTAGCCTGAGACAAAGAGTTGCTATTGTATATCAAAGGATTCTCATTGCTATGCTTTGCAATTTCCAAAAGTAAGAGATGGTATGTTAATGTTTTCTCATTTTCGGCCAGACACATCCTGGCTGGTGCTCATAAATCTTCTAGATGTGAATGTTCTACTTTGCAGCTCCTAAGCCTGGCCTTTTTGATCTGCAAATGGTTGTAAATGCAGATGTAATTCTGTTTGGAGGACCTACATGATGTGCACACTTTGAATTCATGGCGATAAAGGCTCCTCCCAGCCCAGGGCTCTGACAAGGACCCAAAGGGGGTCTTGATATCAAACTAACCTTCATAACACAGCAGACATGCTGGGCAGCTCAGCAATCAGTCATCCAATGCTGGAATAGAGGACTGTGGCAATGGGGGAGGGATATAACAGTTATGGGGCCAGGATACTCTGGGCTTTCCCATGCTTTGCTAGTCCCCCCCTCTGTCTACAGCACCTGGTATTCATTGGTGGTCTCCTATCCAAATAGTAGCAGAGCTGATCCAGCTTAGCTTCCAAGATCAGACAAGATTTGATGCCTGTTTACTTAGAATTCAATCCCCCAAAAGGTCAAATGGGAATTATACATAATCATATTAAATTAATCCAGCCATATACACATTCCTGGGCACCACAATTCAAGAAGGATGTTGCCAAGCTAGAGCCTGTCCAGAGGAGGGTGACCAAAATGATGAAAGGTCTGGAAACTATGCCCTATGAGGAGTTACTTAGGGAGCTGCGTATGTTTAGCCTGGAAAAGTGAAGGTTACAGGGTGATGTGATAGTAATGTTTGCATATTTGAAGGTGCAAAGGTACTCTGAGTTTCCCTGTCTGAGCTGGAAAGAACCCTTGAGATCACCTTTCCTATCAAATAAACTTATTTACAAGTGACCAGAAGATATATACTATCTATTAGACAAGAAGTGAGGGAAATACAGCTGTCAGGCTGCATATGCCTGACTTCTTTTTGGAGGTGTCCATTCCTGCTGTAAACCAACAGGCAGAAGACTTCCCAGCTACCAACCAGGATCTTCTCCCAGCCTTGTTGGGCATGCTAGAAACTGAACCAGTGACCGTTTGCATAAAAATCTTCTTCTTTACCACTGAGCTATGACTCTTCCCCAGACAGAGCTCTCAGCAGTACCCCATCTTCAGATCAACAAGGTGAACTGCTGTTCTCCATCCCTATCTTTCACGCACAAGCCCATGCCCTGCAAGTCCACATGCCCTTTAGAGGAAAGACTACAGCATTGTTAAGAAATGATAACATTATTTTGTCAGACCTGACCAGTTCTATTTATCAAGCCACTCAAACATACAATAATATACAGACTCAAAATGATGTACATTTTGTAATGGTACAAAATGCTAATTACTCTTAATATATACATCATTACTGGAAAACACAACATTGGATTCTGTTCTGTACAGCCAATTCTTAACCACAGAAAAGATGAAAAGGTCAGTGTTTTGCAATGACGTAATTGTTTTTGCGCTCATTCATTCTGCCCAGATATGAATTTAATCAAGTCTACATTTACTCAAGATCTGATAACCAGGCAAAGGAGAAGATTAACTTGCTTATCTAAAAACAATTTATAAATTATTAAATGATGACAATATTGATAATAGCAATATTCAAATCTTTAATTTTTAAAAATCCATATTTAATGAGTAAAGTAAGATGGAATGTGCTATAGCAGGGGTAGGCAACCTTTTTGAGCCGGGGGCCGGGTTGCTGTACCTCAGACAATTGACGGGCCGAAGCACCAAAAATAAATAAATAAATAAATAAATATTAAAATAAAAAAAGAATTTAAAAATTAAAAAAAATGCATGCACACTCTCTCAGCCCCAGAAAAGCCATGGCAAAACCCCTGTGAAGATTTTGCCAAGAAAACCCCAAGAACAAGTAATAACAATAATCAATATCATCATGGGGGGGTGGCGGCGGTGGGGGGGTCAGCGGCGGCAGGACTGGTTTGGGGCCGGTCCAAAGGCCTTGCTGGGCCGCATCCGGCCCCCGGGCCTTAGGTTGCCTACCCCTGTGCTATAGTCTCCAATACACCATCTACTGTGAGAGTCTATTCCTGATCATCAAAATCAAATTTTCCTGTGTTGAATATGCATGAACACTTGTTTACATGGCTTAAAAGTGATGGGAGAATTGAGGAAATAAAAGGAATGGAAAGTTAACACTAGTCATATATTCCTGGATTGTTTACAGGATGCACCAGCCAGCAAGTTAAGACAAGAACATTACTGTCTCTTAAATAACAACATAAACACAACAGGAAATTCCAGACTCCACCCAGATACAATTAGTGCCACCTAATGACAAAACAATACAATGATAGTATCCATACATACAGTATTTCCAAAATGAATTGTAGCAAATCTCTATGTAAGCTTGTTGGAAGACAGGCAGACCAAGCGTCAAGGAATAGGAAAATTATGAAGTGGCACAGAAGAGATCTATTCCCTCACCACAGCCACCAAACCTTGCTGGAAGAATGAAGGTTTCTATTATAACTTAATAAATTAATGCCTCATCTTGTACATCTCAAGGCTCCACAGTGCAACTATTGAAGAAATACAAAGAGCACACCAATCATTCTGAACCTGTCCATAGCAGAGGAGGAAATACATTCTTCAGCATTCAGGACAGATGACTAAACAAGGCAGATGATGAACTTTAAGCAAGAAAACAAACTAATACATGGAAAATATCTTGGAACAATAAGCAATGATTCAATCATTTTCTTGAGCCTGCAGGTAGAACTATGATGAAAAACAGAACTGTAGCTATCTGCGGGAGGGAGGAGTGATCTGGAAAAAAAGGTAATGTGTGACCTTATTAATACAGATTTCATAAGGATTACATAGGTTTATGATGCTTTAAAGACTATCTATAACAATGGGCCCTTGCCAAAACTCTTTCCATTTGATGGTGTAAGTAATCTTTTCCTCATGTCAGGAATTGTTTGTTCCTTTTTGCACATAAAACATCTCCCAAAAAGACAAACATCTTAATTTATTTGACCTATAACAATCTGACTTGAAAAAATAGCCTGTAGCAGGCAAGTGTTTATAAGTGACCTTGCATAGCACATTAAATTTGTACCAAGAGAATCTACACCATTCCACATTGTAAAGATTTAAAGTCATCTTCAAAGAATTATCTTCTGTAGTTGCAGTGGTCTTAACATATCTATGGACACATACCTCCCATCTGATACAACAGTGAGGCAAATTATCAAACTTCAAGAGAAGTAGGCATCAACAAACAGTATTGTCCCCAAGATAACAAATTCTATAGTACTGTACAGGAAGCAATCTGCTCTTGGACACAGCATGATGGCTGGGAAATCCAGCTTGTAAAAGTACTCTTTCCTTTCCTGCTTCTTAAAACTAACTAGAATGGTTATTTTCTAATTCCTTTCAAAAATATGTTTTCATTCAGGAGCATGAAACATAACGCAGGAGTTGAACCATGTGATATTCCTCCACCACAATTTAGTGAGGCTGCATTTCTGTAATTCCAAACACAACTTAAAAGTTATAGTTGCAGCACAAAAGAAGTCAACATCTCCCTTGTTAAGCTACAGTTGCAAGGAGATGTAGTTATATCTTTGTTGTTCTTCTTCTTATGTGCCTTCAAATCATTTCCAACTTATGGAAACTCTAATGTGAACCTATCACAGGGTTTTCTTGGCAAAATTTGTTCAGAGGAGATTAGCCTTTGACTTCCTTAAACAGTGTGACCTGCCTAATGACCATGGCTGTCCTCTGAGGCTGAGAGGGTGTGTCTTGCCCAAGGTCACCCAGTGGGTTTTCATAGCTAGGTGGGGCTTCAAGAGTCCCTAATCTCCAGAGTCTTCATCCAAAACCCAAACCACTACACCACCTGAGCTACACCAAAAGAAATGAATTTATAGAGCTACTTATTTGTGATAGGTTACTTCCAAGATCCACCTTGCCCCCTCTTACAAGCATTTTAGGTCAATGTGTGCTTATGTAAGCTAAAGATATATTGATAAAAACATGTGTGTGGTTGTTTTTATGTTTAATAAAAATGATTTTAAAAATACAAATAAAAAGCAGTCTATAATGAAACAATTATAAATATATAAATAAGCTATAGTATTTAAAATGGCACTGACTTAAAACAGTTTACATATTTGTTTACAGATGCTTGCAAGGATGTATTATTCCACTTTTCTCCTAGTATGAAACTCAAAATTCAAATTGAAACAAAATGCACCCAAAAAGCAATTTATAATGATTTTTTCAAAAAAGCTATCCCATTTAAAACAGCACTATTTTAAAAAGCTTAAAAACATTTTAAACAGAACTATGAGAATAACAGGACAGCACCTCCATTAAATGACTGCTTTACAATTACCAGCAAACACCTAAAATAATTTCATTAAAATGCCTTTGCCTATCAGCAAAAAGAGAGCATATAGAGGGAACCAATATATCCTAATAATGTTGTGGTTGTTCCTGTTGTTGTTGCTACTGCTGCTGTTGTCATTATCATCCTTTCCAAATCTACAATACCTGAATCTTTCCAAGTAACCAGTATCCTTGGCCAGTAACCAGTAAAGTTAAAATAATGTGCTCAGTCATTTTACATGGAAATGTTCTGGTAGCATTTGGTTGTCTCTAGATGATCCCATCACACAACAGAGGCCTTAACTTGCTTGGGCTATATACAATTCCCGATACTCCAAATTGTGAAATTTATTGTAAGTCTACAGTCTGAACATACACAGGAAATAGAATAGGTGTGTACATTATATTGTGTCACTACCATGAAGTTCAGACTATATATTAACTATTGGATTTCTTTTACCTTTCAGGTTACCCCATTCATGGGAACAATCAGACTTGACTCACCAACTAGACCCCCTGCCTTAGACTCAATCTTTTTGCACAACAACATTGGTCTTCTCACTCTACCTACAGCAGGGGTAGGCAACCTTTCCCCTTTAAGGGCCAAAGGATTTCAGCTCCCAGAATCCCAGGAGCTATTGGCGAACATGGGACTATTGGCCAACATGGTTGAGGCTTCTGGGAGCTGAAGTCCCTTGGCCCTTAAAGGGGAAAGGTTGCCTACCCCTGACCTACAGTTATAACCTAGGAAAAGTGTACATGTTACTTTAGCTAGCATGAATTGGTAACTGCCCTTCATAGGGCATTTTGAAATGAAGCTTCTATTGTGTAATCACCTCTCATCAACCATCAAATTGTACATAAGACTGATTGACAAGGCTTCTGTCCACACAGCAAAACTATAGAAGTTCTATATCTATACTTTAAATGTTGTAGTCCCATCCAATATAATCATTGGGTTTGTAGTCTGGTCAGATAGCTGAAATATGCTGCTAAAGAACTCTAGTTCTGGAGTTCAGGGGAAAGGAGCCACCCCGACCTGTCGGGAGGGGCTCTGGGTTGCGT
>CM034701.1:228067493-228112101 GCA_020142125.1 Phrynosoma platyrhinos | reverse complement strand
TAAGTATTTACCCATAATAATGCGTGTGAGTCCTTTGTGCCAATGCAACAAACTAGAACACACTAGCAGGAGAATTCTAATTCACCAAACTACAAACTCTGGGATTCCATAGGGTGAGGCCATGGCACTTAAAGTGCTACCAGACTCCTATAACAGTGCAGGATGAACTTTCCTGTAGCCCTCCTGAGTTTTCCACCTCTTCTTTTATCCCCTTTCTTATCACATACACAGTCTGCTAAAGTGTAAAAAGCAGAACAGCTGCAGAATGCCTCTTGACTTGTATCCTTAGAATCCTTCTCTCTGGAAAAAGCCCATAGTTTCATTGGACCAGAACAACTTGTGCAAGGGGATAAGCTGGTTAAAGTGTTGTACTGAAGGCAATGTGAGCAGTCTGACAAGTCTATGACCCCACAATTATTTTACACAATAAAAGTAACAACATTATTTATTCATTTGATGCAGTGGCACTCAGTATGGTCTAGGCTTATGTCACAACCATACTTACATGTGTCATCAATTTTCCTACGGCTTTTTATCTCTGGCTTTCCTGACAGTGGGTCAAATGCCCTGGAAAACCTGATTGTACAAGTTATCACTAGTAAGATCCAGGAAGCTGGATGTTCTTGGCATAGTGAAGGAAGAGGGAATATCTACTACCAAACCATAGTAACTCCATTCTCTCAACAACCTACCACTCCTCACACCCTTTTACTGCCACATGGAAGAGGTGACAACACTTTGATAGTCACTCTGGAAATTGCCACAAATTGCTATTCAACTTTCTCAGTCCTGTGTCTAAAGACAATCATAATGAAAGTGCATATAAAAGATATCTGACAAGCATTATTCATGGGGGAAATGGTTTAAGAATATGTGGACCATCAGCTGGCCAATGGGGGCAACTGAGGCCATTTACAAGCAAGTTTGATGTTTGCCCTATTATTGAACTGCATTACTGTGTTATGTCAGTGTTACCTAAAAATGAGAAGCTACAGATGATACAAGTGGATGGAGTATGTTTGTTTTCTGCAGCTCCAGAGACTAGGACACAGAGCAATGGAACAGGAAAGTACAGGAAAGGAAATTCCACCTAAACCTGACTGATGAAGCTCAAATATTAAAACACAGTCAAGTTAAAAACACAATAAGAATTTAAATTCTTAAAGAATTTAAAGCCTATTCAAGGAAAATACAAGAACAGTATATCTTAAAAAGCTCCTCCCTTGCAATTGCTGAATTGCCTAAAATCTGCCTAAAACCTTTATTCCTTGCTACATGCTGTGAATGTCATGTCTTATCTGAAGTAGCAAACAATATTTTCCTCTACCTACTGTAGCCACCTTACAAGCCACCTCTTGCATCTGCTCTGCCTTTGTCACACAAGAGGCACATGTTTACAACTGGAGCTGTGCTATATATCTGGGTTGTCATGCCAGTGGTTACTATTCTTATACCCACTTGTAGTTTGCCTGTCTAATGGTGCCCAGCTCAGGCAGACCCTGAAAATTGTTATCATTCTATATCTAAATTGCTTCCAACATTCCTGTACCCATTTTCATGATTGTTCCCTGTTTTGGTAAAAGTCTTGTAATGGTTGGTTGGTTGCCTGCCAGACCTCTTTTAACCTGCTATTTCTATGTCCATCTGTTGTTGCTGCTGCTCCTGTCCATTTCAATGTACACTGTACAATTGTCTCACTAGCAGCTTTCAGTGTACACTGTTATACTTGAAAGCTGCTAGTGAGACAATGAGAAAGAAACAGTTGTCCCGTACTCTACTACTTCTGGCTTCAATGGAATGAACATACCGAAACTGCCTACCTAGAAAATGACTAGGTATTGTGACCAGGTGGTGATTCTGCCTACCTGAATGAAAGAGAGTGAACATTGAAGTGTCTTGCTGATGCTGCCTTTCTAAAGGAGAGAGAATGGCCATTGTGACCTCATGCTGCCTGCCTTAGAGAGAATGTGAGCAATTGCTCATGCTCTCTTCCTTAAGGAGAGAGACTGATCATTGTGATCTCATGCTGATGCTGTCTGCCTTAAGAGCGAAACTGGTCACTTTGAGTTCTTGCTGATGCTGTCTGCCTTAAGGAGTGAGACTGGACGTTGTGGCCCCATGCTGTGTTGTTTGCCTTAAGGCAGGGGTAGGCAACCTTTCCCCATTAAGGGCCGAGGGACTTCAGCTCCCAGAAGCCTCAGCCATGTTGGCCAATAGTCCCATGTTGGCCAATAGCTCCTGGGATTCTGGGACCTGAAGTCCCTCGGCCCTTAAAGGGGAAAGGTTGCCTACCCCTGCCTTAAGGAGAGAAACTGGTCACTATGAGCTCTTGCTAATGCTGTCTACCTTAAGGACAGAGACTGGTCACTGTGGGTCATGCTGATGCTGCCTGCCTGAAGGAAGACTGGTCATTGTGCCCTCATGATGCCAGCCTAAAGGAGAGAATCTGGTCACTGTGAGTTCATGCTGATGCTTCCTGCCTCAAGGAGAGAGATTGGTCACTGTGAACTCTTGCTGATGTTGCTTGCCTTAAGAAGACAGACTGATGTTTTTGATAACCTTTTGGAAAGTATTGATGTTTTGAATCTCATTTTTCAAGACTATGGAAAGGTGTCTGGTTTTAAGATTAATCAGGATAAAACTATGGTTTTAACTAAAATATGATTATGGTAGAACAAAAGTTGGTATGTGATAGATCAGGATTTCAGATTGTGGGAAAAAGTTAAATATTTGGCAGTGTTTGTTTCAGAAAAAAAACTGAATCTATTTAAAGACAATTATGGATGTTATCACACGGGGGAAAATCTGCTGGTTAATCCACACAAAATCCAGACAGAAACTGGATTAGTGCCCCGTGTTTTCACATGACGTCACACAGAAACTGGACAGAAAGTGGACAGAAACTGGTGTTAACCATGAACTTTTGTAATTCAGTTGTCTGGAGGAAATGTAAATACGTAATTACGGTAATTACGCATTTACCATAATGTGATCGCCAAATACGCATTGGGGAACATTTCCCTGCTGTTGCCATGGTTCCAGCAAGCATTCCTCTATCTGCACATGTGCAAGAGGCTCATTTCTACTACATTTATGTTTTTTTTCTCTTGTGTGTGGACGTTCAATGCACTTACTGTAAATTCGCAATTAAGGTAATGACATTTGCAGAAACAAGGTTTATTTCCCGTTTATTTTCGGGATGCCTCATTTCCACTTTAGTTTCAGTTTCTGGGCCATGTGTGATAACATCCTATGTTAGAGTTTAGAATGGAATCAAACATGATTTACAGAAATGGGAAAAGCTAAACTTGCCATTATTGGATAGGATAGCTACAATTAAGGTGAGTGTTTTACCTAAGATGCTGTTTTTATTTCAGTCTGTTCCTATCTTATTAAACGATTCACCATTTAAGCATTAATGATTAAAGGATGTGTTTTCTTTTATCTGACAAGACTAGAAACCAAGGGTACATTTTAAGATATTACAAGATTTTTTCATTTTTTCAGAAAAAGAAGAAAAGAAGGTTAGGTCTGCCAGATTAAGAACATATTACTCTGCATGTACGGTTGAAAGACTGGATAACATTGTCAAATGAGAGGTTGTTACAATTAGAGAGTTCACATTTGAACTCAGGAGTAGATGGTTATCTGTGTTATGAAAAAGTGAAGGTGAATTCAAACTTTAACAATGACTATGTGAGACATTCATTATTGAGGGTTTGGAATAAATACAGTTAGATTTTGAATGAGTAGTCAATAGTATAAATTGATTTTTGTTTAGTAGTTAAGTTTGTTTTGTTATTATTGTTTGTTTATACTTGTGTATAAAATTTGTTTGTGTTGTGTTTAGATTTATTTATTTATTTATTTATTTATTTATTTATAATAAAGAAGAAGAGAGCCAATGGTGTAATGATTTGAGCTTTGGACAGGGACACTGGAAGACCAGACTTCAGTTTCTCAGTTGGCCATGGAAGCCCACTGGGAGACCTTGGGTGAGTCACACACTCTCAGCCCCAGAAAACCCCATGTGTGCCTCAGGGTCACCATGAGTTGGAAACAACTCAAAGGCACACAACAACAACAACAACAACAACAACAAGATTTTACATCAGGTAAAGAGAAATATATACAAAAGATAAATAGTTAACATATAAAAATTTAATTAATTCTTGGATTGTATGGTGAAACTGAAATCAAAATATTGGTTCCCCAATTAAAATGGAACAATGGAAAAATGTTGACAAAGAGTTTGTAAGTTACATTGAGTTATGATGTAAAGGAGAATTTTTTATAAAATTAGGTACAGGTGTATTTAACACCAGATAGGTTATCAAAAATTTTTAAGAATAGTTCAAACAAATGTTGGAAATGTAAGGGTCTTTCTTTCATATGTGATGGACCTGCAATAAAACACAGAAATACTGGGCTCATAATCACTTAACGTTAGACGATACCTTTCAGGTCAAGATCAGCTGAAACCAAAGACTTTTTTTGCTTGGAATGTTGACTGATCAAATTGAGAAAAAATATAGAAAACCTTTACAGTATTTGATTACAGCAGCAAGAACAATATATGCCCAGAGATAAAAGAACATGAAGACTCCAACACAAGAAGACTGGCTGACGGAGATGAACTGGACAAATTGACAGTGTTGATTAAAGAGAAATAATTGAATAATTTTTAGAAATATTGGGAATTGTTTATCACATACTTGTAGTCTAACTAAAGATATGAATCAGCTTTGGGTTTTGTGAAATAAACAGTTTCTATGCTGTACAGGCATAAATATAGTTCCATTTTAAGGAAATATAGTAATAGTGGTGTGATATAAGAATGTGACTAGTCACACACTCTCAGCCTCAGAGGATGACAATGACAAACAGTACAGTGCAACAGTACCCCTCTGAAGAAATATTCCAAGAAAATCCCATGAGAAACCCCATGGCTTTAGGGTTGCTATAAGTCAGAAATGACTTGAAGGCACACAACAAACAAAGTAGTAGTGGTATATATCCATCAGTTGGAGGAGGGAGTCAGTAGTGTATGTTGGTTTTTATCCAGTAGTTTAGTTAAGTATATTTTGTTATTGTTTTTGTTTATATTTTTTTAGATATAAGTATAAAAATTGTTTGTGGTTGTCAATCTTAATGCAAATATATATATTTAAAAGGGTGCATCAGCACTGCAGAAATAACACACTTTGACATCATTTTAACTGCCATGACTCAATGTCTTGGAATTCTGGGAGCTGAAGTTTTGTTAGATATCTTAGCCTTCTCTGTCAGAGAGCTCTAATGCCATAGCAAACTACAATTCCCATAATTCCCTAGCATTGAGTCATGGCAGTTAAAGTGGTCTCATTTTGGATTATTTCTCCAGTGAGGATGCAGCCAAATTGAGACTGGTCACTGCAAGCTTTAGCTGATTCTGTTTGCTTTAGGGAAAGTGACTGTTCACTGTGTGCTCATGCTGTGTGTCATGCCAATGTTGCCTGCCTGAAGGAGAGAGACTGACCTCAAGCTAATGCTGACTGACCAAATGAGAGAAAAACAATAGCCTATGGGGCCACACATGGCCAACCGTATTTCAGAAAGGTCTCCTCTGAATTGCAACATAGAGAGAATTTTTCTTTACTTTCTTAGACTCCCATTCTCTCAACTGAAAGATGTATCTCTCTTTAAGCCCCTTTGACCACCAGTACCTTGTAGGACCTAAGATGGCTGTCTGTATCTTGTACAGTCCAAGATCTGGCACTTGCTAGCTTCTTTCCAATGGGAGCATTCTCTGTGCTCTGGGCTCCAGACATTTTAGACTTCCACTATCCTTTACTACTGGCTAGAATTTCTAGGAGTTAGTCCAAAATATCTGGAGAGCTAAAGGTTTTCCACTCCTGAATTAAAGTAATAAGTCTACAGTACTTTTTGAAAATGTGAAAAGAACAATTCTGACTAACATTTCCAGAAAGACTATAGCCCAACCATCTCCATTCACATGAACTTTTCTTGGCATTGCCCTTTAAATCTGAGACCTGTAAGTCATAAAGTCCAGTGCCAGTATAGCTCCAATATATCCTGAATGGGATATTTTGCTTCTACAAATGTATGCAATGTGAGGGAGGTTTTGCTGAGATAGGCACTAATACAACATTTTACTGACAACCACTTGATTTGATGGAAGTAAGAATACCAAAAATATTTGCAACCACAGTCATGCAAAGAATTTAAAGAAGTTAGCATTACGTGGGCTACTAACTTCTTTGGCATCTATAGACATACTTTAAGTTGTCATTTTTCTTTGACTCTGAAACAACTTAAACAAATGTCTCCATCATTGTTGCCAAAATGTCACCACTGAATAACTTTGTCTGGTTTTTCCCCATTTCAGGGACGAATGGGTATTTTTCAAAACTGAATAGAAGGCATGAAAGAGATGAACAATATAAGAGAATATAAGAAGTAGACAGATGTATTCTGTTTGCTTCTACTTTCTCAAAGCAATTGTACAATCAGTTAGCAAAGTGATCAATATCAACCAAATGATCACAGCCATTGCTCGCTTTGACAGATGACTCATAGGATACATCAGAGCATGAAACATTGCTTTTTTTAAAAAAAATAGTTGACATTATACTTGCCAAGTTACTGAAGTAGTTAACTATTTTACAGTTACAATATTGTAAAAGCTTCAAGTTCCATTTCTTTAAACCAAAAAGGGACTTTTATTATTATTTTTAAAAGCACCTCAGTGTCCCAGACCACAATATCCATTTGCTTGTCCAGGCCTTGGTTATTTCACACCTGGACTATTGTAATAGCCTACTTGTAGGTTTGCCTTCCTGCTCTCTTATTCCTTTGGTTTTAATCCAGAACAGTGATGTTCAGGTTGTTTTAAATCTCCCTAAGTACTCAGATGTCTCTTCCATAGATTCCTCCACTGGCTACCAGTTCGAGCCAGGGCTCATGACTAGATTTTGGTCTTAGTATTTAAGGCTGTGTGTATTAACCTCCCCCAGTATCTCACAGTTCAGCTAGCATGGTATGTACCATCTAGAAATTTAAGATCTACAGAAAAAGGATTATTCATGGTTCCACCAATGCATATTGCTCTGTCAAGGCTGCAAGCCTTTCAGGATGAGAAAACTTGGCAGCCGATTTTCGATTATATTTGTAATAGAAGTAAAAATGTTAATGTAAATTAATGAGTGAAGACCAAGCAATTTTATGTTAGATAAATGTGTATTTGGAAATATAACAAAGCAACAAAAATGGGAAAATAGCTACTTGGTATGATAACTATTTAAGTTTGTGTTTATGAGAATGAATAGCCTAAACTCTTGGTCAATCTGTAATTGAGAAAGGAGGTGTTATGAGATAAGGAATGAGACTTGTCCCAGGACTCAGGAAGTCATTGAGAGACTATTTTACTCTTGCTTTTTTTTTTCTTTTTCTCTACTATTTTCTTCTCTTTTTTCCTTTTCTCTTTTCTCTATATTCTTACTATTATTGTTGTGTATTGGAGATGTAAGGTTTGAATATATGGTTTTGTGTTAAATATGTATGTCTTTTATTGTTCAATAAATTTTTTTTAAAAAGGACAGTAAATGCATAGTACTTTTACAATTGATGGTCAATGGGGTAGCCGCATATGGGCGGCAGCGTGGGCTGCACTGGGTGTTATCTGACCAAGGGGGAAGAACTGATACCAAGCAGCTCAGACAGCATGGATGAGTATCAGATAGGTTAGCAGGGATATAAGACCAGGTCCTGGTCTCACAGGTCCAGAACCACCCGTAGGGCAAAACTACATGGGCATAATTGGAACGTATATTTTGAATGTTTGTACAATTAAATGATTGTCCAGAGATGGTCTTACAACTTTTTAACCTTGGTTGAGCAATTGACCATTTGGGCACAAGATGAATTTATCCCACTAGCCACCACAGGGGTGTATAAGGCAAATTTTAGAGGTAGAAAAGTTGTGAAAGCTCTTCCTCAATTGGCATTGTGTTTATAATCTAAAGTGATATTAAAATCATAAAACTGAGTATCATGTTGAACTGTCGGGAGATGTTTACAGACTGTGATGATACATTAGGTCTCCACTAGCCATTCTTTCTGATAAACAAAAATTATTTACCCCAGAAATGTTTGCCAGGTATATCCAAATGTTGTCTGAAATGTTGTCCCTGTGTAAAAAGCCCACCCTTTACTATGAACACCAGGGGAACCAAACACATCAAAGTAAACATAACCCTCCACATGATGTTATCTTTGGGATCTGCCCATACGCTGGGCAGCTTCTCCCTGGTCAGCTGCAGTAAGGCATAGTCCCCTTCTTCTTGTCCTCTCCAGTTGCAGGTCTGATCGTACACCGGGTGAGCAGCCTCCGGGAGTGCTCACAGTAGGGTCTAGCCTGAATCTTCTCTCCTTCTAGATGGATTTTTGAGCCATGCATCAAGTCACCCATTCCCTGGTAGGGTGATGCAGGGCTGGTCTCATTGCCTGTTGATCTGCCCTTTTCCGGTAGAGTCAGATCCAGAGGTCACTCCTTGTCTCTTCAGTGATACTTTTAATGGATTATCAGGGTTCCCTATCACTGTTCATCTCCCTTTTGTTCTTTTGACTCTTGTCCAATGTATCCAGGGCTTTATGCCAGAAATTTTTACAGCTGTTGGGGTAGAATGTATAACAGTTTTTATTCCTCTCCACTGGGGTGTTAAAGGGTCATTTTCCCACTCTTTAACCTGTACCTCATCCCCAGAGTTAGATAAATGTAACCTGATTTGGACCAAAGGTGATCTCTGTTTTAAAGCATATTGATTCAGTTTTTTGTAACTCCCCCCCCCAGCTCCTGAACCTCTTGATATAACATGGTGTTTCCCACTTTTCCTGGGTCCTCCCTTAAGATCTGTGGGGCTTAACACACATCAATTAAAATGGTGACAACCCAGTGCTTTTATTTGGTGTACATCTGAGGCTGAATAAAACCAAGAGTAAAATCACTGTTCACTTAAGATGAATTCCTTGGCACAGTTTAAAAAGACAAAGCAAAGCAAAAGACAGACTCTGTATATTTAATAACTGTTATCTAATTCTTATTACATACATTTGTTACTATGTGTCACTAATAAGTTTCATCTGAAATGGGCCAACTCCCATTCCAAATCTAGGTGTTATCCTGATGCATAACAAAGCAATGATTAAAGCTTCAGGCCACTTTAAACTTGCCTCTTAGTAGAGTTTGGCTAAATGTCTCTTAAAGCCTGATTCAAAAATTTTCACTTGTTTAGAGTCCTTAGTCTCTAAGCAGTATGGTATCTCCAATCAATTTTAAAAGCTCTGCAAGCTCTCTGATGTAGTGTTGGTCTCTGTCCATCTGGATGACCTCTAATATCCTAAACCTATCAGTCAGATACTAGATAAATTCCTTTGTTAGTCCACTGCTCTTGTATGTGGAGCAAGCAAAACATTCAGTCCAGGCTGAGAAAGCATACACAAACACAGGCAAATAGTTCAACCTGTCACCATGGGGTGGCTCACCAAAGTCCATTTGCCAAATCTCTTCAAGTTGAATCCCTTCGTGGGCTGCTCCCAGTGGTGGTCTAGGCTCTGCAGGTGGTGTGATTCTTGTAGGTTCTTGTAGGTTCTGTTGTTAATAGCAACTATTCAGTCAAGATTTTCTGAAGCATCTGCACCATGGCTCAGGTTTTTTTTTTTCATGCAGCTTTCATTTTCCAGTTCCCTTTGGCTATTATTTGCACTGCCAAGTCCAGGAACCACTGTAGTTTTCAAAAGTATCTTCATTTGCATGAACAGTCTCCAGGATGACTTTCGAATCATAGGCTGGATGGATTTAAAATGGGTCTGCAGAGAAAATTCTTCATCAAGCAGGATTGTTTGGTACCTCCCATAAACATGGTATATAAATAGTTAATTGCTGTCCCAAAGTGAATTTGCTAGCTTCCTGCACTAACAGAACTGTTACTATTTCAGCCTTTTAAACAGCCAGGCCAATTCAGTGCTACATAATCTGTTTGACTTTGGTGTTTTTCAGACACCAAGAATCAGATTTTTTTTCTCTTCATCTTCCCTTTGTCCTTTGCTTTCTTCTTCCCTTTGCCCTTTGTTTTCTTCTTTCCTTTGTTCCTGACAATATATACACAGTTTTCACACCCTCCAGCTCTCTCTCCTGTCCATGTCCTCTGTTACCATTAAATCCACATACTCTTACCATCAAATCTACATATTCTTTACCACTTTCTGCCCCCCTTCTCTTCCTTCCTTGAATTGCTACTGCTAAAAAGGAGGCCTGCAATACCAGTTCCTTCTTCTTCTTCTTCTTCTTTTCCTCTAGATCTTTGTTAGAGTAAACTCTATAGGTAATCTGTACCAGCTGGGAGATGGACATGTTCAGGCCTTTATCCATTTTATTTTTCAGGACAGCTATCCTCTTTTCTCTCAGGTTCTAGTGCTAAGACACATGAGAAAACTTCTTCCAAATCCAAAAATAAAAAGAAAGTATCTTTAGAGTCAATGTGTTGTTCCAGTGCAGACTGAGGTTAAACATTATGCTCTGGACATAAAACCATATCTATTGTCTTTGGGCAAACCATACACTTCTCCTCAGGAAACAAAAAGATGTTCAGTAATATATGACAGTCCTCCAAGCCAGAGTTATTATTCACAATGATAGGAAACAAGCCAGACACCTTATTCTGACACTCTTTGCAGAGTGCAATCTCTTTCTTTGGTAGTAAAAGACCATGTTTTCTGATGTGGCTGGCTGGTGAAACTTGCTGGCTTGATCAATGAAATTTTGGACAAATCTCTAAACTTAAGCTATCCTAAACTACAGTAGGCTTTCCCTATTCCCCTTTCTTGAGATCCTCACCCCAGTGACACATAGTAAACAATTCAAAATTATAGTTAAGAGGGGGAAAAGGCAAAGCAGAGCCACAGCCAACCCCTTTTGCAGAGTCAGGGGAGTATTTGGCTTAGTTTCAAGGAACCATAGTTATACCTCTCATTCTAAAGCAGTCTGCTCTTTCTCTCCCTGACAGACATCCATGTAATCTCTCATACAAATAGCATCTCTATTCAAGTATATAAAAACACAGAATTTCATCTCATTCTTCTTTAACATATCATCCAGCAGAATCTTCCATGTTTTCCCAAGTAAGAACTGGACAGACTTAAAATTCTTAAAATTCTTCAAATACAGCCCAAGGGGGTGCAAGGCATGCTTCCTCCGCCTTCCATTTCCTCCCAAGTAAAAGTCAGACAGACACAGAAAGAAAAGGGTATTGGCTAATGAGTAAGGAGTTTAAACAGCCAACAAAAGAGGAATTAATACCAGTCTCTCACCACTGGCTGGGGCAGCTGAACTCTCAGTGGTCTGCAATAGGAACCGCAGCAGCCAATCACACAATACACATGTCATCCACTTCTCTCATATTCCCTACCACCCACTGTTCCACCTTTACTTTTTATCAGTTATTTTTGTATTTTATTGGAAAAAAATCTCTCTCTTTTTTTTTCTTTTTTCCTTCCTGTCTTTCCACCTGAGCCAAGCAGTTTCACCAGCCTCCCTGCTGGGTACTCAGTCTTCGCTATAATAAGGGAGTGATCGCCCCCTCTTTCATTCCTTTGAGTGGGTCTTCCACAGGCCTGGAACCTGTCGGTGGGCCTAAAACCCCTTTGTGCATACATACAACTTTCCCTATTGGCAGGACTCCTTTAACCAAACTTTTTACCTTTAACCAAACCTCTTATATTGACAGGCCTCAATTCTCCAGCTAGCCTCTAGCCTGACTTTGATATTTCCTTGTAGTATACTTGCCTGATCTTGGAGGCAGGACTCAGGTTTCCTTCTCTGGTTTTCTGGGTTCTCCTAGCACATGTAGCCATTCAGGAGACCACAGCACTGGTTCCATTCTTCCAACAAATAGTCAGTGGCACCAAGAAGGGACACAAGTACTTCAGTACCTTGGCACGGCAATCAGAGCAGGCTCATGACACCTCTCAGTCCCATCTGGGTCACCAGAAATGTAGCAGAAAAATGGGACAGAGAAACACCACAGAATGAAGGAAAGTGAAAAAAAAAACCCAACCAAAATTACTCTAGTGGGCTGAACAGGAAATAACTTTCCAAAAATGCTGAGCCCTGATTGAAACAAAATGAGAATCTTATATATTGATCTTACAAATATGTTTAGCATATAGGAAAACCACTCCCTCTTCCCTCTCTAGTTCAGTTAGATTCATAATATTCAGCACGTTTTGCTAAGCAGAACATAGGAGTCTTATGTAGAAAATGTTTACAGTACAAGATGACTGCAGCCTTATCAATGCAACCTTGATTGCAGTACAGAGCACATAACTTAGCTAAAAGAAAAACTCAGTTAGGCAAGAAAATTTTCTAAGTCTCATTCAGAGTCCCAGTTGATTATCTAGTATGACCCCAAATGATAGGCAATCATGGACAGTCATTTTAAAATACAATTTTCAGCTACAGGCAGTTGACTACTTCTGTTTTACAGTTGCTCTGTTCCTTCCTGGAGGAGTGAACCCAGAAGGTGGTGCTGGGCGACTCCTGCTCAATCGCCTGGCCATTGGTGTGTGGAGTCCCTCAGGGTTCTGCGTTGTCTCCTGTGCTATTTTGCATATACATGAAACTGCTGGGAGAGGTAACCTGGAGTTTTTTGGTGTGGTGCCATCAATATGAAGATAACACTCAACTCGATACTTCTTCCCACCCCAATCCAAGGATGCTGTCCTGATCCTAGAATGTGTGTATCATCAGTAAAGGACTGGATGAGAGTAAACAAATTTAAATGTAATCCAGATAAGGCAGAGGTGCTCCTGGTCAACTGGAAGGTAGATGAGGGAATAAGGATTCAAGCTGTGTTAGATGCAGTTACACTCCCCCTGAAGATTCAGGTTTGCAGTCTGCAGTAAGCTCAGGTCTCTGCAGTGATCAGGGGTGCTTCTGCATATCTATAGCTTGTGCACTAACTGTGCCCATTTCTTGAGATACTGGATATGGTCATGGTGGTACATACCTTAGTTACATCCCATTTGGACTAGTGTAATGTGCTCTACTTGGGGCTGCCTTTGAAGAATGTTCAGAAACTGCAGCTGGTCCAAAGAGCTGCAGCCAGACTGTTAACAGGGGCAAGTTACAGATCCCACACAATCCTTCTGTTGAAACAGCTCCATTGGCTGCTATTTGTTTCCAGACACAATTCAAAGTGCTGCTTATGATCTATAAAGCTCTATATGGCTCAGGTCCAGTCTATTTAGCAGACCATATCTCCCTGTATGAACTGGCCTGGGCTCTGAGATCATCAGGAGAGGCCCTTCTCTCAATCTCACCACCATAGCAAGGATGCTTGTTGGGAACATGAAAGAGAGCCTTCTTGGTGGCTGCCCCTGGACTCTGGAACACACTTCCCAGGGAGTCAGAATGCTCCCCTTTTTGCTGTCCTCCTTCTGCAAGCTCAAACCTTTTTATTCAGACAGGTTTTAAAAACAGAAAGTTTTTAAAGAATGGGTTGGGCTATTATATTGTTTTAGTGTACTGTTTTAAACACTTTTATCTTTTCAAACTGTATTTTATTATTTTACTGAGTAATCTGTTTTAATATTGTAATAATTTAAGTCTATGTTAATGTATCACTTTCGTTTGTTTTTAATTGTACTGTTCTTTTAAATTCTAAGCCACTCTGAATCCCAGTATTGGGGGAAAAACAGGATATAAATAAATAAATAAATAAATTTGTAAAAGGTGAAGACCTTCCTCTTTGATTTGCCAGATTAAATTGCTGATTGTGCCTAAAGCGGCCAAGATGGGTAGCAACTGATGAGGATTTTGTTTTTAGTATATTAGTATATTATTATTTTTTATTTTAGCATTTTATAGTATTGTGCTTTATCCTTCCTTTTTGCTCATAAATGTCTGATGTTCTGCCCTTTGGTGAAAAGGGTGTTATAAATAAACATCATTGTTGTTTTACAAACCTTTTGGAGAGTACTACATTGATAAAAGTGTGATCTACAGAAAAATACACAGAGTGGTTGGGTCATTCTTCTTGCAGCTCAGTTCATTTGAGAAGTGTTAAATACCCCTCCAAAGAAATGACAACATTTTGAATCAAGCTTGTAAAAAATAGTACAAAAAGCTTGCAAAAAGCTAATACTTGAACTGTACTGAGAAGTGGATTAGGAACCAACATAGTTGATTTAAGAGTTGTAGGATAAAGAATGGGTGAAAAAATCAGTTTGTTTTGTTTTTAATAAGATTTTACAAATGCTTTTATACTTGGAATGGAAAGAAAGAAAGATTTTAAAATTCAAATGTGAGAGAAACTAAAACTGATAGATACAGGTGTCCCCTGCTTTTCGACATCTTACTTTTTGACAACTCACTTTTTTGACTGTTCTAAATTATAGCCAGAACCCAAACATTCAATGTGTGGTCCACTCTTTTGACCATGCATCAAATTAATGGCTTCTGGTTATAATTTAGAGTGAAAGAGCAGATTGTTGAAAAGGATCAAAACAGCAGAGATGGGGTCTGGCACATATAAGACAGAGAAGTTAAAGAGAAAAGATATGGGTCTAACAGCCTATAGTACTACCCTCATTCCTCTTAGGACGTTATCACACTGGCCCTAAAGCAGCGTCATTAGCCTCGTTTCAGACTTTTTTTCCGTGTGTTCACACGACGTCGCAGCAAACCCCGCCCTTCCCTACCTCATTTCGGCGTCATTTCAGCCTCATTTCAGTCCTTTTGACTTCCGAGAGTTTTAAGGAATACACTCGAGCGGTCGGCACTATACCGGAATGACGCTGATCTCGGCATAGGTATGAACACGAGATCCTTGTCATGCCGCATTTCCTCGTTCTATGGCCCATGGTTCCTCGCGGTATTCCCCAAGGATTTGAGGAAGCATCTTATGACGTCTACTTCCTGGAGCGGGCGACAAACGGAACGGGTAAACAATGTTCCTCTCTTCAGGGGTTGGGGGGGGAATCATTATTAGGGATGGCTTTGTAGCCCAGAATTCGGGGGATTGAGGTAGGGATCTTTCAACTTGTGTGTGAACAGGAGATCCGAGCCCCCGGAGCGGAACCATTCCGGCATCTCACATTCCTCACTGATTCCAGTCTAGTGTGGTAATGTTTTCCGCTTGCCGGGCACATTCCGGCATGAGCCCAGAATGGTTCCCAAATGATTCTGACCAGCTTTCTTGCCGCTCTCTTGCTGCAAGTGTGATAACGTCCTTAGAGGCACTATATCCAAGTTAAAATTGAATGGAAATGTAGGGCCTTTACAGAGCAGCCTAAAGGGATGGCACAGAGCCACCCCTGGGAGTGGTGGATCAGGGCCATGGCAACTGCACACTGTGGAACCGATCCTCCCTTTTGCCACCCCCCAAAAGCGGAAAAATGCCGCTCCTTTTAGGGGCGGTAAAAGGCCGCCCTAAGAGCTGGCACCATGGCTCTTCTGTGCCCTTTTGGTGCAGCGTGTGTACACACTGTGCCAGGAGGGCGTCCTGACACTGCATGCCATGCAGACAGGCACGTGGTGTCAGGACAATGTTGGGGTTGAGTTGTGGTAGCCAGCATGCATCTGCCCCACCCCAACTCTACCCCTAGGCCAGCCCTTTAGGCCGGTCTGCATAGCCCCATAGTCCCATAAGGGCCTCATCTCCTGATGTAATTTCCCCACCCTTCCCTTTTCTTTTTCCTTCACAGGGCTGCTGCAGTTACTGATGTTTCTTCTGATGCTGCTTCTTTTTTTGGTCTCAATCTGGTTCCCTCACCCCATCTATCACTCTGAGTGGCTGGACTACTGCCTCAGCTTTGCTCACCCTATGGGGAGGAACACATGTGCATGTCTCTGCCAGTCCCATTAGCCTCTCTACCTCTCTCCTAGCCAACCCACTCCCTTCTGTCAGCCACCATGAAGAAAAGCAAAAGCAGACACAACTGCAGCTGCATTTTGTTAGCTAGTGAAGCAAGTGGGTTGGCTGGAGTGGGAGAGGCTGAGAGGCTGATGGGACCAATGGAGTCATGCATGTGCATGCATATGGACACACAGATGCATACACACACAGCGTGAGCAGAGATGAGGCCATATTTCCTCTTCTGTACAGCCAGCATGAGGGATGGGAGAGCCAGACTGAGGCCAAGGAAAACAACAGCAGTAACAGCAGGCAGTCTGTCTACCTTTCCCCAGGCAAGGGAGAGTAGAAAGGGGCCAGAGATGATATGGTGGTTGTTTGAAGGGAATACATTGGCCAAAGGGGGAGGCAGAAAGGCTGATGGGCCCTCCTCTGCCCAGCCAGTGTGAAGCTAGTTCACTCCTTCACTCAGCATCTGGGCCTTGAACTGCCAGCCTGCCAATCTTGAAATCATCAGAGTTAGCATCTTAACTGCTGAGCCACCATATCCTTCTAATAGAGTAGCTATATCTTTTTCTGAGATGCTCCCCATCTTTAACATTTATATGGCAGACAAGTAGAACATAGCTTTTTCCATGCTGGCAAAAGATCTACCTAATCCTGCCTGATCTTGGAATCTAAGCAGGGTCAGCTCTGGTTAGTACTTGGATGTGAGACTGCCAAGGAATATGTCATGTAGCCACCATAAATTGACAGGTGACTGGAAGGCACATGCACATACAATAAAACATAAGAGGCAATGGGACATCATCAGGCAATTTTCAATGCAAGATCCACAGTTTTCACATTGCCAAAGTTTTATATGTTGAACTATATCATGGTAGGCCACACACTAAACCATATTTGCCCAAAGGACTGTAATATACAGCAAATGCAATTTAGTTTGATACATCAGTCATCCAGTGGAAAACATTTGAGGAAGTAGTCCTGTTTTGCCCTACCCTACTCTTAGCTAGGATGGCTTATCTTGTTCTCATGCAACCCTACTGGACATTTTGGTGTTTCAGTTAAACTAAACACCCTATCAGATCAAAGCATCCTACAATAAAGTGAGGATTGGCACAGGTCAATTTCCCCAACATAGCACACTCCAGCTGTGTTAGATCACAGTTCCCACAAGCCCAGCCACGATGGTGCAAATTGTCTAATCCATCTAGAGGGTGCCAGAAAGCTGCCACAGTTGAATAGATTGTGCACTCCTGAGTCTCATTAGTTTTTCTTCCTCCATTCACTGAAGAATGAGCTTTTTTGGATTTAGATAGAATCTGTTTCGGAAGGCCTCTGAAAAAACACCAATGGGCCTGAATAGTGCAATTCCTGAGCATCTGCTCTGAGGTTTTTGCTGACTAGGCAGACTGTTTAGTGGGGATGTGGTTCACCGGAACAATCCACAATGTTACCCATAAACTGCCATCAACTGATAATTGTTATCCATGAAAATATGCAACTAATTTCTGTTTTGCTTAAAAAAAAAAGTAGTAGTGAAGGGAGGAAATGAGAAAAATGCTTTCAAGTTAAAATACTGAAATAATATACCCACGTATGTTTCTACAAAAGAAGACATTCTTTGGCATGCTTCATTTACTTTTTGTAACCAGTTGTGAACCACAAAGCATTTTCATTGTATTTTCGGATGTGAAGAGCACATATGGCTTACTGCTGGCATCTCTCAGTGGAGAGGTTTTCAAATGTTTTGTGAATTTTAAAATCTGTAGAATTACTTTGTGCATAAAATTTGTTCCCACCACCACACACAAACACCACATACATCATCCCAAATGCACCATCTACCTTTGAAAAATAACACAGAAAAGTTCTCATTCACAAGTATTATAAAGTTTCCAGCAAGGCTCAAATGGTATTACCTTTGAGAAAATATCATGAACCAGCAAGCCTGTTTGGTATTTGTTAACCGCTTTGACCAAACCCATCAAAACCTTGTTTGTTCACGTCAAATAAAATAGCTCATTTTAGCGGTTAACCCTACTGCCTCATCCCTTGCAATTTTGGGAGGTGAGTTGGGGGGACTGTCTGATGCATAAACCTTTTAGGAATGTCTCAGATTTTTAAAGTTGTCTGTGACAGCTTTCCTTAACCATTTGCTGGCTGTCAAAAGAATTGTGTCTGGATTTTTTTTTTTTTGATTTTTTTTTTTTTTGCTTCATTGTGTAGTAATGAGACCCCACAAGCTACTGCTATCCAAATACAACATAACTTTCCCAAATCTCAGTTCATGAAGGACTTCTAGTAGCCTTGATTAAGCAAATTAACAGACCAAGGTGGTCTGCATCAAGTAGTAGGACATTTGAAGAAATCACTTTTTTATTATTATGACAATGTGAACTAACCTGATATGCCCTTCTGGACTAATGTGTGGACCCAAAAGTAATTATTCTTCAAATTTGACAGTATCATAAACATTGTGATGTTTTTGTTATTGCTGTTAACTGCCACCAAGTTGACTCCAGCCTATGGTGACCCTATGAATGAGACCTCCAAACCACCCTATTATCAACAGTCTGCTCAGATCTTGCAGAATCAGGGCTGTGGCTTTCTTGATTGAGTCTATCCATTTGGAATGTGGTCTTCCTCTTTTCCTACTGCACACATTCTACCTTACCAACCATTAATGCCTTTTCTAAGGAGTCATGTCTTCTCATGCATCTAAAGTACAGTAGTCTCAGCTTGGTCATCTTGGCTTCTAAGAGATTTCAGGCTTGATTTGCTGTTTTGTTGTGTGCCTTCAAGTAATTTCCAATTCATGGCAATCCAAAGACAAACCTATCCCAGGGTTTTCATGGCAAGATTTGCCATTCCTTCCCCCTCAGACATAAAGTATGTGACTTCCCCCAGGTCACCCAGTGGATTTCATAGATGATTTCATAGGCCCTGGTCTCCAGTACTTAAACCACTATGCCATGCTGGCTCTCTGATTTGCTCTAGGATTCATTTATTTGTCTTTTTGGCAGTCCATGATATCCACAGAACTCTCCTCCAGTACCACATTTCAAATGAATTGATTCTCCTCCTGGTGGCTTTCTTCACTGTCCAGCTTTCACAACCATACGCAGAAATCAGAAATGTGATGGTATGGACAACCTACATAACTTTAAAGTAAATGGTGAAAATATTTAAAGAGTCAAAAGATTTCCTCAGTCATCAATCAGAATGGACACTGCAGTGAAGAAATCAGAAGAAGACTAGGCCTTGGAAGAGCAGCTATGAAAAATCTATACATGTTTTTAAGTGTAAAGATATAACACTGAACACCAGAATCAGGATTGTCCAAGTTCTTGATCTTTAAAAAATAATAAAATGCATTTAAAGTACATTTTTCTAATAAAATGCATTAGAAAATGCATGTACATATATCAATGCATATTTTGTGGGATAAATACATTCAAAATATTATTTATCAATATCCAGATTACCATGTATTTTTTATAATTACACATTAATGTAGAAACAGGACAGTGAGAAGAGACATATGAATGAGTATATAACAAACTGATAGGAATCATAAATAGACTGCTGTATTCATTTTTGCTTAATATGGTGATAAAAAGAACATTGTTTCTACTTCTGTTATTAATAATGAGTTATCCAGCAGCAAAGATGAGTTAACCAAAAACTTTAGCACCTTCTCCAACATACCTTGAAATAGAAGACTGATTGGATTGAGGAGACAGGACAAGGGAGCAAGCAGTCCTTGCCAAATTGCAGACAGGTAGGTTCCAGGGGGAGTTCTGTTATCCTCCTTTTTTAAAAAAACATCAAAAATGAAATATTTTTGAGGGATGTGAAGTCGGATGAATGCTCAATGCTGCCAATTCATGCTGTTTTCTGCATGTAGTGCCTGTGGTGAATGTTTGTTGCTAGTGCAGTAGGAGATCGGGTTCCCTTTCACACTGCACAGTTATATTGCAATGTTTCCACTTTAACTGTCATGGCAACATCCTTTGGAGTCCTAAGGCTTGTAATTTAGAGAGACACTAGAAATCTCAGGCTGTAAATTCTAAGTGCTCCTCCTTAAACTGCAAATTCCAGGATTCCACAGGATGGAACCACAACAGTTCAAGTGGAATATAACATTATAACATTGTAAATGCAAGGGGAAAAATGGACAAATTTACAAATTCACAAGATTTGAAGGAAAATTTCTGGAAGATGGAACAGAGGTGGTATTTAACGCCCACTAGGATTGCAAACATTTACAAGAAAAAATCGAAAGAATGTTGGAAATGTAAACATAATGTGGGGTCATGGTATCATATATGGTGGAAATGTGAAGGAATGATTTTTTTTTTGGAAAAGAATACATATTAATATACAAAACATTTTAAAGATAAAGTTTGAATTGACTCCAGAAATATACTTATTAAACATGATGAGAAAATTGGATCCAATGATTGAGAAAAAATTTTGGAGAGTTATTTTATATATGGTCACAGCGGCGAGAATTTTAATTGCTCAAAAATGGAAACAACAAAATACACCAATGATAGAAGAATGGCTCTTAACATTACTAAAAATGAAAGAAATTGATAAATTAATGAAACTTTTAAACAACAAAAATTTAGATTTGGTGAATGAGGAATGGGCTCCAATAGAGGAATATATAAAAGAAAGGTGGAATATATGAGCCAGGAGAAAGAGATAAAAGTGATTGGTATTGTTTTATTAGCAAGATTGTCATATATGTGTAATTGGAGGTGGATAGATTAACCATATGAATTTACAAAGTGTACTCATTGTGTTCGAATTAAAGGAAGTGATGTAAAATTGTAAATAGGATTAATATTATATTACTATAGGTAGTTTTTTACCTAAGATCTTTTTTTTAAAGAATGTATTAAAAATCATTTTTAATAAAAATAAAATGGAAAAAAAGAGAAAGAGTGCTATGTGTGTAACTGTCATCTACATATACAGAGCATGGGGAGAGACAAGAAAAGTAATATTGCTCCATACAGCATCATGCCGGGTAGGGTGCTTTCTTTATCCTGAGGATAGGAATTATGAGACCCTCAAAAGCTTTCTGTGTGGCCCTTGAACACCTACCAGTTTCCAATCATTTTTTAAAAGAGAAGAAAATGAAGAGTTGTACCTCCAGAGCACTCCAGAGAGAGAAGTACTATTTTGGGAAGCCCCATGTGTCTATTTTCAGTCTCAAAAGAGCATTTTTGGAAATCTAGAAGTGACTGCTGGTCACTCCCACTTTTGGGGGGGCACAGCTAGACAGGTGCAGCTGTTAGGGATTTGGGTGCTAATGTGAAATGGAGCAGGTATAGTCCTCAGAAACTCCATCATTGCCCATCCCTGCTTTATCCTTGTTATCAGGTCCTTACCAACCATAATACCAAATTCTCATGTTGACAGTCACTAGGGTACAGAAAAATTCCAAGCAGCTTCCACAAAAACTAGTTTTTCCCAGTGTTGTCATCCATTTTGATTCAACACTAATATTTCTCGATATTGGTAGTTCTTTGGGCTTAACATGGCTGAACAGTCCTTTTGAGCATTGAGACATGTGTTGCTCTCTATATCAAAAGCAGTACTTCTGAATTATATCCCAGTATGTAATACTGGACTTAATACAATGAGTGGATCAATAATTCCTGGCAAATCTACTGTGTCATAAAAGACAAGCATTATGTTTTACTTTTACAATGGGTACAGACTCTTTTTTAAAAAAAATAAGCAAAGGTTAGAAAATGTTTAAATTTTTTAAAATAATAGAGATTATGCTGATGGATGATGTCCTAACTTGAGAACCAAAAAATCATAGCTAGGAATGCATGATGAGACTCCAAAATCATGACATACCAGAAAATTATATATAGTTATAATATCAAATCATATTATTTTATGGATTCGATTACGTGTTCCAAATTGTTCCAATTGTTTTAATATCCACACCCAAGTCCCCCTTGTAATAAAGACAGATAACCCATGGAAACTCATAACACTGTGAGAACAGAAATGACTACCCAATTTAAAAAGAACATTCTTAGTCTGGAAAAACTAAGACTATTATATTTGTTTTACAAACAGGTTTGCAAAATGGAAGTCTTAATAAGTTTTGCAAAAGTAAACTTTTGCAAGATACCACAAACCACAAAATCAGGATTCAGGGAATTGTTTGTCTTTTGAGGCTTTGTTGAAAAATCCATCCAGGCAATAAATCAGCTGAAAAAGTTCATACAAAATGGCAAGAGGCTAGCTCTCCTATTCCCCCATACCCATGTTGCCTATGTACAACATTTGGAAGTTATCAACCACGGCTCTAAAATATATTCAAAAAGACTATCTCAAAAAGCTTTTCTGAAAACCTGTTGTCAGTATTTCAAGCAGTCTTAACAGCTAAAACTCACCACTAGGAATGTAGTGTGAATCACCCTTAGTTCATCCTGCACATATTGTGACTGGATACATTCTTTTATTAAATCTACCATCTGTCTGGGGTATTTGTAGAATCCTTTTATGTTAGCTGTTCCACAGTTTATAACTTGGATAGATAAATGTGGAGACATGTCAAGAAACGATTATTATACAGTCTCGTATATGCAAAAAAGGTATGTGCCCCTCCTGCTTCCTGCTTCTTACCATCCCCCATATGTGTGGCAGTGAATAACACAGACAACACCCATCTCTATGAAAAATGTAAGAGATAGACTAATCTGTCTCTTAGAGGTGAAGCAGATGGGCATGAAACAGTGGCCTCTGGATGCTCTGCCCACAATCAGCCCATGATCAGCTGGGGACCACAGGGACTACATGGCCTGCTCTCAAGAGTGCCACTGCTGCAGTCCCAAATGGGCTGCCAGAAGGAGTGGTTTTTTTGCTGTTCCTTTTTCCTGTGGCTTTGGAGTGGTTTCTGAATGCTTCAAAGGTGTGTTTCATCTGAATGCCATCCTTCTGCAGTGGCCAGACGTTATTCTTTTGGCCCACCTGTTTTGGGCCTCAGATTCTTCCCCGATCACCACCTGTCCTACTATTTATCCCTAAATCCTGCCCCAATCCTCCTGTTAACCCCTACATTCTGCCCCAGTCAACATCCTTCCTACTATTTACTCCACATTGTGCCTTAACCATCACCTCTTGCTGCCATTAATCCCAAGGTCATGCCCCAATCACCCCTCTTGTCATTCAAGCCCAGATCCTTTCTTAACCACCAACAGTTTGAGGCTGGAGGAGGAAACAGAAAAGGCTTCAATGCTCAGACACACAAATAAACAGATTTTTGGAGAAAGGATCTCTTTCAATCTCATAGAAAGAGAGATCCTTCCTTCTGAAACCTGTTTATTCTCTATGAGCACTGAAATATGTTTCCTATGTCATGCCACCATGTGTATACTCTACTGTCTGGAGAAACTGGGTGCATAGATTGTTTAAATATACAACTCAGGTGTGTTTGCTGTATGTACTTGTCTGAGCACTGAATCCTTCTCCATTTCCTCCTCCAGCCTCAAAATGTTGGTGGTTGTGGAAGGATCTGGGGTTGAATGGCAGGAGGGGTGAATGTGTAACAATAGGCCCTTCCAGGGGAATTTTAATTAGCTCAATTAATTATTGGACTGCACTACAAAACAGTTCTCTGAGACTGTTTCCCACTTAAATACAAAGAGTTAGGAAATAGGAATCCACAGAAGCACAATTCTCTAAATGAATTGTACTTTTATTTGGGGGGAAATCACACAACTCAGCAAGCACTCTCTCTCTCTCTCTCTCTCTCTCTCACACACACACACACACACACACACACACATGAGCTAAGGAATATAGGAATTAGCATTGGAAAAGTTTGAAGCTCCAATAATGGTGATACTCACTCTAGATGTGGTCACTCCGGATGGTTCAAATGTGATGTACTGATGTTGGACTCTGCTGTGAGAAGTGCTGGAATGGACAGCCACAAGTCAGAACTAGTCAATTCACAGTGACAGAGTACCTTTGCAGACTGCCAGAAATAGTGCAAATTGAGTCCAATTTAACTGCCCTGACTCAGTGCTAGGGAATCATGGGAACTGGAGTTTATTGCTGCATCAGAGCTCTCTGATAGAGAAGGCTCAATGTCTCAGAAAAAAATACAATTCCCATGACTCCCTAGCACTGAGCCAGGGCAGTTAAAGTGGACTCAATTTGCACTATTTCTAGCAGTCTGCAAAGGCCCAGAGTGTCCCCATGAATTCTATCTAGCCCTCTGAACAAAGAAATTTGGGGTGCTTAAATAGCTTGAAACAAAGATCCATCAAAAATGTGATGAGAGAGAGGAGAGAGAGAGACCTTGTGAGTGGGTATGTGGGTACCTTTCTGTGTGTGCCTAGTCAGAAGTAAAATCTATTAAGTTTAGTTGGGCTTCCTTTGACAGGCATAGTAGGACAGGGTTCAAAATGAGGCTAAAGCTTAATTGCCAGGAAATACTCAGCTTTCACCTTAAAATTTTTAAAAAAAGAGAGAGAGAGAGAGAGAGAAACAAGAGAAATGAACATCTCCTTTCACCCCAACACTTTATAAAGAGTGTGGCGATGCTAGCACAACATTGGATGGATGGATGAATGGATATGTGTGTATGCAGCCCCCAGTTGGAAGACTAACACACAAGCCTTTAAATTAAAGCTATTGAAGCTAGACAATAGTACCTTTGGCAATATTTATCACATAAAGACATTGCCATTTCTACACTGCTTTGGTATGAGGCATTGTTAGAGCATCCCTTTTCATTGACAGGGACAACCATCAATAAGCTCCCAAACACACTACTGTAGCATTTGTCTTCAGCTGTGATATGTTCCTCACAGCAATTCCAGTATTGGGCAGTCACATAATGTCAGTGTCTACTCCTCTCCCTGCTTCTCCCTTCCTCCCCCTCATTATTTCAGAGCAGACATTGTTAAAAACATTATTTTCTTCCTTCCTCTGACCCATCAAAGAATAAATGATAGTGTTCTCCTTTTAAAGACAACACTCTCATTTCTTCTTTGATGCATGGAGTGGTACAATTGGCTTCTTCATGGACACCCCCTCCCTCACCAAAGAAGAAATTACTCTGGAACAGCATTACATATAGAACATATAGAAAGGCATGCTGGGTAGGGCATAGGGCATGGGTAAGAGGAAACAAAAAAGAGAGAGCATGCTGGGACTACTGATGGCACAAAAAGCCCCCATTACACTATTGAAGAGAGATGTGGGTTTTCATTCTCTTTCAATGCTATTGCGACAAAACAAATGTGAAACCAAGGCTCATGTGATAAAGTCCTTGGCCATTAACAGGTCTTAGTGTGAAAGGGGAGTGGCAAACATAGGAGGACTCATTAACTCATGGAAAGGCAAGGAGAAGGACAGAAGATGTTTTGGTCCCATCTGGCTTGCTCAGTAATTTCTCACTTCCATGCCATGTCAGAAGAACTTTCAAAAGCACTGTACAATTTTGTAAAAGGATTTATGTAACTTTCTCCAAACTTTTGACAGCTGGTAGATCATCCATCTATCTGCACATTACATGAAATCTCTGCCATCCTTCCTTGCACCGTTTCTTTTTAAATTTAAATTTAATTTTTTTTAAAAAATTAATTTATACTTTTTATTTTTATTTTTATATATATTTGTAATGCTATTCCAAAGTAATTTCTTCTTTGGTTTCCATTGTCAGAACACTGGAAACTTGATAACAAACAGATTCCATTAAAAATGTCTCTTGCATTTGTATTCACCACATCTCATGAATTTACTGGTAAACCATTAGGAAGATCTGAATTCTCCCTGGGCTTAGACAGAGAGCCAGTGTGGTTTAGTGTTTTGAGCACTGGACTATTACTCTGGAGATCAGGGTTTGAATCCCCACTTATCCATAGAAACCTATTGAGTGATGTTAGACAGGTTATACCCACTCAGGCTCAGAGGAAGGCAAGGCAAACCCCTTCTGAACAATGTTAGGATTGGGTCCCAAGGGAAAATGGACATTTTGGGATAGTGCAGCAGCCATGATGACACAGCATTTGGCCACAGCTGAGTCATGTAGCCTCATGCTGATGTAACAGGACATGTCATCATGGAGTAGTCACCTGGTGCTGGAAAGCACAAACTGCTGCAAAAGTGCAATAAAACTGCAGTGTCACTCAGGTGAGTGACAGGTGTCCAGCAGGAAGAGGCAGGGCCAGAAAGCCATGTGGAGCACAGGCTATATAAGGCACAAGCCTCTGGACACACATGTGCAGTGTGGGTTGTGGATTGTTGATGGTGGATTGCGTATTGCTGTTTTGCTGTTGGAGTTGCATTGGTGTATGCTGTACATATCTGTATATAGAGCAACAAAGATTAAAGCCTCATTCATGAGATGTCTGTCTGGGCATTTCTGTGCTCTATCTGGAAGGGGAGAGGAGTTTCTCCAGCTGACAAGGAGCCTGCTTCATTGGAGAAGTCTGGATCCTGGTGCTTCACGTTATGTGGTCTCCACGCGCTGCATTACCATGCCTAACACGGGTTATGGGCCCAGTTCACACTAGCAGTTTGGACTAGAAGCAAGTAAGTGGCTGTTTGTGTCTGCATCCAGAAGAGCTGCTTTCTACTGTCTATAGTGCCAGAGGTCAAAGAGTTAAGAAGCCTTGCTGTTTAGCTGTGCCTTCTTATCAACTCCTGATAGTGAAAGCTGGGAAGCCTGCCAGTGCTGAGTTTTGTTTTGATTACTGGCAAGAACGGAATTCATAAGGTTCCATATGTTGACGGACAGCAACTATTCTCAATGGGCTGTGTACATGGAATCTTTTTTGATAAGAGAGAATCTTTGGGAACCGGTGGAACAACGTCTAACTGGTGCGAATGCTGAAATAGACAGAAAAGCATGCACAACTATCTGTCTCAGCTTGGACCCAAGCCAGCTGGACCACGTGTGAGATAAAAGGTCTGCCCAACAGGTTTGGTTAGCTTTAAAAAATGTGCATCAGTCTGACTCCTCCCTGTCAAAAATGCTTTGGTCAAAAAGACTCTATGCTTGCAAAATGGTTCAGGGTCAGCCTCCAGAGGAGCACCTAGCCAACATGAAGCATTTGTTCCTGGAAGTGCAGTCCAGAGGAATCATCCTGTCAAGGGAGCAAAAGGCATACCTTCTGTTGAGCAGTTTTTTCCTCTGATTTTGACCATATACTGTACAGCAGGGGTAGGCAACCTAAGGCCCGGGGGCTGGATGCGCCCCCCCGAGGCCTTTTGACTGGTCCCAGGCTGGTCCTGCCATCACCGTTGCCGCCCACCATGATGATATTGATTATTGTTGTTATTACTTGTTCTTGGGGTTTTCTTGGCAAAATCTCCACAGGGGTTTTGCCATGACTTTTCTGGGGCTGAGAGAGTGTGCATGTATATTTTAATTTTTTAAAATATATATATATATATATATATATATATATATATATATATATGGTGCTTCCCCACCCCACCCACAATAGTTTGAGGGACAGCAACTCGGCCCCTGGCTCAAAAAGGTTGCCTACCCCTGCTGTACAGCCTCCAGGGAGTACCAGAGAGTCAGCTCACAGTAGACCTTGTAACTACACGTGTTTTGGAAGAATGCCAGAGATGGCGTTTTGAGACTGGCATTCAGAGACAGTGACAAACAACAACAATCACACCACCAGAGGCAGTTCAAAGGACTGAGAGTGCTGCTGTCTGCAAGGTCAAGAGATGCTTTGCTTGTGGACAGCCAGGGCATTTCCAGAGGAACTGCAAGAGGTCACCTGCTGCCAGGGGGAAACAACAACATTGGTCTCCAGAGAACAGAAAAGGAGTTGTTTCAGCAGTAAAGGACAGTGACTCTCAAGTCCATCATGCTGATGCTGCCAAACATCAATGGATGGTTGATAGTGGCACAACTCACCACATCGTGAACCAGAGGTCCTTACTGAAGGACAGGAAGCTGTCCTCTGTCAACAAAGTGGGCTTGGCTGATGGGAGTTCAAGCGAAATCAGAGACATGGGGACAGTGCATTTCCCAGGGTTTAACAGGGACTTTGAGAATGTACTGTGTGCCCCCAGATACAGAATTGCTTAATCAGTGTCTCAGCACTGGCTGCAGAGGGCTATGCAGTGCATTTTGAGGGGGATGAATGTCTCATCACCAGAGGGGGGCAGGTTTGTGCTAAAGCTTACAAGCACAATAAGCTATACTATTTGGATGCCCAGGCAGGGTGTGCTACAGTTGAGAATGTGCCATTGCACTCAAACTGTTTACAATATCTCCACAGAATATTAGGACATACCAGGTTCACAAATTTGGAGAGATTGAAGGGGGTATGTCCTGGACTAAAGTGGGAGGACTGCAGTAACCACTTGGAATGCTCTGTGTGCAGCAGGATCAAGCTGAGGGCTTATCCTGTTGCAAAAAGGAGCAAGTGCACCACCCAGAGGCCATTCCAAGTGGTGCATGCAGATATTGTGGGCCCTTATACCAAGTCAATAGGGGGCAGCAAATATCTGATGGTGGTTGTGGATCACCACAAAAGGTACACCTATGCCTTCACTCTGAAGGAGAAGAATCAGGCAGCTCCCACATTTAGAGCCTTGATAGAGATGCTCGAGAGGGAGTTCAACTACAAGGTGGGCTCCCTGGTGACAGATCATGGCAGCGAATTCCTTTCCTCTGGTCTGGGGAACTGGTTGAAGCAGAAGGGTATCTGCCACAACACCACTAACCCTGCCACCCCTCAGGAGGACGGATTGGCAGAGAGGAAGATAGGGGTGCTTACACAGATAAAGGATTGTCTGATGCTGGATGCTGAAGCCCCAGAAGGTCTTTGGGGGAGGCAATCCTGACAGCATGCCACATTAGCAACAGACTGTGGCATTCAGCTGTAAAACAAATCCCATACTTCGTGCTTTATGGGATGCCACCCAATTTGAGTTATCTGAGGGTTTGGGGGCAGTTTGCCAATATGCTGGTTCCCCAAAACTTTCAGAAGAAAGGTGACCCCAAATGGCAACTCCTGATGTTTGTGGGGTATGAGGGGAACAGCTACAGGTTCTACCTGGGGAATGGGCACATTCTGTTGTCAAGGAGTGCTAACTTTGAGAAGCACTCTGGGTGGGAGAGGATTCACTCCAACCATGAAGTCTTTGTTAGACTGGGACAACAGGGTGGTGGTAGTACTGGTACTGGAGGGGTGGAAACACCAAGAAAAACATCTGAAAGCCAGCCAAGCACGTCCAGTGAGCCCACAGACACACAAGTCCCCACTATCACTTCACTTAAGTTTGAGGCATCAACACATACATCTGTCAACATAGGTGTGCAGAGCAGTAGTGATAGTGAGGATGAGAGGAGCAGGACAAAGGTGATCATTCCCAGGAGGACCCAAAGAGTCAAAAGGCCGCCAGAGTGGTTTGTAGATCAGAATGCTAGGGTGTGTGCTGCAGTGGCTGAGGAACCAGAGAGTTTTCAGGAGCTTCTCACATATCCCAGGGAGGAACAGGAGAAATGGTTCCAAGCCATGGAGAGTGAGTTTGACTCACTTGTGAGGAGAGAGGTATTTGAGGAGGTAAGTAGGCCAGGTGACCGGAAGGGCGTAGGTTGTCGGTGGGTTTACAAAAGGAAGGAGATGCCTGATGGGACCTACAAGTACAAGGCCAGGCTAGTAGCTAGAGGATTCTCTCAACAGAGGTTTGAAAGCTATGATAGGACCTTCCCTCCCACAGCAAAGCCAGAAAGTCTGAGATTGGTGCTTGCTTTGGCTGCCAGGAAAGGACAGATAGTGAGGCACTTTGATTTTGAGACTGCCTGCCTGAATGCCAAGCTTGAGGAGGAGGTCTACATGGAACAGGCACCAGGTTTTTATGATGGTAAAGAGGGCAAGGTCTACAGCAGGGGTAGGCAACCTTTCCCCTTTAAGGGCCGAGGGACTTCAGCTCCCACAATCCCAGGAGCTATTGGCCAACATGGGACTATTGGCCAACATGGCTGAGGCTTCTGTGTGTACAGGAGAGGAGGGGTCACTCTGGTAATTTATGTAATTTATGTGTGGCTGCTTGGACAGAGTAGGAGGTCAAGACTGTGCAGGCAGAGTTGGCCAGGAAATTTATTTTGAAGGACCTGGGGAACCTCAAGGCCTATCTTGGGATAGAGGTTGAGAGGACTGCAGATGGTCAGGTGTTGCTGAGTCAGACCAGGAAGATTGAGAGGTTGCTGGAGAAGTGTGGCTTGGAGACTGCCAAGGTGGTAAGAAGTTCCATAACTCCAGGGTTCACCAGCAGTGCAGAGTCTGACAAGGTGTTTGAGCATGCAGATCTGTATAGGTCAGTCATTGGCAGTCTCATGTTCTTCGTCAACAACACCAGGTTGGACATAGCTTTTGCTGTGGGCGTGCTGAGCCGAAGGGTGAGCAGTCCCAAGGTGGAGGGCTGGACAGCAGTAAAAAGAGTTTTGAAGTACCTGAAAGGCAGTAAGGAGCTGAGGCTGGTGTTGCAGGGATCTGAAGCCCATCTGGATTGTTATGTAGATAGCTCCTCTGTGTCCGAGATGCATGACAGGAAGTCAGTAACAGGATTGTTCATCAGGTATGCTGACAGTCCAGTGGTCTGGAGGAGCAGGAAGCAGAGCTGTGTGGCACTGAGCACCTCAGAGACAGAGTTTGCAAGCTTTGTCTGAGATGGCAGGGGAAGTGCAGTGGATCAGGCAGCTTCTGAAGGATCTTGGTGAGGAGTGCACAGGTCCAGCAATTGTGCACGAGGACTCATAGGCCTCTATTGCCATGGCTGAGGCGGAAAACTTGAAGAACAGGACCAAGTACATCGGTGTCAGATATCAGAATGTGAGAGAGATGGTCCAGAATGGTGTTCTGTGTCTGTCCTACATCAGTTTGGAGGACAATGTGGCAGACATCCTCACAAAGGCTCTGCAAATGGAAAGGCATGACCAGATGGCGTCGGAGTTAGGCTTGGCACCAGGAGTGGCAGCAGAAGCTCAAGGCTCTGGAGATTGGTAGGCTCAGCCAAGGCATTGGCAGAGTGGAGAACATCTGGGCCAGAGGGCCAGAAGATCTAGGCCAGAGTGTGGATGCACAAGAAGAGATGTGCCTGGAGTGGTGAACAGTTTCCAGTGAAAGGATGCATATCAGGAGAGTGCTGCTGGGGAAAAGAATGGGGTTCTGAGTCCTAGAACGGGGTTCTGAGGTCTGAGGCGCACTAGGTCAGGTTGACAGTGGCACAGACAGGGGACCAGAGCACTGGGAGCCAGCAGGAGGACATTGGTGATGTCAGGCTGGTGGGATATGACACACTAAGGAAACTGAGAGGTTCACACACAAACATTCCATGAAAGTGAGCTAAGAGATGTGCACACATTGTACATTTTGGAGGGGATTGTTAGGATTGGGTCCCAAGGGAAAATGTACATTGTGGGATAGTGCAGCAGCCATGATGACACAGCATTTGGCCACAGCTGAGTCATGCAGCCTCATGCTGATGTAACAGGACATGACATCATGGGGGTAGTCACCTGGTGCTGGAAAGCACAGAAACTGCTGCAAAAGTGCAGTAAAACTGCAGTGTCACTCAGGTGAGTGACAGGTGTCCAGCAGGAAGAGGCAGGGCCAGAAAGCCATGCGGAGCACAGGCTATATAAGGCACAAGCCTCTGGACACACGTGGGTTGTTGAGTTGTTGGATGGTGGATTGTGAATTGCTGTTGGAGTTGCGTTGGTGTATGCTGTACAAATCTGTATATAGAGCAACAAAGATTAAAGCCTCATTCGTAAGACATCTGTCTGTAGAGTCTCTGTGCTCTATCTGGAAGGGGAGAGGAGTTTCTCCAGCTGACAAGCAGCCTGCTTCATCGAAGAAGTCTGGATCCTGGTGCTTCATGTTACGTGGTCTCCACGCACTGCATTACCACACCTAACAAACAAATCTTACCAAGAAATTTCTATTATAGGTTTGCCTTAGGGTTGCCAAAAGTCAGAAATGACTGGAAGGTACAAAACAGCAACAAATTGCAATATGCTGTACACAGGAATGCCTTTCATTAACATCTTCCATGTGCCCCATGTGTGATGCATTACAGTAACTCAACAGAGAGGTTATCAGAACAATGATGTTTGGAATCTGCCTTAGCAATTTCTACAAAAATACATTTTTATATACATTTGTTTTGAAGTATCATTGTCATTGTTTCAGTATTAACATTCTTTCAGTTTGGGCCTAAAAATCCTATCTACAGGAATCTTCCTTATGAACCCCTGCTGTGGAACCCATATAACATCATAGAATCATAGAATCATAGATTTGGAAGAGACCGCATGGGCCATCCAGTCCAACCACCAACCATGCAAAGCACCCCTGACAGATGTTTAAAACCTCCAAAGTATATAGTGTGATAATAATGTGCAGAAACTTCATTCCATTTTTTAATGGCTTCATTTTTACTTCCTCTTCTGGTATGAAATAAGCACAATTCACTGCCAGAAATCCATACATTTCTAGGTTCCTGGTGCATTCTGCAAAAGGAAAAAAAAAATACTTTCAAGAAGCTACACACACTTGAACAATTGCCAAAAAAGGGGGCATATATTTCTAAAACATGCACAAATAGCTTGGTCAGTGAGGTAAGTGCTCTCTAATGCTAGTAGTCTGAAAGTGTGTAAAAGTGCAAGTACATAAATAGGTACCACTATGTTGGGAAGGTAACAGCGTTCCATGCAGTCATGCTGGCCACATGACCATTGGAGTTGTCTTTGGACAATAGTGGCTCCCTCAGCTTAGTAATGGAGATGAGCACCTCCCCCTACAATTGGTTACAGTCAGACACAATTTCACATCCTTGCCAAAGGGGAAAACCTTTACCTTTAATGTGTCCATTTATTAATCTATTTTGGGGAAAATGTGCAAAATTACATAAGATTTTCCCCCTTCCATTTTTTAAATATATATATAGGACTGGTATGGAATGTACTTGGAGGTGGGGAAAGCAAGAGCTGTTGTAATGGATTTGGCAGATCTATCCATCAGTAAATGAAGTAAGATTGACATGAGCCCCATTTTAGAATCACTAGTACTGAAGGGATTTGGCCTGGCAATGATAGAACCTGAAGCTCTCTCACAGTGAACTTCTGCCATGGCCAAGCTAGCACCATCACAGAGCTAGGCAGACCAGCCATGGCAGGAGCAGACAAGAAGTATGGATGTAAAGCTTAATGTATCTCATTCTTATGTGCAAGAATGCAAAACCATTATGTACAGTCAGCCTGCTATATCCTTCTATATACAGATTATTTAGTCACTGATTCAACAATCCACAGTTTGAAAATATTTTTAATATATATAAATTCCAAAAAGCAAACCTTGATTTTGCCATTTTCTATAAGGGACACCATTTTACTATGCCATTTTATTTGATGGGAATTGATCATCGACAGATTTTGGTATCCATGGTGGGTCCTGGAACCAAACCCCAATGGATACCAAGGGCCCATTGTATTTAGTGTGTGCATATGTGTGTGTATGTGCTGTGAGACATGCAAGATATTTTCTATTAATCTTAAGGGAGGGTGCACACTTACAGGGATAGTTCTTATGAAAATTGTACAAATTCCACATCAAAGCTACAATAACTGTCTTGTTGCACAAACTTTTAAAAAATCAGAAGCATCAGATGAGTTATTTGCTTGGTTTTGATCAATCATCCAGTATTTGTTTTGTGTGTGTGTGCTTTGTTTTTAAAAGAGAAAAAAAAACAGTTTTGTGCAAAGACATTTTTGCACAAATTACATTAGGTGAAAGGTAAAGTGTTTCTTCTTTTGTTCTTGTGTTGAAAATTTTGGCAGACTCAAACCATTTCTTGATATAGCCTTTCATTAAGAATAAGACATTTTGCAAATATTATTTGCATCACTATTTCCAGTCTAGATTGAGGCAAATCTCAAGTACATCCCAGGCCATGTGAAAACACCATGACTCACAAATAGCAAAAGGAAAGTCTGGATTGTGATTATAACTTATATGGCATTACTTTGCACACCTGCATGTAATTTTACACAGTATGATAAGCAAAAGATATCCCCACCCAATAAATTTACAGTTTACAGGAGACCCGTAGAGTGTTTCAGGAAAAATCAGATTCAGGGACCTTTCTTAAAGCTAAGCATAGAAAGATTCAATGTGGATTCTATGGTTTCTGGTGTTGTATTCTGTCTGTGGCTCTTGTTGATTAGCTCATTTTTTTTTCAGTTTTAGGACCCTGTATCTCCAATTCTCACTTGAGCACCTCCACTTTGCTCCCAAAATTTGGTTAAAATGAGTGAATCAACACTGAGTCCCCAGGATGGCCTGCTTTGGCTTACTTCCAACAACAGAGTTCAGGGATGAGCAACCTGTGACTCTCCAAGTGCTCCCTCTGGAAATGACACCTCTTTGTGTAAAAATTGCATTGATTGCCCTGCCATTTCCACACATCTCTAGTTATTCTTCCTCCTAGAAAATCCACTCATACTCCATGAAACTGCATCAGAACACATTTCACCCTATGAATATGCCTACTTGGGTAATTCCAATTTGGTCCAGTTGGAATCAGGCAGAACTTGTGTCAGATTCAGGCTTGACCCCTCAGCACTACTAGCTGCAGCACAAAGCAGAATACTGAGCCTCATTCAACTCCCAATCTTCTCCCACCTGGAACTGGTAAAGTACCACTCACTGCAATCCTTTAATTCAATGTCAGCTACCACCTTTACAATATTAGTTTTTGCATGTGTGAGTGAATGAGTATTTGAGTAAAATTTGATTTCCTTTTGTTGTTATAAATAAAATCAATTTGGAATCTGCTGTCTCAAATTCTTGGATTTGGAAACATTATACATAGGCTTTAATCCCAGCTTTTCAGATTTATCCAAAGCCCTCTAGCCGTTTCCTATTGAGCTAAATTAATTCCACCATTGAATACAATTGTGAATGCTGTTCCAGGCCTCTAGCATTTTGGATAACAAAATATTATACTGTATATTTGAAAAACCTAACACCAATAATAAATACTGCCTTTGAACATAGTGTAGTAGTTTGAGCATTGAACTATGACTCTTGAGACCAGGGTCTGAATCCTTGCTTGGCCATGGAAATTTACTAGGTGATTATTATTATTATTATTATTATTATTATTATTATTATTATTATTAATTTGTATCCCGCCCCTCTGACAAGCAATTGGGGTGGCTAAGAACAGTTAAAATTCAGTACAATATATTAATACAATCCAAAACCCCAGAACCCACCCACTCCTTAAAAAAGTATTAAACCAATTTATCAATTAAAATATCTTAATTTAAACATTATTAAATAACTCTAATCACAAAAACAAACAATAACAGACAAAGCAACGACATCAGTCAAATGTGGGAGAGGGGGCTCTTGAGGCCGGGAAATCTAGTCAGGGAAGGCCTGCCAGAAGAGATCCATCTTAACAGCCTTTTTAAAGCTGCTTAAGGTCATAATCTGACAGATCTCATCCAGCAGGCCATTCCATAGTCTGGGAGCAATTGCTGAGAAGGTTCTCTGGGAGGTTGCAGACAGCCTTGTTTTTATTGGCTGCAGCAGATTCCTCCCAGAGGACCGGAGTGCACGAGGAAGATTGTATGGGAGGAGGCAGTCCTGAAGATAGATTGGACCCAAGCCATTTAGGGCTTTAAAGGTAATAACCAACACCTTATACTGGGCTCGGAAAATAATAGGCAGCCAGTGGAGAGACTTTAATACCGGTGTTATAAGGTCTCTCCTTGATGTTCCTGAGACCAATATGGCTGCCATATTCTGTGCTAATTGAAGTTTCCAGACCAAACATGAGGGTAGCCCCATGTAGAGTGCATTACAGAAATCAAGGCGGGAGGTTACCAGCTCATGCACCACAATCTCAAAATCCCGTACTTCCAGGAAAGGGTGCAGCTGGTGTATCAGTCAAAGCTAATAACAGGTGCTCCTGACCGTCGCATTTACCTGATTTGTCATCTGAAGTGCACCCCCAGGAGCACCCCCAGACTGAGAACATAGTCCTTCATGGAGAGTGTGACCCCATCCAGGACTGGAGGTTGTATCCTTATTCCTGTTTTTGGGGCTGCTACTGTGAGCACCTCCATTTTATCTGGATTCATTCTCAATCTGTTTTTCCTCATCCAGTACATTACTGCCTTAAGATAGTCACTGAGAGGAGAGACGCCATTGGGAGCCGAGGCCAATAACTGAGACATGGAGAAATAGATCTGGGTGTCATCAGCGTACTGATAACACCCAGCCCCATGTCTCCAGATAATCTCTCCCAGCGGCTTCATATATATGTTAAATAGCATCGGGGACAGAATAGTGCCTTGGGGGATGCCGCAAGCGAGCTCTTTTTTTGCATAACAGTTGTCCCAGAACAACACCCTCTGGAATCTGCTCAAGAGGAAGGAATGGAACCACTGCCAACACAGTGCCTCCAATTCCTAACTCACTTAGGCAATCCAAGAGGATGCTATGATCTATAGCAGGGGTAGGCAACCTTTCCCCTTTAAGGGCCGAGGGACTTCAGCTCCTAGAATCCCAGGAGCCATTGGCTAACATGGGACTATTGGCCAACATGGCTGAGGCTTCTGGGAGCTGAAGTCCCTCAGTCCTTAAAGGTTAAAGGTTGCCTACCCCTGATCTATAGTATCAAAAGCTGCTGAGAGGTCTAAAAGCACAAACAGGGTTACACTACCCCTGTCGATGCTCAGACGAAGGTCATCAGCCACGGTAACCATGGCAGTCTCATCTCCAAATCCTGTCCTAAAGCCAGTTTGAAATGGATCTATATTGGGCAAGTCACACTCTTTCAGCCTCAGAAAACCACATGACAGGCTCATTTTAGTTGGAAACAATTTTAAGGCACACAATAACAACCAGTGGTGGTCAAAGAGCAGTCCTTCAGATATTGTTGAGCTTCAACTTTCATCAACCCAAACTAACAGTGAGGAATGGTAGTAGTCATTTAGCACTATCTGGAGGCTGTACTTTCTCCAGCCCTGATTTAATGCTATGAGGTATAACTGTCTGTATTCTGTTAAGCCAATGCCAGGTATACCTCATTCTACTCACTACATTTAGTTGTGTTTCCAGCTCCCTAGCAGACATGTTGGCATGGACTCTGGGAGTTGTAGTATTTTTTAAAGCTCTAGCACCATTCTAGGACATGAAAGGCACAAGGAGGGAAGAGTCAAATATCTTCAGGGAGACAAATATATTTTGCTGCCTGTGATGAAGGACAAAATGCTAACCATCTCCACTCGACCTATGGAAAGCAACTGAACTGGCAGTTGAACACTTTAGTGATAGTAAGGAGATGGGATCCATCACCATAACTGAGATCAGCAAGCTATTTCTGGGGGTGTAGGCCAGGTGGTGTGGTATACACAGCTCTGTCCAAGACAAAAGAATACCCTAGTACCAGAGGCTTAGTGGAAACTGCTGTGGGGTTGCCCCTGCTCCTTCTCTTTGCCCCCCAGCATCTGCCACAAAAGGCAGTTATCTCATTCTGACTAGCAGGAGGGCCATTCCTTCAGAAATGTGGGTGATGAAAGCAAGAGACAGCTCTCCTCCATAGGAAGAAAGCATATAACCACACCTTGCAACTTTATTCATCAGCTGTAATTTTGTTATTGTGGCTCAGAATTTACTTGCTATCTTTTTATTAATCAAATTATCAAAACATCCACAGATACTTCTATGTCAACAGAAGCTCTGAACAGATCTTATGTGTGAGTATACCTAGATTCCTAAGCTCCAAATGATCAGTCCAATGTCCTCCTTATTGGAAGGTTCCTAGCCAATCCCTGTTTGTTTATGTGTGAGAAAGAGTACAGTCAGTGTCTCTGTGTGTATGTGAAAGAGAGAGACAGACTGTGACTGCTTATTGCTCATTTCATTAGTAAATTGAGACTGGCCCTGCCATGAGTCAGGGTAAAGCAACCCTACCTCATGAGACACCACAAAGGACAAAAAGTCAAAGGTAAAATTTGGGGGGTCCATTTACATTACACAATTTTAGTGCTATTTTCCACTTTAACAGCCATGGCTACATCCTATGGAATCCTAGGTTGTGAAATTAAGAGAGGGGCATTTAGAATTCTCAGTGCTATAACTGTGTAGTATGAAATGGCCCTTGGTTTTTCAATGGCACACAAAGGTGTATTTAAAAAAGAAGAAGAAGAAGTCATAAATAGCATACTGAAGAGCAAGAGGTCTACTGTGCCAAACACTCTCCATTGGTGACCACTTAAACTACTGAATTCTACCCAAAACATGCTGTTGGTGTCCAGAACCTACACTCCAATAGTGTAGATGTTGGAGAAATACAAGAAGCTGAACTCAGGATGGGTGGATAATATCAGGGAAGATGCTAAGGGATGAATGGACATTGTTTGAAGTATTTATAACTCTCAATCTAGCCCAGTTGTTAATAGAAAACACTGGGTTGTTTTCATGAGAAGTTACACCACCCCATTGTTGCTCTGGCCTTTCCTCTGTTCAGTGATGTGAAAGATACAGTGAGATGATCCAGATGCGTGTTGTTTAACATGTTTATATGGACTTCATTTAAGGGAAGTGTGTGTGTTTGTGTGTAAGCATGTGCACACTGCAGCTGGATTTTGTCAGCTACAGAAATTTTAGCCAAGGTGGCTCAACCAAATGCTTTCTAAACGATACCCTTGTATTCCACCTGCATATACCACATGCACAGGTACACCTCTGTTAACAAAATACATGTGTTCATGGATGTTATTTCTTTTAACAGAAAATTTGGCCCCAGAGGGAGAAATAACATAGGGATAAGTTCCTATATCATAAAAAAGAACAATTCAACATGTGTCAGCAAACTTTTTATTCAAAACCAGCAATATATGCACATGTGAAACCAAATAACAAGTCAGGCAAGCCCTGCCAAAGTAAATAAAAACATTTTGAAATTTCTAAAATCAACTTGAAGGCTTCTTCCAAATGCATCCAAGGATGACTTTCTCTTTCACCAGGTGTCTTTCTGATTTCCATATTGGTGGCCCAACTTAGAGAGCCACACTTTTAAAATATGTTCAGGGGAACTGGCAAGGCAGGTCTATCTGCTTTCCCCTTTGCTCTCTGTTTTGTGATCACATATGATTAGTAAGGGATAATTTATTATTATTATTATTATTATTAGTAGTAGTAGTAGTAGTAGTAGTAGTATTATACCTCACCCCTCTGCATAACAATTATGAAGGCAGCTGCTGTTTACTTTGCCTACTGTAGGCAGGTAAACATGGCTACAGTAGGATTGGCTAGGGTACAATCATGTTGTTTTGTACCCTAAGCTTTGTTTGCTGCAAAGTTGCTTTTGCTGGCAAGTCTGCATTTCTTCAGCTCTCCTTCACCATCTTCTCAACCCTGACACTGCTAAAAATTAAACTGGGAAGAAGACAAGGCAGGGGGAGGCATGGGGCAAATGAATAAGTTTGTAAAAAGGAGTTCCATTCTTAGAGGTTTGGTTTACTGAGGTATGCTTCTGTATGGAATTTGTCTGGGTTATTTTTTACCACCATCTACAAATTAGATAGCTACATGTGCATCTCATGTTTCCTGCAACAGACTCTTGTACTCTCCTCCTCTCCACTTTATCCTCACTTTAAGTGGTCAACCTGAGCAGCAGTGAATGGCCCAGCACTATGACTCATAAGGAATGAGATCCAGGATTTCTTATGTTCCAGTCTAACCACCACACCACCCTGATTTTTCAGATGAATGGCCTGTATATATGGGCCAAAATGCCCATGCTCCCCCCGGTCTCACATCATCCTGTCCAAATGATGCAGACCATTAGCTGGTCTGGGATCAGGCAGACTGGATGTGGATCCAGTGGATGTAGTGGATTTGGTCCAATCCTGGCCCAAAGAAGCCTTACCCCAGTCTAAAAAGACTGGCAGTCTTCCACAGAACTTCTAGGAAACTCCATGGTGACAGCTGGCAGACTGCATGGCCCCATGAATCCTATACCTGCCTCTGGCATTATGCCTGCTGAGAAGACCCCCATCATGGCCTGTGATGTCAGATGGGGGAGCTTGGCCACATAGGTGTAGCCATGTATCCCATTTCCATCTTTACAGGTCATAGCAGGGTCTTCTCAGCAGACTCGATGGAAACATGTACAAGGCCTGTGACAGCAGTGGGTCCATGGTGCAGTGGGGGGCAGGCATGTAAACATCTGCCTGTTGCCATCCTGTCCTGGGGCCTGACCCAAGAGAGGACCCAGGGCAGGATAGCACAGGCTTGACCATGCTATCCTGCCCACCTGCTTAGGGCCTTAACCTCTGTATAGTGCCATTGACTTACAAATATTGTTCTGTTATAATCCTTAATACCAGTTCAGTATTACTTTCCCCATTTTGCAGAAAGGGGATGGGCTAGCAAGGAAGAAGGAAAGAGAAAGAGTGAGAAAGACTTGCCAAAAACATTGGATGAGTTCAGGATAGAAGTAAGACTCAGATTGGAAATGTTCTGTTTTAGAGCTCAGCCTCCTGTACAATACAATACACCATTTTCCTTGGCCCAAAAGAGAGAAGAAAAAAAAAGATCTGTATTATCATCCTAAAAATGTACAGAACTCAGTATGAAATTGTCTTTCCTCTGTTTGGACAGCCTGATATAACACTGATATTTTCACCCTCCAGCCTCCCCATTCAGATGTTTAAAGGTTTCCTGTTCCGTCAAAACACTCTTGCTCTGATTGCCTCATATAAATGGGAGTGTTTCCCAGAACAGTGACACAATTCTAGTTTCTCTTACTTTCTGGAAATCCCCGTTTGAACTTCACCTTTCCAGTGAACCATTGGTTTGCCTCCTGTTTCCTATCACTTACTACCTTTTTGTTTTGCTAACAGAGTTTAAATTTTACTTGCTAGACTTTAAGACTTGTTTTCTCCCAGAGCCCCCATGACCAGAAGGAATGGCCTCTGCCTGCATGGATATCCCTGCGTACCATCTTAACTGAGAAAAACAATAACATATTGGAAAAAAGCAGGCCTATGACTCTATCATTGACATATTTTTCTTTCTCCTGTGTGATTTTTAATATCTTTGCCTGATGGAGAAGCCAGTGGAGCTTTGAAAGCTTGCATAATGTATTTTGTGCATTTTGGTTGGCCCAATAAAGGTATTGCTCCTTTGTGGATTTTGGATTTTGTTCTACTTTACAGTTAAGCCTGTAATCAAGCCTGAAGACATGTGGCTGAACCAGGTGCATATTCTTTTCCTGTTTACCTCTTCTTTAACTACCCTGCCCTGTCTTTTCCCTTCTTTCACATTTTAAATTCTACATTCCTCAGAACAGAAAATTGTCCTTTCATACTCAGACCAAGACCTCTCCCTTTCCTGGGGTGAAGAACAAGTTGGCACTCTCTCCTGTTCCATTTACAAAAGCCAGCTGGACAGGTAGCTGAATCTTATTTCAACATGGGTGATGAGATGTCACCCTCCATTGCATCCAAAGGCAGTAGTCTAGCTGAGGGAATGGAGAGCAAACCTTGCGGCACTCAGGTCTCTCCTTGCTGCCTTGATCTCAGCATCTGTTGCCTGAGGTGCCTGCCTCACTCTGCCTGATGGCAGGGCCAGCTTCAAAAATGTCACACATGTTAATTTACAATTTTATTTCTTGTTTTCTTGTGTGTGTGTGTGTGTGTGTGTGTGTGTGTGTTTATGGTGAAGAAGTTGCATTTGTTTAATGCTCTATGCTAGCCTGAAATCTAATATGATCCAGGGTAGTTTATATCCTGGTGGTTGATGGCTCCTGTGCCATTGGAGCAGTGATTCCATTCTAGATTTTAATCTTAACATTAAAAGAGGTATCTGGGGTGCTGAACCTACTCTGAGGATAGGGTTTTAACACATCCTGAAACACATAGGGAAATTATTCTGCACAAAAATACACGCAGGGGTTTTCTTTGTAAATTCAGAATAAATTTCATAGATTTTTTTCAAACTTATATAAGAAGGGGGCTGAAATTTATGAAACTAGCAAACTGTTAGAACCTTTTCTGGAAAATATAGAAAACCTAGTATTGAATAGTAAAGATAGAAGTACTCTAAAGGAGAACATAACAATACTGGAAATTTCAAAGGCCATCAAGTATCTTAAATTAAGGAAATCACCAGGGCCAGATGGATATATCTCCAATTACTATAAAAATTTCAAAATGGTGCTAATCGAACCGATGAAAGACATGTTCAACACCTTAACGATGGACAGAATCTTGGACTCTTGGAAACAGGCTGACATAGTCCTAATTCCAAAGGAAGGAAAGGATAAAAAGTTACCAGAAAATTATAGATCAATATTCTTGATGAACATTGATTATAAGATCTATACATCTATTTTGTCAGCTAGATTAAAAGAGATATTAAAAAATAACATACATGAAGATCAAGCTGGTTGCCTCCCACATAGATAAATAGGGCAAAACATCAGAATTGTCCTCGACATGATAGAGTACTATGAGAAAAACAATTATAAAAAACTTGCATTGTTGTTGCTGGATGCAGAAAAGGCTTTTGATTCCATCAATTGGGATGTCATGTTCATGATTCTAGAGAAACTAAACTTTGGAGATGAATTTCTAAAATGGATTAAATGCATATATACAGAACAAAAAGCCAAACTGATAATAAATGGGGGGAAATCAAGAGAATTTGCTATCCAACATGGGGTCAGACAAGGATGCCCCATCTCACCATTGTTATTTCTGGTTATTGTGGAGCTTCTTAATAACAATATTAGACAAGATGATCGTAGAAAGGGGACAAAAATAAAAGAGACCAAATTTAAACTTAGAGCATATGTAGACGATTTTATAATCTTTTTAGATAACCTGCTAGAAAGTATTGGAAAATCAATGCCAACACTTGGAACTCTTACTGGATTCAAATTAAATAGGCATAAGTCAGTAATTATCACCAAAAATATGACACCAATGGAAGAATATATGTAAAATTGTGAAAAAAAGCCAAATATTTGGGCATTACTATTTCCAACAGGAATACTGACTTATTTGAAAACAACTATGTGAATTTATGGAAAGAAATTAAAAAACACCTCTTAGACTGGTCAAGACTCAAACTTTCCATATATGGGAAAATCTATGCAATCAAAACAGCCATCTTGCCCAGATTAATCTTCTTATTTTCTAATTGTCCCATTATTCACAACAATAATACATTCTCTAGATGGAATAGAGAATTTAAAAGATTTATCTGGGAGGGGAAGAAGCCCCATACGTGATGGAAAATTATAATTCACAGAAAGGAGAATAGTGGTTGCGGTCTTTCTGAATTAGAGCTATATTACCAAGATAGTGCATTAACATGGCTACAAGACTGGGTTAAACTCAGGAATAAGAGACTATTAGATTTGGAGGGCTTTAATCTCAGATTTAGGTGGCATATGTACCTGTGGTACAATAAAACAAAAATTCATCAAGATTTCAGTCACCACATAGTGAGAAGAGCCCTGTTGAAAGTCTGGTCTAAAATAAGAATGATCTTTTATTGAGGGATACCAGGTTGGATGTCTCCTCAGGAAGCCATGTTAAGCAGATTTAAATCAACCAAAAACTGGTTAAGATACAAGGATATGATAAGAAAAGAACATCATGAGGAAAATTTAGAATTAAAAGATCTAGGATCTATTCAAAGTTTGGATCAGAAGGTAAAGTGGTTTTTATATCATCAGTTACAAGATATATTTAAGACTGACCAAAAAAAAAAAAAAAAACCCAACCCAAGAGCTTTACCTTATGAAAAACAAGATAGACAATATATTATTAACTGAGAAACCCAAACAAATAGCTAATGTATATAGAGTCATTCTAGAAAGAAAATTAGAAGATGAAACCATGAAGGACTATATGATAAAATGGGCTAGGAATATTGGAAAAGAAATTCATATAGAAAAATGGACATAAGCCAGACAAGTGACATATAAATTCACAAAAAAAAAAAATCAGAATTTGTGCAAAAAAAAATTCAAAATGGACACAAGATGGCACTTGACTCCTGCTAGGTTGGCTAAGATCTATAAAACCAACAATCCTATCTGTTGGAAATGTCAAAAAAGTTATGGATCTTGGTTCACCATGTGGTGGACATGCCCTGTAACAGCAAATTTTTGCAAAAACCTTCATGCCACAATTTGTGAAATTTTGAATATTTCTTTTGAATGTACACCAGATTTATATCTCTTACATGTGTTAGAAAATATACAAACTGCAGATCAAAAAAAAAGACTGTGGAAATTAATTTTATACATGATTACATGTGCAAGAATCCTGCTGGCACAAATGTGGAAAACAGCTGAAGTTCCCTCTATAGATAATTGGTTATATAAACTGATTGAACCAGCCAAATTGGATAAAATATCTGGTAATATCAATGGAGAATCTTACTGTAAAAATAAGAAAGCTGGAATATCCTTCATGTATATTGTGATAGAATAGGGAGTAAATAATCTCAGAAAAAGAATATAAGTAGTAGATAATTAAGATAATATTTTTCTTTAGGAATTTCAACAAGATAAATTTTATTTTTAATATTTTATTAGTTTATAAATATACATAAAATATAACTTATTTATAA